>ML663012.1:11897405-12191381 GCA_007570785.1 Antilocapra americana
CGGGGGCCAGAAGGTCTCCTTCCACCTGGGCGTCACAGGTCAGTCCTTGTGGAGGATGCTGAGCCAGCCTGTGTGCACAGGATGAGGAGACTTGCTTTCAGCCTCACAAGACTTGTGTGCCCTTGCCTGTGACCTTCATCTCTGCATGCCTCCCTGTCTTCCATGTCCAGCACGGATACCCATGTGGGCCTGGGGGAGAGTGGGTGGGGAAGGTGCCTGGAGAAGTGGGGCTGTGTCTCTCCACTTGTTTGCATTCAGTAAGGCTCAGTTACAGGCTCTTAGCATATGCCCTGAATCTTCCTGTTGTTCCTAGTGTTGAGACCTGACTCTCCCTGATAATGTGGGACTGATATAGACCTAGAGATTTGTGACTTTCCTCCTATCATATGTCTTTCTTGACAGCCACCACATGCCCTAATCTGACACCTCATATAGGTTCTTGGTTTGCCTGAGATGATACAATTTCATTGTTCCCAGATTAGGGGAGATACTGGTCACACAGTGCTACTTGACATTCTTCAGGAGTGAGCATTCGATGATCAATAATTAAGTTTCTGGGTGGTCCTTCCTTCCTTTTCCTGTAGGTACCAAGAAATTGGTCCATGTTTTCTTGTCACCCTTGCAAAGAGAAGAGAGGAAGGATGGTTGGTAGAGAGTCGCCTGGGCCATTTAGGGTGGTCTTATTAGATCAGATGTGATTTTGCATTTGTCTTCAAATGGTTCGGATGTTCTGAGTCAGTATTCCCCTTGGCATTACACTGATGAATTTAGGAATGGAAAGGAAAAATTTGCCTCTGCTCTGTTAGTAGGCTTTGCTAATGAGTTACTGTCCTAGCAGCCTCTGACTGGCAGAGCCGTCTTTTTTTTCATTCCGTTTTCCTAATGGTGTTTTGCTGAAAGTTTTGATCTTTGTTTCAGGTTTTAAGGATTCGTTAACAAAGGAAACCACTTGTTGTACACAAATACACAATTTCGATATTTAATAGAGAATTATCTAACTGACTTTCAATAAGAACTAGTGAAGTCGCTCAGTCGTGTCCCCATGGACTGTAGCCTACCGGGCTTCTCCATCCATGAGGTTTTCCAGGCAAGAGTACTGGAGTGGGTTGCCATTTTCTTCTCCAGGGGATCTTCCCACCCCAGATAACAAACCTGGGTCTTCTGCACTGCAGGCAGACTCTTTACCATCTGAGCCACCAGGAAAGCTCAATAAACAACTTTCAATAAACAACCATTAAAAGAAAAGAGAAATGGAGAAGTAAAGGAGGGCAACGGTACATACATCAGCAAATTGTGGGTTTTTTTTTTTAATTTTCTTTACTTTATTGTGTTGGTTTTGCCATACATTGACATGAAACCGCCATGGGTTTACATATGCTCCCCCTCTACAACCCCCCTCCATCCTCCCTCCCGATTCCCTCCCCCTGGGACATCTCAGTGCACCAGCCCCGAGCATCAATCCTGGGTTGGTGATTGATTTCACATATGATAATTAACATGTTTCAATGCCATTCTCCCATATCATCCCACCCTGGCCCTCATCCACAGAGTCCACGAGTCTGTTCTATACATCTGTGTTCCTTTTACTGTCCCGCATGCAGGGTTCTCGCCGCCATCTTTTTAAATTCCATATATATGCATTAGTATACTGTATTGTTTCTCCTTCTGGCTTACTTCATTCTGGATAATAGGCTCCAGTTCCGTCCACCTGAATAGAACTGATTCAAATGAATTTTTTTTTAATGCTGAGTAATATTCCATTGTGTATATGTACCACAGCTTTCTTATCCATTCATCAGTTGATGGGCATCTAGGTTGCTTCCATGTCTTGGCTATTGTAAACAATGCAGCGATGAACATTGGGGTACACGTGTCTCTTTCAATTCTGGTTTCCTTGGTGTGTATGCCCAGCAGTGGGATTGCTGAGTCATATGGCAGGTCTATTTGCAGTTTTTTAAGGAATCTCCACACTGTTCTCCATAGTGGCTGTACTAGTTTGCATTCCCACCAACAGTGTAAGAGGATTCCCTTTTCTCCACATCCTCTCCAGAATTTATTGCTTGTAGACTTTTGGATGGCAGCCATTCTGACTGGTGTAAAGTGGTACCTCATTGTGGTTTTGATTTGCATTTCTCTGATAATGAGTGATGTTGAGCATCTTTTCATGTGTTTGTTAGCCATTTTTATGTCTTCTTTGGAGAAATGTCTGTTAAGTTCTTTGGCCCACTTTTTGATTGGGTCGTTTATTTTTCTGGAATGGAGCTGCAGGAGTTGCTTGTATATTTTTGAGATTAATTGTTTGTCCGTTGCTTCATTGGGTATTATTTTCTCCCATTCTGAAGGCTGTCTTTTCATCTTGCTTATAGTTTCCTTTGTTGTGCAGAAGCTTTTAATTTTAATTAGGTCCCATTTGTTTATTTGTGCTTTTATTTCCGATATTCTGGGAGGTGGGTCATAGAGGATCCCGCTTTGGTTTATGTCGGAGAGTGTTTTGCCTATGTTATCCTCTAGGAGTTTTATAGTTTCTGGTCTTATGATTAGATCTTTGATCCATTTTGAGTTTATTTTTGTGTATGGTGTTAGAGAGTGTTCTAGTTTCATTCTTTTACAAGTGGCTGTCCAGTTTTCCCAGCACCACTTGTTAAAGAGATTGTCTTTTCTCCATTGTATATTCATGTAGGCTTTACATGAATCCCAGGGATTGCAAGGATTCTTCAATATTCGCAAATCAATCAATGTAATACACCACATTAACAAATTGAAAAATAAAAACCACATGATTATCTCAATAGATGCAGAGAAAGCCTTTGACAAAATTCAACATCCATTAATGATAAAAAAAACTCTCCAAAAAGCAGGAATAGAAGGAACATACCTCAACATAATAAAAGCTATATATGACAAACCCACAGCAAACATTATCCTCAATGGTGAAAAACTGAAAGCATTTCCCCTGAAGTCAGGAACAAGACAAGGGCGCCCACTCTCACCACTACTATTCAACATAGTTTTGGAAGTCTTGGCCACAGTAATCAGAGCAGATAAAGAAATTAAAGGGATCCAGACTGGAAAAGAAGAAGTAAAACTCTCTGTTTGCAGATGACACGATCCTCTACATAGAAAACCCTACAGACTCTACCAGAAAATTACTAGAGCTAATCAGTGAATATAGTAAAGTTTCAGGATACAAAATCAACACACAGAAATCCCTGGCATTCCTATACACTAACAATGAGAAAACATTAAGAGAAACTAAGGAAACAATTCCGTTTACCATCGAAACAAAAAGAATAAAATACTTAGTATTTCTACCTAAAGAAACAAAAGACTTGTATATAGGAAACTATAAAACACTGATGAAAGAAATCAAAGAGGACACAAATAGATGGAGAAATATACCATGTTTGTGAATTGGAAGAATCAATATAGTGAAAATGAGTATACTACCCAGAGCAATCTATAGATTCAATGCAATTCCTATCAAGCTACCAGAGGTCTTTTTCAGAGAATTAGAACAAATAATTTCACAATTTGTATGGAAATACAAGAAACCTTGTATAGCCAACGCAATCTTGAGAAAGAAGAATGGAACTGGCAGAATCAACCTACCTGACTTTAGGCTATACTACAAAGCCACAGTCATCAAGACAGTATGGTACTGGCACAAAGACAGAAATATAAATCAATGGAACAGAATAGAAAGCCCAGAGATAAATCCACGCATCTATAGACACCTTATCTTTGACAAAGGAGGCAAGAATATACAATGGAGCAAATTGTGTTTTTACTGACATCCAGACTCAGACAGCGCTAGGAAGTCCCTTATAACAGTGATCTGGAGTCTCAGTTGGGAAAATGTCTCAGGCAGCCCATCTGCTCCATGGCTGAGACTTCAGGTTACAGTTTGGGGGTTCCCGTTTATAATCCCTGGCTGCAAAGGAGTAAACTGCAGCTTTGGTTATATGTTAATCCTGTTTTACAAAGCTGTTTGTTTTGCAAAGCTTGGAAAGTTGTTACGCCTCAGGGATGGTTGGCCAGACTCCCTCCAGGGCTCAAGAATCCCAGGATCTGCCCTCTCTTAACCTGTGGTGCTGCTTGGCTGGTACTCACATCTGGCACATCAGGCCTGTGTCTGGGCAGGTCAGAAGCAAGGTCAGAGGTCTACGTTGCTTTCTTGTCTTTGAAGCCTGAACTAAATTACTTTCATTTAATTTCTCTAACACACGGTCAGTGAGTATCTCTGCTTCATGGCTGAAACATAGGGCTGTCTAAGCATTGGAAGAGTCTTCATCCTGAATAGGGGTGGGCTGCCATCCTCCATTGGCCCGTAGGTCTGAACATCTAACACTCTGAGACCATGCCAGGTAGGAAGATTTGTGGGTGTGTATATACCCCAGATCCCACCATGCATCCTTGGAAGATGTGGTTTTCAGAGCATGTTAGAGTATTCTAAGGAAAAACCATTGAAAAGTTGTGAAATGTAGCTCAATCCTAGTAAACTATGAAAATGGGCACAAGAAGATAGAGAAAAGTTGAAGAGTTGTATGACTTGTCAATGAGTAGGACCAATAATGATAAGTCTTCTCAGCCCCATAGTTCTCTGATAAACTATACACAATGGGAAAAGTATTCTGCCATGCTTGTGGATTTGGTCCTAGAGAGAGATAAAGGAGATATACTCTGTAACTCTCTCCATGAACAAACATAACATTGGTACCAAAATCACACAAGAAAGGCAAGAAGAATGAAATTTGAGACCAGTGGCTACAAGTAACAAGGCCAAAATTGTAAATTAGCAGAAGGGATTCAGCAGTGTATCCAAGGGTTACAGATCGCTGATGGAAGTCGAAGTCCAGGATTGCACTTTGGATTTAACCTTGACAGCGTTAATAGATAGAAAGCTCGACTTTGAGAAGATTGGGTGCAGAAAGACATGATCATCTCCATGAGGACAGAATCAGTCTTGGGAGATTATTCCTTTCTAAGAACTTGTCCATCTCTTCCGAGCTGTTCATTTTATTGGCATACAGTTGCTTGTAGTAATCTCTTAGGATCCTTTGTATTTCCGTGGTGTCTGATGTAACTTCTTCATATTCATTCTGATTTTATTGATTTGAGTTATCTCCCTTTTTTTCTTGATGTATCTGGCTAAAGGTTTACCAATTTTCTTTATCTTTTCAAAGAACTAGCCTTTAGTTTCATTGATCTTTGCCATAGTTTTCTTTGTCTCTTTTTCATTTATTTCTACTCTAATCTTTAGGATTTATTTCTTCCTACTAAGTTTAGATTTTGTTTGTTCTTCTTTCTCTAATTGTTTTAGGTATAGAGTTAGGTTGTTTGTTTGAGATTTTTTTTGTTTCTTGAGGTAAAATTGTATTGCTATAAACTTCCGTCTTAGAACTGCTTTTGCTGCATGCCTTAGGTTTTGGATAATTGTGCCTTCATTTTCATTTGTCTCTAGGTATTTTTCAATTTCCTCTTTGATTTCTTTACTGATTCATTGGCTGTTCAGTAGCATATTGTTTAGCCTCCATGTGTTTGTATTGTTTATAGTTTTTTTCCTTGTAGTTTATTTCTAGTCTCATAGCATCACTATTGTAAAAGGTGCTTTCAGTTTTGAAATGTGTTCATTGAAAAGATTGTTACAGCTTTCTTAAATTTCCAAGGTTCAACTTGTGGCCCGGCATGTGGTCAGTCCTGGAGAATGTTCTGAGTGCACTTGAGAAGAATGTGTAGTTTGGTGCTTTTGGATGAAATGCTCTGTAAATAACAATTAAGTCCATGTGGTCTAATGTGTGATTTAAGGCCTGTGTTTCCTATTAATCTTCCGTCTGGATGATCTACCCATTGACAGAAGAGGTGTGTTAAGTCCCCCACTATTATTATGTTACTGTTGATTTCTCCCTTTATGGTCGTTAGTATTCGCCTTACATATTGATGTGCTCCTATGTTGGATGCATATATATTTACAGTTGTTCTATCTTCCTTTTAGATTGATCCTTTGATCGTTAGATTAGATGAGATGGTTGGATGGCATCACCAACTTGATGGACATGAGTCTGAATAAGCTCCCGGAGTTTTGGCGGTGGACAGGGAAGCCTGGTGTGTGGCGGTCCATGGGGTCGCAAAGAATCGGACACGACTGAGTGACTGAACTGGCCTGAACCTTAATCATTATGTAGTGTCCTTCTTTATCTCTTGTAACAGTCTTTGTTTTAAAATCTGTTTTGTCTGAGCATTACCACTCCAGCTTTGTTATGATTTCCATTTGCATGCAATATCTGTTTCCATCCCCTCACTTTCAGTCTGTAAGTGTCCCTAAGTCTGAGGTGGGTCTCTTGATAGCATATACACGGGTCTTGTTTCTGTATCCACTCAGCCAGTCTATGTCTTATGGTTGATGCATTTAATCCATTTACATTTAAGGCAGTTATCAATATGTATGCTCCTATGACCATTTTCTTAATTGTTCTTATTTGTTTTGTAGGTCTTTTCCTTCCTTTGCATTTCCTGCCTAGAGAAGTTCCTTTAGCATTTGCTCTAAGGCTGACTTAGTGGTGCTGAATTCTCTTAACTTTTTCTTGTCTCTAAAGCTTTTGATTTCTCCATGAAATCAGAAAGGAGAGCCTTGCTGTGTAGAGTGCTTTTGGTTATAGTTCCTTCTCTTCCATCACTTTAAGATTATTGTGCTTCTGTTGTCTGCTCTCTGGTGGATGAGGCTATCTAAGAGGCTTGTGCAAACTTCATGAGAGATTGATGGTGGGTAGAACTGGGTCTTGCTCTGGTTTGCAGGTAGCATTCAGTACCTTAAATCCACTTGTTTGATGATGGGTGGATCTGCGCTCCCTCTCTGTTACTTTTTTGACCTGAGGTGATTCTTCCCTGGTATCTACAGGCTCTAGGGTAGTTGAGTTCAGTCGCTCAGTCGTGTCCGACTCTTTGCAACCCCATGAATCTCAGCAAGCCCGGCCTCCCTGTCCATCACCAACTCCGGAGTCTATCTAAACCCATGTCCATCGAGTCGGTGATGCCATCCAGCCATCTCATTCTCTGTTGTTCCCTTCTCCTCGCACCCCCAATCCTTCCCAGCATTAAGGTCTTTTCCAGTGAGTCAGCTCTTCACATGAGGTGGCCAAAGTATTGGAGCTTCAGCTTCAACATCAGTCCTTCCAATGAACACCCAGGACTGATCTCCTTTAGGATGATGGTTGGATCTCCTTGCAGTCCAAGGGACTCTCAAGAGTCTTCTCCAACACCACAGTTCAAAAGCATCAATTCTTCGGTGCTCAGCTTTCTTCACCATCCAACTCTTACATCCATACATGACCACAGGAAAAACCATAGCCTTGACTAGATGGACCTTTGTTGGCAAAGTAATGTCTCTGCTTTTCAATATGCTGTCCAGGTTGGTCATAACCTTCCTTCCAAGGAGTAAGCATCTTTTAATTTTATGGCTGCAGTCACCTTCTGCAGTGATTTTGGAGCCCAGAAAAATAAAGTCAGCCACTGTTTCCACTGTTTCCCCATCTATTTCCCATGAAGTGATGGGACCAGATGCCATGATCTTAGTGTTCTGAACATTGAGCCTTAAGCCAACTATTTCACTCTCCCCTTTCACTTTCATCAAGAGGCTCTTTAGTTCCTCTTCACTTTCTGCCATAAGGGTGGTATTATCTGCATATCTGAGGTTATCGATATTTCTCTGGGCGATCTTCTCTGCAGATATTTCTCTGCAGCTGTGCTTTTCAAGCCCAGAGTGTCTCATGATGTACTCTGCATATAAGTTAAATAAGCAGGGTGACAATCTACAGCCTTGACGTACTCCCTTTTCCTATTTGGAACCAGTCTGTTGTTCCATGTCCAGTTCTAACTGTTGCTTCCTTACCTGCATACAGGTTTCTCAAGAGACAGGTCAGATGGTCTGGTATTCCCACCTCTTTAAGAATTTTTCACAGTTTATTGTGATCCACACAGTCAAAGGCTTTGGCATAGTCAATAAAGCAGAAATAGATTTTTTTCTGGAGCTCTTTTGCTTTTTTGATGATCCAGCAGATGTTGGTAATTTGATCTCTGGTTCCTCTGCCTTTTCTAAAACCAGCTTGAACATCTGGAAGTTCATAGTTCATGTATTGTTGAAGCCTGGCTTGGAGAATTCTGAGCATTACTTTACTAGCGTGTGAGATGAGTGCAATTGTGTGGTAGTTCGAGCATTCTTTGGCATTGCCTTTCTTTGGGATTGGAATGAACTCTGACTTTTTCCAGTCCTGTGGCCATTGCTGAGTTTTCCAAATTTGCTGGCATATTGAGTGCAGCACTTTCACAGCATCATCTTTTAGGATTTGAAATAGCTCAACTGGAATTCCATCACCTCCACTAGTTTTGTTCATAGTAATGCTTTCTAAGGCCCACTTGACTTCATATTCCAGGATGTTTGGCTCTAGGTGAGTAATTACACCATCATGATTATCTAAGTCATGAAGATCTTTTTTGTACAGTTCTTCTGTGTATTCTTGCCACCTCTTATTAATCTCTTTTGCTTCTGTTAGGTCCATACCATTTCTGTCCTTTATTGAGCTCATCTTCGCATGAAATGTTCCCTTGGTATCTCTAATTTTCTTGAAGAGATCTCTAGTCTTTCCCGTTCTGTTGTTTTCCTCTATTTCTTTGCATTGATTGCCAAGGAAAGCTTTCTTATCTCTCCTTGCTGTTCTTTGGAACTCTGCATTCAAGTGGGAATATCTTTCCTTTTCTCCTTTGCTTTTCAGTTCTCTTCTTTTCACAGCTATTTGTAAGGCCTCCTCAAACAGCCATTGTGCTTTTTTGCATTTATTTTCCATGAGGATGGTCTTAATCCCTGTACAATGTCACGAACCTCCATCCATAGATCATCAGGCACTCTGTCTATGAGATCTAGTCTCTTAAATCTATTTCTCACTTCCACTGTATAATCTCTTGTGTTGTTGGAAGAGGGTGTTTGCTATGACCAGTGTATTCTCTTGGCAAAACTCTATTAGCCTTTGCCCCGCTTCATTCTGTACTCAAAGACCAAATTTGCCTGTTACTCTAGGTGTTTCCTGACTTCCTACTTTTGCATTCCAGTCCCCTATATTGAAAAGCACATTTTTTGGGGGTGTTAGTTCTAAAAGGTCTTGTAGGTCTTCATAGAACCATTCAACTTCAGCTTCTTCAGTGTTACTGGTTGGGGCATAGGCTTGGATTACTGTGATATTAAATGGTTGCTTGGAAACGAAGAGAGATCATTCTGTCATTTTTGAGATTGCATCCAAGTACTGCATTTTGGATTCTTTTGTTGACCATGATAGCTACTCCATTTCTTCTAAGGGATTCCTGCCCACAGTAGTAGATATAATGGTCATCTGAGTTAAATTCACCCGTTCCAGTCCATCTTAGTTCGCTGATTCCTAGAATGTCGACGTTCACTCTTGCCATCTCCTGTTTGACCACTTCCAGTTTGTCTTGATTCATGGACCTAATATTCCTGGTTCCTATGCAATATTTCTCTTTACAACATTGACCTTGGTTTTATCACCAGTCACATCCACCCCTGGGTATTGTTTTTGCTTTGGCTCCATCCCTTCATTCTTTCTGGAGTTATTTCTCCACTAATCTCCAGTAGCATATAGGGCACCTACCGACCCGGGGAGTTCATCTTTCAATGTCTTATCACTTTGCCTTTTCATACTGTTCATGGGGTTCTCAAGGCAAGAATACTGAAGTGGTTTGCCGTTCCCTTCTCCAGTGGACCACGTTCTGTCAGCCCTCTCCACCATGACCCTTCCACCTTGGGTGGCCCCACACGGCATGGCCTAGTTTCATTGAGTTAGACAAGGCTGTGGTCCTTGTGATCAGATTGGCTAGTTGTCTGTGATTGTGGTTTCAGTGTGTCTGCCCTCTGATGCCCTCTCTCAATATCTACCATCTTACGAGTTTCTCTTACCTTGGACGTGGGGTATCTCTTCACGGCTGCTCCAGCAAAGCGCAGCCACTGCTCCTTACCTTGGATGAGGGGTAAATCCTCACGGCCACCCCCCTGACCTTGAACGTGGAGTAGCTCCTCTCGGCCCTCCTGCGCCTGCCCAGCCACCACTCCTTGGACGTGTGGTTGCTCCTCTCAGCCGCCGCCCCTGACTTCGGGCATGGGGTAGCTCCTCTCCGCTCCTCTAGGGTAGGGCTAATGGCAAAGACCTCCAGGAGGGCTCACGCCTACAGGTACCTCCTTAGATAGCTGCTGTCAGTACTCTTATCTCCGTGGTGAGCCACTGCCAACCCACACCTCTGCAGGTGCTAATGCTAGCAGGCAGGTCTGGTTCAGTCTCCTGAGGGGTCACTGCTCCTTTCCCCCGGGTCCTGATGTGCCCAGGATTTTGTGTGTGCCCTCCAGGAGTGGAGCTTCTGTTTCCCCAGGGCCTGTGGAAATCTGCAGTCAGATCCTTCAGGTCAGATTCCCTGGGGATTAGTAGTCTCTTTGGCAGATCCCAAGGGTGGGAAGCCTGATGTGGGGCTCAGAACCTTCACAGCAGTGGGAGAACCTCTGTGGTATAATTGTTTTCTGGGCCGTGGGTTGCCCTCCTGGTGGGTATGGGATTTTCTTCTATCATGACTGCAGCCCTCCTGCCATTGTTGTGGCCTCTCCTTTGTCTTTGGACTTGGGGTGTCTTTATTGGTGGGTTCAAGCCTAGTCCTGCTGATGGTTGTTCAACAGTTAGTGTGATTTTGGTGCTCTTCCAGGAGGAGGTGAGTGCACATCCACTCTGCTGTCTTGACCTAATCTCCACGAGTACAAATCAAATCGTTGATTAAACTTGAATGTTAAACTCTAAGAAAAAAAGTTGATAATACTGATCCCCAGTTCCCACCATAAAATTCTTAGCAAATGTGTAAAAGTATTCTTTTTAAAAATTAATGTTATGTAATCATTCAACAACAACAAGAACAGCAAGGTGTGTCTGGAAATATTTGATGTGAGAGACGTTACATGTAGGCCTCTCCAACAACTGAGTTGAGTAATGAGGAAATGAAATCAATAGGAAACAGATTTGAAGAACTCAAAGTGCAATTTGCTGATGATGTGATGATCAACTCAGACAATCTCAGAGATAAATTATTAGACTGTGTATAATTCTAGAGTAGAATTAGTATGTAAAAAATCAATATGCAGAAAACATTTCTACATACAAGTCCTGGCAAAGAATGCTTGGCAAATGAAATCTGTGTGAAACAGAGCAGTATAATTGTATCATGAGTCTAATTTCAGGTCTGATAGAAGTTGTTATGAGGATGTCTGTGGGGAAATTACTCGAGATTCTTGAGAGGCAGAGGTTGAAATAGATGGGTAGAAATCTGAGGCAGAAATAAAAAATTATTATTAAAAACCAAACTTGAACAAAATATGTTTCTAATTGTCGGATAAAACAATAGCAGGCAGATGCCAAAGGCAAAGTACAGTCACTATGCTGTTTTCTCAAAGAAATGTTCAGCGCGAGCATTTACTGGTACCCAGTGTTAGAAATTATCATAAGGCTGCAGTTTTCAAGATAAGAGGATTCCAGCGCAGGGGTAGTTAGCACATCAGAGGAGCAGAATAGTGAGCTTGGAAACAGTTGTTTGCATGAATGGATTCCTGCACTGGCCATTCCCCTTCCCCACCTTCCACCTGTTCCATTTGTTACTCTGCTGTCTAGCAAAAGTTGAGGAAGGATACGGTCCTCCAGTACTGTGGTTGCATCACTGAACTATAGAGAAAACTTAGGTTATAATAGCAACTCCCACCACACACAAAAGTAAACTTGTAGTGAATTAGAAACCTCAGCGTAAAAGGTAAAACCCTCAGATGATATTTTTAAAGATTTAAGGTAAGGAAAGGGTTCTTAAATGGAACACAGCATTCTACAATGAAAGCGATGAGAAGATATTGTGAAAACTGTTGAAAGGAAAAAGTTTGATTTATCAGAGGAATCGATCGCAGAGTAAATATGGTAGTCACATAGTTGGGAATACCCTTAAGTCCTAATTCTGTGTCATTCTCTGGTGTTTACATGGATAAAGAGCAGCCAGAGGTGAGGCAAGGGAAGAGCGAGCCTATAGGTAGTTGTGAAAAGCTTTGATGACTGTTGCTCGGAAGGAGGACACAGTCACAGCGAGTGAATCCAGTGCTAAGGGAAAAGGGGCTCCACTTGCTCAGTCCCCCTGCAGTGTAGAAAGAGCCATGGGCTGGGGTAGGCACTGCCAGCGGATTGCCATCAGCTGACCACAGTAAGAACAGGAAAGGGTGCTGAAGCAACTCCATGGACTGCAGGGAAAAGTCCCTGCATAACAGCAGGGAGAAGACTGTGGGTCCATCTAGGAAGCTTAGGGAACAGTTGCCTCCTGACCCTGCAGATGCCAGGAGCAGGGAATCTTTTCCACTGGCGCCCCCTGGACCAGCTGAAAAGGACCCATGGGGGAATGTTTAAATTGTGTGTCTTTTGCTGAGAAACTCAGGGGTCCTCCTCAGGGCACAGGGCTGGTGCTGAGTCAGCAGAAGCCTCAAGTCCCATTGCCCCTTCCCATCACCCCACGCCCCTACTCCCCATCCAGGTCTTCTTTGCCCGGGGCTGCCGTCCTGACTGAGATGGGCTCTCTGACCCCGTGTATCCCCCTCTGTCCCCAGAGCCCTCGGTGGTGTTTGCCAAGGAGCAGCCGGCGCGCAGTGAAGTGCAGGCTGTGGCGGGAACCAGTGCCACGCTGAGCTGCGAGGTGGCCCAGGCCCAGACGGAGGTGACGTGGTTCAAGGACGGCAAGAAGCTGAGTGCGAGCTCGAAAGTGCGTGTGGAGGCCAAGGGCTGCACCCGGCGGCTGGTGGTGCAGCAGGCGGGCAAGGCGGACGCCGGGGAGTACAGCTGCGAGGCCGGGGGCCAGAAGGTCTCCTTCCACCTGGGCATCACAGGTCAGTCCTCGAGGAGGATGCTGAGCTAGCCTCTGTGCAGATGTGAGGGGACTGGCTTCCAGCCTCAGCAGACTATGTGTGCGTTTGCCTGGTGCCTTTATCTCTTCATATCTCCCTGTCTTTCTGTCTTTCATGCCCCATCTTGACACCTGTCTGGGCTCAGCGGTGGATGGACGGAGAGGAGGGTGGGGGTAGAAAGAAGAGGGGTTGTTTCTGTCTACCTGTTTCCAGGCAAGAGGCTCAATCACACTGTCTTAGCATCTGACCAGAGTGTGCCTGTTGTTCCTGGTGTTGGGACCCTGACTCTCCCTGAAGCTTGGGGCTGAGGTAGATATGGGGATGTGTGACTTTCTCCTCATCAGACGTTTCTTCTGACAGCCACCACTTGCCCTCATCCAGGACCTCATGTAGATTCTTGGTTGGTCTGAGCTATTTCAATTTGATGAATCCCAGATTCATCAAAAATTCATTATTTTTTTGGGGGGGGCGGAAATATTGGCCACATGACCTTGGAATTATCTCAGGAGTGAACTTTGAATGATCAAATACTAGGTTTCTGGGAGGTACTTCCTTCCTTTTGCTGGATGTGGAAGCTCTTATTGCCTGTAGGTAGCAAGAAATTGGCCCATGTTTTCTTGTCATGTCCTTGAAGAGGGAATTAGAAAGGATGATGTGTATAGTCACCAGTGCTATTTAGGATGATCATCTTAGATAAAATATGATTTTTCCATTGGCTTCAGAAGGTTGGATGATCCAGGTCAGTATTTCCCTTGGTGTTATTGATGAGTTTAGGAATGGAGAGGAAAAAGGCACTCCTACCACATCAGTAGTTTTTGCTAATGAGGAGTTACTATTCTTGCAGTCTCTGACTGGCAAAGCAGTCTTTATTTTGTTGTTTTCCAAATGGTCAGTGAGTGTGTGTTCCTTGTGGCTAGACCATAGGATAGTCCAAGAAATCAGGTTATTCTTCTTCTGGGAAAAAAAATGTCTTCATGGGAAATAGAGATGGGCTGCCATCCCACATTGACCCCTAGGTGCCAACACATGCCAGTTTGAGACCACGCCAGTGTAGGTTTGTATATTCGTGGGCTTGTACAGATCCTTGAAATCTCACATGGTTAGTTGTTTTCAGAAAATGTCAGTGACTATTCTAAGATAAAAGTATTGGAATATTGTAAAATGTGGCTAAATCCCAGTAAACTATGTGAAAATGGACAAAAGAAGATAGAAAAAAGTCAAAGAGTTGTATACCTTGTCAATTGTTAAGACCAATAATGAAAAGTCTTCTCAGCCCGTAGTTCTCTGGTACACTGTAAATAATTACTTGGGAAACTGTTACTCCATTCTTGTGAAGATGGTCCTATAAGGGAAGAAGAAAGTACACCCCATAACTCTCTTCATGTACAGGACATAACATCAATGAAAATCACACAGCAAAAGAAGAGAGAATGAAATTTCTGACCAGTATACTGTGACTATTCAGGCCCAAATCATAAATTAAATGTTATCAAAATGGATTCAGTAGTGTATCTGAGGGTAGAGATCAGTGATCTTAGTCCAGGGTTGCACTTGGGGTTTAACTTTGGCACTGTTAATAGACAGAAAGCTTGATATTAAGAGACTGAAAAAAGAAAGTGAAAGTGAAGTCGCTCAGTCATGTCTGACTCTCCGTGACCCCCATGGACTGCAGCCTACCAGGCTCCTCCATCCATGGGATTTTCCAGGCAAGAGGACTGGAGTGGGCTGCCATTTCCTTTTCCAGAGGGTCTTCCCAACCCAGGGATCGAACCCAGGTCTCCTGTGTTGTAGGCAGATGCTTTACTGTCTGAGCTACAAGGGAACCCCGATGAATGAATGAAAAAAGATGTCATCTTTCCATGAATACAGAATCAAGTGGTTGATTAAATTGGAGAGATAGAAAGGTTGATAATACTGAACAAAGCAATTCCTGCTTTAAAATTCTTAGCAAGCTATGTAAAAGCGTTCTGTTTTTAATGTTGAAAACTTCCTACAAAGCAACAACAACAGCAACATCCCCCTTAAGACATACCAGGAGATCTCTTTGATGTGAGGGATGGCACACGTAGGCCACTGAAGACGTACCAGGAGATCTCTTTGATGTGAGGGATGGCACACGTAGGCCACTGTAACCCCCGAGTTCAGTAAGGAGGGGAATAAAATCACTGGCAAACAGTTTTGAAAAAAATCAAAATCAAGGTGGAATTTGCTGATGACATGATAATCAACTCGGGTAATCTCAATGATAAATTATTAGATTGTATGTGAGTCTTGAGTAGGATTAGTGTGTAAAAAAAATCGATATGCAGAAAACATTTCTACATGTGAGTCCTGGCAAGGAATGCTTGGGCTAAGAAATCTGTGTGAGAGAGTTAGACTGGCACAGTTGTACCGTGTTTCTATTTTCAGGTCTGAGGAAAGTTGGTCAGAGGCTGTATGTGGGGAGATCATGTAAGATTCTTGAGAGCGATTGCAAGAGTTGGATAGGAATCTGAGGGGAAAAATTAAAGATGTTTATTAACAATCAAAATCAAACCAAATTGGTTTTTAGGGTGTTCTGAAGGAAGAATAACAGGCAGATTCCAAAGGCATTGTCCCACCAATGATTTGTTTTCTTGGAGAAATGCGCAGTGTGAGGGATACATAATGAATGGCAGGGATTACCACAAGGCTGCAGTTTTAAAGATAAGGGGATCCCAGTACAGGAGTAGTTAGCACATCAGAGGAATGGAACAGTGAGCTCAGAAAGAGTTCTTGCATAAACGGACTCCCGTTCCACCCATCCCCTACGCCCATGTCTTCCGTTTCTTACGTGTTGTCTGTTGGAGAGTGTTCGGGGAAGGATGTTGTATTCGTAAATGGTGCTTGGACCATGGAATCATATGGAAAATTAAATTGTACTAGCAGTTCACATAATGCACAAAGGTCAATTCATAGTGAGTTAGAAACGTTAGTGTAAAAGGTAAAACCCCCCAAACCCTCAGATGATAACGTGGTTTTTTTTTTGAAGACTTAGGGTAAGGAGAGATTCCTTAAATAGAACAAAATGATCTAAACTCCAAGGCCTATTGGACATTATGACACTGTTGGAAGGAATAGCTCTGGTTTATCAGAGGACTGGATCAAAGAGTAAAAATGCCAGCCACGCAGTTGGGAATGTCCGTAAAACCAACTGTCTCATCATTCTGTTGTTGGAAGGGAGTGGCCAGAGGTGAATGGAGAAAAGAGAGCGCCTGCTATGGGCAAGTGGGCACAAGGCTTGAATAGGGTCACCAACCAAGAGGAAAACAGTGGTGGCAAACCCAGCACTAAGGGGAAGGGCGATCAGCTTCTTTATTCCTCAGTGACAAAGAAGGCCACCTGAGGGGTGCAAGCACTCCCAGCAGATTGCCACAAGCTAACAATGGTAAGAGTAGGCAAAGGTGCCAAGCCTGAGACATCTTCTTTGTTGACTGCGGGTGAAAATGTCCCTGCAACCATATAGGAAGGTTGGGGAACACTTCATGACTCTGCAGATGCCATAAGCAGGGGAGAAGTATTTTCCAGCAGGGCCCCCACCCTTAGACCAGCTTACAGGAATCCATGGGAGACTGTGTAAATTGTGCCACTCATGGCTGAAAAAGGCAGGGGGTCCTCTTCAGGGCATAAGACTGGTGCGGAACCTGAGAAGTTTCCAGCTCTGTGCCTCCTTCCCACCTGACCAACAACTCCCCATCCAGGTCTTCTTTGCCCTGGGCTGCCTTCCTGACTGAGATGGGCTCTCTGACCCCGTGTATCCCCCCCTGTCCCCAGAGCCCTCGGTGGTGTTTGCCAAGGAGCAGCCGGCGCGCAGGGAGGTGCAGGCCGTGGCGGGAGCCAGTGCCACGCTGAGCTGCGAGGTGGCCCAGGCCCAGACGGAGGTGACGTGGTTCAAGGATGGCAAGAAGCTGAGTGCGAGCTCGAAAGTGCGTGTGGAGGCCAAGGGCTGCACCCGGCGGCTGGTGGTGCAGCAGGCGGGCAAGGCGGACGCCGGGGAGTACAGCTGCGAGGCCGGGGGCCAGAAGGTCTCCTTCCACCTGGGCGTCACAGGTCAGTTCTCGAGGTAGTAAGTGAGCTTTACGTGGAGGTGATGGGGCAGGCTTGCACCCCTGACAGACCCGACGATCTTTCCCCTAGACTTCATCTCTTTGGGTCTTCTGTCCTCCCATCCCCATTTTCATACCCAAGGCTGGGCAGAGGGAGCTGGATGGGAGGGTGTGAACAGGAGGGAGAAGGCGCCCTGTCAGCCCAGAGTGGTGTTTCCACACGGTGATGCGCAGCCGTCGGTTCCCAGCATCTGCCCAGGGTCTTCTGGGAGTTCCTTGGTGTCTGGGCCTCCGGTCTGTCTTGCACTTGGGGTCGGATGTAAACCCAATGTCCTTCAACTGGGGGCATGTGAGTTTGCTCCTCTTGGCTGTCCTGACAGCTCCTAGCTGCCCCGCCCAGCAATGACCGTGGGTTCACACTAGGGAGAGACGGTTGAATTTCATTAAACCAGGACCAACACTGTCGTACTTGATTTATCTCAAGACTGAACTATGGATTACCCAAATTTTACGTGTTGTGGACACTCTTTCTTCCTTACACATGGGGTTAGAAGTTATCTGTGCATCTACATATGACAAAATCTAGGTACATTTTCAAAGCAAATACTGATTTTATTGTGTCTTCTGTTAGAACATTCTGAATCAGAATTTTGCTTGGAGTCTGATTTATAGATTTAGATTTGGACAGGAATAGTAGCTTCTATACCAGCGTGCATATATTTTTTAAAATGGCATTTTAGGAGAACAGACAATTTTTTTCATGGCAGTAAATATGAAAGGTTTGACACATTGATCAGATTCTTGGAAAACCCTATGAAAAGTGACCCAGGAAACATCCAGCTACTTAAATAGTCCTAAAACCTTTAAAATAATTGGAATCATAATGAAAAATCTTCTCATAGAGAAAGACCTAGTCCTAGTAGTTCCACCGGCAAATTATATGGAATACTTTGGAAAAAAAGTCTTGTTCATGAGATTTTTTTAGAGAACAGTAAAAGGAGATACAGTCTCTGTTTCATGTTGATGATGTAACATTAATACCAGTATCTGACAGGGAAAGTAGTAAGAATTGAAATTGTAGACCAAAAAAAAAAAAATTGTAGGCCAATCTGTTATGGATATCAAGGCCAAAATTTGGAGCAAAATATCAAAATTAAGAATATAATAAGAAGAAAATCGGTGATATGCTGTGATGAAAATCATACTCCAGAAATACAAGGTTCTTTACACACTACAAACATTGACAAGCAATCTGTTCATGATATGCAGAATAAAGTATTTGATAAGATTTGGCATTTTAAATACAGAGGAAATGTTTTATAAAGTTAGCATCAAATCATGCCACAAAATTCTTTATGAATTATATAGAGAGCAGTTCTTTCTTAGTTTGATAAACAATGCTTCAGGCAAACCAGCTGTCTGCACACAAAGAAAGTTTTAAAGCTTTGCCTGTGAGATAGGAAACTAGACAAGGAAGCTAACTGTTACTGCTTTTGTCCAGCATTTTAAAACACAGTTAGGACAAAAATAAAGTGAAAGATATAAAAGTGTGAAAAAGCAAAAGTGGAATTCATGGATAATATGAATATGTGACATAATAAGATAGTTAAAAATGATTACCATGTAAAAAATCAGTATGAAAAAAACACTTCCATGTCTAAGAGTAGTAACAGAAATCCCGAAAATGAAATTTTAAAAGTTACAGTGGTGGGCTCAGCGCCGGGCTGCGGCGGGGAGGCAGGTGTGGAGCGGCTGCGCTGGGCCTGGAGCGCCAGAAGAGGAGTCATGTCAGAAGAAACAGTGAGTGAATCACAGTTTTCCTTGAAGACAGCAGTGCTGAGAGTGTTTGATCTTCCTCTGTCTTGGTACTATTCTCTCTGCCAGCTACTTGCAACCTCCACTGTATGTTCTGTCTCTATGAATGTGACTACTCGAGATACCTCATAGGGCTTCCCTGGTGACTCACTTGGTAAAGAATCTGCCTGCAGTGCAGGAGACCTGGGTTCGATCCCTGGGTCGGGAAGATCCCCTGGAGAAGGAAATGGAAACCCACTCCAGTATTCTTGCCTGGGAAACCCCTTGGACAGAGGAGCCTGGTGGGCTGCAGTCCATGGGGTCACACGTGTCGGACGTGACTTAGCGACTAGACCACGACAACCACCGCCAGGTACTTCGTTAAATCAAATTTTCACCAGTAGCTAAAAAGTTATTCATGGTAACTGCAGTGAGTGCTGTATCAGTAATTTTTCTGGCCCATCATTTTAAAAGAAGACGTGGAAAAAAGAAAGGAAAAATATTACCATGGGAACCAGAGCACCTCATACTTGAATACACTAAAAGAGCAGCGTCAGACAAAGGTTCAAGTTGTTCCAGTAGCAGACAGAATTTGACATTATCTTTAAGTTCTGCCAAAGACAAAGGATCTCAGTCTTGTAACTATGCTAATGGAGGACTCTTCAGTAAATACTCAGGTTCTGCACAAAGTTTAGCCTCTGTCCAGAGTGTCAATTCTTGTCATAGCTGTGTTTGTGGCAATTCTAATTCCTGGGACAAAGCAGATGAAGATGATATTAAACTTGTTAATATTCCTGTGACGACTCCTGAGAACTTATATTTGATGGGTATGGAATTGTTTGAAGAGGCATTGCGTCGATGGGAACAAGCTCTAACCTTTCGAAATAGACAGGCTGAAGATGAAGCCTGTGGTTCCATTAAATTGGGCGCAGGAGATGCCATTGCAGAAGAAAGTGTAGATGATATTATTAGTACTGAATTTATCCATAAGCTTGAATCTCTGCTGCAAAGAGCATATCGTCTCCAAGAGGAGTTTGAAGCTACCCTGGGGGCATCTGATCCTAATTCCCTTGTTAATGATACTGATAAAGATACAGATATCACCGTGAAAGGGAATGCGGATGACTTCGGCCTGAGAGACACCTTGAGTGTCACGTCCACCGATTCTTTTGCTTCAGCAGCAGAGCTTGCAGAACACAAAGAAGTACGGCATACCTACAGTCTGGAGTCTCTTTGCCACTGCCCTTTTTATGAAGAGGCCATGCGTTTAGTTGAAGAAGGAAAAATTTACTCGAGAGTGCTTAGAACTGAAATGTTGGAGTGCCTCGGAGACAGTGATTTTCTTGCCAAACTTCACTGTATTCGACAGGCTTTTCAGGTAATTCTTTCAGAAACAGCCAACAGGATATTCCTTGCTGAGAGTGGAAGGAAAATTTTATCAGCGTTAATTGTAAAAGCACGAAAGAATCCAAAGAAGTTTGAAGATGTTTTTGATGAAATGATCTATTTTTTAGAGCAGACCGATCACTGGGATAATACTGAAATGGAACTTGCTGCTAGAGGAGTAAAAAATCTAAACTTTTATGATGTTGTTTTGGATTTTATATTAATGGATTCCTTTGAAGATTTAGAAAACCCACCTACATCCATACAGAATGTAGTAAATAATCGCTGGCTAAACTCCTCCTTCAAAGAAACTGCTGTGGCTTCAAGTTGTTGGTCAGTGTTGAAACAGAAAAGGCAACAGATGAAGATCCCAGATGGATTTTTTGCCCATTTTTATGCCATTTGTGAGCAGATCAGCCCTGTCCTAGCCTGGGGCTTTTTGGGTCCTAGAAATTCTCTCTATGATTTATGTTGCTTCTTCAAGAATCAAGTTCTTTTCTTTCTCAAAGACATTTTTGATTTCGAGAAGGTGCGCTATTCCAGTATAGAGTCTCTAGCTGAAGACCTCATGCAGTTGCTTATTCGCCGCACTGAACTTTTAATGGCCTGTCTTGGAGCTGATGCACTGAGGCATACAAGTAGCTGTTTAAGTAGTCATGTTCCTGTTATGCCCAGTGGCCTATTAGAAGCCAAAGTACAATAAGTACCATAAAAATCAGACAGTTTGAGTGTGCTATGAAATATTTTAAGGTAACTATTAATTTTGTAACATATATTACACAGAATTGGTGGATATGGACTCAGGGAGGATTTAAAAAACCTTGTAAAGAATGAGTGATTGTACTGTACTTACACAGAAGTTCTGTCATTGAATCCCTGTGTAGTGTATCCAGAGTGTCTTTTTACAAGCTTTAGGTAATAATTGTTGTGAAATGTTGTATATTTTATAGAAATATTGATTGACTTGAAACCAGTACATGGGAGTTAATTGATTTGTTGTCTTCAAGCTGTCTGAAATGTCCAGTTTCATTCCCAAAAGCTTTGTTTTTATGCTTCACACCTTGAATATACGTACTTTAGCCAAAACTTTTATGGCCCATACATGCAAGAATATATTACTCCTGGTATCAACGAACTTAACTTTGCCTGAAAATGTATTTTTAATTGTAAAATTATTCGTTGTTTAACCTAGTTTAGGCAGTAGTGGTGTTTAATATGTACTGCTTACGTTATTGCTTGTGCATTTGCTTAAGTATTTGAAGCAAAGAAATTGTAATGGCTAAGTATTGTTATAAAACATTTAAATGAATTGCCACTGAGAAGTTTACAAGTTTACATTAGATTTACTGAAGTTTCCAAAATATATTACCATTGGTCCCATAAGTTACAATAAAGAGACTGAAGAAATTTATTTTATCTTGGTATAGATAAGAGCATTTCTCTTGAATGAATATTGATTAAAAATATAACATTTATTAACTATGACAGCAATTTATAATTTTCCCATGTATTTTTGAGACTATCTCCCAACATCCTAAGGTATTAATTTTGACTTAGTATAATTATTTCTTCTTTCTCCTTCTACAAAACTAGCTTTTAGTTATTTCATAGAGAACTTAGCACACTTGAGAATTTGTCATATTATGACCATATTTTTGAAATATTCATTGACACTTTGAATCTTAGGGAGGTCTTAAAGAAGATTTTTTTCCCCCAAGTATAGAACAAAATATTTTTTAACGGTATAGAAGTATGTTTTCCTGTTCTTTGTGATAAATATATGAACAAATGGGTTGTTTGTATGAATAAGGGTCTGGGGTATACTTTCACAGTTGTTTTAATTTTGTTTGTAAATTATATACCACTTATTTAGAGTGGCTGGCTCAGTATAACAGTGGATTAGATTTGTTGATTTTGCTCCTAAAGTGATTTTTATTTATTTTGGGAGTAAGTTATCCAGAAGGATCTAAAATATATTTTTTTAAATGTATTTTTAGATTAAAGTGCCTAGTTTCTGATTAATGAGTAGAAAATGAAAGGTGGGGCAAGAAGCATAATCTTTTAAGGTTTCAAGTTTATGTATGTGCCATATTTATGTAATACTAGTTACAAAATAGATTCAGAATCTTTATGCTATTTGCAGGTACTGTATTCCATAAGGTGTAGGTTACAGCATTAAACAATATGAAATATTGCTATAATATTTTTTGAGTATGTAGCTCCTTGATTTTTCTTAATTTAACACTTGACTGTTCATAATTCTTATTATTAATGGAGGAATATCTTTAGATATATCAAAGCTAAAAGTTCCATTATATAGTATTTTGTATTTCATTTTTTAATTTAAATTCTGTATTTTGGTTTCTTGTTGAGGTACCACTGGCCTTGAATGATTCACACGTATACACATGTCTGCACATACCCATCCCTGTTACTGTGTAAGCAAGACAGTTATTGCTTAGGTTAATTTTCCTGTTTGAAGGACTGAATGTTTTAAGCTGTGATTTTATAAGCAAAGCTATAAGTAAACTTAATTCCTTTTTTATTTGTGTAGAATATTGTTTGAAATCTGTTTCAAAGAATTGCACTATTTAATAATGCTGCTAGTACATGAAACAACTCTGGGGAATTTATTTCATCAGATAAAATGAATGGCTTTCCAGAAGTTGTATTTTTCTCTTTTATACTTCACCTTAAAAAAAAAATTGTCCATGTATAAGAGATTGGTTTGTCATGTTCAGTGCTTGAGGTTGATTAGTTTCTGGTCAGTTCCAGAAGCTACTACTTTAGTAAGATGATTTCTTTGTGGCCTTTGACACAAGAGACAAGAATGACCAAATAGATTTTTAGGGTAATGGGTATAAAAAAAACCCCTCTCTATTGTAAGGGAAGAAACTTGACTTTTCTAAAGAAACATCTCTTAAAAATGTTTCTAACCACTGAAGAGTACTTAAGGTATATGTTCGAATTTCAATTTGCCTTGAAATTGGGTTGAACAGATAAAGCAATGTTTTAAAAATAAAAAGTAAATAAACTAGTGTAGAGCCTTTTAAGATAAAAGCCTGTTTAACACTTACTCGTGGTAGTATTATCAGAAAATTGCCTTTGCCATCGTGAATCCTACTATCTGCTTCCCTATATAAATTATAAGAGGACCTTGAATTAATCATGAGAAAATGGATTTTTTTTCCTCCTATTTTCTGGAAGGAAAAAAAAATGTTCAGGTGATTTCTATTTGATAATTTTTCTTTTTCTTTTGGTTTCTCTACATCTTTGTTCAACTAAAAAGGTAGTTATTCTTGAAGGATTACAATATGTTTATTAAATGTCAAAATGAGATTCTTTTTAAAAAGAAGGCAAGATTTTCATACTGTTATAGTCAGCGCCAAAGATCTTTTTCCTTACCATAAGCATTTTTTATTTGCATCTGTTTGATTCTATTAATTTTTTCAATTAACTGACTTTATAAAAAATATTTGCAAACTTTTTCTTGCCTTAAGATGTAGTATTTTCCACTTAAATGATTACCTGCGGATGATTATCTGCATTATAAAAGAATTCTTTAGCTTATTCCTCTAAACCTATGAGATAGGAATGCCAAAATAACATTTAACGTACTTCTCTGTGACCTTTCATAATCAGAAATTTTAAATTATGTTCATAACATAATTTGCTTTTATTTTTCACTTTAAGTGAACACATATTAGGGAGTTATTTGGAATATGTCAATACATTTCAAAGTGATTATAAGAATGACACTGAATTAAAATTTTTTTTGCTTGGATTAACCAAATTTAGAAATATCTCTGTATGTGAAACTGAAGAATTTATATAATCTGTGATTAATGGAAATAAGGGCATCCTTTCTTTGTTACTTGTGTTTATATTGTTGTTTTGCTTAGTTTGAGAACAACTGTGTATTAGCTTAACTTGGCTGATATCCGTAAGTGTGTCTATTTCCTAAGTGTAAAGACTGCATTCATTAATTTATGTAAAAGTGAAACACTACGGTAGCAGGAAAAAAAAATAGCACTGACTCTTTAGCCAAAATAAGCACTGTAACATGGTATTTCTATATTGCCAAATAAAAATGTGATGGTAAAAAAAATAAAAAATAAAAGTTACAGTGGCATAAGAAGGAACAATATCTAATTCCAAGCGTAATAAATGTGCTGAGAGGCTCTGTAAGGGCAGGGAGAAGTTAAAAAAAATTTAAAAGACAGTCAAGAAGTTCTAAGATGTTGGGTAGAAATCAACTGAGGAATAAAACATGTTCAATACTAATTAAAATTCAAACAAATGTTTGTTTAGTGAGACTTTGAAAATTGACACATAAATTTCAAAGACCGTGTATGGTGAATTCACTCTTGAAGAAGAACAAAAGGAGAGGTATTTGCTCTACTAGATATCAATACTGTTAGAAAGCTACAGTAATGAATACAGTAGTGTCTTGTTGCATGGAAAGGTATTGAGACCAAAGGACCAGAATAGGGATCTCAGACACAGACCTAGGAGTGGATGACCATGTTCCCCTTCTTTTTAAAAGAAAATTGTGGAATAGTGCAAGGGGAAATGTCGACAGCATGCTCTTAATAAATGGTACTTAAACCACTGGCAACCCACTCTAGTACTCTTGCCTGGAGAACCCTGTGGACAGAGGAGCCTGGAGGGCTGCTGTCCATGGGGTCGCACAGAGTCAGACACGACTGAAGCGACTGAGCAGCAGCAAACCATTTAACTGTAGTAAATCAATAGGAAAAAAAAAAGATCAGACTTGTAGCTCATGCCACACATAGTCAGCTCCTTTTGGAGTTGAAGGGAATAGAAGGGAAAATCGTACAATTCTTTTTTTAAGATTATCTGTTTATTTTCGGTTGGGTTGGGTCTTTGTTGCTGCATGTGGACTTTGCCTGTGGTCAGCAGGAGCTGTTCCTCATTGCTGTGCACGGGCTTCTGAGTGCAGTCGCTTCTCTTGCTGTAGAGCGTAGGCCCTAGGCACACAGGCTTCAGTGGTTGCAGGAGGCAGGCGCAGAAGTTGCAGCTCTCAGGGTCAGTAGTTGCAGCTCGTGGGCCCTAGAGTGGGGCTCAGTGGTGGCAGCTTCTGGGATCTAGAGCTTGAGCTCAGTGGTCGTGGTCCGTGGGCTTGGTTGCTGTCCTGCATGGGGACTCTTCCTGTGTCCCCTGCGCTGGCAGGCAGATTCCTCTCCACTGTGCCACAAAGAAAGTCCTCGTGAAACTCTTAGATGAAAACATAGATGATGTTAATTACTTAAGGGTGAAGAATGATTTCCTAGAATGTTCGCTAACCATCATGAGTGGGGTGCCGTTTCCTCCTCCAGAGGATCTTCCCGACCCAGGTAATGAGCCCCGGTCTCTTGCATCTCCTGCATGGACAGGCGGATACCTCATCACTAGCACCACTTGGAAGCTCTCAACCATACTGAAACAAATTTGAAATACTTTCCTATATTAAAACTAATCATGAAGATTCACCAGAAGATACCATGAGTTCGTAAAAGGCAAACCACAGATATGGAAGATATTTAGAACATGCAAACTTGTCAGTGCCTAGCATTTAAATATATATACATAAAAAATAAATTTAAAAGAATATATATAAGTGAACAGGTCCTTCAAATGAACAAATACACGACAGATGGTGCTACTGAAAACAAGGCTAAAACTTTGAACAGTGACAACACAGAAGAGCAAACTCTGTTGAGCAAAAACATCAGAAAAGGTTTTTCACCTTGAGTCATTAGTAAAAATGCAAAAGACCACCACAGGAGGTACAGTCACTCCCACCAGTCTGCCAGCAGTAAGAGGAGGTGAGGGGGGCGCCTCGGCAAGTCTCATTCACTGCAGATGAGAACATAGGTTACACATTACTGTGGGAAGGCCTCTGGCCTCGTAGAGGAAGGCTGGGAATGGACCCCTGGGACCCACGAGCTTGGCTTTGAATAGTGTCACCAGGAAGAAAACAGTGATGGCGAACCCAGTCCTAATGGTAAAGGTGCTCAGTGTCTGCATTCCTCAGACAGTGAAAGAGAGGACCACGGGGAGGGCAGGCACTCCCGCCAGACTGCCACAGGTTGACAGCAGCACGAATAGGCGTGGGTGCTGAGCCTAAGACATCTCTGTGGACTGCAGGTGAAAGGTTCCCTGCACGCCCATATGGAGAAGACCGGGGCACCATCTAGGAAGGTTGGGGGACACTCGCCTCGTGACCCTGCAGATGCCATGTGCAAAGGACCAGTCTTTTCCAACAGCCCCCTTGCCAGCTGATCCAGCTTGCTTGGAGAATGCATAAATTGTGTGACTTATTGTGGAGAAGGGTGGGGGGACCTCTCCAGAGCACAGGGCTAGTGCAGAGCTTGAGAAGTCTCCAGCTCCACTGCCCCTTCTCACCACCCCAAGTCCCTTCTTCCCATCCAAGTCTTCTTTGCCCGGGGCTGCCGTCCTGACCGAGATGGCATCTCTGACCCCGTGTATCCCCCTCTGTCCCCAGAGCCCTCGGTGGTGTTTGCCAAGGAGCAGCCGGTGCGCAGTGAGGTGCAGGCCGTGGCGGGAACCAGTGCCACGCTGAGCTGCGAGGTGGCCCAGGCCCAGACGGAGGTGACGTGGTTCAAGGACGGCAAGAAGCTGAGCGCGAGCTCGAAAGTGCGTGTGGAGGCCACGGGCTGCACCCGGCGGCTGGTGGTGCAGCAGGCGGGCAAGGCGGACGCCGGGGAGTACAGCTGCGAGGCCGGGGGCCAGAAGGTCTCCTTCCACCTGGGCGTCTCAGGTCAGTCCTGGGGAGGATGCTGAGCCAGCCTCTGTGCAGATGTGAGGGGACTGGCTTTTTGTCTCACCAGACTATGTGTGCACTCGCCTATAACCTTCATCTCTCCTTGCCACTCAGTCTTCCATGTCCCATCTTGATACCCATTTTGGTCTGGAGGAGGAAAAATGGCAAGGGTGGCGTGGACAGAAGCGTGGCCATTTCTGCCCACCTGTTTCCAGGTGGTGAGGCTCAGTCCCACTGTCCTGTCAGCTGCCCAGAAGCTTCTTGTTTTCCCTGGTGTCAAAACCTATCTTTGGGAAAACTTTACTTTCATTTAAGGTTCAAAGAATTTGTTAGCAAAAAAAAAACAGCTCATTACACACAAATAAACAATTTCAATATTTAATAGAGGTTTATTTAACTTAATTTCAGTATATAATCATTAAAAGAAATAGAAACGATAGAAAGGAGTAACAGACTGTTAGTAAAAATGCAAACTGGTACAGTCTCTAGGAGTACAGTGTGAAGATTCCTTAAAAAATTGGAAATAGAACTGTCATATAACCCAGCAATCCCACTATTGGGCATATACACTCAGGAAACCAGAATTGAAAGAGACACATGTACCCCAGTGTTCATCGCAGCACTGTTTATGATAGCTAGGACATGGAAGCAACCTAGATGTCCATCGGCAGATGAATGGATAAGGAAGTTGTGGTTTAGTTCAGTTCAGTTCAGTTCAGTCTCTCTGTTGTGTCCGACTCTTTGTGACCCCATGGTCTGCAGCACGCCAGGCTTCCCTGTCCATCACCAACTCTCGGAGTTTACCCAAACTCATGTCCATTGAGTCAGTGATGCCATCCAACCATCTCATCCTCTGTCGTCCCTTTCTCCTCCTGCCTTCAATCTTTCCCAGCAGCAGGGTCTCTTCCAGTGAGTCAGTTCTTCGCATTAGCTGGCCAAAGTATTGGAGTTTCAGCTTTAGCATCAGTCCTTCAAATGAATAGTCAGGACTGATTTCCTTTAGGATTGACTGGTTGGATCTCCTTGTAGTCCAAGGGACTCTCAAGAGTCTTCTCCAGCACCACAGTTCAAAAGCACCAATTCCTCAACACTCAGCTTTCTTTATGGTTCAACTCTCACTTCCATACGTGACTACTAGAAAATCCATAGCTTTGACTTAGACGGATGTTTGTCGACAAAGTAATGTCTCTGCTTTTTAATATGCTGTCTAGGTTGGTCATAGCTTTTCTTCCAAGGAGCAAGCATCTTTTAATTTCATGGCTGCAGTCACCATCTGCAGTGATTTTGGAGCCCAAGAAAATAACGTCTCTCACTGTGTCCATTGTTTCCCCCTCTATATGCCATGAAGTGATGGGACTAGATGCCATGATCTTAGTTTTCTGAATGCTGAATTTTAAGCCAGGTTTTCACTCTCCTCTTTCACTTTCATCAAGAAGCTCTTTAGTTCTTCGCCTTCTGTGGTAAGGATGGTATCATCTGCGATTCTGACATTATTGATATTTCTCCCAGCAGTGTTGATTCTAGCTTGTGCTTCTTCCAGCCCAGCGTTTCTCATGATGTACTCTGCATATAAGTTAAATAAGTGGGTGACAATGTAAAGCCTTGACATATACCTTTCCCAGTTTAGAACCAGTCTGTTGTTCCATGTTCAGTTCTAATTGTTGCTTCTTGACCTGCATACAGATTTCTCAAGAGGCAGGTAAGGTGGTCTGGTATTCCCATCTCTTTAAGATAATTTTCCACAGTTTGTTGTGATCCACACAGTCAAAGACTTTCGCATAGTCAATAAAGCAGAAATAGATGTTTTTCTGGAACTCTTGCTTTTCTGATGATCCAGTGGATGTTGGCAATTTGATCTCTGGTTCCTCTGCCTTTTCTGAAACCAGCTTGAGTATCTGGAAGTTCACGGTTCACATACTGTTGAAGCCTGGCTTGGAGGATTTTGAGCATTAGTTTGCTAGCATGTGAGATGAGTGCAATTATGTTGTAGTTTGAACATCCTTTGGCATTGCCTTTCTTTGGGATTTAAATGAAAACTGACCTTTTCCAATCCTATGGCCTTGGCTGAGTTTTCCAAATTTGCTGGCATACTGAATGCAGCACTTTCACAGCATCATCTTTCAGGATTTGAAATAGCTCAACTGGAATTCCATCACTTCCACTAGCTTTGGTTTTAGTGATGCTTTCTAAGGCCCACTTGACTTCTCATTCCAGGATGTCTGGCTCTAGGTGAGTAATCACACCATTGTGATATCTGGGTCATGAAGATCTTTTTTGTACAGTTCTTCTGTGTATTCTTGCCACTTGTTAATCTCTTCTGCTTCTGTTAGGTCCATACCATTTCTGTCCTTTTTTGAGCCCATCTTTGCATGAAATGTTCCCTTGGTATCTCTATAGTTTTTTTGACGAGATCTCTAGTCTTTCCCATTCTATTGTTTTCCTCCATTTCTTTGCATTGATCACTGAAGAAGGCTTTCTTATCTCTCCTTGCTATTCTTTGGAACGCTACATTCAGTGGGGCATATCTTTCCTTTTCTCCTTTGCCTTTAGCTTCTTTTCTTTTCTCAGCTATTTGTAAGACCTCCTCAGACAACCATTTTGCCTTTTTGCATTTCTTTTTCTTGGGGCTGGTCTTGATCCCTGCCTTCTGTACAATCTCATGAACCTCCTTTCGTAGTTCTTCATGCACTCTATCAGATCTATTCCCTTAAATCTATTTCTCACTTCCATTGTATAACCATAAGGGATTTGATTTAGGTCATACCTAGATGGTCTAGTGGTTGGCCCTACTTTCTTCCATTTAAGTCTGAATTTTGCAATAAGGAGTTCATGGTCTGGGCTCCCAGTCTTGTTTTTGCTGACTGTATAGAACTTCTCCATCTTCGGCTGGAAATAATGTAATTAATCTGATTTCAGTATTGACCATCTGGTGGTGTCCACATGTAGAGTCTTCCCTTGTGTTGTTCGAAGAGGTAAGCTCAAAAAACATCCAGACTTAAGCATCATGCTGAGAAGTCTCTTGTTAACAGCAATCTGGAGTCCCAGTTGGGAAGAGGACCTCAGCAGCAGTCCACTCCACAGATGAGACTTCAGATTGCAGTTTGGGGGACCCCCGCTTATAACCTCAGGCCACATCATCAGTTTGGATGCAAAAATGCAGCTCTGGTTTTAGTTAAACATTTTCACTGTGCTGTTTGCTGTATCTCGTCACTCATAGGATGTCATCAAACCCAGGCATGAATCCAGGGGCTCAAGAATTCCAAGACCCACTCCCTTGCTTATCTAAAGTGCCCCCTGACTTGCTGTGCTTGCAGACAGGCAGGAAATGTGGGCAGTGTCCTGGCAGGTCAGAAGGAAGGTCAAGGGCCTGCTCTCCTGCTTCTGAAGCCTGAACAATACCTCCTCCATTTAATTTCCCTGAGAGGACCCTGGTACTCCCTGATACTTAGGGGCTAAGGCAGGCCTGCGGATACCTGACTTTCCTCCCATCATATGTCTTACCTGAGAGCAATCACACGCCCTCAGCCGAAACCTCGTACTGGTTCTTGGTTGGCTAGAGGTGTTTCAGTATGATGGATCCCAGAGTACTGGGACGTGCTGGCCACAAGATCTTACTTAGAGTTTTTTTTCAGGAGTGAACTTTGGATGATGAAATTTGAGATTCCTGGGAGGCCTTTCCTTCCTTTTCCTGGATTTAAAAGCTCTGGTTGCCCAAAGGTAGCAAAAAATAGGGCCGTGTTTTGTTGTCATGTCCTGGCAAAGGGAAGAAAGAGGGAATGATTAGTGGAGAAACACCTGTGCTATTTAGGGAGATCTTCTTAGATCAAACATGATTTTGTTTTTGTCTTCAAAGAGTTTGGATGTTGCTGGTAAGTATTCCCCTTGGCATTACATTGTTGAATTTAGAAATGGAAAGGAAAAAGCGGCTCCTGTCACATCATTTGGCTTGGCTAATGAAGAGCTACTGTCCTAGCAGCCTCTAGCTGGGAAAGCAATCTTTTTAAAAAATTTTTTTAATTGGTAGAAAGTTGCTTTACAATTTTGTGCTGGTTTATGCCATAACACAACAGGAATTAATCACAATTGTGTGTATATATGTATATATCCCTTCCCTCCTGAGCCTCTCTTCTCTCCCCTGCCCCCATCCCACCTCTCTAGATCATCACAGAGCACCAGGCTGGGCCCCTTGTGTTATTTAGCAAATTCTCGCTATCTGTTTTACACGATCGTGTATATATGTTAATGCTGCTTTCTGAATTAGGCCCTCCCTCACCATCCCCCTCTGTACCTACAAGTCTGTTCTCTACGAGGATCATCAGTACCATTTTTCTAGATTCTATATATATTGCGTTAATATACAATACTTGCTTTTCTCTTTCTGACTGACTTCACTCTGTATCAGAGACTCTGGGTTCATTCACTTCACTACAACTGATTCAAATGCATTTCTTTTTATGGCTGAGTAATATTCCATTGTATAAACATACCACAACTTCTTTATCCATTCATCTGTCAGTGGACATCTAGGTTGCTTCCATTCCTTGGCTATTGTAAATATTGCTTCAGTGAACATTGGGGTACATGTGTCTTTTAGAATTGTGGTTTTTCCCAGGGTATATGACCTATAGTGGGATTGCTGGGTTATTTGGTAGATTTACTTCTAGTTTTTAAAGGAATCTCTGTACAGTTTTCATAATGGTTGTATCAGTATACATTCGCACCAGCAGTACAAAAGGGTTCACTTTTCTCTGCATCCTTGCTAGCATTTATTGTTTGTAGTTTTTTGATGATGGCCATTCTGAGTTGTATGAAGTTTTGATTTGTATTTCTCTAATAATGAGAGGTGTTGAGCATCGTTTCATGTGTTCCTTGGCCATCTGTATTTCTTCTCTGGTGAAATGTCTGTTTAAGGTCTTTTTTCATTGAGCTAATTGTTTGTCTGATATTGAGCTGTATGAGCTGCTAATATATTTTGGTTATTAACCCTTTGTCAGTTGTTTCATTTGCAATTGTTTTCTCCCATTCTTCTCATCTTGTTTTAGTTTCCTTTGCCATGCAAAAGCTTTTAGGTTCAACTAGGTCCCATCAGTTTATTTTTGTTTTTATTAGTCTAGGAGGTGGGTGGAAGAGGGTCTTGCTGTGACTTATGCTAAAGAGTAGACTGTCTTTGGTTTCCTCAAGAGCTTTGTAGTTTCTGGCCATATGTTCAAGTCTTTAATCCATTTGAGTTTATTTTTGTGTATGGTTTTAGGAAGTATTCTAGTTTCATTCTTTCACATGTAGCAATCCAGTTTTCTCAACACCACTTATTGGAAAGGCTGTATTTTCTCATTGCATATTCTTTCCTCCTTTGTCAAAGATCAGGTGCCCATAGGTGTGTGGGTTTATCTGTGGGCTTTATGTATTGTCCCATTGGTCTATATTTCTGTTTTTGTTCCAGTACCATACTGTCTTGATGACTGTTAGCTTTGTAATATAGCTGAAGTCAAGAAAGTTGAATTTTCCAGCTCTGTTTTTCTTTCTCAAGATTGCTTTGTCCATTCAGGGATTTTGTGTTTCCATACAAATTATGAAATTTTTTGTTCTGATTCTATGAATATACCATTGGTAGCTTGATAGAGATTACCTTGAATCTGTAGATGGCTTTGGGTAGTATAGTAACTTTCAAAATATCGATTCTTCTAACCTAAGAACATAGGATATCTCTCCATCTGTTTATGTTGTCTTTGATTTCTTTCATCTGTGTCTTATACTTTTCTGCATACAGGTCTTTTGTTTCTTTAAATAGTCTTATTCCCAGATATTTTATTCTTTTTGTTGCAATGATGAATGGAACTGCTTCCTTAATTTTTCTTTCTGAATTTTCATTGTTAGTATATAGTAATGCAAGGAATTTCTGTGTATTAATTTTATATCCTGTGACTTTACTAAATTCATTGATTAGCTCTGATAGATTTTTAGTGGTGCTGTTAGGGTTTTATAAGTATAATATTATGTCATCTGCAAACAATGAGTTTTACTTCTTCTTTTTCAATCTTGATTTCTTTTATTTCTTTTTCTTCTTTGTTGCCATGGCTAAGACTTCCACAACTATATTGAATAATAGTGGTGAGGGTGGGCACCCTTGTCTTGTTCCCGATCTTAAAGGAAAAACTTTCAGTTTCTCATCACTGAAAATAATGTTTCCTGTGGGTTTGTCATATATGGCCTTTATTATGTTGAGGTATGTTCCTTCTATGCCACTTTCCTGGACAGGTTTTTTTTTTATCATAAATGGATGTTGAATTTTGTCAAAAGTTTTCTCTGCATCTATTGAGATGATCATGTTTTTTCTTTCAATTTGTTAACATGGTGTATCACACTGACTGATTTGCATATATCGAAGAATCCTTGTATCCCTGGGATAAATCTCACTTGATCATGATGTATAATTCTTTTAATGTGTTGTTGGATCCTGTTTGCTAGAACTTTGTTGAGGATTTTTGCATCTATGTTTATCAGTGATATTGGCCTGAAATTTCCTTTTTTTGTGTGCTATCTTTGTCTGGCTTTGGTGTCAAGGTGATGGTGGCCTCACAGAATCAGTTTGGGAGTTTTCATCCCTCAAGCAGTCTTTATTTTGTTGCATTTTCCTAACAGTCTGGTTCTTGTGGCTGGAACTAAGGGCATTCCAAGAAATCAGATTATTCTTCTGGGAAGAGAGTCTTTATGCCAATAGGGCTGGGCTGCCATGCCATTGACTCCTTGGTGGTGATACCTATCAGAGTAGGATGATCTATGGGTGTGTATAGATACCCTGGTCCCACCAGGCATCTTTGTAGAATGTGGTTTTCTGAGAATAGGAGAGAGTGTTTTCATATAAAACCGTTGAAAAATTGTGAAATTTGGCTAAATTCTAGTAAACTATATGAAAGAGGACAAAAGAAGATAGAAGTCAGAGTTGTATGACTTGTCAATCAGTAGGACTAACAATGAATAGTCAACCCTGTAGTTCTCTGGTACAGTATACAAAATTTCCTGGAAAACTCTTATTCCATACTTGTGGAAGTGATCTTAGAGACAGAAAAAGGAGATACCATCCATAACTCTCTTCATGTACAGAATGCAGCATCAACACCATAATCACACAAGAAGGGCGGGGAGAATGAAATCCAGACAAATCTACTGCAAATATCAAGGTCAAAATAATAAATCGTAACATTTGCTAAGGAAATGAATTCAGCAGTGTACCCACAGTTAGAGACCAGTGATGAAATTCCAGGATTGCACATTGAATTTAGTGTTGGCAATGTGAATAAGTAGAAAGCTGGACATTAAGAGAGAGAATGCAGAAAGATGTGACCATCTTCATGAGTTCAGAATCAAATGGTTGATTAAACTTGAATGTCATACATTGAGACAAAAAGTTTTCTAAATTGAGTATCAGTTCCTGCCATAAAACTATTGGCAAACTGTAAAAAAAATGTTAATTTTTAATGTAAAGTTCCTGGAGAACTACAACCACATCCCACTTGAGATGGGCAGGGAAATCTTTGACATGAGGCAACTAACCCCTGAGTTGTGTAAGGAGGAAAATAAAATTACTTGTCAACAGTTTTGAAAAACTAAAGGTAGAATTTGCTGATGATGGGATGATCAACTCAGACAATCCCAAAGGTATACTGCCTAGGATTCTTGAATGGGATCAGTGTGTAAAAAAACCAACACACAGAAAACATTTCTATGTCATAAGTCCTGGCAAGGAATGCTTGGAAAATGAAATATGTGTGAAAGGGTTAGACCAGCAAAAGTTTTTTTTTTTTTTGTAATTTCAATGTGATAAAAGTTGCTAAGAGACTATGAGTGGGGAAAGGATTCAAATTCTTGAGAGACAGTCAGCGGTTGCAATAAAGGGCTAGAAATCTGAGGGGGAAATCAAAGGTGTTTATTAGCAATCAAAATGGAGCCAAATTTGTTATGTGAGTGGTCAGATGGAAGAATAACAGGCAGATTTCAAAGGCAAGATGCAGCCAATACACTGTTTTCTTCAAGAAAATCATGGTGGGAGCGTATACTGGGACCTGATGTCAGGAATTATCATAAGGCTGTAGTTTTCAAGATAAGTGCAGAAAGTTAGCACATCAGAGGAATAGAAGACTGAGTTCAGAAGCAGTTTATTGCATAAATGTATTTCTGCACCACCCATTACCTCTCAAACCCCTGTGACCACCTTTTGTCACTGTGTTGTCTGTTGGAGAAGTCAAGGAAGGATGTTGTCTTCATAAATGGTGCTTGGACCACTGAACCATAGGGAAAAAATAAATTGTACTAACAGTTCACACCACACACAGAAGTAAACATGTAGTAGGTTAGAAACCTCAATGTAAAAAGTAAAAGCCCCCAAAAACCCTCAGATGAGAGTGTGGTTTCTTTAAAGACTAAGGTAAAAAAAGAAAAGATTTCTTAAATAGAACAGAAATCCTTTACACTCAAGGGGATGGAAGGACGGTGTAACCCTGTTGAAAGAAAAAACTTTGATTTATCACAGGTTTTGATCAGAAGGTGAAAATATGAGGCACACAGTTGGGAATATCCTTAAAACTTACCTGTGTGTCATTCTTTGGTATTTAAACCTTAAAGAGTGGCCAGAGGTGAACTGAGAAAAGAGAGAGCCTACCAAGGGTAAGTGGGCAAAAGATTTGAATAGTGTTACTGGGAAGAAGAAAACAGTAATGGTGAGCGCAGTCCTGAAGGGAAAAGTGCTCTGCTTCTCCATTCCTCAGACAATGGCAAAGAAAGACTTGGGGAGGTGCAAGCACTCCCCCCAGACTGCCACAAGTTGGCAGTAGTAAGAGTAGGCATGGGTGCTGAGCCTAAGACACCTCCATTGATGGCAGATGAAAAGTCCCTTGCATAAGCATATGGAAAAGACTGGGGCACCATCTTGGAAGGTTGGCAGACATTTGCATCGTGAAAGTGCAGATGTCATGAGCAGGGGAGATGTCTTTTTCAACAGCCCCTTTCTCAGGCCAGTTCACACGGATCTGTGGGAGAATTCATGACTTGTGTGACTTGCTGCTGAGAAAGACAGAGTGTCCTCTGCAAGGCACAGGGCTGGTGCAGAACCTGGAAAAGTCTCCAGCTCCATCACTCCTTCCCACCTGGTTCCCAACTCCCCATCCAGGTCTTCTTTGTCCGGGGCTGCCTTCCTGACTGAGATGGCATCTCTGACCCCGTGTATCCCCCTCTGTCCCCAGAGCCCTCGGTGGTGTTTGCCAAGGAGCAGCCAGCACGCAGTGAGGTGCAGGCCATGGCGGGAACCAGTGCCACGCTGAGCTGCGAGGTGGCCCAGGCCCAGACGGAGGTGACGTGGTTCAAGGACGGCAAGAAGCTGAGTGCGAGCTCGAAAGTGCGTGTGGAGGCCAAGGGCTGCACCCGGCGGCTGGTGGTGCAGCAGGCGGGCAAGGCGGACGCCGGGGAGTATAGCTGCGAGGCTGGGGGCCAGAAGGTCTCCTTCCACCTGGGCATCACAGGTCAGTCTTTGGAGGTAGTAAGTGAGCCTTACGTGGAGGTGATGGGGCGGGCTTGCACCCCTGACAGACCCGACGATCTTTCCCCTAGACTTCCTCTCTTTGGGTCTTCTGTCTTCCCACCCCCATTTTCATACCCAAGGCTGGGCAGAGGGAGCTGGATGGGAGGGTGTGAACAGGAGGGAGAAAGGTGCTCTGTCAGCCCAGAGTGGTGTTTCCACACGGTGATGCGCAGCTGTCAGTTCCCAGCATCTGCCCAGGGTCTTGTGGGAGTTCCTTGGTGTCTGGGCCTCCCGTCTGTCTTGCAGTTGGGGTCAGATGTAAACCAGATTCTTTCAACTGGGGGCATGTGAGTTTGCTCCTCTTGTCTGTCCTGATAGCTCCTAGCCGCCCCACCCAGCAATGACCGTGGGTTCACGCTAGGGAGAGATGGTTGAATTTCATTAAACCAGGACCAGGGGGAATTTCTACCACACTGTCATGCTTGCTTTATCTCAGGAATGAACTGTGGATTTACCAGAGTTTCAGTTGTTCTGGACTCTCTTTCTCCTTGCACTGGATTTTGAAATTATTTGTGCATCTGCAGGACTTCTGAGGTGGCTTAGTGGGTAAAGAATCTGCCTGCAGTGCAAGAGACACAGGTTCCATCCCTGGGTCGGGAGGAGAGCATGGTAGCCCACTCCAGTATTCTGGCCTGGAGAATCCCATGGGCAGAGGAGCTTGGCAGGTCATAGTCCATGGTGTCCCAAGGAGGCAGCTGACGGGACTGAGCACACACACACACACACACACACACACACATCTCTCTCTATTTTTCTTGCAATGTGTGTGCAGAGTAAACAGAGAGCAGAGGATTGGTTGGTGTGTGCCTGAAATATGCACGTGTGAGGTCTGGAATTCTCTTTTCAAAGCAAATATTGATTTTGTCTTCTGTTGGAACATTCTATGTCAGAATAATAGTTGGAGTCTGATTTATAGATTTAGACTTGAAGAGGAATAGTCACTTCTCCTATACCAATATGCATGTATCTTTAAAGAATGATATTTTAGGAGAATATTACAATTTTTTTCACGGCAATAAATATGAAAGGCTTGACAAATAAATTATATACCAAGTGACACAGAAATACTGGACAACTCAGATAGTCTTAAAACCTCTTTAAGTCATTGGAATCATAATGAAAAATCTTCCCATAGAGAAATATTTAATCCCTGTAGTTCCACTGGTAAATTACATGAGCTACTTTAAAAAGAAAAACCATGTTCATGGAGGTTATTCTGGAGAATAAAAAAATGAAATACAGTCTCTGATTTGTTTCATATAGATAGTGTAACACTGATACCAGTATCTGACAAGGAAAGGGGTAAGGATCGAAATTATTATCCATCTATTATGGATAGCAAGGCCAAAATCTGAAAGAAAACATTATCAGGATAAGTTTAATAATATATTAAGAGGATAACTGATATACGCTGTTATAAAAGTCATAGTCCAAAAGTGCAAGATTGTTGAAGCATATGTAAACCTATGGTGATATCATGACAATGTATGGCAAAAACAATTAAAAAAAAAAAAAGACAGTAAAAGGTCAAGGCCAAAAAAAAAAGAAACACTAGAAATGTTAGCAAAACATTCTGTTTATGACATGCAGAATAGAGTATTGGATGAGATTTGGCATTATAAATAGAGAAAAAATGTTTAATGAAGTTAAACATTACAATTTTTGCCATAGAATTCTTAACGAATTATAAATAAAACAGTTCTGTCTTAATTTGATTAACGACTCTGCAGGCAATCCAGCTAATTGCACACAAAAAAGTGAAAGTTTGAAAGCTTTGCTTATGAGATAGAGAACCAGACAAGGAAACCCACTGTTACTGCTTTTATTCAGCATTTTACAGCACAGTTAGGGAAAAAATAAAGTAAAAGTGTGAATAAACAAAAGTGGGATTCACAGATAATATGATTTACCCAAAGATAAGTTATGAGACAATAGGATAGTTAAGAATGATTACCATGGAAAAAGTTAATATGAAGAAGACAAACTTCTGTGTCTAACAGTAGCAACAAACGTGTTGAAAATGAAATTTTAAAGGAGTTAAAATAGCATCAAAGCAATCATTTTTAATTACAAGTCTAATAAAAGGTTCTGAGAGGCTCTGTGGTGAGGAAGATTATTAGAATTTTTTTGAGAGACGGTCAAGGCGTTCTAAATAGTTTGGTAGAAATCTATGGAAGAATAAACAATGTTCAATACAAATTAAAATCCAAAAAAAAGTTTGTTTAGAGGGGACTTTGAAAATTGACAAGTAAATTGCAAAGACCATGTACAGTCAAGGCACTCAAAGAAGAGCAAATATTTGGTGATATTACCAAATATCAAGACTATTATAAAGCTATGGTAATGAATACAATAGTGTCTTGTTGCAGAGGGAGATATACAGGCAAAAGGATCTGAAGTGTGATTGCAGACACAGACCTGAATGACCATATTTCCTTTCTCCTTTTTAAAAATTATGGAATGGCGCAAGGCAGAGAGGCAACATAGTTTTCGTAAATGATGCTTGAACCATTTAACCGCATAGAGGAGAGATTACACCAGTAAGTCATACCACACACAGTCAACTCCTGCTGGGTTAGACACCACAGAATAGAAGGGAAAATCGTAGACGTGAATTACTTTAGGGTGAAGAATGATTTCTTAGCATACAAGTGTACCAGCCATAATGAAACAAAGTTGAAATGCTTTCCTAACGTTCACCATCAAGATTCATCGGCAGTTAGTATACGTGACTAGAGGGCGAACCACGCAGATGTGGAAGATATTTAGAACATACCTACTTGTCAGAGCCTTGCATTTAAATATGTAAAAACGTCCTCAAAATGACAGAAGATGCTGTTGAAAATAGGGGCAAAATCTTTTAACAGCGATGATGCAGAAGAGCAAATATCAATGAGCAAAAACATCACAAAGGGTTCTTTCCTTTGTGTCATGAGAAAAATGCAAAAGAAGGCTGCAGGAGGCACACTCACTCCCACCAGGTGGCCAGCATGAGAGTGGGCAAGAGGGAAGCCTCAGCAAGTCCTGTTCACTGAGATGAGAACATGCACCTTTCTGTGGGGAAGACAGGGCTTCACCTAGGACGGCCCCATCATGACCCCACAGTTCCCGTCCTGTTAGTAAGTGGGCAAAAGATCTGAGTAGTGTCACCAGCAAGGAAAAACAATAATGGTGACCCCAGTGCTCAGGGGGAAAGGTGCTTGCTTCTTCGTTCCAAAGCCGTGGGGAGGTGTAAGCCCTCTCCCCAGATTGCCACCAGTTGGCAATGGTAGGAGTAGGCAGAGGTGCCAGCCTCAGACATCTAAATGGACTGCAGGTGGAAAGTTCCAAGGGTAATGTTATGGAAAGGACTGACACCGTCTGGGACAGTTGGGGAACACATGCCAGATACCATGAGCAGGGAGCACGTCTGTTCCAGTGGCCACCCCATCCTGCAACAGCTCATGTGGATGGGCCCAGAGGAGAACTCATAAATTATGCTGCTTTTGCTGAGAAAGTTTGGGTGACCTCAGCAGAGCACAGGGCTTGTGCAGAGCCTCAGAAGGCTCTAGCTCTGTTGCTCCTTATTCCCCCACCCACAGCTAACTCCGCATCTCCATTCTTTGCCTGGGGCTGCCGTCCTGACTGAGATGGGGTCTCTGACCCCGTGTATCCCTCTGTCCCCAGAGCCCTCGGTGGCGTTTGCCAAGGAGCAGCCGGCGCGCAGCGAAGTACAGGCTGTGGCGGGAACCAGTGCCACGCTGAGCTGCGAGGTGGCCCAGGCCCAGACGGAGGTGGCGTGGTTCAAGGACGGCAAGAAGCTGAGTGCGAGCTCGAAAGTGCGTGTGGAGGCCAAGGGCTGCACCCGGCAGCTGGTGGTGCAGCAGGCGGGCAAGGCGGACGCTGGGGAGTACAGCTGCGAGGCTGGGGGCCAGAAGGTCTCCTTCCACCTGGGCATCACAGGTCAGTCCTCGAAGAGGATGCTGAGCCAGCCTCTGTGCAGAGGATGAGGGGACTGGCTTTTTGTCTCACCAGACTATGTGTGCACTCGCCTATAACCTTCATCTCTTCCTGCTGCTCAGTCTTCCGTGTTCCATCTTGATACCCATTTTGGCTCCAGGGAAGGTTGGATGGGGAGGGTTCTTGTGGAAAGAAGAGGGCCTGTTTGTGTCCATCTGTTTCCTGGCAATGAGGCTCAGTCACACTATCTTATTAGCATCTGCCCAGAACCTTCCTGTTGTTCCTGGTGTTAGGACCCTGGCTCTCCCTGATGTTTGGGGGCTGAGGTAGGCCTGGGGTTATAATTGATGTTCCTCCCATCATATGTCTTTCCTGAGAATGAGTACTCACCCTCGTCTATAACCTCATGCTGGTCTCAGCTGGCCAGGGGTGTTTTAGTTTGGTTGATCCCGGATTAAGGAAAATATTGGCCACACACTCCTACTTGGAATTCTCTTAGGAGTAAACTTTGGATGATGCAGAGTGAGGTTTCTGGGATGCCCTTTGTTCCTTTTCCTCTATAGGAAGGTCTGGTTGCTGATAGGTATCAAGAAATAGGTTGCTTTTTGTTGTCACTTCCTTGTGAAAGGAAGAAAGAAATGATGATGGTAGAGAGTCACCTGTGCTATTTAGGGGGATCTTCTTAGATAAAATATGATTTTCCTTTGGTGTGAAAAAGGTTGGACGTTTCAGGTCAGTATTCCTCTAGGCATTACATTGAAGAATTTAGGAATGGAAAGGAAAAAGTCACTTCTACCTCATCAGTGTGGATTGTTAAGAAGTTACTGTCCTGCAAGCCTCTGCCTGACAAAGCAGTGTTTATTTCCTTGCATTTCCCTAGTGGTCAGTGAATGTCTCTTTCTGACGGCTGAAACATTGGGCAGTCTAAGAAATGAGGCTGTTCTTCTTCTGAAAAGAAAGTCTTCATGCAGAATAGGGGTGGGCCTCCATGCATGTTGACTCCTAGGTGGCAACCCCAAGCGTCTGAGACCGTGACAGTGTGGCAGGATGTGTGGGTGTGTATATACCCCAGATTCCACCTGCATCTCTGTAGACTGTGGTTTTTGAAGCACATTGAAGAGTACTTTAAGGTAAAAACCTTTGAAATATTGTACGATGTGTGTAAAATCTGGTAAAATATATGACAACCAGACATGCAGAGATAGAGAAAACACAAAGAATTGGATGACTGGTACTTGTAATCAATAGGACAAGTAATGGAAGACTTGTCAGCTTTGTAGTTCTCTGGTAAACTGTTATTCCATGCTTGGAGGTGGTCCTAGGGAGAGAAGAATGACATATCTCTGTAACTGTCCTCATGTACAGAACATAACATTGATATTGAACTCGAGAATCAAATGATGCATTAAATGTTAACAAAATGAATTCAGCAGTGTATCCAGGGGTGGAGATCCGTGGTGTAGGTCGTAGTTCAGGCTTGCATGTTGCATTAACATTGACTACACTGATAGATAGAAAGCTTGACGTTGGATTGAATGCAAAAAGATCATCTCTGTGAGCACAGAATCAAATGGTTGATTCAACTTGCGTGTCTTACACTGAGACAAAATGTTTGATAAAACTGAGCGTTGGTTTCTGTCATAAAATTCTTAGTAAACTATATAAAAGATATCTTCTTTTTAATGCTATTGCATTCTGGCAAAAGCAACAGCAGCAGCCCGCTTATGGTATACCTGGAAATCTTTGATGTGACGGACAGCACACTCCGGCCACTGTACCCACTGAGTTCAGCAAGGAGGAGAATAAAATGACTGGCAAAGAGTTTTGGAAACTAAAGATGGGATTTGGTGAGGATGTGATGATCAGCTTAGACAATCCCGGAGATAAATGATTAGACTGCATCTGTTTCTTGAGTAAGATAAGTGTGTAAAAAAATTAGTATGCAGAAATTATTTCTCCATCTGAGTCCTCTGGCAGGGACCACTTGGAAAATGAAATTTGTGTCAAAGAGTTAGACTGGCACAATTGTATCATGTGGCCTGATGAAAGTTGCCAAGGGTCTGTGTGTGAGACGTCATTCAAGATGCTTGAGAGGCAGTCAGAGGTTGAAATAGATGGGTAGAAACTCAAGGGGAGAAAGATCAAAGATGTTTATTAACCATCAAAATCCAAACCGGTTTTTTTTTGAGGGTGGGTCAGATGAAAGAAAAACAGGCAGACTCAAAGGTAAGGTACAGCCAGCGTGTTGTTTTCTTGCAGAACATCAGAGTGGGAGTCTTTACTGGGACGTGCTGTCAAGAATTATCATCAGGCTGCAGTTCTCAAGACAAGGGGGTCCCGGTGCGGGGATAGTTACCGCGTTGGAGGAACAGAAAACTGAGTTCAGAAATAGTTCATAGATTACTTCCCTGCCTCACCATCCCTCCCTTGCCCAGCACCTTTTGATTGTTACTGGGTTGTCTATTCAAGAAGTCAAGGGAGGATGTTGTAGAAGGAAATGGTGGTTGGATCACTGAACCACACAGAAGGCTTAAATTGTACTAACAATTCACACCATACACAGAGGTCAACTCAGGGTGGTTTAGAAACCTCAGAGTAAAAGGTAAAACCATAAAAAAAAAAATACCCTCAGATAATAACCTGGTTTCTTCAAAGACTTAGGGTAAGGAAAGATTTCTTAAGTAGGACACAAATGCTGTAAACTCAAAGGGAAGAAATGGACATTGCCACACTATTGGAAGGAGAAACTTTGACTTAGCAGAGGACTGGATCAGAGAGGGCAGATACAAGTCACACGGTTGGGAATATCCTTAAAATTTACCTGTTTGTCATTCTCTGGCACGTTAATGTATAAAAACTGGCCAGAGTTGAATCAACAAAAGAGAGAGCCTCCTATTGGCAAGTGGGCCAAAGATTTGGCTAGTATCATCAGGAAGAAGAAGACAGTAATGGCAAACCCAGTCCTAAGGGGAAGGTGCTGCGCGTCTTCATTCCTCAGACAATGACAAAGAAAGCCACGAGGTGCAAGCGCTCCCCCAGATTGCCACCGGCTGACAATACTAAGGGTAGGCAAGGGCGCCGAGACTCAGCCATCTCCACGGACTGCAGGTGATAAGTTCCTGCATAATAGTATGGAGAAGACGGGGGCACCAGCTAGGAAGGATGGGAAACAGTTGCTTTGAGACCTGCAGATGTCACGAGCAGAGAGCAAGTCTGTTCTCAGGACCTCCCACCCAGGACCTGCCCCCAGGGACCTGAGGGAGAAAGTGTAAATTGTGTTACTTACTGAGAAAGGCAGGGAGACCTCTGAGGGCACAGGGCTAGTGCAGAGCCTGGAGAAGGCTCTAGCTCTGTTGCTCCTTCTTGCCCCGCCCACAGCTAACTCCACATCCCCATTCTTTGCCCGGGGCTGCCGTCCTGACTGAGATGGGCTCTCTGACCCCGAGTATCCCCCTCTGTCCCCAGAGCCCTCAGTGGTGTTTGCCAAGGAGCAGCCGGCGCGCAGGGAGGTGCAGGCCGTGGCGGGAACCAGTGCCACGCTGAGCTGCGAGGTGGCCCAGGCCCAGACGGAGGTGACGTGGTTCAAGGATGGCAAGAAGCTGAGTGCGAGCTCGAAAGTGCGTGTGGAGGCCACGGGCTGCACCCGGCGGCTGGTGGTGCAGCAGGCGGGCAAGGCGGACGCTGGGGAGTACAGCTGCGAGGCCGGGGGCCAGAAGGTCTCCTTCCACCTGGGCGTCACAGGTCAGTCCTGGGGAGGATGCTGAGCCAGCCTTTTTACAGGTGATGAAGGCTCTCACTTCCAGCCTCACCAAACATGTGTGTACTTGCCTGGATCCTCCATCTCTTCACGCCTCCCTGTCTTCCATGTCCCAGTGTGGTCCCCGTTTTGTCTCGGGGAGCAGGTATGGGGAGGGTGCAGTTGCAAAGAGGAGGGATCGTTTCTGTCCGCTGGTTTCCAGTCAGTGAGGCTGAATCGCAGTGTCTTGACACCTGCCCAGAACCTTTCTCGTGTTCCTGCTGTCAGGACCCTGCCCGTCCCTGATGCCTGGGGGCTGAGGTAGGCCTGGAGATTACTTGCTTTCCTTCCATCATCTGTCTTTTCTGGGAATTAGCCCACGCCCTCATCCAGCCCCTCATGCTGGTCCCTGTTGACCAGCGGTGTTTCAGTTTGAAGGATCCTAGGTCAGAGGAAAGATTGGCCACACAACCCTCGTTGGCCTTCTCTCAGAAGTGAACTTTGGATTACGAAATTTGAGGTTTCTGGGAGGCCCTTCCTTCTTTTCCTGGATGTAGATGCTCCAGTTGGCCATGGGTAGAAAAAAAGAGACCTGTTTTATTGTCACTTCCTTGCAAAGGGAAGAAACAGGATGAGTGATAGAAGTCGCTTGTGCTACTTTGGGTGAACTTCCTAGATCAAAGATGATGTTGCCTTTGTCTCCCAACAGACTATGTTCCACGTCAGTATTCCTGTCGGTGTTACACTGATGAATGTAAAATGGAAAGGGAAAAGTCACAGCTGCCACGTCAGCCGGCATTGCTAATGAGGAGTTACTGCCCTAGCAGCCTCTGACTGGCAAAGCAGTCTTTATTTCGTTGCGTTCTCACAGTGGTCAGTAAGTGTCCCTGCCTCGTGCCTTGTACCTCATGCACAGGACAGTCTAAAAAATCAGGTTATTCTTCTGGGAAGAGGGTCTTCATGCCAATACAGAGACGGCCTGCCATCCCACATTTCTTTTCCCTTTCTTTTAAAAGAAATAACTTTTCAATTGAAAGATAATTGCTTTATAGAGTTTCATTATTTTCTGTCAAACCTCCGCATGAATCAGCCATAGGTATACATGTGTCCCCTCCCCCTTGGACCCCCCTCCCATCTCCCTCCCCACCCCACCCCTCTAGGTTGACACAGAGCCCCTGTTTGAGTTTCCTGAGCCATACAGCAAATTCTCATTGGCTGTCTATTTTACATATGGTAATGTGAGTTTCCGTGTTACTCTTTCCATACATCTCACCCTCTCCTCCCCCTCCCCGTGTCCATAAGTCTGCTCTCTGTGTCTGTGTCTCCATTGCTGCCCTGTAAATAGGTTCATCAGTACCATCTTTCTAGATACCATATGTATACGTTAGTGTACGATGTTTATCTTTCTCTTTCTGATGTACTTCAACTCTATAATAGGCTCTAGGTTCATCCACCTCGTTAGAACTGACTCAAATGCGTTTCTTTCTATGGCTGAGTAGTATTCCATTGTGTATATGTACCACAACTTCTTTATCCATTCATCTGTCGATGGACATCTAGGTTGCTTCCATGTTCTAGCAATTATAAATGGTGCTGCAGTGAACATTGGGGTACATGTGTCTTTTTCGGTTTTGGTTTCCTCAGGGTATATGCCTAGGAGTGGGATTGCTGGGTCACATGGTGGGGGTTTTTTTTCCCTAGTTTTTTTAAAGGAATCTCCATACCGTCTTCCACAGTGGCTGTATCAATTTACATTCCCACCAACAGTGCAAGAGTGTTCCCTTTTCTCCACACCCTCTCCAGCATTTATTGTTTGTAGACTTTTTGATGATGGCCATTCTGACTGGTGTGAGGCGATATCTCATTGTGGTTTTGATTTGATTTCTCTAATAATGAGTGATGTTGAGCATCTTTTCATGTGTTTGTTAGCCATCTGTATGTCTTCTTTGGAGAAATGTCTGTTTAGATCTTTTTCCCACTTTTTGATTGGGTTGTTTGTTTTTCTGGCATTGAGTTGTATGAGCTGCTTATATATTTTTGAAATTAATCCTTTGTCAGTTGTTTCATTTGCTATTATTTTCTCCCATTCTGAGGATTGTCTTTTCACCTTGCTTAGTGTTTCCTTTGCTGTGCAAAAGCTTGTAAGTTTAACTAGGCCCCACTTGTTTACTTTTGTTTTTATTTCCATTACTCCAAGAGGTGGGTCATAGAAGATCTTGCTTTGATTTATGTCATTGAATGTTCTGCTATGTTTTCCTCTAAGAGTTTTTGGTCTTACATTTAGGTCTTTAATCCATTTTGAGTCTATCTTTGTGTATGGTGTTAGAAAGTGTTCTAATTTCATTCTTTTACATGTAACTGTCCAGTTTCCCAGCACTACTTACTGAAGAGGCCATCTTTGCCCCATTGTATATTCTCGCCTTTTTTGTCAAAAACAAGGTACCCATAGGTACATGGGTTTATTTCTGGGCTTTCTATCTGATTCCATTGGTCTATATTTCTGTTTTTGTGCCAGTACCATACTGTCTTGATGACTGTAGCTTTATAGTATAATCTGAAGTCAGGAAGGTTGATTCCTCTAGCTCCATTCTTCTTTCTCAAGATTGCTTTGGCTATTTGAGGTCTTTTGTGTTTCCATATGAATTGTGAAATTTTTTGTTCCAGTTCTGTGAAAAATGCCATTGGTAATTTTACAGGGATCACACTGAATCTGCAGAGTGCATTTTGTAGTAGAGTCATTTTCACAATACTGATTCTTTCTACCCAGGAACATGGACTATCTCCCCATCTGTTTATGTTGTCTTTGATTTCTTTCATCAGTGTCTTATAGTTTTCTCTATACAGTTGTTTTGTCGCCTTAGGTAGGTTTATTCCTAGATATTTTATTATTTTTGTTGCGATGGTGAATGGAATTGATTCCTTAATTTCTCTTTCTGATTTTTCATTGTGAGTATATATGAATGCAAGTGATTTCTGTATATTGAGTTTGTATCCTATGACTTTGCTAAATCCACTGATTAGCTTTAGTAATTTTCTGATAGTGTCTTTAGGGTTTTCTACGTGTAGTATCATGTCATCTGTAAACAGTGATGGATTTACTTCTTTTTTTTCCGATTTGAATTCCTTTTATTTCTCTTTCTTCTCTGATTGCTGTAGCTAGGACTTCCAAAACTATGTTGAATAGTAGTGGTGAGAGTGCACACCCTTGCCTTATTCCTGATCTTGGGGAAGATGCTCTTAGTTTTTCACCATTGAGAATAACGTATGCTGTAGGCTTACCATATATGGCCTTTACTGTGTTGAGGTAGGTTCCTTCTATGCCAATTTTTTGAAGAGTTTTAATCATAAATGGGTGCTGAATTTTGTCAAAGGCTTTTTCTGCATCTATTGAGATTATCATATGGGTTTTATCTTCAGTTTGTTAACGTGGTGCATCATATTGGTTGACTTGCATATGTTAAAGAATCCTTGCATCCCTGGAATAAACCCAACTTGATCATGATTATGAGTATTTTAATGTGTTGTTGAATTCTTTTCGCTAGAATTTGTTGAGGATTTTTGTATCTATTTTCATCAGTGATATTGGCCTGTAGTTTTCTTTGTCTGGTTTTGGTATCAGGGTGATGGTGGCCTCATAGAATGAGTTTGGAAGTGTTCCTTCCTCTGCAATTTTTTGAAAGAGTTTTAGAAGAATAGGTATTAGCTCTTCTCTGTGTGTTTGATTAGAATTCACCTGTGAAGCCATCTGGTCCTGGGCTTTGTTTTTTTGGAGATTTTTGATCACAGTTTTGATTTCAGTGCTTGTGATTGGGTTGTTCATTATTTCTGTTTCTTCCTGGGTCAGTCTTGGAAGATTTAGCTTTTCTAAGCATCTGTCCATTTCTTCCAGTTTATCCATTTTATTGCCATAGAGTTGCTCATAATAGTCTCTTATAACCTTTTGTATTCTGCATTGTCATAACCTCTCCTTTTTCACTTCTAATTTTGTTGATTTGTTTCTTCTCTTTTCTTTGATGAGTCTGGCCAAAGGTTTGTCAATTTTGTTTATCTCCTCAAAGAATGAGCTTTTAGTTTTATTAATTTTTACTCTTGTTTCTTTCATTTCTTTTTCATTTATTTCTGCTCTGATCTTTGTGATTTCTTTCGTTCTGCTGATTTGGAAGTTTTTTTATTCTTCTTTTTCCAGTTGTTTTAGGTGTAAAGTTAGGTTGTCTATTCAATGTTTTTCTTGTTTCTTGAGGTAGGATTGTATTGCTATAAACTTCCCTCTTAGAGAAGCTTTTGCTGCATCCCATAGGTTTTGGGTTGTTGTGTTTTCATTGTTGTTTATTTCTAGGAATTTTCTTATTTCCCTTTTGGTTTCTTCAGCAACCTGTTCATTATTTAGAAACTTATTGTTTAATCTCCATGTGTTTGTGTTTCTTACAGTTTTTTTTTCTTATAATTGATATCTAGTCTCATAGAGTTGAGGTCAGAAAAGATGCTTGATACGATTTCAATTTTCTTAAATTCCCGAGGTTTGATTTGTGACCCAAGATGTGGTCTATCCTGGAGAATGTTCCATGTGCACTTGAGAAGAAGGTGTATTCTTCTGCATTTGGACAGACTGTCCTGAAGACATCAGCGAGATCCATCTCATCTAATGTATCAATTAAGACTCGTGTTTCCTTATTAGTTTTCTGCTTTGATGATCTGTCCATTGGTGTGAGTGGGGTGGTAAAGTCTCCTGCTCTTGTTGTGTTACTGTCAGTCTCTCCTTTTATGTCTGTTAGTGTTTGTCTTGTGTATTGAGGTGCTCCTGTGTTGGGTGCATACATATTTACACTTGTTACATCTTCCTCTCGGATTGATCCCTTGATTATGTAGTATGCTTCCTTATCTCTTGTAATAGTCTTTATTTCAAGGTCTGTTTTGTATGATATGAAGATTGCTATTCCAGCTTTCTTTTGCTTCCCATTTGCATGGAATATATTTGTCCATCTTCTCACTTTCAGTCTATATGTATCTTTAGGTCTGCAGTGGGTTTCTTGTAGACAGCATATGTATGGGTCTTGATTTTGTATCCATTCTGTGTCTTTTGATTGGGTCATTTAATCCATTTAAATTTTAAGTAATTATTGATATATATGTTCCTATTTCCATTTTCTTAATTGTTTGTTGTTTGTTTCTGTAGATCTGTTTCTTATTTTGTGTTTCCTGACTATGTAAGTCCCTTTAACATTTCTTGTAAAGCTGATTTAGTGGTATTGAGTTCTCTTTTTTTTATAATTTTTTTATTTATTATTTTTTTTAATTGTTTTTGCCATACATTGTCATGATATCACCATGGGTTTACATATGCTTCCCCTCCGGAACCCCCCTCCCTCCTCCCTCCCCCCCGGGAAATCTCGCTGTACCAGCCCCGAGCATCAATCCTGGGCTGGCGATTGATTAGACACATGAAAATTAACATGCTTCAATGCCCTTCTCCCATATCATCCCACCCTTACCCTCATCCACAAAGTCCACGAGTCTATTCTATACATCTGCGTTCCTTTTGGTATTGAGTTCTCTTAACTTTTGCTTGTTCGTAAAGCTTTTGATTTCTCCATCAGTTTTGAATGAAATTCTTGCCAGGCAGACTGATCTTGGTTGTAGATTTTTCCCTTTTAGTACTTTAAATATATCCTGCCATTCCCTTCTGGTCTGCAGAGTTTCTGCTGGAAGATCAGCTGTTAAGTGTATGGGGTTCCCCTTGTATGTTACTTGTTGCTTTCCCTTGCTGCTTTTAATATTCTTTCTTTGTGTTTAATCTTTGTTAGTTTGATTAGTATGTGTTGTGGCATGTTTTTCCTTGGGTTTATCCTTTATGGGACTCTGGATCTCTTGGACTTGACTGACAATTTCCTTTTCCATGTTGGAGAAATTTTCAACTATAATCTCTTAAAAATTTTTCTCATACCCTTTCTTTTTCTCTTCTTCTTCTGGGATCCCTATAATTCAAATTTTGGTGCATTTAATATTGTCCCAGAGATCTCTTGAGACTGTCCTCAGTTCTTTTCATTCTTTTTACCTTATTCTGCTCTTCAGCAGTTATTTCCACCATTTTATCTTTCATCTCACTGACCCATTCTTCTGTTTCAGATATTCTGCTACTGATTCCTTCTAGAGTATTTTTAATTTCAGTAATTGTGTTGTTTGTATCTGTATGTTTATTCTTTAATTCTTCTAGGTCTTTATTAATTGGTTACTGCATTTTCTCTTTAAGGTTTTGTATCTTTTGTATGTTTATTATCAATATCCTTAATTCTTTTCCAGGTAGTTTGCTTGTTTCCTCTTCATTTATTTGGACTTGTATGTTTCCGGTTTGTTCCTTCATTTGTGCAGTACTTCCGTCTTTTCATTATTTTTTTAAACTTATTATGTTTGAGGTTTCCTTTTTCCAGGCTTCAAGGCTGAATTCTTTCTTTTGGTTTCTGCCCTCATAAGGTTGGTCCAGTGGTTTGTGTCAGCTTTGCGTAGTATGTGACTTGTGCTTGCATTTGGTGGGAGGCAATGAAGTTTTTTTTTTTTTTCTGAGTAAGGTGGTAATCCTGTCTGCTGACAATTGGGTTTATAGTTTTGTCTTGTTTGTTGTCTGGATGAGGCACCCTGCACAGGGTGCTACTGATAGTTGGGCGATGTCAGGTCTTGTATACAAGAGGTTGCCTTTGTGGGAGTTCCCACTACTTGATACTCCCTAGGGTCAGGAGTTCTCAGTTGTCTAGGGTCTTGGCGTCAGCACTCCCACTCCAAAGGTTCGGGGCTTGATCCCTGGCCAGGAACTGAGATTCCACAGGTGGGTGGTTATGGCATCAAATGGGATTAAAACAAACCCCCGAAAATGAGAAACCAAAGATGAACCTCAGACAAACGACAATTACAAAATCAGGCAGATAATAATTAAAGTAATGGACAGTACACACATGCATACACATCCATAAGCAAGATCAAAACAGTCCAACAAAAATAAGGTACAACAGACTGATCCAGTGAACAAAGGAAACCAAAAATGATATCCACCAGTTAACAACACAACTAGCCAAAGCACAAACAGGAAAACAGAACTAAAGCAAGGTACCAACTGGAGGATGAAGCAGTGAAAACAAACCCAACAAATATGATGAGAAAAAGAAAAGAAAGAAAGAATAGAAGTGCAAAGTTAAATAGAGGCAGATAAAGGTTTATATATATTAAAGATTAACTGCAAGGGGGAGAGAACAATAGGAAAAGCAAACAAAGAAATAAATGTAGAAAAAATAACAAGTTTAAAAAATTTTTTAAATTGAAATTAAAGAGAAAAAAAAGGAAAACTACAGAACTGCAAAAGGCCAAAGTTCTGCAAAAGGCAGAAGTTTGTAAGAGAAATAAAAAGTGTGATTGAAAAAACAATCTCAAAAGTTAAATAGATTTCATAGTGCTAATAAAATCGACAACTACAACGGTGTGGGAGAGGTAGGGAATAAAGGAGGAAAAAAATCCAGAAGCAACTATAGAGCAAGTCAAAATATAAGAATGATAAATGTTTTTCTTGAGTCTCTGCTGTCAAGAGTCCCTTCCCTCTCTGGGAGTCACAGTCCACCTCACTTCCCTAGGATGCCCTCCAACATTGCCAATCTCTGGACCTGCTGTGGGGGCAGCTCAGATTCTAATCTGGTCCTACTCCTCTGTGTTCTTGCCTCCAATGTCCATGGCTATCAGAACTAGTGCGTTTTCTTTTGTGGGAGCTCTCAATGACCTTTTTTTTTTTGTCAGTGGAAATTTCTTAGATATTTTATTTTACTTTATTTATTTATTTATTTTTTAAATTTTCTTTACTTTATTGTGTTGGTTTTGCCATACAATGACATGACACTGCCATGGGTTTACATATGCTCCCCCTCCAGAACCCCCCTCCCTCCTCCCTCCCGATTCCTTCCCCCTGGGACATCTCAGTGCACCAGCCCTGAGCATCAATCCTGGGCTGGCGATTGATTTCACATATGTTAATTATCAACGACCTTTTATATATTCCATAGACACAGAGTCTGCCTAGTTGATCGTGTGAATTTAATCTGCAGCTTGTACAGCTGGTGGGAAAGTTTTGGGTCTTCTTCCTTAGCCACATTGCCCCTGAGTTTCAATTGTGGTTTTATTTCCACCTCTACATGTGGGTCATCCACTGGGGTTTGCTCCTGAGGCTGCCCTGGAGGACTTGGGTTTGCCCCTGTGAGGGCCAGGCGTGGAGATGGTGCAGCTGCTTGGGTCTCAGGGATTCTGACACTACCAGGAGAGTTACTCAGGAGAGTTGGTGGCTAGGGCAGCAGGAAATATAGTGTTCTAAAAGGATATAGTGCTCTAGAAGAAAAATAAATGCAAAAAGGCAAAATGGTTGTCTAAGGAGGCCTTACAAATAGCTGAGAAAAAAACACTACAATATTGTAAAGTAATTAGCCTCGAATTAAAATCAATAGGTTTTTTAAAAAGTTTTTAAAAAAAAGAGAAGAAAAGCTTAAGGCAAAGGAGAAAAGGAAAGATACCCATCTGAAGAAAAGTTCCAAAGAAAAGCAAGGAGAGATAAGAAAGCTTCCCTCAATGATCCATGCAGAGAAATGGAGGAAAACAATAGAATGGGAAAGATGAGATCTCTTCAAGAAAATTAGAGATATTAAGGGAACATTTCATGTGAAGATGGACACAGTAAAGAAAGGATAGAAGTGGTATGGACCTAACAGAAGCAGAAGAGATTAAGAAAAGGTGGCAGGAGCACACAGAAGAGCTATACAAAAAAGATCTTAATGACCCAGATAACCACGATGGTGTGATTCTCACCTAGAGCCAGACATCCTGAAATATGAAGTCAAGTGGGCCTTAGGAAGCATCACTACGAACAAAGCTAGTGGAGGTGATGGAATTCCAGTTGAGCTATTTCAGATCCTGAAAGATGATGCTGTGAAAGTGCTGCACTCAGCATGTCAGCAAATTTGGAAAACTCAGCAGTGGCCACAGGACTGGAAAAGGTCAGTTGTCATTCGAGTCCCAAGAAAGGCAATGCCAAAGAATGTTCAAACTACAACACAATTGCACTCATCTCACACACTAGCAAAGTAATGCTCAAAATTCTCTTGAGGAAGTCTTCAAGAGTATGTGAATGGTGAACTTCCAGATGTTCATGCCTGATTTAGAAAAGGCAGAGGAACCAGCAGTCAAATTGCCAGCATCTGTTGGATCATAGAAAAAGCAAGAGAAAAAAACATCTACTTCTGCTTTGTTGACTATGCCAAAGCCTTTGACTATGTGGATCACAATAAACTGTGCACAATTCTTAAAGAGATGGAAATACCGGACCACCTGACCTGCCTCCTGAGAAATCTGTATGCAAGTCAAGAAGCAACAGTTAGAACTGGACATGGAACAATGGGCTGGTTCCAAATTGGGAAAGGTGCACATTAAGGCTGTATATTGTCACCCTAGCTTATTTAACTTCTATGCAGAGAACATCATGCAAAATGCCAGGCTGGATGAAGCACAAGCTGGAATCAAGATTACTGGGAGAAATATCAATAACTTCAGATATGCAGATGACACCACCCCTATGGCAGAAAGAAAAGAGGAGCTGAAGAGCCTCTTGATGAAAGTGAAAGAGGAGAATGAAAAAGCTGGCTTGAAACTCAGCATTCAAAAAATTAAGATCATGGTATGTGGTCCCATCACTTCATGGCAAATAGATGTGGAAACAATGGAAACAGTGACAGACTTTATTTTCTTAGGCTCCAAAATCACTGCAGATGATGACTGCAGTCATGAAGTCAAGACGCTTGCTCCTTGGAAGAAAAGCTGTGACCAACCCAGACAGCATATTAAAAGCAGAGACATTACTTTGCTGACAAAGGTCCATCTAGTTAAGGCTATGGTTTTTCCAGTAGTCATGTATGGATGTGAGTGTTGGACCATAAAGAAAGCTGAACGCTGAAGAATTGATGCTTTTGAACTGTGGTGTTGGAGAAGACTCTTGAGAGTCCCTTGGACTGCAAGGAGATCCAACGAGTCAGTCCTAAAGGAAATCAGCCCTGATAGTCAATGGATGGACTGATTCTGAAGCTGAAGCTCCAATACTCTGGCCACCTTATGCAAAGAGCTGACTCATTGGAAAAGGCCTTGATGCTGGGAAAGATTGAAGGCAGGAAGAGAAGGGGACAACAGAGGAGATGGTTGGATGTCATCACCGACTCAATGGACATGAGTTTGAGCAAATTCCAGCAGTTGTTGATAGACAGGGAAGCCTGGCGTGCTATAGTCCATGAGGTTGCAAAGAGTTGAACATGACCCAGCAACTGAACTGAGCTGAGAAGGGTATGGCAACCCACTCCAGCTTTCTTTCCTGGAGAAACCCCGTGAGAGAGAAGCCTGCCAGGCCACAGTCCACAGGGTCGCAGAACGGGACAGGACTGAAGTGCCCTGTGTGCATAGATGCAAGCCTTTTTTTTTTTCTTTTTTGCCTATGGCAGTCTGCCCCAGTACGATGTGAGTGTGAAGGTGGCACGGCTGCTTGGGTCATGAGGACCCTGGTGGCACCCAGTGCACAGGGACGTGGACGCTGCTGGCCGCAGGAGTTATGGCCCTATCAGTCTTTTTCTAGCCTCTGGCAGCTGGCAATCAAAAGGCCTCTTTGTCTAGTCTTTCTCCACTGCTCTGCCCTCCTCTGTAGATGGGTGCATCAGGCACTTAAAGGAGCACCCTGGCTGGGGTCCTGCTCTGTTGTTCGGTGCACCAGGCACAGAAAGGGGGGCCCCCCTGGCTGGGGTCCTGCTCTGTAGATCAGCATGTCAGGCACTTACAGAGGCATCCTGGCTGGGGTCCTACCCTGTAGTTCAGTGCGGCAGGCGTTTGATGGGGTGCCTCTCTACTGTTCAGCTACAGATGCTTGCGTGTGGGGGGAGAGAGGCTATGGTGATGGCTACACGCATGACTCAGCAGTATTGCCTTGCTTCCCTGGCTGCCCAGCTTTCCTCCACAGGCACTTCCCTCGGCAGTCTCCTCCCTCACATCCCCTCAGCCCATCTCTCCACAGTCCACAGCAGCCCTGCCCTGGGATTGCTCCACAATCCCTACTCTCCAGCTCCCAGCTGCTGCGCTTTCCTGGGGACCTGCGTCCCTGTCCGGGGTACGTATGGCTGCGGCAAGTTCTGATTCTCATTCCGTTCAGGCTGCCACAGATCAGCTGTTTCACTCTCAGCCTCAAATGTTTCCCCTCTGACTCAGACAGTTGCCCCTATGTGGGGATCAGACCCCTGCTTCAGTTCCCCCACCCGCCAAGGGCAGGTCCAGTCCTACTAACACTCCTGTTTCTCCCCCAGTCCCTCCCTCCTACCGAGTTTTGTGTGGTGCTATATATTCTTTTGCAGTGGTCAGGTACTCCTGCCTGCTCTCAGCTGGTGTTCAGCATGCACTTCTGTGTCTGTCAGTGTATTCCTGATGTATCCGTGGAGGGAGATGCACTCCATGTCCACCTGCTCCTCTGCCACCCCACGTTAATCACTGGGTGCCAACCTCTGACATTTTGTAGTCATGCCAGGGTAGGTTGGTTTGTGGGTGTGTGTGTTCCCCAGATCCTACCATGCAACTTTGTTAAATGTGGTTTTTGGAGCATGTTAGTGAGTATTCTAAGGTAAAACCATTTAAAAATAGTGAAATGTGGCTAAATCTTAGTAATCTCTATGAAAATCAGATACGGGAAGATAAAGAAAATCAGAGACATGACATGTAAATTAGTAGGACCACTGATGAAAATCTTCTCAGCCCTGTAGTTCTCTGGTACACTATACAAAATATCTGGAAACTGCTATTCCGCTGGACATGGTTTCAAAAAACTGAAGGTGGATTTTCTGATAATAGGATGATCAACTCAGACCATCCTAGAGATAAACTGTTAGAATGCATGTGATTCTTGCATAGAATTAGTGTGTAAATAATTAACATGGAAAAAACATTTCTGTGTCTAAGTCCCGGCAACGTGTGCTTGGAAAATGAAATCTATGTGAGAGTTAGACTAGCTCAGGTGTATCATGCTTCTAACTCCAGGTCTGATCAGTGTTGCCAAGGGGCTGTGGGGGAAATTATTCTGGATTCTTGTGAGACAGTTAAAGGTGGCAAGAGATGGACAGAAATCCAACGGGGGAGAAAAATCAAAAGATTTTTATTAAGAATCAAAATGGAAGAAAATTTGTGTTTTGTGTGGTTTGGTGGAAGAATGACAGGCAGATTGCAAAGGCAAGATAAAGCCAGTGTGTCATTTTCACGAAGAAGAGCATGGTAGGCGCATTGATTGTTACCCAGTGTCAACAATTAGTGCAAGGCTACAGTTTTCAAGGTAGGGGGACCCCAGTGCTGGGGTGGTTGCCACATCCAAGGAGCAGAATAGTGAACTCAGAAACAGTTCTTGCAGAAGTGGAATCTTGCATCACCTCCACATCTTCCATTTGTTACTGTTGTCTATTGAGAACTAGGGGAAGGGTGTTGTCCTCAAAAAATCGTGGGTGGACCACCATACAGAAAAATTAACTTGTGCTAGCTGTTCACACCACACTCATAAGTCAACTTGAGGTGGGTTAGACACCTCAGTGTTAAAGATAAAGCCCCCAAATCCATAGATGCTAATGTGGTTTCTTCAGGACTTAAGGTAAAAAGATTTCTTAAATAGAATGCATATGCTCTATGCTTAAAGGGACGAAATGGCTATTGGGACACTATTGGAGGAAAAACTATTGGAGAACTGGATCAGAGTGAAAATGCCAGTCACACAGTTGAGAATTCCTTAAATCCTACCTCTGTGTCATTCTCTGGTATTTAAATTGACAAAGAGTGGCCAGATGTGAATTGAGAGAGGAGAGACCCTATAGGTAAGTGGGCAAAGGATTGAATAGTGTCACTAACGAGAAAAAAAAACAAGAATGGTGAACCCAGTCCTAAGGGGAAGGTGCTACGCTTCTTCATTCCTCAAACAATGACAGAGAAAGCCACCGGGAGGTGCTGCCACTCCCCAGATTGCTACCAGCTGACAGTACTAAGGGTTGGCAAGGGTGCTGAGCCTCAGCCATCTCCATGGACTTTAGGTGAAAAGTCCCTGCATGATAGTATGGAGAAGACTGGGGCTAGGAATGTTGGGGAACAGTTGCCTCGAGACCTTACAGATGTCATGAGCAGGGGACAAATCTGTTCCAATGACCGCCCACCCCAAGATGTACTCCCAGGGACCCATGAGAGAATGCATAAATTGTCTCATTTGCTGAGAAAGGCAGGGCGACCTCTGCAGGGCACAGGGCTGGGGCAGAGCCTGAGAAGTCTTCAGCTCTGCCATCCCCTTTCCCGACTTTCCCCCGACGAGCTCCCCATCCAGGTCTTCTTTGCCCGGGGCTGCCATCCTGACTGAGATGGGCTCTCTGACCCCTGTATCCCCCTCTGTCCCCAGAGCCCTCGGTGGTGTTTGCCAAGGAGCAGCCGGCGCGCAGTGAGGTGCAGGCCGTGGCGGGAACCAGTGCCACGCTGAGCTGCGAGGTGGCCCAGGCCCAGACGGAAGTGACGTGGTTCAAGGACGGCAAGAAGCTGAGTGCGAGCTCGAAAGTGCGTGTGGAGGCCACGGGCTGCACCCGGCGGCTGGTGGTGCAGCAGGCGGGCAAGGCGGACGCCGGGGAGTACAGCTGCGAGGCCGGGGGCCAGAAGGTCTTCTTCCACCTGGGCATCACAGGTCAGTCCTTGGGAAGGATGCTGAGCTAGCCCATGCAGGTGATGAGGGGATTGGCTACCGGCCTCCCCAAAGTTCTGTGCCCTTGCCTGTGACCTTCATCTCTTCATGCCTCCCTGTCTTCCATGTGCCATATTGTTCCCTGGGGAGGGTGACTGGGGAAGGTGTGCATGCAATGAAGAGGGGCCGTCTCTGCCCACATCTTTTCCTGGCAGTGAGGCTCAGTCACACCGTCCTAGCACCTGCCCAGAACCTGTCGGTTATTCCTGATGTTGAGACCCTGGGTCTCTTTGGGCTTGGGGACTGAGGTGGACCTGGAGATACGTGACTTTCCTCCCATCATAAGTCTCCGCTTAATGCCCATCACATTCCCTCATGTTGCACCTCATGCCAGTTCCCAGTTGTCAAGAGGTGTTTCAATTCAGTGGATCCCTGACCTTGAGAAATATTGGCCACACAATCCTACTTGGAATTCTCTTAGGGGTGAACTTTGGATGATGGAACGTGAGGTTTCTGGGAGGCCTTTTCTTCCTTTTTCTGGATATAGAAGCTCCAGTTGCCTAGAGGTAGCAGGAAATACACATCTTTTCAAAGGAAAGAAAAACAGGCTGATTGGTAGAGTCATCCGTGCTATTTAGGCTGATCTTAGATAAAAGATGCTTTTGCCTCTGTCTTCAAACAGGTTGGACTTTCCTGTCAGCACTCCTTTTTGTGTTCCGCTGAGGGAATTAGGAACAGAAAGGAACACGTTCACTTCTGCCACGTCAATAGTCTTTACTAAGGAGGAGTCACTGTCCTAGCAATCTCTGACTGCAAAGCAGTGCTTATTTCCTTGCAGTTTCCTGATGGTCAGTGAGTGCCTCTGTCTTGTGACTGAAGACAGGGCAGTCTTAGAAATCAGCTATTCTTCTTCCAGGAAGAGAGTCTCGTGCCAAAGAGGGATGGGCTGCCTTTTCATACTTACTCCTAGGTGCTGACGTGTAATTTGAGACTGTGCCAATATAGAACGATCTGTGGGTTTGAATGGATACCTCAGATCCCACAGTTCATCTTTACAGATTGTGTTTTTCGGAGACCGTTGAGAGTATTTGAAAGTAAAACTTGTAAGAACGTGTGAAATGTGGCTAAATCATTGTAAGCTCTATGAACACAAGAAGATAGGGAGAAGGCAAAGTGTTGTAAGACCTGTCAGTCAGTAGGACCGGTCCTGAACAGTCTTCTCAGCCCTGTAGTTGTCTGGTTGTTTTTGCTGTTGTTTATTTGCAAGTCACGTCTGACTCTGCTGTGACCCTGTGGACTGTAGTCCATCCCGCTCCTCTGTCCATGGGATTTCCCAGGTAAGAATACTAGAGTGGGTTTCCATTTCCTTCTCTAGGGGATCTTCCTGGCCCAGGGATCGAACTTGCATCCCCTGCTTTGCAGGCAGATTCTTTATTGCCCAGCCACCAGGGAAACCAGTTCTCTGGTACACTGTATGTACCAGAATGTCCTGGAAAACTGTTATTCTGTGCTTGTGGAGATGATCCTAGAGAGAGAAAAAGGAGATAGACTCTGTAACTTTCTTCATATACAGAACATAGCAGCGATATCAAAATGACCTGGAAACAGCAGGGAGAATCAAATTCCAGACCAATCTACTGTGAATATCAAGGCCAAAATAAAAAATCATAATATCTGTAGGCAAAATGAGTTAATCAGTGTCTCCAGGAGTAGGGATCCGTGATGAAAGTCATGGTCTAGGGTTGCACAATGGGCTTAACATTCGTTATGTTAATAGATAGAAAGCTTGATAGTAAGAAATAGACTACAAGGACTTCCCTCCAGGTCCAGAATGCCAGTGTCAGGGACAGTGGTTTGATCCTGGTCCCATGAAGATCCCAAATGGGATTATCTCCATGAGTACAGAATCAAATGGTTAGTTAACCGAATTCAAACATCATACATCAAGGCAAAATATTTGATAACATCAGGCATCTGTCTCTGCCATAAAATACTTGGGAAACTGTATTTTTTTCTTAACATAATAAAATTTCTGTGAAAAGAACAGCAGTGATAACATCGTCCCGCTTAAGGTGTACCTGCAGATCTTTGAGTGAGGGGTAATACACGGAGGCCACTGAAACCCCTGAGTCCAGTAAAGAGAATAAAATCACCAGCAGATGGTTTTGAAAAGCTAAAGGTGAAATTTCTTGATGATGTGATTATCAACTCAGAAAATCTGAAGACAAATTATTAGCCTGTGAATGATTCTTGAGGAGAAAAATCAGCATGCTGGAGTAATTCCTACATCTAAGTCCTAGTTAGGAACGCTTGAAGGATGAAATGTGTGTTAAGAGTTGGACTGGCACAGTTGTATCATGTTTTTAATTCCAGGTCTGATCAAAGCCACCAAGAGGCTGTGCGTGGGGAAATTATGTTCAAGATTCTTGAGAGACAGTGGGAGGTTGCATTAGATGGAGCAATCTGAAGAAAAAAGTCAAAGGTGTTTGTTAACAATCAAAATAGAATTTTTTTTTTGGTGGTCTGATGGAAGAATAATAGGCCAATTCCAAAGGCAAGGTACAGCCAATATGCTCTTTTTTGAAGAAAAGCGTGGTGGGGACGTTTACTGGGACCTGTGTGAGTCGCTTCAGTAGTGTCAGACTCCTGGCAACCCCAGGGACTGTAGCTTACCAGGCAGGCTCCTCGTCCATGGGATTCTCCAGGCAAGAGTACTGCGGTGGGTTGCCACTTCCCCCTCCAGGGGATCTTCCCGACCCAGGGATCGAACCCGTGGGTCATATGTCTCATGCATTGGCAGGTGGACTTTTTCCCACTAGTGTCACAGGGAAGCCCTCTGAAACCACAAAGCTGTCTGCAAAAGCAGCTCCTGCTTAGGACCCTCTTGGCTGCAGAAGCAGACACACCCAGGCACACCAGCTCTGCACACGGCTGCAAGGCCACATGTGTGTGGACGTGTGATCCCTGCTCCTTGGGGGACCAGCCTGACTGGTTCTCATGTATCAGGAATTATCCTAAAGCTGTAGTTTTCGAGATAAGGGGATCCTGGTGCAGAGACAGTTTCCACATCAGAGGAACTGAATGCTGAGCTCAGAAACAGTTCCTTGCATAAACGGCTTCCCGAACCACCCATCCCTCCATCCCCCTACACCTTTCCATTGTTACTGTGTTGTCTTTTGGAGAACTCAAGGAAGAATGTTGTCTAATAAATGGTGTTGGACCATTGAACCATACCGAAAAATTAAATTGTGCTAGCAATTCACACCACATACAGATGTCAACTCAGAGTGGGTTAGAAAACTCAGGGTAAAAGGCAACCCCCCCCAAACCCCTCATTGATAATGTGGTTTCTTTAAATACAGCATAAGGAGAAATTTCTTAAATGGAACACAAATGGTCTATGGGCTGAAATGAACATTGTGAAACTATTGGAAGGAAAATCTTTGATTTATCAAAGGACTGGATCTGACAGTGAAAATGCCAGTCACACGGTTGGAAATCTCCTTAAATCCTACATATGTGTCATTCTCTGGTATGTAAATGTATAAGAAGTGGCCAGAGTTGAATTGAAAAAAGAACCTAATATTTGTAGGTTGCCAAAAGACTTGAATTGTGTCACCATGAAGAGGAAACTAGGAATGGTGAGCCCAATGCTAAGAAGAAAGGTACTCAGCTTCTTTATTGCTCAATGACAAAGAAAGTCATGGAAAGGGGTGGAAGCACTCCTCCCTGATTGCCGCCAGCTGACAATAGTTAACAGTTGGCAAGGGCGCTGAGCCTCTGCCATCTCCAAGGACTGCAGGTGAAAAGTTCCTGTATAACCATACGGAGAAGACCAGGGCACCATCTAGCAAGGTTTGGGGACACTTGCCTCGTGACCCTGCAGATGCCATGAGCACGGAAGAAGCCTTTTCCATTGGCCACCCTGCCAGCTGGACCAGCTCACATGGACTCAGAGGAGAATGTATTAACTGTGACTTTTGCTGAGAAAGGCAGGGGACCTGTGCAGAGCACAGGGCTGGTGCAGGGCCCAGAAGTTTTCGACTCCACTGCCAACACACGCACCTCTTCCTGGCTCCCTATCCAGGTCTTCTTTGCCCGGGGCTGCCGTCCTGACTGAGATGGGTTCTCTGACCTCGTGTATTCCTCTGTCCCCAGAGCCCTCGGTGGTGTTTGCCAAGGAGCAGCCGGCGCGCAGTGAGGTGCAGGCTGTGGCGGGAACCAGTGCCACGCTGAGCTGTGAGGTGGCCCAGGCCCAGACGGAGGTGACGTGGTTCAAGGATGGCAAGAAGCTGAGTGCGAGCTCGAAAGTGCGTGTGGAAGCCAAGGGCTGCACGCGGCGGCTGGTGGTGCAGCAGGCGGGCAAGGCGGATGCCGGGGAGTACAGCTGCGAGGCCGGGGGCCAGAAGGTCTCCTTCCACCTGGGCGTCACAGGTCAGTCCTTGGGGAGGATGCTGAGCCAGCCTCTGTACAGGTGTGAGGGGACTGGCTTTTGGTCTCAACCGATGTGTATACTTGCCTGTAGCCTTTTATTTCTTCACATCTCATGTCTCATCTTCATATCATCTTGGCCCAGAGGAAGAATGGATGGGGAGGATGCACCTTCAGTGAAGAAGGGCCATTTCTGTCCACCTCTTTGGAGGCAGTGAGACTCAGTCACACTGTCTTAGTACCTGCCCAGAACCTTCCCTGGGTTCTCGGTGTCGGGACCCTGACTCTCCCTGATGCTTGGGGGCTGAGGGAGACCTGGGACTAGGTGACTTTCCTCCCACCATCTGTCTTTCCTGAGAGCTAGCACATGCCTCATCGGGTTCATCATGCAAGTTCTTGGGTGTTTCAATTTGGTGGATTCCAGATCAGGGGAAATACTGGCCACACAATCCTACTTGGAATTCTTGCAGGAGTGAACTTTGGATGGCTGAATTTGAGGTTTCTTGGTTGCACTCCTTCCTTTCTCTGGATATAGAACCTCCAGCAGCCTGTATGTTGCAAGAAAAAAACCCCCAGGTCCTTGGGGTTTCCCTGGTGGCTCAGTGGTAAAGAATCAGCCTCAGGTTCGATGCTCGGGGCTGGTGCACCAGGATGACACAGGGAGAGGGAATCGGGAGGGAGGAGGGAGGGGGGTTCTGGAGGGGGAACATATGTAGACCCATGGCGGATTCATGTCAATGTATGGCAAAACCAACACAATAAAGAAAATTAAAAAAAAAAAAAAAAGAATCGGCCTGCGGTGTAGGAGCCGCAGGAGATGCGGGTTTGATCCCTGAGTTGGGAAGATCCCGTGGAGGAGGGCATGGCAACTCACTCCAGTATTCTTGCCTGGAGAATCCCATGGACAGAGGAGCCTGGTGGCCTACAGTCCAAAGGGTCGCAAAGAGTTGGACACAACTGAAGCGACTTAGCATGCACGCACGATTTACACAGGGAGGAAAGAAAGGGTGATTGATAGTCACCTGTGCTATTTAGGGTGATCTTCTTAGATCAGATATGATTTTGTGTTTGTCTTCGAACAAGTTTGTATGTTGCAGGTCAGTATTCCACTTGGCATTAGTTGATGAATTTAGAAATGGAAAGGAAAAAATCTCTTCTGCCATAGCAGTAGGAATTGCTAATAAGCAGTTACTGTCCTAGCAGCCTCTGACTGGCAAAGCAGCCTCTATTTCCTTGTATTTTCCTTGTGGTCATCGAGTGTCTCTCTCTTGTGGCTGAAATGTCAGGCAGTCTAAGCAATCAGGTTATGCTTCTACTAGGAAGAGAGTCTTCATGCTGAATGGGGGTGGCTACCACGCCACGTTTACTCCTAGGTCCCAGCACGTGAGAGTTTGAGACCATGCCAGTGTAGCAGGATGTATGGGTGTGTATCTACCCCAGATCCCACCATGCATCTCTTAGAATGTGGTTTTTTTTTTTTTTTTGGAGCACATTAGAAAGTATTTTATGGTAAAACCTTTGAAAAATTGTGATATGTGGCTAATTCCTAGGAGATGATGTGATAATTGGACCCTGTCCATGAGGACAGAGTAAATTTAAAGAGTTTGTGACTTGTGAATCAGGAGGACCAGTAATGAAAAATCTTCTCAGCCCTGTAGTTTCCTAGTGAAGTATGCAAAATATTTGGAAAATTGTTATTCCGTGCTTATGGAGATGGTCCTAGAGAGAGGAGAGTGAGATGACCTCCATAACTCCTTCATGTCCAAAATGCAGCATCAATACCAAGACTGCACTAGAAGGGCAGGGAGAAGGAAACTCCAGAAGAATCCTGCGAGTGTCAGGGTCAAAATCACATATTAAATGTTAGTAAAAAGAACTCAGCGGTGCCTCCGTGGGTAGAGATGAGTGGTGGAAGTCACGGTTCAGGATTCCAAGTTGTGTCAACGTTGGCATCGTTGGTAGGTAGAAAGCTTGATGTGGATTGAATGCAGAGAGATGGGGTCATCTCCATGGGCACAGAATCAACTGGTTGATTGAACTTGAAGGTCGGACATTGGGACAAAATGTTTGGTAAGATTGAGCATCAATCTGTGCCATAAAATTCTTAGCAAACTATATTAAAGAGTTCTTTTTAGTGTTATCACACTCCTGTGAAAACAAGAACGAGCCCAGCAATAGCATCCCACCTAAGGTGTACCAGGAGATCTCTGACGTGACGGACAGCACTCAGAGCACTCTAACCTCTGAGTTGAGTAAAGAGGAGAATAAAACCACTGGAAAACTAAAGGTGGCATTTGCTGATGATGGAATGATCAACTCAGACAATCCCAGACATACATGATTAGATTGCATCCGATTCTTGAGTTAGACTAGCGTATAAAAAAAAAAATCAATATGCAGAAATTATTTCTACGTCTCAGTCCTGGCAAGGAATGCTTGCAAAATGAAATCTGTGTGAAAGAGTTAGACTGGCAGAACTGTATCATGTTTCTAATTCCAGATCTGATAAAAGTTACTCAGAGGCTGTGTGGGCGACATTAGTCAAGATTCTTTTTTTTTTTTTAGTGGCATGAAGTTTCTTACACTGGCAGGTCTGAGGCAGAGTTTCCTCTTTAGCCAGGGACCCTGACCGATTTTTGTAACAACCTTTTATACCTAAAGTGTACGTGCCCAAGCCCACATTCAAACATAGTCAGAGGTTGCAGTATGTGGATAGAAATTCGAGGGAAATATCAAAGATGCTTATTAACAATCAGAATGGAAACCCAGTTTCTTTTTTGGGTGGTAGATGAAGGAATAACAGGCAGATCAAAGGCAAGGTACAGCCCATATGTTGTTTTCTTGAAGAAAAGCACAGTGGGAGCATCTACTGGGACCTGAAGTCAGAAATTATTGGAAGGCTACAGTTTTTTTTTTTTAATTTTCTTTACTTTATTGTGTTGGTTTTGCCATACAATGACATGAAACCGCCATGGGTTTACACATGCTCCCCCTCCAGAACCCCCCTCTCTCCTCCCTCCCGATTCCCTCCCCCTGGGACATCTCGATGCACCAGCCCCGAGCATCAGCCCTGGGCTGGTGTTTGATTTCACATATGATAATTAACATGTTTCAATGCCATTCTCCCATATCATCCCACCCTTGCCCTCTTCCACAGAGTCCACGAGTCTGTTCTGTACATCTGCGTTCCTTTTGCTGTCTCGCATGCAGGGTTCTCGTTACCATCTTTCTAAATTCCATATATATGCATTAGTATACTGTATTGTTGTTTTTCCTTCTGGCTTACTTCACTCTGGATAATAGGCTCCAGTTCCGTCCACCTGAGGCTACAGTTTTTTCAAGATAATGGGATCTCATGGCAGGCTAGTTATCACATCAGACGAACAGAATAATGAGCTCAGAAACAGTTCCTGCATAAGTGGATTCCTGCACCAGCCATTCCCACAGATCCTCTTTATCTTCGTTTGCTATTGTGTTGTCTGTTTGAAAAGTCGAGGAAGGATGTTGTAGTCAAAAAATAGTTGCTGAACCAGCGAACCACATGGAAAACTTAAAATGTCCTAGCAATTCACACCACACACAGAAGTTAACTCATGTTGGGTTAGAAGCCTCAGGGTATAAAAAAACCTCAGATGAGAAAGTGGTTTCTTTAAAAACTTAAGGAAATATTTCTTAAATAGAACTCAAATGCTCTAAACTCAAAGGGCAGAAATGGGCCTTGTGACTCTATTGGAAGAAGAAAATTTGGTTTATCAGAGGACTGGATCTGAGAGTGCAAGTGGCAGTCACACAGTTGGGAATATCCTTAAAGCCTACCTGTTTATCATTCTCTAGTATTTAAATGTTTGAAGAGTGGCCAGAGTTGAATCAAGAAAAGATTGAGCCTACTGTTGATAAGTGGGCAAAAGATTTGACTGGTGTCACCAGGAAGAGGAAAACAGTAATGGCGAGCCCAGTGCTAAAGGGAAGGTGCTGCGCTTCTTCATCCCTCAGACAATGACAAACAAAGCCACGGGGAGGTGCACACACTCCCCAGATTGCCACCAGCTGGCAATACTAAGAGTGGACAAGGACACCAAGCCTCAGCCGTCTTTGTAGACTATGGATGAAGAGTTCCCTGCTGTTAAACAATATGGAGAAGACTGGGACACCATTGAGGAAAGATGGGGAACATTTGCCTCGAGACCTTACAGTTGTCATGAGCAGGGGACAAGTCTGTTCCATTTGTCCTGCACCTTGGACCTGCCCCCAGGGACCTGGGGGAGAATGCGTACATCATTTCACTTGCTGAGAAAAGCAGGGGGACCTCTGCAGAGCACAGGGCTGGTGCAGAGCCTGAGAAGTCTCCAGCTCCACTGCCCCACGCCCCTACTCCCAGCTTCCCATCCAGGTCTTCTTTGCCCGGGGCTGCTGTCCTGACTGAGATGGGGTCTCTGACCTCATGTATTCCTCTGTCCCCAGAGCCCTCGGTGGTGTTTGCCAAGGAGCAGCCGGCGCGCAGTGAGGTGCAGGCCATGGCGGGAACCAGTGCCACGCTGAGCTGCGAGGTGGCCCAGGCCCAGACGGAGGTGACGTGGTTTAAGGACGGCAAGAAGCTGAGTGCAAGCTCGAAAGTGCGTGTGGAGGCCACGGGCTGCACCCGGCGGCTGGTGGTGCAGCAGGCGGGCAAGGCGGACGCCGGGGAGTACAGCTGCGAGGCCGGGGACCAGAAGGTCTCCTTCCACCTGGGCGTCACAGGTCAGTCCTCGGGGAGGATGCTGAACCAGCCTCTGTGCAGGTGTGAGGGGCCTGGCTTCCAGCCTCAGCAGACTATGTGTGCACTTGCCTGAATCCTTCATCTCTTCATGCCTCTCTGTCTTCCATGTCCCTTCTTGGTCCCCATTTTGGCCCAGGGAGCATGTATGGGGACTGTGTTCATGGAGAGAAGAGGGCGTTTTTGGTCCATGAGTTTTCAGGCAGTGAGGCTCAGTCACACTTTCTTAGCACCTGCTCATAATCTGCCTATTGTTTCTGCTGTTGAGACCCTGCCTCTCCCTGATGCTCAGGGCCGAGGTAGGCCTGGGAATAACTGACCTTCCTCCCACCATCTCTTTCCTGAGAGCTGGCATAGGCCTTCATCCAGCACCTCTTACTGGTCTCTGTTGGCCAGAAGTGTTTCAATTTGATGGATCCCAGTTTAGGAGAAATATTGACCACGCAGTCCTACTTGGAATTCTCTTAGGCATGAAGTTTGGAGGATGAAATTTGAGGTTTCCGGAAGGCCCTTCCTTCCTGTTCCTGCTCTCATTGTCTGTAGGCAGCCAGAATAGGCCCATGTTATGTTGTCAGGTCCTTGCAGAAGGAAGAAAGAAAGGATGATTGGGTAGATGTGCCATTTAGGGTGATCTTAAATTGCAAAATATGATTTTGCGTTTGTCTTCAAACAGGTAGAATATTGCAGATTGTATTCCCCTTGGTGTGATGCTGGTGAATTTAGGAATTGAAAGGAATAAGTCATTTCTGCCACATCACTAGGCTTTGCTAATGAGGAGTTACTGTCCTACTAGCCTCTGACTGGCAAAGCAGTCTTTATTCATTGCATTTTCCTAATGGTGAATGAGTCTCTGCCTTGTGCCTGGAACACAGGACAGTCTTATAAATCAGATTATTCTTCTTCTGGCAAGGAAGTCTTCATGCTGAATAGAGTTGGGCTGCCACCCTACCTTGACTTCTAGGTGCCAATACCTAACAGTTTTTGACTGTACTAATAATGTAGGATGATTTGTGGATGTGTACGGATATCCCAGATCTCAGCATACATCTTTCTGTAATGTTTTTTGTTTTTTAAAAGGTTAGAGTGTATTCTAAGACAATGGCATAGAAAAGTTGGGAAATGTGGCTAAATAGTTGCTGTTCAGTCACGTCCAACTCTTTGAGACCCCATGGACTGCAGTATCCCAGGCTTCCCTGTCTTGCACTATCTCCTGGAGTTTGCTCAAATTGATGGCCATTGAGTCATCCAACCATCTCATCATCTGTTGACCCCTTCTCCTCCTGCCCTCAATCTTTCCCAGCATCAGGGTGTTTTCCAGTCAGTCAGTACTTCACCTCAGGTGGCCAAGGTATTGGAGCTTCAGTTGGAACATCAGCCCTTCCAATAAATATTCAGAGTTGAGTTCTTTTAAGATTAACTGGTTTAGTCTTCTTGCTGCCAAGGGACTCTGAAGAGTCTTAGCCAGCACCACAGTTCAAAAGCATCAATTGTTTGGTGCTCAGCCTTCTTTATGGTACAACTGTCACATCCATACATGGCTGCTGAGAAAACCATAGCTTTGACTAGACTGAACTTTGTTGACAAAGTGATGTCTGCTTTTAAATATGCTGATATGCTGTCTGTCATAGCTTTTCTTCCAAGGAGCAAGCATCTTTTAAAAATTTTCATGGCTGCAGTCACCATCTGCAGTGATTTTGGAGCCCAAGAAAATAAAGTCTGTCACTGTTTCCATTTTTTCCTGATCTATTTGCTGTGAACTGATGGGACCGGATGCCATGATCTTAATTTTTTAAATGTTGAGTTTTAAGCCAGCTTTTTCACTCTCCTCTTTCACCTTCATCAAGAAGCTCTTTAGTTGCTCTTCACTTTCTGCCGTTAGGGTGTAGTCATATGCATATCTGAGGTTATTGATATTTCTCCCTGAGATCTTGACTCCAGCTTGAGCTTCATCCAGCCTGGCATCTTGCATGATGTACTCTGCATATAAGTTAAATAAGCAGGGTGACAATATACAGTCTTGATATATTCTTTTTCTAATTTGGAACCAGTACACTGTTCCTTGGGCTTCCCTGGTGGCTCAGACAGTAAAGTGTCTGCCTGCAATGTGGGAGACCTGGGTTCGATCTTGGGGCTGGGAAGATCCCCTGGAGAAGGAAATGGCAACCCACCCCAGTACTCTTGCCTGGAAAATTCCATGGACAGAGGAGCCTTGTAGGCTACAGTCCATGGGGTCGCAGAGACGGACACGACTGAGTGACTTCACTTTACACTGTTCCTTGTCTTGTTCTAACTGTTGATTCTTGACCTGCATATAGGTTTTGCAGAAGGCAGGTAAGGTTGTCTGGTATTCCCATCTCTTTGAGAGTTTTCCGTAGTTTGTTGCAATCCACACAGGCAAAGGCTTTGGCATAGTCAATAAAGCAGAAATAGATGTTTTTCTGGAATTCCCTTGCATTTTCTATGATCCAGCAGATGTTGGCAGTTTGATCTCTGGTTCCTCTGCCTTTTCTAAAACCAGCTTGAACATCTGGAAGTTCAGGGTTCATGTATTGTTGAAGCCTAGCTTGAAGGATTTTGAGCATTGCTTTGCTAGCATGTGAAATGAGTGCACATGTTTGGTAGTTTGAACTTTCTTTGGCATTGCCCTTCTTTGAGATTGAAATGGAAACTGTCCTGTGGCCTTGGCTGAGTTTCCCAAATTTGCTGACATATTGAGTGCAGCACTTTCACAGCATCATCTTTCGGGATTTGAAATAGCTCAGCTGGAATTCTTTCACCTCTGCTAGCTTTATTAGTAGTAATGCTTCTTAAGGCCCGCTTGACTTCATACTCCAAGATATCTGGCTCTGGGTAGATGATCACAGTACTGTGTTGTCCAAGTCATTAAGACCCTTTTTGTGCAGTTCTTCTGTGTATTCCTGCCACTTCTTAACATCTTCTGCTTCTGTTAGGTCCGTACCGTTTCTGTCCTTTATTGAGCCCATCTTTGCATGAAATGTTCCCTTGGTATCTCTGATTTTCTTGAAGAGATCTCTAGTCTTTCCCATTCTATTGTTTTCCTCTTTTTCTTCACATTGTTCACTTAGGAATCCTTTCTTACCTCTCTTTGCTATTCTCTGGAACTCTGCATTCTGATGAGTATGTCCTTTTCTGCTTTGCCTTTTGCTTCTAAACTACATGAAAATGGAAAAAAGAATACAGAAGTTGAAGACTGTATAACTTGTCATCAGTAGGCGCAGTAATGAAAAGTCTTCTCAGCCCTTGGAGTTCTCTGGTACCCTGTGCACAATACCTGGAAACAGATGCTGCACGCTCACGGAGATAGTCCTGGAGAGAGAAGATTGAGACACATCTTCTCACTTACACTTACTCTCACAAGTGTAACTCTCTTCACACTCAGAACATAACATCAGTACCAGAGTCGCACCAGACATGCAGGGAGAGTGAGATTCCAGACCGATCCACTCCGAGTATCAAGGCCAAAATCATACATTAAATGTTAGCAAGATGCGTTCACCAGTGCATCTGCTATTAGAGTCTAGTGATGAAAGCCACGGTCCAGAATTGCACGTTGCTTTTAACGTTAACACTCTGATAGGTAGAAAGCTAAGGAAATGCACCCCACTCCAGTGATCCAGAATCCCAGGGATGGAGGAGCCTGTAGGCTGCCATCTATGGGGTCGCACAGAGTCGGACATGACTGAAGCAACTTAGCAGCAGGTAGAAAGCTTAACAGTAAGAGATTGCGCGTATATAAGCAAGAGAGTGGAGAAGTGTAATCCCTCCATTTGCCCAAAACTAACTAACTAAACACTTATAACACCCTAATGAGAACCAGACCGCCCTCAGTGAACCTTCTGGTTGGGCTGAATTAAGTGAAAGGCCTCGATCTGGAATGACGTGGTCCAGGAGCCTCTAACAGGCCAAACTACCCCTTATGACATCATGAAATCTGCGTTTGTTGTGCCTAGAACTGCACCTCTGAAGACATTATATGTTTTAGGAAGTTTTTTTCTTCCTAAATATTGTTTAAGACCTCTGTGCTGAAAACCGTTGTTGTTTCTTGCAACATATGATTCAAGACGGTTTTTGGAGATGAGTTGCTGACTATAAACAAAGCATCTTGTCTTGTGCAAGAAGGATCCAGACATGGGCTGTACTGTGCCTGCCCAGACTTACCCACGACCTTTCTACTGCTGTATAACCTGCTGTCAGATAGTTTGGTAGTGATGGCTTGTGGAACATGTTCAAGCTCTGGTTATAAGCCTTTCATCAGCTTTTACAACCCCACGTCCTGCTGGGTTTCTTTCTACCTATCTGAATATATATATATATATATGTATATTTAGCATCATTTGCTGGCTTAAGGCCCTCCTTCATTTTCATTATACACCCTGTCCTTAGTAGATCAGGAACCTAGGAGTCATTTTTAACTTCTTCCCACATCCAACTAACTGTGCTAACTTCTGGCAGTTTTACCTTAGCTTTAAACATCTTTTTATTTTGCTGTCTACCTGAACTGTCCTATACCAGGGCCCCACCATCTTCCCTGGGAGGCATAACAACATACTACCTGGATTCCTCATGTCTGCTTTGTACTCATCATCCTTCCAAACACCCCATACATCAGACAGGATGAACATCTGAAAGTACAACATGGATAATGTCAAACACCCCCATTTCTCTGGCTGATCCTCACTCTAACAGATGAGAGTCTTTTCAGTTATCCTTACAGTTGTTAGGACTCCCAGTGTCTGGCACACTCCACCCTTGCTAATCTCACCACCCTTATCTTCTCCCACTTGCCCTCTTTTTCTCCAACGTCAGTCACTGTGGCTTCTTTCAGTCACCCCAAAAAGCCAGCTCTCCTCTTCCCCTGTACAGACTGTGTTCTCTGCCACTATCCCCTTTTCTCTTCAACTCATGCTTCGTAACACAGCTCGCATCTCATCTTCTCATGAAAAACATTTTGACCCTCAGACTAAGGTGGACCCCTGTACTATGCTTCTTTCCCAGGAGACTTATCATAAATGATAATGGAATAGTAATTGTAGAATTAGCCCTTTAAGAGCTGTCTCTCCCTCTTAAATGTCCAGTGGAACGTTTCTCATTCCCTTCCTTTGTGTCCCCAGTATCTAATAGTGCCTTGTACACAACAGAGGCTTAATATCTATTTGTTGAGTGTTTTAATACAAGACATGATTAATTAGCAATTAATAAAGGGAGTGTGAATGGCTATTACAGTGGTCAAGAGTCTTAGTCCTAGCTCTAGGAACAGAAGTATTCAAGGAGAGATATATGAACCTTGAATTCTGGGGGCTCAGGACTCAAACGTGTGTTGGTGAAGGTATGTACCCAAGGGTGTTAGACAGGTAGGAAGAAGATTTCCCATTCCTCTCCCACCCCTACTTGCTGAGTCAAAGTAGAGGGAACAGCATAATGTAAGTGAGAACAGGGGCTCAGCTCCTCACTGCTAACCAACAGCATAGCGGGAGGACGCCCATCATGGATAGGAAACCACAGCTGGGGACAAGAAAAAGCATGTAAGTGCCCAACACGCCTGAAAGAAGGAATTTGAGAATACTTGAAAGAGAAAGCTAGACATGGCTGGAGATAGACTTATTTTTATTTTTCTTCCGTAGAAGCAGTCTGTCTAAAAGGAAAATGTTTTTCCTGAAGAGGACAAGGAGAAGCAGAACTACTCTGCATTATTCTTTTTCTAATAAGTTCAAAGTAAGCTAGAAACTTACTTCAGTTCAGTTTAGTCTCTCAGTCGTGTCTGACTCTTTCCCACCCCATGAATCACAGCATGCCAGGCCTCCCTGTCCATCACCAGCTCCCGGAGTCCACCCAAACCCATGGCCATCGAGTCGATGATGCCATCCAGCCATCTCATCCTCTGTCTTCCCCTTCTCCTCCTGCCCTCAATCTTTCCCACCATCTTATTAAGTCTAAGTAGAAGAAAATCAATTGAAGTTTACCTTAGGCTCAGTTTTAGAATACTTTTTTACCTTCAGTGCTTTTGTTTGTTTTATATTAACAATTTTAGTCTATATTAACAAGGCCAGCAACTTAGTTGCTAAAATTCTTGGTTTATCAGTATGGTGCACTAACCCCAGATTAACAGTTATGACTAATTCCTGTTTATTGGCACTGGTTTTTTATTTAGTAGTTTTATTTTTTAATTAATTAATTAATTTTAATTGGAGAATACTTACTTTACATTATTGTGGTGGTTTTTGCCATGCACTGACATGAATCGGCCACAGGTACACATGTGTCCCCCCCATCCTGAACCCCACTCCCGCTTCCTCCCCACCCCATCCCACTGGATTGCCCCAGAGCAACGGCTTTGGGTGCCCTACTTCATGCATCAAACTTGCACTGGTCATCTATTTTATATATAGTAATATACATAATTCAATGCTATTCTCTCAAATCACCCCACCCTCGCCTTCCCCCACAGAGTCCGAAAGTCTGTTCTTTCCATCTGTGTCTCTTTTGCTGCCTTGCATATAGGATCATCGTTATCATCTTTCTAAATTCCATATATATGCGTTAATATACTGTACTGGTATTTCTCTTTCTGACTTACTTCACTCTGTATAATGGGCTCCAGTTTCATCTACCTCATTAGAACTGACTGAAATGCATTCCTTTTTATAGCTGAGTAATATTGCATTGTATATATGGATTGATCACAGCTTCCTTATCTATCCATCTGCCAGTGGACATCTAGGTTGCTTCCATGTCCTAGCTGTTGTAAACAGTGCAAATAAATTTACTTTTATTACTTTTGGGAATATTAAAAAAAGAGACAAAATGCAAAAAGATGTCATCATTTCCATGAGTACAGTATCAAATGGTTGATTAAATTTGAATATCATACATTGAGACAAAAAGTTTGATAACATCGAGCATCAGTGCCTGCCATAAAATTCTTAGCAAACAGTATAAAAGTGTCCTTTTTAAAATATATTATAAAATTCCTGCAACAGCAGCATCCCCCCTAAGGTGTACCTGGATATCTTTGCCCTGAGGGCCAGCACACTTAGGCCACCCTGACCACTGAGTCAGGTAAAGAGGAGATAGAATCACTGGCAAACAATGTTGGAAAGAAACAAAACAAAACAACTCTAGTTAGAGTTTACTAATGATAGGATGATCAACTCAGATAACCCCAAAGATAAATTATTAGAATGTATAAGATTCTTGAGTAGGATTAGTGTGTAAAAAAATAACTATACAGAAAGCATTTCTTTGCCTATGTCTTGGCAAAGAATACTTGTAAAATGAAATTTTATGTTAGTTAGAGTTAGACTAACACAATTACATTATGTTTCTAATTCTAGGCCTGATAAAAGTTGCTAAATGGCTGTGTAGGGGGAAGTTATTCAAGATTCTTGAGAGACACTAAGAATTTGGAATAGAGAGATGGGAATCCGAGAGGAAAAAATCAAAGATGTTTATTAGCAATCAGAATTGAAACCAAGTTTCTGTTTGGGTGGTCTGGTGGGAGAGTAACAGGCAGATTCCAAAGGCCAGGTGCCATCAATACACTGTTTTCTTGAAGGAAAGCCTGGTGGGAGCATTCACTGGGACCTGACGTCACAAAGCTAGTTTTGATGATAAGAAGACCCCAGTGCGGGGATAGTTACCACATCAGAGGGACAGAGCAGTGAGCTCAGAAAGAGTTCCTTGCATAACTGAGTTTTTGCACCACCCATTTACCCACCCTCACCTTCCACTTGATACTCTGGTGTCTGTTGGAGAAGCTGAGGAGAGTGCTGTCTTCATAAATGATACTTGGACTGTTAGACCATTCTGAAACCTTAAATTGTACCAGCAATTCACACCACACACAAAGGTCAACTCAGGATGGGTTAGAACCTCGGTGTGAATGGTAAAATCCAAAATTCCCTTGGATGATAGCATGATTTCTTTAAAGACTTAAGGAAAGATTTTTTTAAGTACAAACACAAATGCTCCAAACTCAAGGAGCTTTGAAATGGACATTTGACACTGTTGGAAGGAAAAACTTTGATTTAGCAGAGGACTCAATCAGAGGGTGAAAATGCAAGTCACATAGTTGGAAACATCCTTAAAACCTACCTATGTGTCATTCTCTGGTATTTAAATGGATAAAGAGTGGCCAGAGGTGAATCTTGAGCACAGAGAGCCTACTGTGAGTAAGTGGAGAAAAGATTTGAATGGTTTCACTAGAAAGAAGAAAACGGTAATGGGGAACCCAGTTCTAAGGAGGAAGATACTTACTTCTTCATTCCTCAGATGATGACAAAGAAAGCCACAGAAAGGTGGAAGTACTCCTCCCAGATTGCTACCAATTGACAATACTGAAAATAGGCAGGGGCCCTGAGCCTCAGCCATCTCCATGGACTGCAGGTGAAAAGTTCCCTGCATAAGCCTATGGAGAAGACTGGGGCGTCATGTAGGAAGGTTGGGGGACACTTGCCTTGTTATCCTGCAGATGTCATAAACAGGGAAATGTCTTCTCCAACGACCCTTCCCATGTGGGACCAGCTCATACAGATGGACCTGTGGGAAAAATGCATAGACTGTGTCACTTAAGTTCCTGAGAATGTCTGAAGGACCTCTGTAGGGCACAGGGCTGGTGCAGAGCCTGGAAAAGTCTCCAGCTTCACTATCCCACCCAGACCCTCCTGGCTCCCCATCCAGGTCTTCTTTGCCCTGGGCTGCTTTCCTGACTGAGATGGGCTCTCTGACCCCGTGTATCCCCCCCTGTCCCCAGAGCCCCCGGTGGTGTTTGCCAAGGAGCAGCCTGCGCGCAGTGAGGTGCAGGCCGTGGCGGGAACCAGTGCCACGCTGAGCTGCGAGGTGGCCCAGGCCCAGACGGAGGTGACGTGGTTCAAGGACGGCAAGAAGCTGAGTGCGAGCTCGAAAGTGCGTGTGGAGGCCAAGGGCTGCACCCGGCGGCTGGTGGTGCAGCAGGCGGGCAAGGCGGACGCCGGGGAGTACAGCTGCGAGGCCGGGGGCCAGAAGGTCTCCTTCCACCTGGGCGTCACAGGTCAGTCCTCTGTGGTGCTTGGTCTTTTTTGGAGAAGGTGGTTGAATTGCATTAGACCCTGATGCTCTCTCGTTAGACGTCATCTCTTCAGGCCTCCCATCCTCCTCCTTCCTGTTTTCATGCCCGTGACTGGGCCAAGGGAGACAGGATGGAAAGGGTGTGTATGAGAGGAAGAGGGGCTGTCCTTGAACACCCAGTGGTGCTTCCATATAGCAGTGCTTGGTCACACATCCTGAGCACCTGCCCACGGCCCTTGCCACGCTCCGTAGGGTCGAGGACTGTGGCTCTGTTGGGTGCTTGAATTCTGAAGTAGACAGGTCATCTCCCCTGAGTTATGTGACTGTGCCTTTTGGATGTCTGGGTGTGCCCTCTCTTAGAACCATATTGGGATTCTCACTAGTCAGAGACATTTGAATTTCTTTGTATAAGGTTGACGAAACTTTGGGTTATTAATATTTTTTTTGTTTTAAGACCCTCATGTGCATTTATATATAGGCATGCCTAGAAGATATTGTGGGTTTGGTTACAGACCAGTGTAGTTAAGTGAATATTGATTGCAATATAAAAGTTATGTTTACACTCAACTATAGTCTGTTAAGTATGCAGTAGCATTATGTATAAAAATGTACATACTTTAGGCAAAAAAAAAAATACTTTATTGCTAAAAACCTACTAACTGTCATATGAGCCTTCAGTGACTAGTAGTAACATCAGAGACCATTGATCAAAGATTACCATAGCATTTATCTGTTCAGTTCAGTTTCTTAGTCGTGTCCGACTCTTGGTGACCCCATGGATTGCAGCACTCCAGGCTGCCCTGTCCATCACCAACTCCTGGAGCCTACTCAGACTCATGTGCATAGAGTCAGTGATACCATCCAACCATCTCATCCTCTGTCGTCCCCTTCTCCTCCTGTCTTCAGTCTTTCTCAGCATCAGAGTCTTTTCAAATGAGTCAGTTCTTTGCATCAGGTGGCCACAGTATTGGAGTTTCAGCTACAGCATCAGTCCTTCCAGTGAATATTCAGGACTAATTTCATTTAAGATAGTAATGAAAAAGGTTGAAACATTGCAGCTTTTTTTTTTTTCAGTTTTTCACCATTGAGAATGATGGTTTGCTGTGGTGTGTTGTATATGTCCTTAATTATGTTGAGGTAGGTTCCCTCTATGCCAATTTTCTGGAGAATTTTTATCATAAATGGTTATTGAATTTTGTCAGAAGCTTTTTCTGCCTCTGTTGAGATGATCATATGGTTTTTATTCTTTAGTTTGTCAATATGGTTATCACATTGATTGATTTGCCTATATTGAAGAATCTCTGGGAGAACCACTTGATCATGGTGTATGATCCTTTTAATGTATTGTTGGCTTCTGTTCATTGTTAGTTTGTTGAGGATATTTGTGTCTTTGTTCGTCAGTGATATTGGTCTGTAATTTCCTTTTTTTGTGTGATATCTTTTCTGGTTTTGGTATCAGGGTGATAGTGGCCTTATAAAATGAATATATGAGAGTTCGTAATTCTGAGATTTCTGGGGAAGAGTTTGAGAAGGATAGATGTTATCTCTTCTCTAAAAGTTTACTCAAACTGCTTGTGAAGCTGTCTGGTCCTTGACTTTTGTTTGTTGGAATATTTTTAATTACATTTTCAATTTCACTACTTGTGATTGGCCTGCTTATATTTTCTAATTCTTCCTGGTTCAGTCTTGAAAGCATGTAGCTTTCCAAGAATGTATCCATTTTTTCCAGTTTGTCATTTTTTATTGGATTACAGTTGTTTATAGTAGTCTCTATGATCCTTTGTGGTGTCAGTTGTGATTTTTTCTTTTTCATTTCTAATTTTATTGAGCCCCTGCTCTTTTTTTCTTGAGGAGTCTGGTTGAAGGTTTATCAGTTTTCTTTACCTTCTCAAGGAACCGACTTTTACTTTTATTGATCTTTGCTATTGTTTTCTTGTTTCCTATTTCCTTTATTTCTGGTCTGATCTTTATGATTTTGTTTCTTCTATTGACTTTGGGTTTTCTTTCTCCTCTTTCTCTAGTTGGTTAGATTGCTAACCTGAGGTTTTTTCTTGTTTCTTGAGGTGAGATTGAATTGCTATAAGCTTCCCTTTTAGAATAGGTTCTACTGTATCCAATAGATTTTGTGTTGTCATGTTTTCAGCATCATTAGTTTCTGTGTATTTTTTAATTTCCTCTCTAATTTCTTCAGTGATCTCCTGGTTATTTAGCAGCGCACTGTTTAGCTTCCATGTTTGTGTTTTTTGCAGTTTTTTTTTTCCCTGTAACTTATGTCTAATCTCATAGCATTGTGGTAGGAAAACAATGCTGATATGATTTCAATTTTCTCAAATTTTCTGAGGCTTGATATATGATCCAGGATGTGGTTTATCCTGGAGAATGTTCCTTGTGCACTTGAGAAAAAAAAAGTTTGTTCTCCTGCTTTCAGGTGGAATGTCCTATAAATATCAATTAACTCTTTTTGGTCTGTTGTGTCATTGAAAGCTTGTGTTTGCTGGGTTATTTTCTGATGGGATGATGTTTCCACTGGTATAACTGGGGAGCTAAAGTCCCCCCATATTAATTTTATTATGGCTGATTTCCCCTTTTATGGTTGTTAGTGTTTGCCTTATGTATTAAGGTGCTCCTGTTTCTATACATAACTATTTGTAATTGTTTTATCTGCTTGGATTGAATCTTTGATCATTATGTAGTGTCCTTCCTCACCTCTATAAAAATTTTTATTTTAAGGTCTATTTTGTCTGATATGAGTATTGCTACTCCAGCTTTCTTTTGATTTCCATTTGCATGGAATATTTTTTCCATCTCTCACTTTCAGTCTGTATGTGTCCTTGGGTCTGAAATGGGTCTCTTGTAGGCATCATATACACGGGTCTTGTTTTTGTATCCATCCAGTGTCTGTGCCTTTTGGTTGGGGCATTTAATCCATTTACATTTATGTATGATTTATATGTTCCTATTACCATTTTCTCTACTGTTTCCTTAATTGGTGTTGAATTCTCTTTGCTTTTACTTGTCTGTAAAGCTTTTGATTTCTCTGTCAAATCTGAAAGAGTCTTGGTTGTAGGCCTTTTTTCCTTTTATCACTTTACATATGTCCTGTCGCTCCCTTCCTTCCGGCAGAGTTTTTGCTGAAAAATCAGCTGGTAGCCATATGGGGACTCCCTTGTATGTTATTTTTTGCTTTTCCACTGCTGCTTTTAATAGTTTTTCTTTGTACTTAATTTTTATTAGTTTGATTGATATGTGTCTTGGTATGTTTCTCCTTGAGCTTATCCTATATGGGACTGTCTACACTTCCTGGATTCTGGTGACTCTTTCTTCTCCCATGCTAGGGAAATTCTCAACTATAATCTCTTCAAATATTTTCTCAGACCCTTTTTCTTTCTCTTTTATGGGACCCCTATAGTTCAAATGTTGGTACATTTTATATAATATTGTCCCAGAGAGCTCTGAGACTATCTTCAGTTCTCTTCATTTTTTTCTTTATTCTGCTCCTTGGAAGTTGTTTCCATCATTCTATCTTACAGTTCACTTATTCATTCTTTTGCCTTAGTTATTCTGCTATTGATTCCTTCTAGCATATTTTTAATGTTAGTTACTGCATTTTTCATCACTGTTTATTCATTCTTTTGTTTTTCTAGGTGCTTGTTTAATGCATTTTCTTCATTCTATTTCTGAGATTTTGGATCATCTTTACTATCACTACTCTGAATTATTTTTCAGATAGTTGCCTATTCCCTCCTCATTTATTTGATCTTGTAGGTTTTTACCTTGCTCCTTTGTCTGTAACATTTTTTTTTGTCATCCTGGTTTGTTTTTTTTTTTGATGAGTAAGAATGTGTTCCTATCTACTGTTTGTTTGGCCTGAGGTTTCTGGCAGTGGAGTTTGCAGGCATTTGGGTCGAGCTGGATCTTGGTGTTGAGATGTGGGCCTCTGGAAGACCTTACTCTGATTAGTATTCCCTGGAGTCTGAGGCTGTCTATTAGTTCAGCGGTTCAGACTCAGTGCTCCCACTGCTAGAGCTCATTTCCAATCTCTGGCCCGTGAACTGAGATCCCGCAAGCCACAGGACACTGCAAAAAAAAAAAAAAAAAAGCAGAACAAAAACAAAGAATAAAAATTACAATTTAGAAAACCAGCAGATATGTTAGAAAAAATAAGAATATATATGAAACAAACACCAGAAGGTAAAACAGAACTCCAGTAGCAAAGGAAAAAACCAAAAACCAATCCAAACCAAAACAAAAAGGACCAGAAAAAAAAAAGCCTTGGCTGTGGGAGGCAAGGCTTAGGCAGGGCAGACCTTCGACAGGATAGGGTTTAGGCTTAGGACCCAGGCCAGAAAAGGCCCTAGGTGGGTGTCACGGTGGCGCCCAGGCTCCGCCTGACCTGTAGGGGGCCCTCTGGAGTGCCTCTGGCCTCAAGGTTAGAGGCCCAGGGCCTCAGCAAGCCCCCTGGAGCTGAGTGACCAGGGATGGAGCATGCTAGATGTGTTTCCCCGACCCTTCAACTCCTCAGGGTCCCTCCTAGTCCCTGCTGATCCCCGGAAGGTAAATGTGTCTCTTCGGGTGTGTAAATCCCTCCCTTTACCCAGCCGCCCCTCGGGTGTACCTGCCGTGTCCAGCCTCCACTTCTCCCCCATTGCAGGCCCCCACATCCTACCCAGTTGCTCGGGGGTTCCTCTGGTCTTCCTGGGTGTCCAAGGTCCTCCACCAGCATCTGGTAAATATCCTATTGGTGGGGAGACATGGACTCTGCCTCTTGTCTCTCCATCATCTGGGCTCCACTTCCCCTAAAACTTAAATAAATGGGACCAGTAATAAAAAAAATTATTTCATAAAGAAAGATCTAAGCCCACTGGCTTGTTAATGAAGTGGAAATGTTAGTCATTCAGTCATTTCCAAGTTTTTGTGACCCCTGCCTGGCTCCTCTGTCCATGGAATTCTCTTGGCAAAAATTCCAGAGTGGGTAGCCATTCCCTTCTCCCGGGGATAGTCCTGACCCAGGGATTGAACCCAGGTCTCCTGCATTGCAGGCAGATTCTTTACCATCTGAGCCACCAGGGAATCCCTGTTCCATTGATAAATTATGCCAAATTTCTGTTGACTAATTATTCTGTGTTCATGGAGATTCTAGAGAATAAAACAAGGAGAGATACTCTCTAGTTTGATTCAATTAACTATGGGATAACATAGATACCAAAATGTGACAAAGAATGTAAAGAGAATTAAAATTATGGGCCAATATCTTGTGGTGGAAAAGGGGACAACAGAGGATGAGTTGATTGGATGGCATCACTGACTCAATGAACATGAGTTTGTGCAAACTCTGGGAGATGGTGAAGGACAGGGAAATCTGGTGTGCTGCAGTCCATGGGTCACAAAAACTTGGACACGACTGAGCGACTGAGCAGTAACAACAAATCTTGTGGATGTTGAGGCCAATATCTTCAACAAAATATTGGCAAAGTCACTGAACAATATATGAAGGTGAGAATGGATTATGATGAAAGATATGGTCCAGGAATGCTACATTGATTTAATATTCTGACCATTAGAAAAACCAATATAATGCATGACATTAACTGACTGGAAGTGAGAAATAATGTGATTTTTCTCAGTAAAGGCAGAATAAAAGTTTGATCAATTTTAACACCATAATTTTGTCATTAATTTATGCCATAAAATTCTATCAATAAACAAACTTTCCCTTACCTTGATAAATGGCGCTCTTTAGAAAACACCAGCCAACATCACATTTAAAGTAAAATCTTGAAAGTTTAAATATGAGTTAGTGAACAAGAGAAGGAAGCCAACTGTCACCACTTCTGTCCAACACTGCACAAAACAGAAAGGAGGTAAATGAAATGCATAAAAGTTGGAAAAACATGGTGGAATTCAAAGATGACATGATTATCAATCCTGAAATTTCAAGGATAAATGATTTGATTTAGAGCATTTGGAAATATAAATGCACACAAATATTAACATACAGAAAACACTACTATATATACTAATTACAAACAGTTATTTTAAAATAGAATTTTAAAACATTAATAATAGCATCAGAGGTATCATGTTTCTAATTCCAAATATAATACAAGGTGCTTAATGGCTTGGGGTGGAGGTGGGGAGTAGATAACATTTTTGAGAGATGATAAAGAAGATCCTAAATAAATGGATAGAAATCCATGAAAGAATCTAGAATGTTCAATAATAGTCCATATCCAAGCAGATGTTCTTTGGAAGGGTGAAGAGTGTTGAGATTGATAGTCAAATTCAGTGTGAGCATTTGCTCTATCGATATTAAAAACTATTATAAAGCTACAGTATGTAGAAAGATGGATCAATAAAGGGACAGTTATCAGACCAAAGGGACAGAAGAGAGAGTTTAGCAAAAGACCTGTCCACAGACGGACCTTTGTTCCACCCCTACTTTTTTTTTAGTGTGGTGGCTGTGCAAAGAGTGGGAAATGATGGTCTTTTTGTAAGAATTTGTTTTTCCATTTGACCATATAAGGAAAAAAGTTCATCTGATAACACAAACCACACAGAACCAACTCCAGGTCAGTTAGAGACCTCAGGGTAAGAGATAAAACCATGAAAAACTCTTAGATGATGACTTAGATTGCCTTGTGGCTTTTGGGTAAGGGGAGATTCCTGACAAGGAACGAGAATGACACATTTGACTGCATTAACACTAAAAGCTTTACAATAGTAATAACAAAAACAAAACTCAAAGCTTTCATTAGATTCATTCAGTTCAGTTCAGTCGCTCAGTCACGTTCAACTCTTTGCGACCCCATGGACTGCAGCAGGCCAGGCTTTCCTGTCCTTCATCACCTCCCAGAGCTTGCTCAAACTCATGCCCATTGAGCCAGTGATGCCATCCAGCCATCTCGATTCATCAGAAGACACCATCAAAGAGTGGCATGCGAGTCACACAGATATGGAAGAGAAAAGTTTTAGCATGCAAATAGAAGTCCTAAAAATGAATATGAAAAAGGCAGGCAGTGCTATTGAAAATCAGGCAAGTTCTTTAACCGTGACACCGCAGAAGAGCAAATGACCCAAAATGACCACAACGACAAAAAAGATTAATGAAGCGGCCCCACTTTGTGGGTCCCCAGAACCATGCAGGAGACAGCCACAGGAAGTACCACCTCACTCCACAGTTTGACAACAGTCGACACACTGAGAACAGGCACGAGGGCGGGGCCTCAGTAACTTTCACGCCCTGTGGGCAGGAAACGCTCTCCGCACAGCTGAGTGGGAAAGACTGGCTTCATCTGGGAAGGTTGAGGCTTTATCTCGGAAGAGGACTCTGGCTTCCTCTAGGAAGGTTGCGTGGATCATGACACCCCCACCCCCCACCCCGCAGATCCTATATACAGAGAAGCCTCTTGCAGTAGTCTTACTTAGAACTGCTCACTTGGAGCTGTGGCCAAATGTATAGATAAATTGTGTCACCACTGCTGATAAGGTATGGGGCCTCTTGGGCACATATCTAGTGCCGAGCTTAGAGAAGTTTCTAAGCTCCTACCTCCCTGTTTAGTCCCTTTCCCCCAACTGTTGCCTTCCTGCCTTAGACGATCGCGTCTTTGACTTTGTGCTTCCCTCCTTGTCCCGAGAGTCCATGGCTGTACATCATTTGCCAGGGAACAGCCAGTGTTGAGTCAAGGGCATACTGTGATGGGGGGACAGCCACGCTGAGCCACAAGGTAGCCCAGACCCAGAAGGAGGTGACATGGTTCAAGGATGAGAAGAAGCTGAAGTGCACGAAGAGACTCAGGGCCATGCTCAGCGGGTGGTGGTACAGCAGGCAGGGAACGCAGATGCCGAGGAGTACGGCTCTGAGGCTGGAGGCTGGATGGTCTCCTTGGGTATGGACATCACAAGGGGTTCTGACTGAGAGCGTTTGGAGGAGATGCTGGGACTGACTAATAGACCCACTAGGCCCTAGTGCTCTCCACATTTGACTTCTTCTCAAGTCTCCCATCCTTCCACTTCCTGTTCTTATGCCCATGGCTGAACCAAGGGAATTTAGATTGGAGGGGCATGTATATGGAAGGGTAGCGTTTGATGTGACACTTATTCACATGTCCCAACAGCTGTCTAGAATCTTCCCCGTATTGAGGACTCTGGAATCCACCTGGTACTTGAGGTTTGAAGCGGATGAGATGTCTCTTACCTGGGAATACATGCAGATCCTTCTGTTGACTGTTTTGGCTCTTCCACATCCCTCACCTAACACCACATGAGAGTTCTTACTAGTGAGACCTGTTCAAATTTCACTGAACCAAAATTAAGAGAGCATCGTTGTTTTTTTTTGGTCACATAATCATGCTTGGAATTATCTCAAAGCTAAAATTTGTTTCATAATAGTTTAGGTGTTCTGGGAGGCTCTTTTCTCTTTTCACTCCATGTACCAAATTCTAGATCCAGGTTTTGTCTGAGTGCCTGTGAACAGTAAAAAAGGAGCCGACTATTGGTAGGTATGCACCTGTGATGTGCGCCTGAGGTTTAGAATGCTCTTTTCAAACAACATATTGTTTTCCTTTATCTTCAGTTAGAACCTTTGTGTCAGTATTCTTGGAGTCTGATTTGTAAGCTTAGACATGGAAACGAATAAGTAGCTAATACTATGCCACTACGCTTTGTTAAAGATGAGTTTCTATAGTAGCAGCTGCCGTGGTTCCATAAAACAGTGTTTACTTTATGGAATTTCCCTCATGGTTAGTGAGTTTGTGCCTCCCTGGCTGGTTCATAGAGAAGTCTGAGATCTAAGTTTCTTTTCCGTTCATTAGGAGTTTGTTACAGGTAGATAACTGATTGGTAATGTATTAGTTCTTGAGTGGGTAGTGGCTTCATTGTTCATTATACTCTTAAAAGCATAAATAGGTAGTTAAAAAAAAAAAAGAGGGTGTTAATGTCAAATAACTATGGCTGTGATCCTGCTGATCTCTGGTTGCCAGTACCTAATGGTGTGGTATTGTACCTGTACATAATAGTTTGTGGGTATGTATAGACACTAGAAAACTCACTCTGTACCTTTGTCAAATGTTATTAATATTTGAAGAGAATATGACACATTATTTTATGGTAGTCAATTTGAAAAATTTTGACCATTTGGCCAGTTCCTAGAAAACTATTATCAAAAGTAACACAGAAGAATTAGACAACTCTGACAGTTCTAAACCTTTTAAGTAAGTTGAACCACAGTAAATCACTTTTCTCAGAAAGATCTAAGCCCAGTGGCTTTCCTGGTAAATTATATTAAATATTTTAGAAAGAAATTAATCCATGTTCATGGAGATTCTTCTAGAGAATAGAAGGAGATACACTCTGCAAATGGTTTTCTGTAGGTAACATAACATGGACACCAAAATCTGACAAGGAATGTAACAAGAATTAAAAGTACAGGTCAGTTTATTATAGCTATCAAAGGAAAACCCTGGACAAATATTTGCAAACTGAATTCAGCAATGTATCGAGAAGACAGTACACTGTGGTAAGGCTGTACTCCCATATTGCAAGGCTTATGTAGCTTCAGAAACAGAGCAGATCAATGCAAAGCATAAGGCGAGAGAACTCATAGGCTATATGGATATCAATTCAGAAAATCTAAAAGATTAATTAGACTTAGTAGGAGCTGAGAAAATTGCCTTGTAAAAAGTCAATATGTGGAAAACATATTTCCATATAGTAGGAGCATAGTTGGAAAACAAAATTTTAAAAGATTTACAATGTTGTGAAAAGTATGTTTCCAATTCCAGGTAAAATAAAGATGTTTAAGACATTAGTGGCGGAAAATGGTTAAACATTTTTGAGAGAGAGAGTTAAAAAAATGCCTAAAGAAATAGATGGATTAGCTCTAGTAATTTTCTCGTAGAGTCTTTAGGGTTTTCAATATAGAGGATCATGTCATCTGCAAACAGAGAGAGTTTTACTTCTTCTTTTCCAATCTGGATTCCTTTGATTTCTTTATCTGCTCTGATTGTTGTGGCCAAGACTTCCAAGACTATGTTGAAAAGTAGTGGTGAGAGTGGGCACCCTTGTCTTGTTCCTGATTTCAGGGGGAATGCTTCCAGCTTTTCACCATTGAGGATAATGTTTGCTGTGGGTTTGTCATATATAGCTTTTATTATGTTGAGGTATGTTCCTTCTATTTCTACTTTTTGGAGGGTTTTTATCAGTGAATATAGCAAAGTTTCAGGATACAAAATCAACACACAGAAATCCCTGGCATTCCTATACACTAACAGTGAGAAATCAGAAAGAGAAATTAAGGAAACAATTCCATTCACCATCGAAACAAAAAGAATAAAATACTTAGGAGTATTTCTACCTAAAAATCAAAAGACTTGTATATAGAAAACTATAAAACACTGATGAAAGAAATCAAGGAGGACACAAACAGATGGAGAAATGTGCCGTGTTCGTGGATTGGAAGAATCAATATAGTGAAAATGAGTATACTACCCAAAGCAATCTATAGATTCAATGCAATTCCTATCAAGCTACCAGAGGTCTTTTTCAAAGAATTAGAACAAATAATTTCTCAATTTGTATGGAAATACAAAAAAACCTCGTATAGCCAAAGCAATCTTGAGAAAGAAGAATGGAAGGGGCGGAATCAACCTACCTGACTTTAGGCTATACTACAAATCCACAGTCATTAAGACAGTATGGTACTGGCACAAAGACAGAAACATAGATCAATGGAACAGAATAGAAAGCCCAGAGATAAATCCACGCATCTATGGACACCTTATCTTTGACAAAGGAGGCAAGAATATACAATGGAGAAAAGACAACCTCTTTAACAAGTGGTGCTGGGAAAACTGGACAGCCACTTGTAAAAGAATGAAACTAGACCACTTTCTAACACCATACACAAAGATAAACTCAAAATGGATCAAAAATCTAATCATAAGACCAGAAACTATAAAACTCCTAGAGGATAACATAGGCAAAACACTCTCTGCCATAACCCAAAGCGGGATACTCCATGACCCACCTCCCAGAATATTGGAAATAAAAACACAAATAAACAAATGGGACCTAATTAAAATCAAAAGCTTTTGCACAACAAAGGAAACTATAAGCAAGGTGAAAAGACAGCCTTCAGAATGGGAGAAAATAATAGCCAATGAAACAACAGACAAACAATTAATCTCAAAAATATACAAGCAAGTCCTGCAGCTCCATTCTAGAAAAATAAACAACCCAATTAAAAATTGGGCCAAAGAACTTAACAGACATTTCTCCAAAGAAGATATAAAAATGGCTAACAAACACATGAAAAGATGCTCAACATCACTCATTATCAGAGAAATGCAAATCAAAACTACAATGAGGTACCACTTTACACCAGTCAGAATGGCTGCCATCCAAAAGTCTACAAGCAATAAATGCTGGAGAGGATGTGGAGAAAAGGGAACCCTCTTACACTGTTGGTGGGGATGCAAACTAGTACAGCCACTATGGAAAACAGTGTGGAGGTTCCTTAAAAAGCTGCAAATAGACCTGCCATATGACCCAGCAATCCCACTGCTGGGCATATACACCGAGGAAACCAGAATTGAAAGAGCCACATGTACCCCAATGTTCATCGCTGCATTGTTTACAATAGCCAGGACATGGAAGCAACCTAGATGCCCATCAACTGACGAATGGATAAGAAAGCTGTGGTACATATACACAATGGAATATTACTCAGCATTAAAAAAAATTCATTTGAAGCAATTCTACTCAGATGGACGAAACTGGAGCCCATGATCCAGAGTGAAGTAAGCCAGAAGCAAAAACAACAATACAGTATATTAACGCATATATATGGAATTTAGAAAGATGGTAACGAGAACCCAACATACGAGACAGCAAAAGGAACGCAGATGTATAGAATAGACTCGTGGACTTTGTGGATGAGGGTAAGGGTAGGATGATATGGGAGAAGGGCATTGAAGCATGTTAATTTTCATATGTCTAATCAATCGCCAGCCCAGGATCGATGCTCAGGGCTGGTGCAGCGAGATTTCCCGGGGGGCAGGGAAGAGGGAGGGGGGTTCCGGAGGGGAAGCATATGTAAACCCATGGTGATATCATGACAATGTATGGCAAAAACAATTAAAAAAAATAAAAATAAATAAAAAAATAAAAAGAAATAGATGGAAATCTATGGAAGACTCAGATATATTCACATCCAATCAAAATCCAACAAATGTTTTTCTTTGGATAGTTGAAAATTGAGAAGCAGATTCCAAAGGTCAAGTAGAGACAACATACTCTTGAAAAAGAGAATTATCATAAAGATACTGGGGTTACAATACAGGGATAATTATCAGATCAAAGGAACAGAATAGTGAACTCATAATCAGACCTGTGAATAAATGAACTTCCAACTCTGCCCCCATCGCCACCAGTTTTGTTTTTAAACCGGTGAGCTTGTAAGGCAATGGAGAAAGGATGGTCTTTTTAAATGATGTTTTCAACATTTAATCATGAAAAATTGCATAGGTAACTGGAACAGCACTTAAAAAGGAACTCCAGGTGGATTAGAGACCAGAGTCTGAAGGGAAGACCATAAAACATCAGATGATAACATAGATAATCTAATGGCTTCAGGGTAAAGGAAGTCTTAAATAGAACAATGGAACAATATCCTATATTCAACTACATTGAAACTAAATTTGGGGGCTTCCCCGGTGGTCCAGTGGTTAAGAATCTGTGCTTCCACCACAGGGGACACAAGTTTGATCCGTTGTTGGGGAACTAAGATCCTACAAGCTGTGTGGGGACATCAACTAAATAAACAGATGTAAAACAAAAACTTGAGTGAAAAGGCAACTCATGCAGATGGGTACAGGATTCGCACCCTGCATCATTTGTCAGATCTCTAGCACTTGAGCACAGAAAGAGATCTGGAGAATGAATGAGGAGGAGACAGAAAACGCTGTTGAGAATCAGCTGAAACGCTTGAAGAGTGGCAAACAGTACTGGCCGAAAGACTGAAAAGGTTGCTCCACTTTCTGAGTCTGAGTGCCATGCAAAAGGTAGCCGAGGGGACACAGAACCCCACCCAACTGGCCGCAGTTGACACGCCAGGCGTAGACCAGAGGGTGGAGCCTCAAGATCGCTTCTGCACTGCGGGTGGGGTGCACCTCGCCCTGAGCCTGCCTGGGGAGTGTGTTAATGTCAGATAACTGTGGCTGTGGTCCTACACTGGCCTTTGGGTGCCCGTCTAGAGAGGCTGAGGAACCAGTCCCTCAGGACCCTGAAATTCTCCCAGAGTACTGTGTACACCCAAGTCCCTTACAGCGTCTTCACCTGGAACAACATGCCTGGATCAGTGGGAGAATATGTAGGTAAAATGTGGTTACTCGGTGAGAAGGAGGTAGGGTTTTCCAGGCCACATAGCTAGCCAGGATCTAGAGAAATTTCCAGTTCTCTTGCTTCAGCATTTAGTCCTCCTTCCCCAGTGCTGCATCTTGACTAAGATAGTGTCTCTGACCCTGTGCATCCCTCTGTCCCCAGAGCCCACGGTGGCATTTGCGAAGGAGCAGGCAGCGCGCAGTGAAGTGCAGGCCGTGGCGGGAACCAACACCACGCTGAGCTGCGAGGTGGCCCAGGCCCAGACGGAGGTGACGTGGTTCAAGGACGGCAAGAAGCTGAGCGCAAGCTCGAAAGTGCATGTGGAAGCCAAGGGCTGCACCCGGAAGCTGGTGCTGCAGCGAACAGGGAAGGCAGATGCCGGGGAGTACAGCTGCGAGGCCGGGGGCCAGAAGGTTTCCTTCCACCTGGACGTCACAGGTCAGTTGTTTGAGAGGATCTAAATTGGCCCTTTTTGGAGATGATGTGACTGACAGCCATGACAGGATCTTTTCACTGCATTCAACCGCTTCATCCCTCCCATCTTCCCATCTCCCATCTCATGCTCATGGCTGATCCCGGGGACACTGGATGGGAATGGTTTATGGGGGAGGAGGAGGGGCCCCTCTTGTGCCCACCAGTGGTGTTTCCGTGTTGTAATGCTCCAGGTGATCTTTGGTGTCCAGGACCCTGGCTCCGTCTGGCCCTTGGGGTCTCAAATAGACCAGATATCTCTCACCTCAGGATGTGTGAATGTACTTTTTGGATGTTTTAGCAATATCCAAATTCTCTCACCCAGCATTGTATCAGCATTGTCCCTAATCAGAGATGTTGGTAGCTTTTTGAACCTGACAAGAGGATTTCAGCCACATAATCATACTTGGCATTACCTCAAGTCTGAATTTATTTTAGTTGTTACAGGACACAATTTCTTTCTTGCACATCGTTGCAGAAGTTACTGGTGCACCTAAAAGTTGCAAATTCTAGGTTCCTGTTCTGTTGCAGTGTCTGTACAAAGAAAACCAAGGGAAGAGGATTGGTGCCTTTGACATGCACCTCTGAGATATGGTTCAGTTCAGTTCAGTTACTCAGTCGTGTACAACTCTTTGCAACCCCATGAACCACAGCATGCCAGGCCTCCCTGTCCATCACCAACTCCCAGAGTCCACCCAAACCAATGTCCACTGAGTCAGTGATGCCATCCAGCCATCTCATCCTCTGTCGTCCCCTTTTCCTCCTGCCCTCAATCTTTCCCAGCATCGGTGTCTTTTCCAATGAGTCAGTTCTTTGCATCAGGTGGCCAAAGTATTGGAGTTTCAGCTTCAGCATCAATCCTTCCAATGAATACTCAGGACTGATTTCCTTTAGGATGGACCAGTTGGATCTCCTTGCAGTCCAAGGGACTCTCAAGAGTCTTCTCCAACACCATGGTTCAAAAGCATCAATTCTTCTGCATTCAGCTTTCTTTATAGTTCAACTCTCACATCCATAGATTACTACTGGAAAAACCATAGCCTTGACCAGACGGACCTTTGTTGGCAAAGTAATGTCTCTGCTTTTCAATATGCTGTCTAGGTTGGTCATAACTTTCCTTCCAAGGAGTAAGCATCTTTTTTAATTTCATGGCTGCAGTCACCATCTGAAGTGATTTTGGAGACCAGAAAAATAAAGCCAGCCACTGTTTCCCCATCTATTTGCCATGAAGTGATGGGACCAGATGCCATGATCTTAGTTTTCTGAATGCTGAGCTTTAAGCCAACTTTTTCACTCTCCTCTTTCACTTTCATCAAGATGCTCTTTATTTCTTCACTTTCTGCCATAAGGGTGGTGTCATCTGTATATCTGAGGTTATTGGTATTTGTCCCAGCAATCTTGATTTCAGCTTGTGCTTCTTCCAGCCCAGTGTTTCTCATGATGTTCTCTGCATATAAGTTAAATAAGCAGGGTGACAATATACAGCCTTGATGTACTCCTTTTCCTATTTGGAACCAGTCTGTTGTTCCATGTCCAGTTCTAACTGTTGCTTCCTGACCTGCATACAGATTTCTCAAGAGGCAGGTCAGGTGGTCTGGTGTTCCCATCTCTTGAAGAATTTTCCACAGTTTATTGTGATCCACACAGTCAAAAGCTTTGGCATAGTCAATAGAGCAGAAGTAGATATTTTTCTGGAACTCTCTTGCTGTTTCGATTATCCATTGGATGTTGGCAATTTGGTCTCTGGTTCTAAAACCTTTTCTAAAACCAGCTTGAACATCTGGAAGTTCATGATTCATGTATAGCTGGAGCCTTGCTTGGAGAATTTTGAGCATTATTTTACTAGTGTGTGAGATGAGTGCAATTGTGCAGTAGTTTGACCATTCTTTGGCATTGCCTTTCTTTGGGATTGGAATGAAAACCGACCTTTTCCAGTCCTGTGGCCACTGCTGAGTTTTCCAAATTTGCTGGCATATTGAGTGCAGCACTTTCACTGCATCATCTTTCACGATTTGAAATAGCTCAACTGGAATTCTATCATCTCCACTAGGCTTTGTTCGCAGTGATGCTTCCTAAGGCCCACTTGACTTCACATTCCAGGATGTCTGGCTCTAGGTGAGTGATCACACCATCATGATTATCTGCGTCATGAAAATCTTTTTTGTACAGTTCTTCTGTGTGTTCTTGGCATCTCTTCTTAATCTCTTCTGCTTCTGTTAGGTCCATACCATTTCTGTCCTTTATTGAGCCCATCTTTGCATGAAATGTTCCCTTGTATCTCTACTTTTCTTGAAGAGATCTCTAGTCTTTCCCATTCTGTTGTTTTCCTCTATTTCTTTGCATTGATCACTGAGGAAGGCTTTCTTATCTCTCCTTGCTCTTCTTTGGACCTCTGCATTCAATGCGTATACTTTCCCTGAAATATGGTACTTTCTTTTAAAGGCAAATTTTGGTTTTCTTTTGCCTTCCGTTAGTACATTCTGTGTCAGTATTCCCTTTGGAGCCTGATTTATAAATTTAGAGATGGAGAGTAGTAAGGAGCTTTCCCTACACCGACAGGCTTTCTTCAAGATGAGGTACTGTATCGCACTACTGACTGTAGAGCAGTATTTATCTCATAGCATTTCCTAATGACGCGTGTCTCTCTGTACCTTCTGAGGTGGTTCACAGAGATGTCTGCAGACTAACTCTAGTTTCCTTTTGTAAAGAGAGGTTAACTTGAGATGGGCTGTGGACCTACATTGACTCCTAAGTGTCAGCGCATAACAGTTTGATGTTGTATTAGTATATACTGATTCATAGGTGTATGTAGATGCCAAGAACTCCACTGTGAATGATTTTGGCATTATTAGAATAAAATATGATATTATTTCACACAAGTAAATTTGAAAAGTTTTGAAATATTGGCCAGTTCTTAGAAAACTATATGAAAACTTACACAAGAAGAAATAAACTTGAACAGTCTTACAATCTTTTACATAAATGGAACCATAATAAAATAATCTCATAGAACAACATTAAACTCAATGGCTTTACTGGCAAATTATATGAAATATTCTGCAAAACTATTTCATATCCATGGAGATTCTTTAAGAGAATAGAAAAGGGATATATATATGTGTGTGTGTATATATATATATATATATATATATATACAAAGACAGACACTGTTTAACTCATTTTATGTAGCTACCATAGCATTGATACCAAAATATGACAGTCTAAAGAATTGAAATTACAGGCCAGTCTTTTATGGATGTCAGTATAAAAAGCCTATACAAAATATTGGCAAAGTGAATGGAGCAAGCAATACATGAAGATCTTAATCCAGGAATGCAGGATTTGTTCAACATCAGAACATTAGAAAAATCAGTCTATAACATTAAGAAGCTAAAAGAGCAAAAGGATATTTCTGCCTTAAAAAATGCAGAATAAAAGTGCTTGATAAAATGTGTCCACCATATCCAGATTGAGCTTTATAAACTACAGCATATATTCGTTTTGATAACTTCTTACTGAACTAGTAATAAGCGGATAGTTCCTAAGTTTGACACAGAGTACTAAAGAAACAACAGCGAACATCACCCTTACAGAGAAACCCTCATAGCTTTCCTTTCAATCGGAGCAGTTCAGGGGGCTCCGCTATCACAACTTAGGTCCGGTATTATAGAGACTGTCAGGAAAAATACAAAGCAAAAAGTGAAGTTCCTTGATGATAATATTATTAATGAAGAAAGTAGAAAGAATTTGTAAAGTTAGTCAGAAGGTTAAGAATGATTGCCACAGACAAAATACACAGAAAACACTTCTATGTTGATGTACTGATGTTGAGAGTCAGAAAATGATATTTTAAGACAGTTACAATAACATCAAGAGTACCATGCTCCTAATTCCATGTCTAATAGAATATGTTTAAGGCTTCCAAGAGTGGATATTATTAAACATTTTAGGGAGACGGTGAAGATCTAAATGAATGGTGAATGGTGAGCTATACACCTTTTGTATATACATACAAAGATGTCCATTCTTACTCAAAATCCTGGAGAAGGAAATGGCAACCCAGTCCAGGTATTCTTGCCTGGAGAATTCCATGGACAGATTTGCAAAGAGTTGGACATAACTGAGCACATACCACCAATCAAAATCCAAAGAGAAGCTCTTCTATAGGTGTGTCAGAATTGACAAGTTGATTCCAAGGGTCAAGTGGAATGCAAGCATTTGATGTGCAAGATATCAAACATTATAAAATTACTGTAGTGAACAGCTGGGTTTCAGTGCAGGGATAAATACAAAGAAATAGAACAGTGAGCTCTGGAACAACCCTGCATTTAACCAAACTCTTCTGTCCCTTTTCTGTTTTCTGACTATGTAGTGCTAGTGTGTGGTGTAGAGAAAGAGCAATTTTTTCATAAACTGTGCTAATACCATATAATCATATATATATATATATTCTTCTATAATAAAAATTAACATCTCCCTCACAGCACACATGGACACCAACTCCAGGTGGGTTAGAGACTCCAATATAAAAGTTAAAACAAGCTCTTAGCAGCTAATATAGTTTATTTAATGACCTGATGGTAATAAAAGATTTAAGCAGTATGTAAATGTATTAATCACAAAGGATAACTTTTTAAAATTAATTAATTTTTTAATCTTTAAAGCCTTTTTATTTATTTATTTATTTATTTTTAAATTTTATTTACTTTATTGTGTTGGTTTTGCCATACAATGACATGAAACCGCCATGGGTTTACATATGCTCCCCCTCCAGAACCCCCCTCCCTCCTCCCTCCCGATTCCCTCCCCCTAGGTCATCTCAGTGCACCAGCCCTGAGCATCAACCCTGGGCTGGCGATTGATTTCACATATGATAATTAACATGTTTCAATGCCATTCTCCCATATCATCCCACCCTTGCCCTCTTCCGCAGAGTCCATGAGTCTGTTCTATACATCTGCGTTCCTTTTGCTGTGTCGCATGCAGGGTTCTCGTTACCATCTTTCTAAATTCCATATATATGCGTTAGTATACTATATTGTTGTTTTTCCTTCTGGCTTACTTCACTCTGGATAATAGTCTCCAGTTCCGTCCACCTGAGTAGAACTGCTTCAAATGAATTTTTTTTAATGCTGAGTAATATTGCATTGTGTATATGTACCACAGCTTTCTTATCCATTCGTCAGTTGATTAATCTTAATTGGAGGATACTTACTTTACAATACTTTGGTGGTTTTTGCTGTGCATTGACATGAATCAGCCACGGATGTACATGTGGCCCCCCATCCTGAACCCCACTCCCACCTCTCTCCCCACCCCATCTCTGGGTTGTCCCAGAGCACCCGCTTTGAGTGCCTGCTTCGTGCATCGAACTCGCACTGGTCATCTGTTTTACATATGGTAGTATACAGGTTTCAGTGCTGTTCTCTCAAATCACCCCACCCTCACCTTCTCCCACTGAGTCCAAAAGTCTTTTGTTTACATCTGTGTGTCTTTTGCTGCCTTGCATATAGGGTTGCCGTTACCATCTTTCTAAATTCCACGTACACGCATCAATAGACTGGATTGGTGTTTCTCTTTCTGACTTAATTCCACTCTGTATAACAGGCTCCAGTTTCATCCACCTAATTAGAACTGACTCAGATGTGTTCCTTTTTATAGCTGAATAATATTCCATTGTGTATATGTACTGCATCTTCCTTATCTGTTCATCTGCCAGTGGACATCTAGGTTGCTTCCATGTCCTCAGTTCAGTTCAGTCACTCAGTCGTGTCCAACTGTTTGTGACCCCATGGACTGCAGCATACCAGGCTTCCCTGTCCATCACCAGTTCCCAGAGCTTGCTCAAACTTGTGTCCATCAAGTCGGTGATGCCATCCAACCATCTCATGCTCTGTCACCCCCTTCTCCTCCTGCCTTCAGTCTTTCCCATCATCAGGGTCTTTTCCAGTGAGTCAGTTCTTTGCATCAGGTGTCCTAGCTACTGTAAACAGTGCTTCAGTGAACATTGGGGTACATGTGTCTCTTTCAATTTTTGTTTCCTCAGGGTATGTGCCCAGTATTGGGATTGCTGGGTCATATGGCAGTTCTATTCCCAGTTCTTTAAGGAATATTCACACTTTTCTCCATAGTGGCTGTATTAGTTTGCATTCCCACGAACAGTTTTAAGAGGGTTCCACAAAGGACAGTTGACATACTTGCCTGTGTTAAAACCCAGAACTTTATGTCAGCAGAAGACACACAAAAGATAAAGAAGCAGGTGACAAAGATGGAGAAAATATTTACACATCCATAATTGTCAAAGTTCTAATTTAAATATATAAAGGGCTCCTGAAAATGAAAAAGGAAAAGGCAGACAGTGCTACTGATAACTGGGTAAAACTCTGGCAGTGATAACTGCAGAAGGGCAAACACCAAAAGCCAAGAAGATCAGAAATGGTGCTTTGCTTTGTAAGTCGTTAGGACTGTGCAAAAGAAAGCTCAGGAAGTACAGCCATGCTCCCTACCGTCTTGTCACCAGTTGACGACAGTGAGAGCATAGAGCTTCAGGAACTCTCACGCTCTGTGGGCGGGCATGTTCTCTGTACAGTCATGTGAAAAAGACTGCATCATCTAGGAAGTTTGAAGGGCACATTCATCCTGATCCCACAGTTCCTTTCCTAGAGGAATACCTGCACGGAAGAAATCTTTCAGAGTCCCCACTTGGAACAGCATGCACGGAATGTATAGATAAATTGTGGGCACTTGTGGCCCAGCTCAGAGCCTGGAGCAGTGCCCAGTCCCCCTTTCTGTCTGCCCAGGACTTCTTTCCATGCTGCTGCCATCCTGACTTAGATGGTGCACAGAAGGGTCAACTGTGCATCCTTTCTTGTCTGCAGAGCCCTCGGTGGCGTTTGCCAAGGAGCAGCCGGCGCGCAGGGAGGTGCAGGCCGTGGCAGGAACCAGTGCCACGCTGAGCTGCGAGGTGGCCCAGGCCCAGACGGAGGTGGCGTGGTTCAAGGACGGCAAGAAGCTGAGTGCAAGCTCGAAAGTGCGTGTGGAGGCCAAGGGCTGCACCCGGCGGCTGGTGGTGCAGCAGGCGGGCAAGGCGGACGCCGGGGAGTACAGCTGCGAGGCCGGGGGCCAGAAGGTCTCCTTCCACCTGGGCGTCTCAGGTGGGTGCCAGGGTTGGGTGGAGGGAGTGAGCTGGGGGAAACGAGCACATCTCCAGCAGGGTGGGGGACATGAGTGCGGGGACATGCTGGGACATGGGGTCCTCTGCTGGGTTCTCCACAGACGCAGTCAGCTCCAGGGCCCTGTCCCCTGGCAGGGTCCTTGAGTTGCAGGATGCCTGCCGCAGCCCCGAGTCTAGGACACTCTTGACATCTGCTTCCCCAGATTCCTGCTTCTCTCCACCACATCCATACCTTTCCCAGCATGAAACCTGCTGCAGAGGCTTTCTCAGCTGTCTGCAGTCTGCGAACGAACGCCTGTAATCTGTTGAAATGGCCGTTCTTTATCTGTGGTTGGCAGGGGCCACTGTTTCCATATTAAGTCTTCTTGGGCAGCTGTGGAGCCTTGCTCTGGGAACTTCTGGCCTTGAACGCCCCTGCCTTCACTGGGTCTGGCGCCCCTGTCTCTGGCTGGGCCCCTGACCGTCCAGCTATCGGCCTGTTGTATCGGCCTCTGCTCAGATGCCCGTTCTGTCCTGGGCCTGAGCCAGGCGGGCATACTGCCTGCTTGCTCCATCCCTCCTGCTGCTGGTGACATCACTGGGTGTCGGAGCCCTGAGCTCAGTGACCCTGTCTCTGTCCCCAGCCGAGGCCCTGGCATCTGGTCCAGCAGCCAGGTGGTCCCCTGGATCAGCCCTCCCAGGGACCCCCTTAGGCCCCCTCCAGGGCCTCCCTCTCCCCCTTCCCTGCCCTGGCCTCTCCCCCATGCTTGGCTGCTGGAGGCACTCAGGCTGATGCACACCTCTCTCTCTCCACTCCCCATGGGGGCTTCCTCTCCTGAGACTGCCCTCCTCTGCTGCCCTTCCTGGCCCCGCTCCCCACTGCTCTTCTGGAATTCTGGCCCAGCCCCAGGCTGCGTCAGGTCATTATGTGCCTCGCTTCCCTGCCTTCGCTGCTCAGGGGGCCCATCTTCCCTTGGGGTGGGGCAGGGAGCCTGGACTCTGAGCTCTTGGTGGACAGAGCTTGTGGCCCCCAGGCCTGTGGTCCCAGGTGGCTCCTGCTCGCTGCCCTGCACTGCGCTGGAGGACTGGATGGTGCCTGGCAGGCAGAGAGAGGCCCGCTCTGGCTTGCTCAGCAGAGAGGCAAGGGTGGAGAGGTGGACAGCCTAGGCAGTTTCATTTCAAGTCTTCTCCCACCATGTGGCCTGGAGGGGGGATGGGATTCAGGCCAAGGATGAGAGGGTCCCCTCTCTAATGCTCCTTTGTTATCCCCCAACCCAGAGCCAGAGTTTGAGCCCCCAGCCCCAGAGAAACCCAGACGCAGGGAACCGCTGGTGGTCAGGGAACACGAGGACATCGTCCTGACGGCCACTCTCGCTGCACCCTCTGTGGCCGCGGTGACGTGGTTCAAAGATGGTGTCGAGATTCGCCGCAGCAAGCGGCATGAGATGGCCAGCCTGGGGGACACCCACACGCTGACCGTGCGTGGGGCGCAGCCCCTGGACAGTGCTGTCTACAGCTGCCGCGTGGGCGCAGAGGGACAGGACTTCCCGGTGCAGGTGGAAGGTGAGTGCTGCACGGGGTGGTCCTCTGGGACCCCTTGTTGGCAGCACCCTGGAGTGGAGACCGGGTGGGGCTCTGGGCGTGCAACCGGGCGGCTTGGAGCTGGTCCCACAGCCCGAACCCTGCCAGGCTGATGTCCCCTCCCCTCCCCTCCACTCCCCTAGAGGTGGCTGCCAAGTTTTGCCGTCCCCTGGAGCCCGTGAGCGGGGATCTGGGTGGCACGGTGACGCTGGTCTGTGAGCTGAGCCCTGCGCAAGCTGAGGTGGTGTGGCGCTGTGGAACCACGCAACTCCGGTCTGGCAAACGCTTCCAGATGGCAGCTGCAGGGCCTCAGCGCTCACTCACGGTGTTGGGCCTGCGGGCAGAGGATGCAGGGGAGTACGTGTGTGAGAGCCGCGATGACCACACCAGTGCCATGCTCACCGTTATCGGTATGTGCGTGCCAGGTCCACGGGCTGGGTCGCCTGGGAGGATGGGTGGCGTGGCAGAGCATTCTTGGAAGGCTCCCTGGAAGAGGTGTCCTTCTGTGGCGTCTGCAAGCGGGGGAGGCCCTGCCTACCCTGTCTGGATCTCAAGTGGAGCCCCTGTCCACAGTACCCCGCGTGGCCAAGTTCACGTCCGGGCTGAGCGCGGTGGCTGCGGAGGAGGGGGGCGAGGCCACTTTCCAGTGCGTGGTGACCCCCAGCGATGCGGCGGTTACATGGTTCCGAGATGGTGTCCAGCTACAGTCCGGCGAGAAGTTTCTCATATCGCAGAAGGGTGCCAGCCACAGCCTGACCATCTTAAGGCTGGCCCTGGAGGATGCCGGCCAGGTCACCGCGGAGGCTGAGGGCATCAAGTCCACGGCCGCGCTCCGGGTCCGAGGTGAGCTTGTGGGGCGGCGGGGAGGGCGCCACAGCTTCCTGTAGCCAGCTTCTCCTAGTGAGCCGGTTCCGAGGTGGCTGTACCGACACACTCTGCTGCCGCCTGGATCCAGCTCCCTGGGCTGACTTCCGAGGATGTGGGTTTGTCAGCTGCAGAGTGGGACCCTGGGGCCACATACCTGCTCTGGAGGGGAGATGGTTAACTCTTGCAGTGCACACTGGTGGGAGAGTGGGTGGAGGTCGTGATCCAGGGCATCTTCCTAGAGGAAAGGACCCTTGCGGAGCCCAGAGGTGGGGTGATGGCAAGGTGGGCAAGCTTACACAGGTGGTGGGGGTGCGCTTTGCTCACGGAAGCCAGGCTGTGTGGGGAGAGCCAGAACTTTACCCCGGGGCAGTCAAGCCATCTCATGAGGAAGGGAGTAATATGGGTAGACTCAGTTCTGCCCATGGCACAACCTGAGCGTCGGAGGACTCCTCAAACATTTATCTTCCTTGATGTGGTGCACCCAGGGTTGAGCAGGGTGCGGCTGGTCTGGGGGCTCGGAGTCTGCCTGTCTCAGGAACTCTCTGTGTCCCGATGCCTCTGCTCACCAGCCTCACTTAGGAGTTCCAGGCTGTTATGGGCATGGCAGGAGGTCGTTCAGAGGGGCGGAGCAGTAGGTGGGAGGGGGACTGGGAAAGAAGAAGCCCTCCTGAAGTGTGGCTGTGTGTGTGCACAGTCGCTCAGTCGTGTGCAGTTCTGTGTGACCCCATGGACTGTAGCCTGTCAGGCTCCTCTGTCCATGGGATTCTCCAGGCAAAAATATGGGAGTGGGTTGCCATGGCTTCCTCCAGCTGCAGGGCTGTTATCCATCCATGAATCATGGATGGATAACACGTGCAGCTGGGCCCTGAGTATGGCCGAGGCCTCAGAATGTGGCAGAGGGCAGCTCTGCTGGCTGCGGGTCAGGAGCCAGGTCCCTCTGCCTTGCTTCTCCGAAAGTAAACAGTGGCTCTGGTGGTCTCCTTCTCTCGTGACTCCAGAGGCTCCAGTGCTGTTCAGAAAGAAGCTGGAGCCACAGAGCGTGGAGGAGCGGAGCTCGGTGACTATGGAGGTGGAGCTGACGCGGCCATGGCCTGAGGTCAAGTGGACACGCAATGCCGTCGTACTTGCGCCGGGCGAGAAAGTGGAGATCCATGCTGAGGGCGCGAGTCACCGTCTGCTTCTCCACGGTGTGGGTTTCGCTGACCGTGGCTTCTACGGCTGCGAGACACCACATGATAAGACACAGGCCAAGCTGACTGTGGAAAGTGAGCAGCTGAGAGAGCTTGGTCTAAGGGTTGAGCGTTGAGGAGGTAGAGAGGGTGGGAGGATAGCGGACCTCCGTCTGGGGGCAGGGCCCCGAAAAGGGCCGGGGAGGAGGGGAAGGCAGTGAGGGAGGGGAGGCCTCTCCCCCAGGGCACCGAGAAGCTTCCTGGGGCCAGGGTCTTGCTGCAGTGGCTCATCCTTCCCCTGCTTGTCCCCTAGTGCGCCAGGTCCGGCTCGTGCGGGGCCTGCAGGCCGTGGAGGCGCAGGAGCAGGGCACGGCCACTATGGAGGTGGAGCTGTCCCACGCTGACGTGGAGGGCAACTGGACTCGAGACGGTCTTCGGCTCCAGCCGGGACCCAACTGCCAGCTTGCGGTGCACGGCCCCACCCACACCCTCACGCTGTCCCGGCTGCAGAGGCAGGACGGTGGCTTGGTGGCCTTCAGGGCGGAGGGCGTGCACACCTCCGCTCATCTGGTCGTCACTGGTGGGTGCTCAGAGATGGGGCAGCATTCACTCCGGAGTGCCTGCCCCTGTCCCTGCGGTGGCCCGGGGAGGCAGGTGGGGAATCTTAGGGGAGGGGACTCCTCCCTAAAACCAGCTGAGTGATTCCAGCCAGTTCAGACCCTGTCCCCGCACTGAGGCCCTGCGTCTCACCACTTCCCTCCCGTCTTCCCAGAGCTGCCTGTGAAGTTCGTCCGCCCTCTGCAGGACGTGGTGGCCACAGAGAAGGAAAAGGTGGCCCTGGACTGTGAGCTCTCACGGCCCAATGTGGATGTGCGCTGGTTGAAGGTGCCTGTGACCTCCTCTGCCTGCTCTTGCCTCTCACCAGGGGTGGGCAAGTGTCAGACCACTCTGCTGGGCAGTTCCAGCCCTTGACCTGGCCTCATTCCTTCACAGGACAATGTGGAGCTGCGGGTAAGCAAGACCATGGGCATGATGGCCCAGGGAGCCTGCAGGAGTCTCGTCATTTACCGATGTGAGCTTGGAGACCAGGGCGTGTATGTGTGTGATGCCCACGATGCTCAGAGCTCGGCCTCCCTGAAGGTGCAAGGTGAGGGCTGGGCGGGTGGGGGCAAGGACCTCTCGGCCTGCTACTGCATCCCCCAGCAAGGGCTTGGCCCTCTGGTTCTGCCCTTGTGCCCTCCCTGCACCCCATCAGCAAGCTGGGCCGGGGGTGGTGGTCAGAGAGGAGGTCTGTACCTCGGGGTATAGCAGGGCCTGCTGTGTGCCCCAGGCCGCAATGTGCAGGTTGTGAGGCCTCTGGAGGACGTGGAAGTGATGGAGAAAGAGGCCGCCACCTTCTCCTGCGAGGTCTCCCACGATGAGGTGCCTGCACAGTGGTTCTGGGAGGGCAGTAAGCTCCGGCCCAGTGACAACGTGCGGATCCGCCAGGAAGGTGAGACGGGGACAGTGGGGGGGCACAGCAGGGGCCCCCACTTCTGCCCCCAGCTCGCCCCTCCCTGTTCCTGGGCCACCCTGCCCTTTAGTGCCAAGTGGGCTTTGTTCCCAGGAAGGACATACATTCTCATCTATCGGAGGGTCCTGGTGGAAGATGCAGGGGAAATCAAGTTTGTAGCGGAAAATGCAGAATCACGAGCCCAGCTCCGAGTGAAAGGTAATGGGAACGCCAGACAAGGCGTGGGCTGGACAGTGTCTGTGTGAGCAAGCACACGCGCTGAGTCTTAACGGGGCTGAAAGGCCAGCTGTCTGTGTCCTGGGGTCCCTCCCGGAACGAGGTTAGAAGTGACCCCGGAGGAGGGAAAGGGGTGTTCCCTCCTCAGCAGGAAGAAAGTGGACTAAGGGAGGCAGTCTTGGGGTCCCCTTTGTTTAAAATGTAGTTACCAGTAAATTCTCTCTCCTGGGGCCTCAGCAGATGCTGGAGAGAAAGGCCCCGGCAGGGGGGGAGCACACCAGCCTTTAGCCGGTGACTTTGGTGACAGTCAAGGAGGCGGTGGGGCGGGAGGGAGAAAGGGCCTGGGGACGGGCTGGGGGTGGGGGCCTGGGTGTCGGGTGCATGTGGTGCGGGCAGGGTGCAGTGGGCGCAGGCTGTGCAGGCTGAGAGTGAGGCTGTGTGCTGAGGGGATGGATGGGGTGTCGGGTGGGGCGGGCGCGCGCACGCCGAGGGCCCACTGGACCGAGCAAGTGTGTGGGTGTGTGCTTTGTCCTCTGGTCAGAGGTGAGCAGCAGGCCCAGGCCAGCCCAGGGGGCAGCTCCGCCTTGCTGCCTGCCGGCTCTGGTGGGCGGGTCGCCTGGGCTCTTTTTAGCCTGAGCGTGGGGTCCCAGTTTGGCTGGTGGGAAGAGGCACAGCCCGAGCACCCAGTCCTGGGGGTTCGGGCTCGCGGTGCACCCACTCTGACCCCGCAGGGTGTACCCCCAGAGCTGCCCGTGTCCATCGTCCGCCCGCTGCGGGATAAGATCGCTATGGAGAAGCATCGCGGCGTGCTCGAGTGCCAGATGTCAAGGGCCAGTGCCCAGGTGCGGTGGTTCAAGGGTGACGTGGAGCTGCATCCCGGGGCCAAGTACGAGATGGTCAGTGACGGCCTGTACCGCAAGCTGGTCATCAATGCCGTGCAGCCCGAGGATGAGGACATCTACACGTGTGATGCTGGCGACGTGAAGACCAGCGCACAGTTCTTCGTGGAAGGTTTGCGCAGGGCTGGGTGAAAGCTGTTCCTTTTTTCCCCAGGAGAGGGGTTGTGGCCTGTGGCACTTGGAGGCTTGGGCTTCCCAGGTGGCACCAGTGATAAAGAACCCGCCTGCCAGTGCAGGAGACTTAAGAGACCTGGGTTCGACTCCTGGGTTGGGAAGATCCCCGGGAGGAGGGCAGGGCAACCCACTCCAGTGTTCTTGCCTGAGAATCCCATGGACAGAGGAGCCTGGTGGGCCACAGTCCATGGGGTTGCACAGAGCTGGACACAGCTGAAGCAACTGACACACAGCTCTGAGGTGGGCCTGACAGGTGCCTCAGGGTGCTGCCAGGAGGACGTGAGTGTGCCCGAGAGGATGTGTTCCCAAGGGCAGACCCCACAGAGGCGCGGGGGGAGCCACAGCTCATGACCCTCCCGTGGGTCAGCCCCGGTGACCGGCCCTCTTCCACAGAGCAGTCCATCGTGATTGTGCGGGGCCTGCAGGATGTGACGGTGATGGAGCCCGCGCCTGCCTGGTTTGAGTGTGAGACCTCCATCCCCTCGGTGCGGCCCCCCAAGTGGCTCCTGGGAAAGACGGTGCTGCAGGCAGGCGCCAACGTGGGGATAGATCAGGAGGGCACGGTGCATCGCCTGACGCTGCGGCGCACCTGCTCCACCATGACGGGGCCAGTGCACTTCACCATTGGCAAATCACGCTCCACTGCCTCCCTGGTGGTCTCCGGTGAGAGGGCACTGCCCGGTGACTCGGCTGAGGGTGGTGAGGGCCTGGGCAGGGGTGGGGGTTCGGCCTCCTGGTCTGGCCCGCTTTATGCCTGCTTGCCTCTTTGCTCCTGCCGCAGACATTCCTGTGGTGCTCACACGGCCCCTGGAGCCCAAGGTGGGGCGTGAGGGGCAGTCAGTCATCCTATCCTGTGACTTCAAGCCTGCCCCCAAGGCTGTGCAGTGGTACAAGGAGGAGACGCCCCTGGCGCCATCCAGCAAGTTCAAGATGAGGCTGGAGGGCCACATGGCGGAGCTGCGTGTCCTGCGGCTCACCCCCGCAGACGCTGGTGTCTACAGGTGCCAGGCCGGCAGCACCCAGAGCAGCGCGGAGGTCACTGTGGAAGGTGGGGGGGGCACGGGGCCCCAGGGCGCCTCTAGGAGGTCACTGTGGAAGGGAAGGGGGGGCGTGGGGCCCCAGGGGGCCTCTAGGAGGTCACTGTGGAAGGGGAGGGGGCCCAGGGGGTCTCTAGAGGCAGCGGCAGCGCTCCCACTGAAGCCGCCCCGTGCTCCCGGCAGAACGGAAGGTAACGGTGACACAGCCACTGGAGGATGTGGAGGTCCTGGAGGAGGGCCGCGCCTGCTTCTCCTGCGAGCTGTCCCACGAGGACGAAGAAGTGGAGTGGCTGCTCAATGGGAAACCGCTGTATAATGACAGCTTCCACGAGATCAGCCACGAGGGCCCCCGCCACACGTTGGTGCTGAAGCGGGTCCAGCAGGCTGACGGGGGCACCGTGAGCATCTCCTCCCCCAAGGTCAAGGCCTCCGCCCACCTGGAGGTCAGAGGTGCGGTGGCTGTGTGCGGTGTGTGGGGCCCTTGGGACGCGCACCCTTTCCCCAGAGGGCCAGCGGCAGCCATGCACCCCCTTAGTTGCCCACGGTCCCCTGCAGGGAAGCCGGTGGTGTTCCTGAAGGCGTTGGATGATGTGTCTGCAGAGGAGCGGGGCACACTGACCTTGCAGTGCGAGGTGTCTGACCACCAGGCCCGCGTGGTGTGGCGGAAGGACGGCGTGGAGTTGGGCCCCAGTGACAAGTATGACTTCCTGCACACAGCAGGCACACGAGGCCTCGTGGTGCACAGCCTGACTCAGGATGATGCTGGCCTGTACACCTGCCACATGGGCACTGATGAGACCCATGCCCGTGTCAGCGTGCACGGTGCGTGCTGCCGCCAGCCCTGGACTGCAGGGGCCAGGGCACCGGGGGCGTGGCTCTGGGTGTGGGGGCACGGCTCTAGGCGTGGCCCTGGTGTGGAGGCGTGGCTCTGGGCATGGGGCGTGGCTCTGGGCTTGGGACCCATCCACTCAGGGGCAGGGCAGACTCCTGAAGGTGGGCTCGACAGGGTCTTAGAAGGCCACGAGCAGCAGGTGGGCCGGGGGTAATAGGCAACAGAGCAAAGCCTGGGAGACAGACTGGCCCTGCTTGATCACATCCCAGGGGGTAAAGGATTCAGCGAAGGCTGGAAACTTCCCTCTGCACCCAGAGATGTGTGGGCAGGCACAGGCGCCCAGAGGGAGGCGTCAGGAGGGTGGTGCGTGGGAGAGGCTGCTGTGTCAGGCCCGGGGTGCCTCAGGAGGACTGCCAGGCCATAGTGCTGCCTGGTGAAGGTGTCTCTGGGCAGGTCACCTTCCTTTTCCCAGGCTCCTTCCCTCCTGGGCGTGGTTCTGATGGACACGTGAGGTCCCGTGTACGTCTCTGTCCTGACTCCATCCCACTAGTCCTTTCCCCTCTTACGTGTTTGGCAGGCATGTTGCCCAGTGACCCCTTGGCTGGCCCCTGATGGTCTGGCCAGTTTGGGATGAAACAGGAAGGGGAAGAGTGGTGTGGTGAGTTTGTCTTAGAGCTGGATTCCCCTTCGTTTGGGGGAGCTGTTCTTTTTATGGAGCATGTAAGCTGATGGCAGCTGGTGGTGCTTATTCTCTCCACATTATCCTCTAGCAAATGTGAAGGGAGTCACCCTGGTTGCCACTCACAGCCGTCAGCCATCTAACTGCCAGGGTGTGGACAGCAGGAGGCCACGAGGACATTTGCTAAGAGAGGAAGCAGGCCTGGGAGTGGGGTTAGAGAGCAGGGGTATGCAGGTCATGCAGAGGTGTGCCGGCTCCTGGGGTCTGGCCTGACGCTGCTGTCAGCTTGATGGTGCCTGTCTCGTGGGGCAGGCCGGCATGACAGCTGTCTCCCATGGCCCACAGAGCTGCACGTAGGCATCACCAAGAGGCTGAAGACAGTGGAGGTGCTGGAGGGCGAGAGCTGCAGCTTTGAGTGCATCCTGTCCCATGAGGACACTGGCGACATGGCTGTATGGACAGTGAGCGGGAAAACGGTGGGCAGCTCTGGCCGCTTCTGTGCCACGCGCCAGGGCCGCAAGTACACTCTAGCTATCCGAGATGCCGTGCCAAGTGACGCTGGAGAGGTGGTCTTCTCTGTGCGGGGCCTCACCTCCAAGGCCTCGCTCATCATTAAAGGTGGGTGAATACTGGCAGTGGGAACTGACTGGCTGGGGCAGGTCCAGGGGCTGTGTCCAGGGGCTGCTTTGGGAGCTCCTGAGCCTGGGCACTCCCCAGGAAGCCTGGAGCCGGGGTCTTGGGCTTGGAAGCTGCAAAGGCTTGTGTCTAGGGACTGTGTCCCCAGCCTCTGATGAGCACCTGGAGGCATCTGTTGAAGTACTGGGAGATTCTGGTCATCAAGAAGTGCATGGACGACCAGGATTACCCTTGAGGATGAGGTTCTGGAGCCTTGGGGCAGGAGCAGGGTTTGTAACCTTCAGTCCCTGGGTCAACTGCTGTGGTAGCTCCCAGGGTGCGTGGCTCATGTTGATAGTGAAATTACCATTGAAATTTATGAGCTGTTACTTCCAGCATAAACATTTGGTGCCAATGGGCAGTGCTTAGCCCATGGCCATGCTTCAAGTTACAGAGCTCTGAACAGCAATGAGAATAAAAGATTCTGTGGTCTAATAGCTCTCTTACCCAGGGTCCTCCCCTGGCATTCCAGGGCTCTGAGGTCCCTGGGCCTGAGGTTCCAGAGTTGGGAGTTTTCGAGCTGTAAGTTCTGTGGTCTCAGCCTCCAGAGCTTGAAAGCTCTTGAACCCTTGCCTTGCCTTAACCCCAGGCACGGCTAGGGCCATGGCCACGGGTGGAGCTGTGGCCAGGCCTTATCAGGCACATCTCTGCTCTGTTCAGAGAGGTCAGTTGACATCACGAAGCCACTGGAAGACCAGCAGGCTATGCTGGGTGAGGATGTGGTGCTGAGGTGTGAGCTGTCACGGGAAGGGACCCCAGTGCGCTGGCTGAAGGATGGGAAGGCCATCCGCAAGAGTCAGAAGTATGACCTGCTCACCGAAGGCACTTGGGCCTCGCTGGTCATCCATGCAGCCTCACTCAAAGACTCGGGCAAATACACATGTGAGACGGAGTCTTCCAAAAGCACAGCCAGCCTCCGAGTGGAAGGTAAACCCCATGAGAGCCTGGGGCTGCCCCCTGGGAGCTGTTCTGTCCCAGGTAGGAAGGGAGAGGTACCCAGCAGAGAAGGGACTCGCCCAGGTCCCTGAGGGACTGCGTGTGGGCCAGGTGAAGCACCTGTGATGGGAATGATTTCCTGTCCTGAGGGCCTGCATGGTGTCTGCGCAGGCCTCATCCTCCCATTCATTCTTGCCCCTCCACCAGAAAAAGCAAACCGGTTCACAGAGCCATTGGCTGACCTGCACGTGGAGGAGAAGGGCACGGCCACGTTCACCTGCAAGACGGAGCGCCCCACAGGCTCAGTGACTTGGCGCAAGGGCCTCACAGAGCTGCGGGCCTCGGGGAAGCACACGCTCAGCCAGGAGGGCCTGACCCTGCAGCTCACCATCAGCGCCCTGGAGAAGGCAGACAGTGACATCTATACCTGCGACATTGGCCAGGCCCAGTCCCAGGCTCGGCTCCTGGTGAAAGGTTAGATGTGGGCGCTGCGCTGTTGCTCTCGTTTGCCCACTAGATTTCAAGGCCTGTGGTGTGCTCAGGTGTAAGCTTTGTTTCAAGTAGATTTGGAGGTGTGCAGAGATCAGAGCTCTGCCTGGCCCTGGACTAACTTAGCCTCGGTTTCCCCATCTCCAAGGAGGGTGGTCTTGTCGCTGGGCCTTGTATAAGGAGTTGTCATCCCTCATCTATTTGTGCATTTGTTTGCCAGGTGAGTGTTTCTGGAGCCCTTCCAGCATCTGTCTATGCATGGGCTCTGCACATACTTACACATGAATGTACTTCTGCGGAGAGTCACTGGCTCAGGGATGTCTTCAGGTTTGAACAGCAGTTTTCACCAGGCCCGCAGGATGAGGGTTGTCATTCTCCTACTTCACTGCTACAGAAATCAGGGCTTCACTAGGACTTATTGGCTGGTCCAGGGTTACAGGGCCAGTAGGCATCAGGGCCAGGTTGAGCCCTGCTGATTCCAGGGCTGGCATCAAGGTGAAGTCAGCTGTAGGTCCTTCCCGGGATCTGTCCATATAAAATAATAAAGAAACCCTACTCTTGATTTTTTCCTCTTTTTCAGTGAAATACAGTGAATGCACTGAGCTCAGTGAAAACATTTCGTTAGGGCAATGGAAGCACAGGTGTTTAATCTAAAGTGAATGTTAATACTTTAAAAAGGCAGTTAAAGTGAGTGTCCAGACTTCCCTGGTGGTACAGTGGTTGAGAATCTGCCTTGCAGTGTAGGGAATATGGGTTCAGTCCCTGCTCGGGGAACTAAGAGCCCGCAGGCCTTGGAGAGCTGAGCCTGCATGCCCCAACTACTGAAGCCCCCATGCTAAGACCTAATGCAGCTGAATAGATGGTAAATAAATAAATATATGTGTCACAAAAGGGGGGCTTCCCTGGTAGCTCAGTATGTAAAGAATCTGCCTGCAGTGCAGGATACCTGGGTTTGATCCCTGGGTTGGGAAGATACCCTTGAGAGGGAAATGGCAACCCATTCCAGTATCCTTGCTTGGAAAGTCCCATGGACAGAGAAGCCTGGCAGGCTGCAGTCCTTGGGGTTGCAAAGAGCAGGACATGACTGAGCGACTAACACACAATTATAAAAGTGAGTGCGCCATAATAACAGCAGATAGTCTTTGAACAAATTCAGAACACACAGGTTTGTGCCACGCTAATGCTTCCGGCCAGAGCCGTTTCCTTGTGTATCAGTTCATGAATCATAACTGACACACAAAGATGAGATCAGTGCCTGTCTCCTTTTGAATAAATCGCCCTCCTGATGTGCCATCTTATTCTGTCAAAGTGCTGTGCTCAATATGTCAGCAAATTTGGAAAACTCAGCAGTGACCACAGGACTGGAAAAGGTCAGTTTTCATTCCAATCCCAAAGAAAGGCAATGCCAAGAATGCTCAGACTACTTTACAGTTTGAACATTTACTGCACTCATTTCACATTGGGCTCCCCTGGTGGCTCAGCGGTCAAGAATCTGCCTGCAGTGCAGGAGACCTGGGTCACAAAGATCCCCTGGAGGAGAGCATGGCAATCCACTCCAGTATTCTTGCCTGGAGAATCCCCATGGACAGAGGAGTCTGGCAGGATGCAAGTACATAGGGCCGCACAGAGTTGGACATGACTGAAGCCACTAAGCAGCAGCAGCAGCAGCAGCAGAAGATTATGCTCAAAATTCTCCAAGCCAGACTTCAGTAGTACGTGAACCAAGAACTTCCAGATGTATAAACTGGATTTAGAAAAGGCAGAGGAACCAGAGATCAAATTGCCAACATTCACTGAATCATAGAGAAAGCAAGAAAATTAACAGAAGAACATCTGCTTCTGCTTCATTAACTATGCTAAAGTCTTTAACTGTGTGGATTACAACAAACAAACTGTGGAAAATTCTTAAAGAGACGGGAGTACCAGACCACCATACCTGTCTCCTGAGAAACCTGTATGCAGGTCAAGAAGCTGCAGTTAAAACTGGACATGAAACAATGAACTGATTCAAAATTGGGAAAGGAGTGCACTGTATATGGTCACCCTGCTTATTTAACTTATATGCAGAGTACATCATGTGAAATGCCAGGCTGGATGAAACACAAGCTGAAATCAAGATTGCCGGGGAGAAATAAGCTCAGATATGCAGATGATACCACTCTAATGGCAGAGAGGGAAGAGGAACTAAAGAGCCTCTTGATAAGAATGAGGGAGGAGTTTGAAAAATCTGGCTTAGAACTCAACATTCAAAACTAAGATCATGGCATCTGGTCCCATCACTTCATGGCAAATAGAAGGGGAAAAAGTGATAGATTTTCTTTTCTTGGGCTCCAATATCACTGTGGATGGTAACTGCAGCCATGAAATTAAAAGACGCTTGCTCCTTGGAAGGAAAGCTACGACAAACCTAGACAGCATATTAAAAAGCAGAGACATTGCTTTGCTGCCAAAGTCCATACAGTCAAAGCTCTGTTTTTTCTGGTAGTCATATTTGGATATGACAGTTAGACCATTAAGATGGCTGAGCATTGAAGAATGGATGTTTTCTAATTGTGCTGAAGAAGACTCTTGAGAGTCCCTTGGACTGCAGGAAGATCAAATCAATCAATCCTAAAGGAAATCAACTCTAAATATTCACTGGAAGGACTGATGCTGAAGCCAAAGCTCTAGTATTTGGCCACTTCATGTGCAAAGCCAACTCATTAGAAAAGACCCCGATGCTGAGAAAGATTGAAGGCTAAAGGAGAAGAGGGTGGCAGAGGATTAAATGGTCAGATAGTATTACTGACTCAGTGGATGTGAATTTGAGCAAACTCAGGTAGATAGTGGAGGTCAGAGGAGCCTGGTGTGCTGCAGTCCACGGGGTCACAAAGAGTCAGACATGGCTTAGGGACCGAACAACAAGAACAGATGTGCCATCTATGCCTTCTGGTATGCAGTAGCTTCAAAGCACCTGTGAATGCAGAAGGAATCTGGAGGCCAATCAGTATTTATGACTTCTTAAGCTTTCACCATACCTGAGACAGCAGCAAAAAAAAAATCTTATCTAGAAATTTATGTTGTCAGTCCTCCAAATCATTCCGTTTAAATGTTATCATAGCCACATGTCTCTTTTTTCCCCCCACACTTATGTTAATACACCATTGAATGGCATTGAGTGATTTCTATGACAGGGACCACGGGTGTAGACATATTATGGAGCACAGCTTGATGGCGGGGGGCGTGCTGTGGCTCAGCTTGCGTGCTCTGTAGAAAGACCCAAGCGTTGGATTGAGGGCTCATTGGTGGGCCTAAAACAAATGCTTTTGGACCGTTCAGCTCAGACCCACTTAATATTTTTTGTTAAAGTCATTTGCTCGCTCCCTGCTGAGCGCCCACCGCAGATCAGGTCTTGGGGAGCACCCCGTTTCCCTTGGCAGCTATCGAGGGGGTCCCTGACACACCTGTTTGTGTTTCTGCAGGCCAGAAAGTGCTCATCACAGAGGACCTGGAGGACGTGGAGGTGCAGGAGGGCTCCACGGCCACCTTCTGCTGCCGTATCTCCCCTGCCGACTACAAGCCCGTCCACTGGTTCTTGGACAAGACACCCCTGTCTGCCAATGAGGTCAATGAGATCGAGGCCCAGCCAGGCGGCTACCACGTGCTCACCCTGCGGCAGCTGGCCCTCAAGGACTCCGGCACCATCTACTTTGAGGCAGGTGACCAGCGAACCTCAGCTGCCTTGCAGGTCACAGGTAGGTTGCAGGCCCGGTGCCCCGTATGTGGTGGGGGCCAGTCCGTGTGACTGAGCATGCAACCTCAAGGCAGTGGCTTGGCCATATCCTGGGTGAGGCCCTGGGGCTCACAGAGAAGGAAGGCACCGTAGGCTTCCCTCGGGCTGGAGCCTCGGATCCCGGGGCTGAGTGGTGCTGTCTGAAGACATGTTGTTGTACATGGTATGCAGAGGGAAACCCAAGGTCATGGGGGGCTGGGCCGCACAGAGCCCATCCTGTTCTCCCAGCTGTCCTGTCTGCAGCCCAGAATGGGCCATGACTAGGTGTGTTGCCTGATGTGTAGCGAGACCTGGCACTTCTCCTGCAGGGGCCCCCAACAGTCTTAACGCATCCCTCTCTGTCTGCAGAGAAGCCAAGCGTTTTCTCCCAGGGGCTCACGGATGCCACAGTCACGGAGGGGGAGGATCTGACCCTGGTCTGTGAGACTTCTGCCTCTGACAGCCCTGTGTGCTGGACCAAGGATGGGAAGCCCCTGCGGCCATCGGCCCGGTGCCGGCTGACGTATGAGGGCCGCCGGGCCCAGCTGGTCATCACTGAGACCACCCTGCAGGACAGTGGGCGCTACAAGTGTGAAGCTGCGGGCGCCTGGAGCAGCTCCATTGTCAGGGTCCATGGTGAGCCCCAGGAGAGGGGTGCTGGGCAGCCCCCAGCCAGACTCCCGACACCCACGTCTCTCGTCCTGCTCAGAGCCAGGGGGACTCCGGGATGCTCTCTGTCTTTGTGTGTGGGTGCAGGGTGTCCTAAGGCTCCTTCAATCCCCCTCTATCTTCAGGAGTTCGTCCATCTCACTCTGCCCGCTGGCTGCCCTGTCTCTGGGTTTCTTCTGCTCCTGAAAGCCTCTCTCACCCTCTCTTGGTCTTCTGACCATCAGTCTTTTTTTTTTTTTTAAACTTCGTTGCTGACTATCTTCTGTGCTTACATTGCCATGTCTCCCTTCTCTTGGCTTGGTTCATCTCCATCTCAGTTGGCTTGGCTTGGCTGCCAAATACCACAGACTGGGTGGCGTAAAAGACAGACATCTATTGTCTCCTAGGTTTGGAGACCGTACGTCTGAGATCAAGGTGCTGCAGGCCTGGTTTCCCTTGAGGCCTTTCTCCTTGGCATTTAGGTGGCCATCTTTTCCCTGTGTCTTCCCTCTGTGTGTGTCTGTGTGCTAATTTCTGTTTCTTGCAAGGACACTGGTAATATTGGATTAAGGCCCATTCTACTGACCTAATTTTACCTCAATCATCTCTTTCAAGACCCTTGTCTTCAAATATGGCTCCATTCTTTGGTCCTGAGGGTTAGGGCTCCAACAGGTGAATTTGGGGATTGAATATAGCCCGTAACAGCCCGCCCTGCTCTGTTTCGTGCCATTTGGCTCGCCCTCTTGGATGGGCAGCAGTCTCGAGGTCCCCATCACTAGGCCCCAGTGCAGATAGTGAGGGGGGCCTGCCTGCACCCGCTGGTTGCTACCCTCCACCGTCCTCAGCCGCAGGCCCTGCTGACTGAGCTCACGCCTGCCCACAGCTCGGCCAGTGCAGTTCCGAGAGGGCCTGAAGGACGTGGAGGTGCTGGAGGGGGGCGCTGCCACCCTGCGCTGCGTGCTGACATCTGTGGTCAGGCCCGTGGAGTGGCGGCGTGGTGATGAGCTTCTGCAGCCTGGAGGCAAGTACAGCTTGCGACAGGACGGGACCGTGCTGGAGCTGGTGGTCCGAGACCTGCGGCCTCAGGACAGCGGGCAGTACTTCTGCAGTTTCGGGGACCAGGTGACGTCGGCCAGGCTCACCGTAAAGGGTGAGCATCTTCAGCCCCTCTACCCATGTGACACTATGCAGTTCCACACAGCCCCCTTCATCCTTTGTGGGAGGATGAAGGTGATGTGTTGTGTCTGCTGGACCTTGTTGCAGCTCTGCCTGCCGAGTTCATAGGAAGGCTGAGAAGCAAGGAGGTCACGGAAGGGACCACGGCCACATTCCACTGTGAGCTCAGCAAGGAAGCCCCCGTGGAGTGGAAGAAGGGGCCCGAGACCCTCAGAGCCGGGGACAGAGTGAGGCTGAGGCAGGAGGGGGCCGTGTGTGAGCTGGAGATGCGTAACCTGACTGTGGAGGATGCTGGGGAATATTCATGTGTGTGCGGGCAGGAGAGGACCTCAGCCACGCTCACCGTCAGGGGTAAAGACCGCGTGTGGCCAGGTGGAGCTGTGTTTGGTTCCCTGTTACTGACTTCGTGTCGTCTCCCTGGACTCATCCCACCTCCCCTCCTCGTCTCAGCGTCTGCCTCTTCCCATGTCTCCCCAGAGTTCCTTCCTCCTTGCTGGGCTGTTGTATGGACCATGAGAAACCAACCTCCGAGCTGCTTCCCAGCTCTTGTGTCACCACAGGTTCTGTCCTGTGTCCTCTGGGAGCTTGTGTCTTTTTCCCTGTCTTGTCATGTCTTGCCTTCAGAGTTCTCCCAGGACTCTGATGTCTGTCTCTCTGTCCTCAGCTCTGCCTGCCGAGTTCACAAGAAGACTGAGAAGCAAGGAGGCCACAGAAGGGACCACAGTCACGCTGCACTGTGAGCTGAGCAAGGCGGCCCCCGTGGAGTGGAGGAAGGGGCCCGAGACCCTCAGAGCCGGGGACAGAATGAGCGTGAGACAGGAGGGAGCCGTGTGTGAGCTGGAGATCCACGACCTTGCTGTGGAGGATGCTGGGGAGTATTTGTGTGTGTGCGGGCAGGAGAGGACCTCATCCACCCTCACCGTCAGGGGTAAGGACCATGTGTGGCAAAGTAGAGCTGAGTTTTGGTGTTCAGTTACCAACTTCATAGCATCTCCCTGCACTTGCTTCAACTTCCCTCCTCATCTCAGCCTCACCCTCTTCCCATACCGTTCCAGAATTCCTTCCTCCTTCCTGGCATGTTGTGTGAACCATGAGAACCAGCCTCTGAGCTGCTTCCCACCCCTCATGTCACTGAAGGTTCTGTTCTGTGTCCTGTTGGGATCTGCGTCTTTCACTCCATCCTGTCATGTCCTGTCCCCCAGTGACCTCTGGAGAATCGGATGTTCTCCACACCTTCTAACCGCGCCTGCCCTGCCCACCAGGTTCACAGACATGAGGCCTGAGGCGTCTGTGGAAGGGGTCACAGCCACACTGAGCGGACTGGGCTGAGGGAGCCGTGGTCCAGGGTGTGTGCCTGGGACACCCAGCGTGTGAGCTGTGTCCAGTTGGGTTTTGTGTCTTCTCTGTGATGTCCAGGACCTATCTCATCTGTGGGCTCAGAGAGCATTATAATGTTTGTGTCTTTGTGACGATTTCCAGCCCTGCCCGCCAAGTTCACAAAGGGTCTGAAGAAGGAAGAGGCCGCGGAAGGGGCCACAGCCAAGCTGCACTGTGAGCTGAGCAAGGCGGCCGCTGTGGAGTGGAGGAAGGGGCCCGAGACCCTCAGAGCCGGGGATCGAGTGAGCCTGAAGCAGGAGGGAGCCGTATGTGAGCTGGAGATTCATGGCCTGACCATGGAGGATGCAGGGGAGTACTCCTGTGTGTGCGGGCAGGAGAGGACCTCGGCCACACTCACCATCAGGGGTAAAGACTGCGTGTGGCCACATGGGCTGGCATTTGGTGGCTGCCCATCATCTCTCTGCTCTCTGTTCTTTCCACCCTGTTCACTCACTACCCGCTTCCTTTTCCTTCCATAACTATTCTGTTCTCCCTGTCATGTTTCCTGTCTGTTCTGTGGCACGTGTGCAGGTGGACCTTTTAAAGTCACGGTTACAGTGTGGGCTGGCACACCAGCAGGTGGTCCGTGTCCAGTTGGGTTTTCTGTCTTCTGTGTACTCTCCACATCCTGCTGCTTCTGTGCGTTCGGAGAGTGTGATAGCGCTGTGTCTTTCTGCTCACACCCAGCCCTGCCTGCCAAGTTCACAAAGGGTCTGAAGAAGGAAGAGGCCATGGAAGGGGCCACAGCCAAGCTGCACTGTGAGCTGAGCAAGGCGGCCCCCGTGGAGTGGAGGAAGGGGCCCGAGACCCTCAGAGCCGGAGACAGAGTGAGGCTGAGGCAGGAGGGAGCCATGTGTGACCTGGAGATCCGTGGCCTGGTTGTGGCAGATTCTGGAGAGTACTCGTGTGTGTGCGGGCAGGAGAGGACCTCAGCCACGCTCACCGTCGGGGGTAAAGACCGCGTGTGGCCTGTGGAGCAGTGGCTTCTTGTCTGCGGGCTTTAACGTGCCCTCCAGCTCCGCCCTGCCTGTCTGCAGTCTTTCATGTCTCTGCGCATCTCCTGCATTCTTGCAGCAGGAGTCTCCACAGTCTCCCTCCCTTCTGTGAGGCCCACCTCAGAGAACGAGCAGAGGATAAGGTCTTCACTGTCCTCAGGGGCTCACGTCTGAGAGAGGGGAGGAGGGCAGCCACATAGGGAAAGAACAGAATTAAGGTCCTCCAGGGGGCGCGACAGGAGGGAAGCTGGGAAGTAGGTGAGAACGTGGCCCTTGAGGGTGGGTTGCCGAGAGGGGTGCTGAGGGGCGGTCTGTGAGAGGGCCGTGGGGGAGCTCTAGGCTCTTCTGCCCAGTGTCTGGTTGTTACGGGAGGTGAGCTCGGGGGCGGGGGAGGGGGAGGCGAGCTGGAGTTTGAGTTGAGGTGGAGGTAACACCTCGGTGTGGAGGTGAGGTGGTGTTTGAAGTGAGAGCAAAGTGAGAGTGAGAGTTGGCTGTGGAGGGTGAGGTGGAGCTCAGACGGGAGGTGAGGTCTGGGTGTGGACTGGAGCGGAGGTGAAATCAGTGAGGACAGTGCTTGACCACGGGAGGAGAGGAAGGAGCGACTGGAAGCTATACTGGGGAGCAGAGCCAGATCCGGGAAGGCATGTGGGCGCCCATGCTGGAGCTGGGGTCAGTGTCTGGCATCTGTGGTGGGTGAGCCGACTCTGGACAGCTGCCTTAGAAGGGGTTCTGTCGAGGTGTGACGTGACCTCACCGAGCCAAAGGGACAGCTCTGCAGGCGCACAGAGGCGTCACATCCTGGGCCCTTTGGGGGTGTACTCATAAGACAAGGTGGAACAGTTAAGAAGAGGAGTCTGAGGCTGGGCACGGCCATTGTGAACACGGATGCTCAGATCTCTGGGGCGAGGTCAGGCCGCGATGCCACCTTCATGAATGAACTTCAGGAATGGAGCATAGCATCTCTAGCACAGAGACACTGGTGCCCACACTGTTCAGGCTCACCAGGAGACCACACGGGGTGGGGCCTTGGAGGCCGGGCACACAGTCAGGAGCAGCTTCAGTGGCTGGGAGGAAGTGCCTCCAAGGGCCCAGGACCAGCGAACCCAATGGCACTCATGTAAAGACCCTGCCTGCCAGTGCTGGAGACGTAAGAGACTCAGGTTTGATCCCTGGGTTGGGAAGACCCCCTGGAGGAGGGCATGGCAACCCACTCCAGTGTTCTTGCCTTGGAAATGCCGTGGACAGAGGAGCCCAGCGGGCCACAGAGTCAGCACGCGTGCAGAGGGCTAAGTCGACTAGCTACAAGCAGTCCAAGAGAGCGGCTTCTCAGAATGTGCAGATCCCAGGGACACCTGCTCCAGGGTGACAGGGCAGGAGTGGATGGCTTCTGCTTCCCTTCTGGTGGTGGTGTGCCTTGTCCTGTCAGTGCTCTTTTCAGGCCCAGTCAGCCCTGGGCTCTGGCCCCAGCAGCCATAGGAGTTGACAAGAGAAATGCTGGCGTAGACACTTGGGATAGTTTACGTAGCTCTTCTTGTGTCTCTGCTCCCAGCTATATCCCTCAAGATCATAAAGTCACTAATGAATGAGGCCTGCAGGAGGCTGTGGCCATGGGGTGGGGTAAGCTGGGCAGCCTGGCATGTATAGTGGGGGAGGGCCATCGATCCTGGCACACACTCTGAGGCAGGATGGAAGATGCTGGAGGACATCGTTCCAATTATTGTCACTTTCTGCAGGCACTGCAGCCATTTCCATGTTCTGTCCATGCCATGAGGTCCTCCCTGAGGATTCCGTTTCCTTGCTGGTTTGTCTGTCCTCTGCACACACTCCCACCCAGCACTACTACCTGCCCATATGTCTGTGGGTCTAAGCTTTTATTCCTTATTTGCTCCAACATGTGACTGTTTCATTGTCAAGTGTCCACATCTTGATCCCCCTACGTTTCCCAGATATCTCTGATGTTTCCTTTGTCGCTCTGACCCTGCCCAGCCCTGCCCACCAAGTTCACAAAAGGCCTCAGGAAGGAGGAGGCCACAGAAGGAACCACGGTCACGCTGCGCTGTGAGCTGAGCAAGGCGGCCCCCATGGAGTGGAGGAAGGGGCCCGAGACACTCAGAGCTGGGGGCCGAGTGAGCCTGAGGCAGGAGGGGGCCGTGTGTGAGCTGGAGATCCGCGACCTGACCGTGGAGGATGCTGGGGAGTACGCGTGTGTGTGCGGGCAGGAGAGGACCTCAGCCACGCTCACCGTCAGTGGTAAAGACTGCGTGTGGCCAGGCGGAGCTGTGTTTGGTGTCCAGTTACTGACTGACGGCATCTTGTACTCCTCCACGTTCCCTCCTCATCTCAGCATCACCTTCCCCATGCACAGTGCTGGGCTCAGCCGCTTCAGTTGTGTCTCTTTAGTGACCCTGTGGACCTTAGCCCAACAGGCTACTCAGTCCATGCAGTTCTCCAGGCAAGAATACTGCAGTGGCTTGTCATGCCCTCCACCAGGGGATCTTCCCAACCCAGGGATCAAACCTGTGTCTCCTGCGTCCCCTGCATCGCAGGCTTATTCTTTACCACTGAGCCACCGAGGAAGCCCCGTTCTTCCCATAACTTTGTGGATTTCCTTCCTCCTTTCTGAGCTGTTGTGTGAACCACAAGGAACCAGCCTCTGAGCTGCTTCCCACCCCTCATGTCACTGAAGGTTCTGTCCTGTGTCCTGTTGGGATCTGCGTCTTTCACTCCATCCTGTCACGTCCTGTCCCCCAGTGACCTCTGGAGAATCGCGTGTTCTCCACACCTTCTAACAGCACCTGACCTGCCCACCAGATTCACAGATGTGAGGCCTGAGGCATCTGTGGAAGGGGTCACAGCCACACTGAGTGGACTGGGCTGAGGGAGCCGTGGTCCAGGGTGTGTGCCTGGGACACCCAGCATGTGACCTGTGTCCAGTTGGGTTTTGTGTCTTCTTGTGATGTCCATGTTTGATCTCATCTGTGGGCTCAGAGAGCATTATACTGTTTGTGTCTTCCTGACCTTTATAGCTCTTCCTGCCAAGTTCACAAAGGGTCTGAAGAAGGAAGAGGCCACAGAAGGGGCCACAGCCAAGCTGTGCTGTGAGCTGAGCAAGGCGGCCCCCGTGGAGTGGAGGAAGGGGCCCGAGACCCTCAGAGCCGGGGGCCGAGTGAGCGTGAAGCAGGAGGGAGCCGTGTGTGAGCTGGAGATCCGTGGCCTTACCGTGGACGACGCGGGGGAGTACTCGTGTGTGTGCGGGCAGGAGAGGACCTCGGCCACACTCACTGTCAGGGGTAAAGGCCGTGGGAGGCCGCAGGGACCTGTGGCTTCATGTTTGCATCCTGTCTGTGTGTCACTGGCTCCACTGAAGGATTCTGGGGCCTTTCGTGTCTTCCCGCCCGGGTTCCTGCCGATGACTCGTGGCTCCCGGTTCCTCATTCAGCGGATGTCCATGTCCAGTGCTGTGTGTCCCCTGTTCCCTCTGGGACATCTGCCTCCATCGCCATCTGTGCGTCTCTTTACCTGTTCGTACTGTGGTCTTTTGCAGTTTGTGGGGTTTTGTGTCCTGGAGAGAGTCACCCTGAGAGGCTCATGTTCTCAGTGACTTTGTCGCCCTCCTCACTCCTGCCTGCCGAGCTCACAAGGGGTCTGAAACATGACGAGGCTGTGGGAGGCACCATGGCCATACTTTGCTGTGAGTTGAGCAGGGTGGTCCATGAGGCCTGGAGGACTGGACCGAAACCCTTGAGGTGGAAAGAAGAGTGTGCCTGAGGCAGGACAGGGCAGAGTGTGAGCTGGAGATCATGGCCCGGCTATAATGGCTGCAGGGGAGTGTGTGTGGGCAGGAGGGGCCTTTAGCCAGGCTCGTTGTCACGGTGAGGACTGCATGGGACCACATGGACTGGCATTGGGTGGCTGCCCATCTGAAGCTCCAGCGGTTTGGCCACCTGTTTCAAAGAGCTGACTCGATGGAAAAGACCCTGATGGGGAGAAGATGGAAGGCAGGAGAAGAGAGGGATGACAGAGGATGAGATGGTTGGATGGCATCACTCACTCAATGGCTATGAATTTGAGAAAACTCCAGGAGATGGTGAAGGACAGGGAAGCCTGGCATGCTGCAGTCCATGGGATTGCGAAGAGTTGGACACGGTTTAATCACTGAAGAGCAACATACTCATCTCTCTTCTCTCAGTTCCCTTTCCTTCCTTGCTCATGCACTGTCCTGCTCCTTTTCCTTCCATAACTATTCTGTTCTCCCTGTCATGTTCCCTGTCTGTTCTGTGGTATACGTGCAGGTCAGGCCTTTTAGAGTCCGGTCACAGTGTATGCTGGCACACCAGGAGGTGGTCCACGTCCAGTTGGGTTTTGTGTCTTCTGTGCACTGTCTGTATCCTGCTGCTTCTGTGAGTACAGGAAGTTTGATAGTGTTTGTGTCTTTCTGACCATCTCCAGCCCTGTCCGCCAAGTTCACAAAAGATTTGAAGAAGGAGGAAGCCATGGAAGGGGCCACAGCCAAGCTGCACTGTGAGCTGAGCAAGGCAGCCCCCGTGGAGTGGAGGAAGGGGCCCGAGACCCTCAGAGCTGGAGACAGAGTGAGGCTGAGGCAGGACAGGGCTGTGTGTGAGCTGGAGATCCACGACCTGACCGTGGAGGATGCTGGGGAGTACTCGTGTGTGTGCGGGCAGGAGAGGACCTCAGCCACGCTCACCGTCAGGGGTAAAGACCGCGTGTGGCCAGGCGGAGCTGTGTTTGGTGTCTAGTTACTGACTGACGGCATCTTGTACTCCTCCACCTTCCCTCCTCATCTCTCCTCATCTCAGCATCACCTTCCCCATGCACAGTGCTGGGCTCAGCCGCTTCAGTTGTGTCTCTTTAGTGACCCTGTGGACCTTAGCCCAACAGGCTACTCAGTCCATGCAGTTATCCAGGCAAGAATACCAGAGTGGTTTGTCATGCCCTCCTCCAGGGGATCTTCCCAACCCAGGACTCAAACCTGTGTCTCCTGCGTCCCCTGCATCGCAGGCTTATTCTTTACCACTGAGCCACCGAGGAAGCCCCGTTCTTCCATAACTTTGTGGATTTCCTTCCTCCTTCCTGGCATGTTGTGTGAACCATGAGAACCAGCCTCTGAGCTGCTTCCCACCCCTCATGTCACTGAAGGTTCTGTCCTGTGTCCTGTTGGGGTCTGCGTCTTTCACTCCATCCTGTCACGTCTTGTCCCCCAGTGACCTCTGGAGAATCGCGTGTTCTCCACACCTTCTAACAGCACCTGACCTGCCCACCAGGTTCACAGATGTGAGGCCTGAGGCATCTGTGGAAGGGGTCACAGCCACACTGAGCGGTCTGGGCTGAGGGAGCCGTGGTCCAGTGTGTGTGCCTGGGACACGCAGCGTGTGAACTGTGTCTTGGGTTTTGTGTCTTCTTGTGATGTCCAGGACCTATCTCATCTGTGGGTTCAGGGACCATTATAGTATTTGTGTCTTTCTGACCTTTCTAGCTCTTCCCACCAAGTTCACAAAGGATCTGAAGAAGGAAGAGGCCACAGAAGGGGCCACAGCCAAGCTGTGCTGTGAGCTGAGCAAGGCGGCCCCCGTGGAGTGGAGGAAGGGGCCCGAGACCCTCAGAGCCGGGGACCGAGTGAGCCTGAGGCAGGAGGGAGCCATGTGTGAGCTGGAGATCCGTGGCCTGACCGTGGAGGATGCTGGGGAATATTCATGTGTGTGCGGGCAGGAGAGGACCTCAGCCACTCTCACCGTCAGGGGTAAAGACTGCGTGTGGCCAGGTGGAGCTGTGTTTAGTGTCCAGTTACTGACGTTGCGGCGTCGTTCTGTATTCTCTCCGTATCCCCCTGCTGTCCCAGTGCCACCTGCTTCCGTACAACTGTGGGAACTCTTTCACCTTCCTCTGCTGATGTGTGCACCCACAGAAGCTGGCAGGCGATCCACTTCCCACCACTGCTCTGTTGTCCTGTCGGAGTCTGTGTCCTGTCCTCCGTCCTGTCACTTCCTCCCCTATAGTTCTCCAAGGGAATCGCATGGTGTCCATGTCACTCTGATGCTCCCAGCCCTGCCTCTCAGCTGAATGCAGAGTATGAGGCCTGAGAAGTCCACTCAAGGGGCTGCCCTGGGGGAAGCCCCAACCACCGCATGTCCTTGGCCCACCCCGTGCACTGCCCATGTCCACTTGGGCTTCGTGTGTCCTGTGTTCTTTTTACCTCATGTCTTCTCTGTGGTTCACCTACCGTGACGGCGTGTTTGTCTTTCTGACCAATCCTGCCCACCGATTTCACAAAACGTGAGGAACAGAAAAGCCACAGAAGGGGCCACACCACCCTGCACTGTGAGCTGAGCAAGGCGGCCTTCGTGGAGTGGAGGAAGGGGCTCGAGCTCCTCAAGTACAGAGACGTAGTGAGCCTGTGGCGGAACGGGGAGCTGGAGCCCCGTGACCTGTCCGTGGTGGACTCTGCGGTGTGTGTGTGGGCACAGAGCACCTCGGCCACCCTGGCTGTCAAGGGTGAAGCCTGCATGTGGCCACGTTAATGACTTCCCTCTGCATTTGCAACACGCTCTCCCAGTATTACTGTCATCTGGGGGTTACAGTCACCGTCTGTCTGATCCATTTCACAAAAACATTGGCCAACCCTGTCTAGGCCCTGGGGGTACAGACCTCAGGGGTGTGTGGTGCAAGGACACCCTCAGGGAGGCACCAGCAAAGAGGCATTATGGTTTAGAGAGCTGCCCTCAGCCATGGCTGAGGCTGAGGGTATGTGTGGGCTCTGGACCCCAGGTGTGCGGTGGGCTCGTTCATGTTAGTGACGGGTGTGCACCGGAGGACTGGGGTGCAGTGTTTGGGGGTTCACAGAGCAGGTGGCAGGCAGGCCACCCTGTCCTGTGTTGTGCTAATCAGATAGCATTTGATTGACCTTGGAGATTGTGTGAACCCTCTAAAGAGCTCTGTCTCAGAAAACTTGGGCTGTGTAACAAGGTGGCTTACAACACACATTTATTGTTTCATAGTCCTGGCGGCTGGAAGTCCAGGATCAAGTGTCTGCAGGAGACTCCTCTCCTTGGCTTGTAGATAGCCACGTTCTCACTTTGTCCTCACCGGGTTATCCGTTTGTGTGTCCTGTGTTCTGATCTCTTCTTATAAGAACACTTTTAAGTCACATTGAATTAGTCACCCTCCTGGTAACTCCATTCTACCCTAATTACCTCTACAAAAATGTTATTTCCAAGTAAATTCACATTCTTAGTTCCTGAGGGTTAAGAATTCAGTATATAAATTTGAGGGGGGGACATGATTCAGTCCATAAAGATTTGGACCATAAAGAAAGCTGAGCACCGAAGAATTGATGCTTTTGAACTGTAATGTTGGAGAAGACTCTTGACAGCCCCTTGGACTGCAAGGAGATTAAACCAGTCTATCCTAAAGGAAATCAATCCTGAATATTCATCGGAAGGACTGATGCTGAAGCTGAAGCTCCAATACTTTGGCCACCTGATGGGAAGAGCTGACTCACTGGAAAAGACCCTGATGCTGGAAAGATTGAAGGCAGGAAGAGAAGGGGACTACAGAGGATGAGATGGTTGGATGACATCACTGACTTGATGAACATGAGTTTGAGCAAGGTCCGAGGGTTGGTGATGGACAGGGAGGCCTGGCATGCTGCAGTTCATGGGGTCGCAAAGAGTCAGACACGACTCAGCGACTGAACTGAACTGAACTTTAATCATTATGTAGTGTCCTTCTTTATCTCTTGTAACAGTCTTTGTTTTAAAATTGTTTTGTCTGAACATTACCACTCCAGCTTTGTTATGATTTCCATTTGCATGCAATATCTGTTTCCATCCCCTCACTTTCAGTCTGGTCTGCGTCACTGCAGTCCTCCACCCCTCCTGCATCTGTCCCATCCTGATGTTCAGGCCAGACCCCCGGTCCTTTAGGGGGTTGATGGCTTCTGTCCATCTAACTCTCTGCAGCCCTGCCTGCTCGGTTCATCAAAGAACTGAAGACCAAGGAGGCCACAGAAGGGGCCATAGCCAAGCTGTGCTGTGAGCTTAGCAAGGCGGCCCCCGTGGAGTGGAGGAAGGGGCCCGAGACCCTCAGAGCCGGGGGCCGAGTGAGCCTGAGGCAGGAGGAGGCCGTGTGTGAGCTGGAGATCTGTGACCTGACCGTGGAGGATGCTGGGGAGTACTCGTGTGTGTGCGGGCAGGAGAGGACCTCGGCCACGCTCACCGTCAGGGGTAAAGACTGCGTGTGGCCAAGTGGAGCTGTGTTTGGTGTCCAGTTACTGACTGATGGCATCTTGCCCTAATCCCTCCTCATCTCAGCCTCACCCTCTTCCCGTAACTAAACAGAATTCCTTCCTCCTTCCTGGCATGTTGTGTGAACCACAAAGAACCAGCCTCTGAGCAGCTTCCCACCCCTCATGTCACTGAAGGTTCTGTCCTGTGTCCTGTTGGAGTCTGCGTCTTTCACTCCATCCTGTCATGTCCTGTCCCCCAGTGACCTCTGGAGAATCAGATGTTCTCCACACCTTCTAACAGCACCTGACCTGCCCACCAGATTCACAGATGTGAGGCCTGAGGCGTCTGTGGAAGGGGTCACAGCCACACTGAGCGGACTGGGCTGAGGGAGCCGTGGTCCAGGGTGTGTGCCTGGGACACCCAGCATGTGACCTGTGTCCACTTGGGTTTTGTGTCTTCTCTGTGATGTCCTGGACCTATCTCGTCTGTGGGCTCAGAGAGCATTATAATGTTTGTGTCTTTCTGACGATTTCCAGCCCTGCCTGCCAAGTTCATGAAGGGTCTGAGGAAGGAGGAGGCCATGGAAGGGGCCACAGCCAAGCTGCGCTGTGAGCTGAGCAAGGCGGCCCCCGTGGAGTGGAGGAAGGGGCCCGAGACCCTCAGAGCTGGGGACAGAGTGAGCCTGAGGCAGGACGGGGCCTTGTGTGAGCTGGAGATCCATGGCCTGACTGTGGAAGACGCAGGGGAGTACTCCTGCCTCTGCGGGCAGGAGAGGACCTCGGCCACGCTCACCATCAGGGGTAAAGGCCACGTGTGGCCACGCGGGCTGGCATTTGGTGGCTGCCCATCACCTCTCTGCTCTCAGTTCCCTTTCCTCCTCTGCTAGTTCACTAACCTGCTCCTTTTCCTTCCATAATTATTTTCTTTGTCATCTGTGGCACATGTACAGTTTGAACATTTTAAAATCATAGTTGCGGTCACAGAGTATACTGGCACACCAGCAGGCGGTCCTCATCCAGTTGGGTTTTTTGTCTTCTGTGTACTCTCCACATCCTGCATCGTCTGTGTATACAGAGAACCTGAGAGTCTTTGTGTCTTTCTGCCCATTTCCAGCCCTGCCTGCCAAGTTCACAAAGGGTCTGAAGAAGGAGGAGGCCATGGAAGGGGCCACAGCCAAGCTGCACTGTGAGCTGAGCAAGGCGGCCCCCGTGGAGTGGAGGAAGGGGCCCGAGACCCTCAGAGCTGGGGATAGAGTGAAGCTGAGGCAGGACGGGGCCGTGTGTGAGCTGGAGATGCATGGCCTGACCATGGAGGATGCTGGGGAATATTCATGTGTGTGCGGGCAGGAGAGGACTTCAGCCACGCTCACCATCAGGGGTAAAGACCACGTGTGGCCAGGAGGAGCTGTGTTTGGTGTCTAGTTACTGACAGCATCTTGCCCTAATCCCTCCTCATCTCAGCCTCACCTTCTTCCCATAACTAAACAGAATTCCTTCCTCCTTTCTGGCATGTTGTGTGAATCACAAGGAACCAGCCTCTGAGCGGCTTCCCACCCCTCATGTCACTGAAGGTTCTGTCCTGTGTCCTGTTGGGGTCTGCGTCTTTCACTCCATCCTGTCACGTCCTGTCCCTCAGTGACCTCTGGAGAATCGCATGTTCTCCACACCTTCTAACCGCACCTGCCCTGCCCACTAGATTCACAGACGTGAGGTCTGAGGCGTCTGTGAAAGGGGTCTCAGCCACACTGAGCGGACTGGGCTGAGGGAGCCGTGGTCCAGGGTGTGTGCCTGGGACACCCAGCATGTGACCTGTGTCCACTTGGGTTTTGTGTCTTCTCTGTGATGTCCCGGACCTATCTCGTCTGTGGGCTCAGAGAGCATTATAATGTTTGTGTCTTTCTGACGATTTCCAGCCTTGCCTGCCAAGTTCATAAAGGGTCTGAGGAAGGAGGAGGCCATGGAAGGGGCCACAGCCAAGCTGCGCTGTGAGCTGAGCAAGGCGGCCCCCGTGGAGTGGAGGAAGGGGCCCGAGACCCTCAGAGCTGGGGACAGAGTGAGCCTGAGGCAGGAGGGAGCCGTGTGTGAGCTGGAGATCCATGGCCTGACTGTGGAAGATGCTGGGGAGTACTCGTGTGTGTGTGGGCAGGAGAGGACCTCGGCCACGCTCATCGTCAGGGGTAAAGACCACATGTGGCCACATGGGCTGGCATTTGGTGGCTGCCCATCACCTCTCTGCTCTCAGTTCCCTTTCCTACCCTGCTAGTTCACTAACCTGCTCCTTTTCCTTCCTTAATTATTTTCTTTGTGTCCGTCACAATCTCTGTCTCGTCTGTGGCACATGCACAGTTTGAACATTTTAAAATCACAGTCGTGGTCACAGTGTATACTGGCACACTAGCAGGCAGTCCGTGTCCAGTTGGGGTTTCTGTCTTCTGTGTACTTTCCACTTCCTGCTGCCTATGTGCGTTCAGAGAGCCTGATAGTGTTTTTATCTTTTTGACCACCTCCAGCCCTGCCCGCCAAGTTCACAAAGGGTCTGAAGAAGGAAGAGGCCACGGAAGGGGCCACAGCCAAGCTGCGCTGTGAGCTGAGCAAGGCGGCCCCCGTGGAGTGGAGGAAGGGGCCCGAGACCCTCAGAGCCGGGGGCCGAGTGAGCCTGAGGCAGGAGGGCACCGCGTGTGAGCTGGAGATCCATGGCTTGACTGTGGAGGACGCAGGGGAGTACTCCTGTGTGTGTGGGCAGGAGAGGACCTTGGCCACGCTCACCGTCAAGGGTAAAGACCACATGTGGCCACATGGGCTGTCATTTGGTGGCTGCCCATCATCTCTTTGCTCTCTGTTCTCCTTTCCACCCTGTTCACTCACTACCCGATTCCTTTTCCTGCCATAACTGTCTGTTCTCCCTGTCATGTTCCCTGTCTGTTCCGTGGCACGTGTGCAGGTCGGGCCTTTTAGAGTCGCGGTCACAGAGTATACTGGCACACCAGCAGGTGGTCCTCGTCCAGTTGGGGTTTGTGTCTTCTGTGCACTCTCCACATCCTGCTTCGTCTGTGTGTACAGAGAGCCTGAGATCTTTGTGTCTTTCTGCCCATTTCCAGCCCTGCCTGCCAAGTTCACAAAGGGTCTGAAGAAGGAGGAGGCCATGGAAGGGGCCACAGCCAAGCTGCACTGTGAGCTGAGCAAGGCGGCCCCCGTGGAGTGGAGGAAGGGGCCCGAGACCCTCAGAACTGGAGACAGAGTGAGGCTGAGGCAGGACGGGGCTGTGTGTGAGCTGGAGATGCGTAACCTGACTGTGGAGGATGCTGGGGAATATTCATGTGTGTGCGGGCAGGAGAGGACCTCAGCCATTCTCACCATCAGGGGTAAAGACCACGTGTGGCCAGGCGGAGCTGTGTTTGGTGTCCAGTTACTGACTTCGTGTCGTCTCCCTGCACTCATCCCACCTCCCCTCCTCGTCTCAGCGTCTCCCTCTTCCCATGACTCCCCAGAGTTCCTTCCTCCTTGCTGGGGTGCTATGTGAACCATGAGAAACCAGCCTCCGAGCTGCTTCCCAGCTCTTGTGTCACTGCAGGTTCTGTCCTATGTCCTATGGGCATCTGTGTCTTTTCGTCTGTCTTGTCATGTCCTGCTCTCAAAATTCCCCTGAGACTCTGATGCTTGCATTTGTCTCTCTGTCCTCAGCTCTGCCTGCCGAGTTCATAGGAAGACTGAGAAGCAAGGAGGCCACAGAAGGGGCCACGGTCGCTCTGCACTGTGAGCTGAGCAAGGCGGCCCCCGTGGAGTGGAGGAAGGGGCCCGAGACCCTCAGAGCCGGGGATAGAGTGAGCCTGAGGCAGGAGGGCGCCATGTGTGAGCTGGAGATCCGCGACCTGACCGTGGAGGACGCTGGGGAGTACTCGTGTGTGTGCGGGCAGGAGAGGACCTCGGCCACGCTGACAGTCACGGGTAGGCATGGGCCTGTGGCCTCATTTGGGAGCCTGTGCTCCTCTCCTGTGCCCATGCCAGCCTCGTGTGGGCACTCGCCTCCTCTGTGTCTTGTGCAGCTCTGCCTGTCGCCCCTGTGCTCACCTGCCAAACTCCATGTTCAGTGTCCTCTTGTCTGGGTACTGGTCTGCAGTCAGATGACCTCCCCTGGCTTACCCTCATGTGTGGATGGAATTCCCACCTTATTCCCCTCCCCTCCCTGTCCTAATGCAGCCTACATTTCCCCCGTACTCCACAGCCTCTAGTCAGGGTCTGGGGGTCGTGGCCCTGCCCGGGGAGTCTAAGGAGATTCCCCCTTTCCCACCTCACTGGCTGGGAGGGACACAGGCCTGTCTGTGGGCTTCCTGGGTGGGGGTCAGCATGAGAATCACCTGGGTCAGATCCAGAGTTCCTTGCACTGTCCCGACTTCAGTCCCTCCCGTCCCTTAGAGTAGACCCAGGCCCATGACCCCACTCCCACCCCGATCCTCCAGAGAAGCCTGAGGCAGCGGGTCCTGTGGGCAGGTTAGGCATACCTGGCCAAGGCCGTCCATGGGTCTGACTGGATTTGGGGTGCCAGTCTCCTGTCTGGGTGACTGGGCACCAGGGGCCGACCTTCCCTCTCCCCTCCACCCCTGATCCCTGCTCCGCAGCCCCACAGACGGTGTTCCGGAAGCCACTGCAGAGCCTGCAGGCTGAGGAGGGTACCTCGGCCAGCCTGCAGTGTGAGCTGTCTGAGCCCGGCGCCGCCGTCGTCTGGAGTAAGGGTGGCCTGGAGGTGCAGGCCGACGGGCGCCGGGAGCCGCGGCAGCGGGGCGGCGTGGCAGAGCTGGTGCTGAGAGACTTGCGCCGGGAGGACACGGGGGTGTACACCTGCAGCTGTGGCTCCCAGGCCACCAGCGCCACCCTGTCTGTCACAGGTGGGTCCCAGGCCGGCTCCCACGGGGTGGGCAGACCTGGGGCGACGCTCCCCCCGCCCACTACCGTCCCCCGAGAGCTGCGGCCCTGCGGCCCCCTGCCCCCGTAGCTGCTCCTGCCCTCAGTTCTGCCTCCCCCCGTAGCTGCGCCCGTGAGGTTCCTTCGAGAGCTGCAGGCCCAGGAGGTAGACGAGGGCACGACGGCATGCCTGCGCTGCGAGCTAAGCAGGACAGGCACCAGCGTGGAGTGGCGCAAGGGCTCCCTGCAGCTCTTCCCATGTGCCAAGTATCAGATGGTGCTGGAAGGCACAGCGGCTGAGCTGCTGGTACACGGCGCTGAGCAGGAGGATGCTGGCCTCTATACCTGTGACACGGGCCACGCGCAGAGCACCGCCTGCCTCTCTGTCCGGGGTGAGCCTCCCGCTGGTCCCTGCCCTCCCCCAGGCGCTGGGCCCCCCTTAAACCGGCAGGCCCCTGATTAGCTGCTCTGAGTGCCCCTCCCTGCACCCCCCAGCCCCCAGGCCCCTTGATTAGCAGCTCTGAGTGCCCCTCCCTGCTCCCCCCCCCAGCCCCCAGGCCCCTTGATTAGCAGCTCTGAGCGCCCCTCCCTGCTCTCCCCTCACAGCCCCCAGGCCCCTTGATTAGCAGCTCTGAGCGCCCCTCCCTGTACGCCCCAGCCCCCAGGCCCCTTGATTAGCAGCTCTGAGCGCCCCTCCCTGCACCCCCCAGCCCCCAGGCCCCTTGATTAGCAGCTCTGAGTGCCCCTCCCTGCTCTCCCCCCACAGCCCCCAGGCCCGTGTTTAAGACAGAGCTACAGAGTGCAGAGCAGGAGGTGGGTGGCATGGCCCGGCTGTGCTGCCAGCTGAGTGATTTGGAGGCTGGAGTCCCCGTGCTGTGGCTCAAGGAAGGTGTGGAACTGCAGTTGAGTCCCAAGTATGAGATGCGGCGCCAGGGGGCCACGTGTGAGCTGCTGATCCATGGGCTTGAGGCCAAGGACGTGGGCGAGTACGCCTGCATGGCAGGCAGCCAGAAAACTTTGGCCTTCCTCAAGGTCAAAGGTGAGCGCCCCCTGCCACACCCGCTGCCCTCAGAGCTGCCGCGCGGGCACGGCTGGCTCCCTCAGCAGCCCCTCTTACCAGGTGCTGTTCCAGGGTGGCCCTCAGACCTTTGGGGTACAGGCTTTCTGTGCTCACTTCTGCACCGTCTGGGCTGGCATCCCTAGAGGAGAGTGTCTCCTGAGGAAATTGTAGCCCCCGATCACCGCCCTGCCTCCCACCCCCACCCCCTGCCTGCAGGTGGGGCAGCAGGCCTGGGCCACTCTCTCTGAGTGCCTGTCTGTCCTGAAGGTCTTGCTTCCCTGATGGCCCAGCCGGGGCAGGGCTGGCCGCAGGCTGGGAAGGGACACGAGCAGCCCACCACCCCAGAGTCTTTGGCTTCCTCCCAGCAGAGGTGCCCCCAGCCCAGCCCCTGTCCCCAGGAGCTCCGTGTCATGACAGGGAGCTGTGTTTGTGAGCGCAGTGGGCCCTGAATCCCCCGCGGGGCAGGCAGAGGCTGTGGCGGAAGAGTGAGAGTGCCTGGGAGGCTTCCTGGGGAGGAGCTGGGCAGGGGGGTGTGGGAGCTTGGCTTGGGGGCTCTGACCTGGCTGGTGAAGGCCCCCGCTTCGCCCACACTCCAGAACCTGAGGTGACCATCGTGCGGGGCCTGGTTGACACCGAGGTCCAGGCTGACGGGGAAGCAGAGTTCAGCTGCGAGGTGTCGCAGGCTGGTGTGGACGTGGAGTGGCGCCTCCAGGGCCTGCCGCTGCAGAGCAACGAGGTGACCGAGGTGGCGGTGCAGGGTGGCCGCACCCACACGCTGCGGCTGAAGAGCGTGACCCCAGAGGACGCCGGCACTGTCTCCTTCCATGCGGGCCGCCACACGTCCTCTGCCCAGCTCACCGTCCGAGGTAGCAGGAGCCGGGCTTCACTGCGCTTGGGGGCCGGAACCCCGCCTCGGTTGAGGCCTTGTCAGGGGCCAGCGATAGAGGGCAAGGCTTCCTGCCTTTGAGGTCGGGGAAGTGGCGGTGAACGACTGATCTGGGGTGACCCCAGACGCAGGAGAGAAGTGCCCGGTGTGCTTGTCTCGGGAACTGGGGCCGGGGTGCTGGGCGCAGACCAGGGGACCGGGAGGTGGTTCTGAGGGTGCGGGGGCGCCTCCGACACGGAGGCTGATGCCGTGCCTCTACCCCGCCCCCACCCCACGCAGTTCCTGAGGTGACCATCCTGGAGCCCCTGCAGGACGCTCAGCTCAGCGAGGGCCAGGACGCCCATTTCCGGTGCCGACTGTCAAGGGCGTTGGGCCAGGAGGCCCACTGGGCCCTGGGAGGGGTGCCCCTGCAGGCCAACGAGATGAATGACATCACGGTGGAGCATGGCACGCTCCACCTGCTCACCCTGCGCAAGGTGGTGTTCCCCAGACCTCCTGTGCCCTGCAGTGCTTTCCAAGGACCTTCCCACCTGCTCCCTCCAAGGGCGGGAGAGAGGGACGTTTCCAACTCCAGTGGAACTGGGCTGGGGACTTGCAAAGTAGGGCTGGTTGAAATGGCAGTGCCAGCCTGACACCTCCCTCTCTGTTCCATCAGGTGACCCCTGAGGATGCTGGAACCATCAGTCTCCAAGTGGGCTCATGCCGCTCGGAGGCCCAGCTGAAGGTCACAGGTGGGCAGCCCCCTCCTACAGTTAGCCTCCCCACTTGTGGATGTCCACGTGACCCTACTCAGGGAACTGTTGGCAGGTGGGGAGGCCAGAAATCTGAGCCTTGCAGCAGTGATCTTGCTGTGGGTTGACAGTTTGCCACCCTTGACCACTAAAGCCGCTGGAGGTGGGCTAGTGAAGATAAGCTTGAGAAATTCTGGGGTGTGAGGGAGTCCTTACCTAGGATCAGTGCTGTGTGTAGGAGGAAGGTGGGGAGGCTGGTGGCTGGGGACTTGGGCCCTGAGGTCGAGGCAGGGCCTTCTGGGCTTCTACCCTCTCTGTAGCTACTCCTGTGATTTAGGCTCATGTGCTCTTATTTATCCACACCTGCATACCTGACAGGCTCTCAGATGTTGATACAATAGTACAACCTGTGACCCATGAATGGTTTGAAAGATAGTGTACCAGACATGAAAATAAGGTTTAAGAACCTTCAACTTGCTATACTTTGTCCCCAGAATTGGCCATCTCTGAATGCCTCACCCTCATCTGCCGTCCTACTCCTGGCTTTTGTATTGGTCCCATCCATCTGCCATCAACCCATCCACCATTTATCTGTTCATCTATCTGTGCATGCATCCATGCATCCATCCATCCCTCCCTCTATTCCATCTGTCCATCCATTTGTCCCGCATCCATCTATTCAGCTACTCCTCCATTCATCCATCATCCATTATCTACCCATCTATCCAGCCACCATCCGTTACCTTTCATGCGTGCATTTGTCCACCTGCCATTATCTGTTCATCATCATCATCCATCCATGCACCATCTACCCATGCATTTGGTACCTATCCATCTATCTACCGTCCATCTACCGTCAGTCACCAGTCCATCCATCTAACCATCATTCCACTACTAGCCTTCTTTATGTCCTTCTGTCCACCCATCCACATGTCTACCATCTACTCGTTCACCCACCTGTTCATCCACTATCTGTTTTTCCATCCATCATCCATCTGTTATCTGTCCATCATATGCTTATTATCTACCTTGAGAGGGGCCAGATGCACCTCTGCCCTCAGGGAGTCCCCAGTCTGCTGGGGGAGTGGGGCAGGAAGACAGCGTGCCCTGAGTCCTAGGTGTCCCCACCTTGAGTCTTCATGTGGCCAGCTCTGTGGCCTGTAGGGCTGGGAACGGCTCCAGAGTGCAGTGTCCTCAAGCTGGACACCGGGAGAGGGCCATATCCTGGGTGTCCTGAGTGAGCCGGGTAGGAAGGGCCTCGTGTACCGTCAGAGTGGGCATCTGTGAAGGGCAGCACAGAGCGGGCTTGGGCCTTGCAGACCCCACTGAGGCTCATGCTTTGGCCCTTCTCAATCAGGGTCCCCATTTGTGGTGAGCTGGCTCACATACAGATATGAGCTGCGGCTTCAGACAGAGCTGTGAGCCTAGGGTGGTGAGGATGGGCAAACTCGGGAACCGTGTTGGAGATGGGAATAGGGAGCTGGTGGACAGGTTGGGGGAATGGTTAGATGTGCTCTCCTGTGAGAACACAGAGTGACTGGTGTGGGCCTGGGACGGGAGTGTCGACATACATGCCTGGGAGGGACCTGGAGGGCTCTAGGGGAGGGCCTGGCTGGGGTGGGTGTGCCAACACAGAACAGGGTCTAGGAAGCCCCCTGGATTCACACCCTGCTGTGCAGCAGGTCAGGAAAGGTTGCCATTCTGCATTTGGGCCCCAGAATCTTAGGGCCAGGGGACCTTAGGGGACTCTGGACACATGGCCCTCTGGGGATGGGAGAAGCATCTGCTTCCAAAACCCCAGGAAGTAGGACTCACTTCCCTAGCAGACCCCCTCCCTCTCAGAGAGGTGGGCCCCATGACTTCCCCTTTCTGTCCTGCCCCAGACCCCTTAAGGATCGCATCCACGGGACTGGAGGCTTGTCAGTTTTGCCTTACTGAAAAGGGTGTAGATGAGGGTCCCTGGTCTCCTTTGATGGAGTCAAACGTATTGTTAAGGGTGCTGCGGAGTGCCGGGGGGCTGAGATGGCTCACCACAGGCTTGCTACGGGTGGTCTCCTTGTCTGTTTCTGTGAGCAGGGGATGCCAGCTGGCCAGGCCTGACCTCTAGACCCCATGCCCAGGCTGCCTCCAGCATGGTGGACCCAGGTTAGCCCCAGATGGTAGACCCTGATGTGGCCCCACAGACCCTGGGCACCCCATCTCCCCTCCTTTTGCCCTCTCGCACAGAGGCAGCGCCGTGCCTGGTACGTGGCTTACAGAATGTGGACGTCTTTGCGGGGGAGGTGGCCACGTTCTCCTGCGAGGTGTCCCGTGCGGGTGGGCCGGAGGCCCACTGGTGGCTGGATGGGACCCTGCTGCAGGACGGCCCCCAGAGTGCCATCTCCGTGCGGGATGGGACCGTCCACTCCCTCACGCTGTCAGGCCTGGGGGTGGCTGACTCAGGCAGCATCACCTACCGTGCAGGGCCCCTGGTCTCCAGGGCCAAGTTGTTGGTCAAAGGTACCAGCCGATGGAACCCTGGCCTGTGCTGGAGCTTCTGCTCTGCCGCCCCTGCACGCTTCCTGCGGGCTTCCTGGGTGGGGGTTTGGGGACTGACCCCCAGGATGCAGACTGAGCATCTTTCCATGTGTGCCAGGGGTGGGCGCTGTTGGCAGGCAGCAGTCCTAGCTGGTAGATGAGACAAAAGGTCGGACTCAGCAGTGATGCCGGAGGCCGACCCCACTCCCACCTGCTCACAGGGCCCTGGGCGTGGCTGCCCAGCTGGCGACCACTCTGTGGCTGCCCCTTCCTCGGCACACATCCAGAGAGCAGCCCGGAGGTGAAGGCAGCCTTCCCAGCCCCGGGCATGGCCTGCACTGTCCTTGCTTGTAGCTGCTTCCGCTGCTGCGGGTTTGGTCAGGGTCTTGTGCCCTTCTAGGAAAGTGCTAGCCGTTGGAGAGGGTAGCGGACTTCCAGGGAACTCCCTCAGCCCGCTCTCAGGAGAGGCGTTGGGCATTTCCTGGCACAACAGCCCGGTGTGGTTTCAACCCCCCTGGCCAGTTTGTCAACTGGCCTCCTCCATAGTAAACGTGGGTACTTGCCCAGATCCCAGGGGCAGCCCATTTGTTGAATGGGATGCCAGCACGTGGAGGTTGGGGGGGGGGCTCCCCGAGGGCTGGGTGACAAGGCTCCTGGAGAAGGGATGAGTTGGACCTGGGGTGCCCAGTGCCTGGCAGAGCTTTGGATCCAAAACAGGCCCACCCAGGGGCTGTCAGATGTGGTTTTTGTGTCCTACTGGGGCAATGTGTCCCGGACTAGAGGAAGTGGGTCCTCAGAGGGGCCCAGCAGATAGAACCTGAGCCAACAGTGCAGTCTGCTGCGAGTGGGGGGTGTGGGGGCAAGGTTGGCCCCACGCGGAGGGCCCTGGGTCACTGTGCTGGGTCCCCCTTCCGCCACAGCCCTGCTTCTGCTTGCCTCTGAGTCGCAGACGCTGACTGCAGAGGGTGGGCGGGCCACAGTCACGCGGCTCCGGCTGACGCTTGCCTGGCCTGTCGGCCGACAGATCCCACAGTGGAAGTGGTCAGTGCCATGCGGGACCTGGCAGTGGAGGAGGGCTGCCCGGCCGAGCTCCTCTGCCAGTACTCACGGCCCGTGCAGGCCACGTGGAAGATGGACGAGCAGGAGGTGCGTGCTGACGGGCACCGTGTCATCATAGAGCAGGACTGGACCGTGGCCAGGCTGTCCTTCAGGCCGGCCTTGCCCTGTGACAGCGGCATCTATTCTTGCGAGGCCGCGGGCACCCGGGTGGTGGCCCTGCTGCAAGTGCAAGGTGAGGCCGCCTGGCGGGCAGCCCCGGGCCCAGCGCAGCTGTGGTGAGGCCCACGCCGAGCCGTGATGGCGGAGTGGCAGGCAGTGACGGGATGCGGGAAAGAGGGGCTCCCAGGAAGCAGGTCCTAGGCCCTGAGCCCTCCCACCCGGACCCCTTCTCGTCCCCAAGCAGTCTGATGGAACAGCTGGAAAACACGGGGCAGAGGCTGCTCGAAGGATCTGCATCCCAAACCCCCTGTCGGGGAGGGATGGAGGCCGAGGCTGGCAGGTAGATGAGCAGGTCTGGGGCCTTTGGGCCCATAGACGTGGCTGGGTCCTCGGGCAGAGGAGGACCGCTGGGCTGAGCTCCCTGAGTCCCGGGTTCAGACCCCAGCGCTGCCCCTTCCTGGGCTGGTCGCTCAGAGGACACTCTGAGCCCCGCTTCCCCACTTGCAGCACAGCAGGGACACCCCGAGGGAGACATGAAGGGGGGGTTGCAGAGGCAGCTCTGCAGGGGAGGGGGTGTCATTTCCCTGCAGCCGCATTCGATTTGGAAAACCCGAAACGTTCCCAGTGGTGAGAGCTGGCAGTTGGCGGGGGCCATCCAAAATGGGGAGAGCAGGTGGGACCCGGTCTGGGCCACGGTCCCCCTGAGGTCACTGGATTCTGTTCACTGACTACTTCAACAACTACATTTTCAAATGCTTTTTTTTTTTTTTCCCCTGGGGTCACTGCAGTAAACAGATAAAATTCCTTCCCTTCTCTGGTGGCTTTCTTGGGGGAGGTGAAGGAAATGTGATAGGAGCTGTGGGAAGGAGCTGCAGTGTGAGCGGGTCTGAAGGAGGCAGCTGGGGCGGGGGCTTGTGGACACCTGGGGCGGAGCCTTTGGGCCTCAGGCAGGGAGTAGAGAGGGAAACGCAGGCAAAGGCAGGAGGGAGGCCTCAGGGGCTCGCCACTGATGCTGTAAAATCTGGGATTGTGTAGAAATAAAGCAGCCTTGATCCTTGGTTAGGAGTTAAGGAGGGTGAGCTCCAGCAGTGAATGTAGCCCCAACCTTCCCCCTCCCCCCATCTCCACCCCAATGATCTCATCGCTGCCAAGAGCAGCCGCAGCCTTGATCTGGCTGGTCGCAGCCATCAAGCACAGTGGAGATGTGGGATACACACATTCCTAAGTCCCTGTTTGTTCTGTCAGTTCTGACTTGGGGAATAAGGGAGCCGGGGATGTGGGGGAGTCTGGTCTATGATGTGAGCAGACCTGGGCCAGGAGGGTGGCAGGGAGAAGGACATGGGTGGGCCCTGTGGCTCCTCTGCTCTGGGGAGGCCCAGACCTCCCCAGCGTCCTGTATAGCCTTAGGGGCGTCGCACTCCCTTCCTACCCGACTCCACCCCTGGCTATCGCCCCTCACCTTGTTTTGTGTCCTTCACTCACTGGCCTGGCTCCCTGCTACCCCCACCCATCCCTCTTCATTCCCAGCATAGTGTCCCCTCCAGGTGCTTCTGCTTCCTAGATACCTCCCCTTCCTGGCTCAGTCACGCCCATCCTCAGAGATCTGCCTCCTCCAAGAAGCCCCTCGGAGCTTGAAGGCCACTGGTGTTGGTACCAGGGGCCCGTCATGGGAATGGGCTCTCGGAGGTGGCAAGCACTTGGGGCCCAGGTGCTGAGCTGGGTCTGGGGCCTCACATCCTGGCTTCCACGGAACATGCATAGATGCTCATTACTGACTCCTGGCCTCTGTGTACAGGAAAACTGGGGCAGGCTGAGAATGAGGGCAGGGATGTGTCTGGTCCGAGTGAGTGAGGGGAGCAGCCCCGTGGGTCTGTTAGCCCTGGCTGGGGGAGGAAAGGAAAGGAACCGTTTTCCAGAGGGTGCTGCAACAGAGCTGAGAGGCAGAGGCCTCCGTCTGCGTGTGAGCCTGGCCGCAGCCTCGGGTGGGTTTCCAGTCCGTGAACGTTTGTGAGGCTTCTCACCTGTTAGGTGGATGGACTCTCCTTCCTAACGAAGGCCTGGTGACGGTGCAGGGATGGCCAGGGACTTAGGGCGTCCCTGTGTGACTCCTCCTGGCAGACACCCAGACACCCTCCCCCCGGCCGCATCCTCTGAGGCCCTTCGTCCTGGGGGGCTCTCCCACGACACTTGGGGTGCTGGGTAGGAAAAGCCCTGAGCACGCCTTGAGCCACTCTCTCTCTGCAGCCAAGAACACGGTGGTGAGAGGCCTGGAGAACGTGGAGGCCCCCGAAGGCGGCGAGGCGCTGTTTGAGTGCGTCCTGGCCCAGCCGGAGGTGGCCGCCCACACCTGGCTGCTGGACGACGAGCCGGTGCACACCTCGGAGAACGCCGAGGTGGTCTACTTCGAGAACGGCCTGCGGCACCTGCTGCTGCTCAAAAACCTGCGGCCGCAGGACAGCTGCCGAGTGACCTTCCTGGCGGGGGACATGGTGACGTCCGCCTTCCTCACCGTCAGAGGTTGGACTGTGGCGGCGGGAGGGCGGTTCTCTGTGGTCCCCCAGCTGGTGTCCCCCTGCGGCAGTGTGGGAGGGTGGGGTGTGGGGGGTTGGTCTGAGACCCCTCCCGCGGGATCACCCACATCAGGGGTGCTGGGGCTGATGTTGGGACCACAGGGGTGTGTCTCTCTCAGACCCATCCCCCTAAATACCGCACGCTGCAGCGGGGTGGGATGGGGTGGGCTAGGGCCCCTCTGTGAGGACTCGGGACTCTTAACTGCGCTCACCGGATCCCACGCTGCTTGGGCGCAGGGGCTGGTGATGAGGCTGGGGACGCAGGGCACATGAGGCTCTCAGAGCCCTCCCAGGAGATACCACCTTGTGGGGGTACGGGGCCTGGGGTCACAGGCGAGGGTGTAGGTTCCTGAGACCCCTCCCGCGGATTATTTGGCTGGGGGTCATAGCCAAGGGTTTTGGCAGGGGTCATGGGGCTCCTCCACTGGGCACCTGGCTGCTTGGTCGGGGGTGGAGGGAGGTGGGGGAGCTGGGGCCGCTGGGAAGGGCAGTGACCTCTGAGACAGGAGAGCGTGGGCTGGTCGTGGGGGGGACATTGATCTCTGAGGCTGCTCCCAGAGGCAGGAGGAGTGGGAGGCTAGGCGCCCTCCTCTGCTCTGGGGCTGTGGGACAGGGTGGCATGGATGTCTCTTGAGTCCCCCCAGGCCACCTCCGGCCCTGTGCTCACACTGCCGCCCTGCCCTGCCCCACAGGCTGGCGCCTGGAGGTCTTGGAGGCGCCCCAGGATGTGACTGTGCGCGCCGGCGGGCAGGCCAACTTCAACTGCACCCTTAGCGAGGCAGTGCCCGTGGGCGAGGCGACCTGGTACATAAACGGAGCCTCCGTGCAGCCCGATGACACAGACTGGACCGTCACCGCCGACGGCAGCCACCACGCCCTGCTGCTGCACCGGGCCCAGCCGCACCACGCCGGCGAGGTCACCTTTGCTGCTCGCGACGCTGTCGCCTCCGCCAGGCTCACTGTGCTGGGTGGGTGGCTTGAGCCTGCCTGCCGCAGCTCGGGTCCAGGGCGCTGGGGAGGAGGGGTCGGGGGGCAAGGGGTTTCTGCTCCAGAAGCTGCTGGGGGCTGTCCATGGCCCCCCATGCAGAGTGGGCTCGGGGCACACAGTCTTCCTGTGACTCAGATGCACCTTTGTCAGCCCTGCAGAAAGACGGGGCTGAGGGCACAGCTGCTCACAGGACTCAGAGGAGCAGACCCCAGCATGCGCAGGTCTGCGGGTGCTGGCTGCCGGCTGCTGCCCTGACCGCCCCCTCCCCACCCACAGGCCTCCCCGACCCCCCAGAGGATGCAGAGGTGGTAGGGCGCAGCGGCAGCTCCGTGACATTGTCCTGGGTGGCTCCCACGAGCGATGGCGGAGGGGGTCTCCGTGGCTACCGGGTCGAGATGAAGGCAGCAGCCACGGGAGAGTGGCGGCTGTGCCACGACCTGGTGCCCGGGCCCGAGTGTGTGGTGGCTGGCCTGGCCCCCGGGGAGGCCTACCGCTTCCGTGTGGCTGCAGTGGGCCCGGCGGGCGCTGGGGAGCCCGTGTACCTGCCCCAGACGGTGAAGCTTGGTGAGTGGCTGCCTTCGTCTCGGTTTGTGAGGGCGGGGCTCCAGCTTGCAGCCCTCAAAGCCTCTCTCAGCTGAGGGTCCCCGCCCGTGTCCTTGCTCATGTGCGCTCCGGCCCCTGATCCCTGTTCCCAGCAGAGCCCCTGGAACCCAGGCCTGCCGCCCCCGCCCCCGAGAGCCGGCAGGTGGCAGCTGGGGAGGACTTGTGTCTGGAGTGCGAGGTGGCCGAGGCCGGTGAGGTCGTCTGGCTGAAGGGAGCAGAGCGCATCCAGCCGAGTGGGCGCGTCCAGGTCCTCTGCCAGGGTCAGCGGCAGATGCTGTTGATTCGGGGCTTCTCAGCGGAGGACCAAGGCGAGTACCGCTGCACCCCTGCACGGGACTCAGCCTCTGGGTCAGCTGCTGCTTTTCAGGGTACGTCTCCCAGGGCCCGGCGTGCAGAGGGGAGGAAGCAGCCCTGGGGTGTGGAGTGGGCCAACCCGCCTCCTCACTGGTCCTCTCTTGAGACACTGCTGGACGGACAGGCCTCACATTAAGGGCTGAGGCCTGGGGTGGGGAGATGCACAGATCGGGGTGGCTCAGCCTCCTGTCGGAACCCGTGTCCCTGACATCTGAGGTCATGTTGTCCCCTGGTCAATGCCCCCCTTGTCGATGTCCCCTGCTCGATGCCCACTGCTGGCTCCTTGGATCCTTGCATGCCTGCTGTCTGAGCCCCCTGCACCTGCTCTGACCCCGGCCTGGGGTTTCCTGTGTTCACCTGCTCTTGTGCAGGGGGCAGAATGGGGACCATTCAGAGCCTCTAAAACCTTGTCAAGACTGTGCCTCAGCACTCCCAGGGGCCCAGGCAGGCAGCAAAGGCCCCTAGAGGGAACTGTGTTCAGTGGCCAAGGCCGGCCCGGGGCCTCTGTCCTCGTCTGACTGACCGGTCTCCCGCCCTCCTCAGTGGTGCTGAGCCCAGAATCTGGGGAGGAGGTCCCCGCCCAGCCCAGCCTGCCCCCTGAGGCAGCCCAAGAGGGGGACTTGCACCTGCTATGGGAGGCGCTGGCCCGGAAGCGCCGCATGAGCCGCGAGCCCACGCTGGACTCCATCAGCGAGCTACCCGAGGAGAATGGCCGCCCGCAGCGCCCGCGGCAGGAGGCCGAGGAGGCAGCGCCCGACCTCTCGGAGGAATACTCCACGGCCGACGAGCTGGCGCGCACGGGCGAGGCTGACCTCTCACACACCAGTTCTGACGACGAGTCCCGTGCAGGCACGCCTTCGCTGGTTACCTACCTCAAGAAGGCTGGGAGGCCCAGCGCCTCGCCACTGGCCAGCAAGGTGAGTCTCCTACTGGACCTGCAAGGAGAGGCCTGCGTCTCTTAGATCTTCCCCACTCCATCGTTCGTCCACACACCGTCTATCCACTGTCTGTCCATCGGTCCATCCCCCGTTCACTTATCCAGTCATTTTCCCACCTACCGCCTGCCCATCTGTTGGTCATCCAGCTACAGATCCAGCTATGATTCACCTACCCATCCATCCATCCATCCATGTGGCTGTTAAAACTGTTTTCCTGAAGAGCTGGGACCAATCTCTCTATGGTATTCCTCACAATTCTGTCCCCCTCTGGGGAAAGCAGTTTCAGGGAGGGTAGACTTGCTTTTTGGCAGCAGCAGAAACCCTCAGGCACTCAGCCTCAGTGAAGGCAGTGCAGTTGACAGCAGGCAGGAGGCATGCCGGAGCAAGGCGTGGAGCTGGGGCAGGAGACCTGGGCTCTGATTCTCCCTGCCCTGTGTGTCTCCCTGCCACATCCTTTGCCTGCCCTGGGCCTCAGGTACCCTCTCTTACCTGTGCACACAGGTTGAGGCCCCAGCAGCCCCCTCTGGGAAGCCGCAGGAGAAGCCACCTGCAGTCCACCCACCTCCAGCAGACCTGAGCACTGGGGACCTGGGCGACGCGACCTTGGACCAGGCCGCGGTGAAGATCCAGGCGGCCTTCAAGGGCTACAAGGTCCGGAAGGAGATGCAGCAGCAGGAGGGGCCCGTGCTGCGCCGCGCATTTGGGGACACCGTGGCACAGGTGGGGGATGTCCTGCATCTGGAGTGCTTCGTGTCCAGCAAGACAGATGTGCGTGCCTGCTGGCTGAAGGACGGCGTGGAACTGATGGACAGCCGGCACCACCACATTGACCAGCTCGCGGACGGCACCTGTTCTCTGCTGGTCACTGGCCTGGGCCCAGCCGACGCGGGCCGTTACACCTGTCACGTGAGCAACAAGTTTGGCCACGTGGCCCACAGCGCCAGCGTGGTGGTCAGCGGGACCGAGAGTGAGAACGAGAGCTCCTCCAGCGGGGAGCTGGATGACGCCTTCCACCGGGCCGCCCGGCGGCTGCACCGCCTCTTCCGCACCAAGGGCCCAGAGGAGGTTTCGGACGAGGAGATCTTCTTCAGTGCTGACGAGGGCAAGGCAGAGCCTGAGGAGCCTGGGGACTGGCAGACGTACCGCGAAGACGAGCACTCCGTCCGCATCTGCTTTGAGACGCTGGCAGAGGCCCGCCGGGCAGCCACCCGCTTCCAGGAGATGTTTGGTGTGTTGGGCATCAGCGTGGACATCAGCCTGTCAGAGCAGGGACCACGCAGGGTGGAGATGCGCATTGGCAAGGTGGCACCCACCCCCTCAGCCCCTCCGGAGCCAGTGCTGACGGCCGAGGCTGGTGAGTCTGCAAGCTGTACGCGGTGAGGACGAACAAAGCCAGGGTGGCGATCCAGGGTCAGCTGAAAACGCAAGGAGGTGGCTGGGCTTGAGCTTCTGGTTGTGCACAGATGCAGCCCACAGAGCTGGAAAGAGTCCTGACTTTGGGGTGAGACAAAGCTCAGTTTAAATTCCAGCTCTGCCTCTTTGAGCCTCAGAGTCCTATTCTCTGAAATGGGTTCAGGAATACTGACTTCCTAGTGTTTAGGGATTTATTTTTTTCTCCCATGAGGGTTTGAGATGTAGTCTGTATAAAAGGTAGGGTCCCACATAGTCCAGTCTGAACCCCATTTCCCACTCCAGCAACTAAAGTTAATTGAAATGTCATTTCACTGTTTACTTCTGTCTCCCTAACAGGGAGTATCATTACCCTCATAATGACTGCCATCATAATGATACCCTAAAAGGGGTGTTGTTAACAACCCACGGCATCATTCCTCCTCTTCAATTCTGGGCCGCTTGTGTACTTCCAATCCAAGACTGCCAGCCTTGGTCTTCCCTTTACTTCCCCTTCCTCCCCATTTCCTGTCTGCTATCTCTCTTGACCTCATGGGAGCTTGGGAACCAGGCTGGCAAAGAAAGAATTATTCTAGAGCATGGGGAGGAGGGGATAGCAGTGGACAGAGGCAGAATTCTGTTTGGCCACCAGTCTGTGAGCACCCACGTGAATGGGCGCCACACAGCACTGAACTGCTGGCAGCTGGGATAGCTGAGGGGAACCCAGGGCTAGCGTGCCGTGTGCCCTGCCCTTCTCTTCTAGCCCCGGTGTTCCTGACTGAGCTACAGAATCAGGAGGTGCTGGATGGGTACCCCGTGAGCTTTGACTGTGTGGTGACAGGCCAGCCCGTGCCCACTGTGCGCTGGTTCAAGGATGGGAGGATGCTGGAGGAAGATGACCACTACATGATCAGTGAGGACCAACAGGGTGGCCACCAGCTCATCATCACGGCCGTGGTGCCGGCAGACATGGGTGTCTACCGCTGCCTGGCCGAGAACAGTGTGGGCGTCTCCTCTACAAAGGCGGAGCTCCGTGTGGACTGTGAGTGTGCATCTGGGTTTGCAGGTTCAGGCAGGGCAGGGGTCCTGGCAGAGTGGGCAGTGCTGGGTTGGAGGATTATCAACCCAGCATTGGTCTCAGGCCAGGCAGAATTTGGGGCTGGAAAGTCTTGTGGCAGATGGAGAGTCCTCTTGGAGCCCCCTTAAGAGGTAAATGGGATGGGGAAGAACCCAGGACGATTTGGAGGTACCCCATGGGCACAGTGGGTGGTTAACGGCACTGTGGCATAATAAGAAATATATATATTTGATCTCCGTTCCTGATTTCCTGGTGGGCCCCTAGATAGCTTCAGTGCAAATACATCCATCTGATTTTTTACAAAGATCTAAAAACAATTAGAGGAAACACAGAATTTCAGATTCAAGGATGAAATTTCAAATAGTGCTGGAGTAATTTGAATTGTAGGCAAAAATATGAACACACCAAGGAAGCCAGAATTGAAAGAGACACGTGTACCCCAATGTTCACTGCAGCACTGTTTACGATAGCCAGGATGTGGATGCAACCTAGATGTCCATTGGCGGATGAATGAATAAGGAAGCTGTGGTACATATACATAATAGAATATTACTCAGCTATAAAAAGGAACGCAATTGAGTCAGTTCTAATGAGGTGGATGAAACTAGAGCCTATTATACAGAGCGAAGTAAGTCAGAAAGAAAAACACCAATATTAACGCATACGAATGGAATTTAGAAAGACAGTAATGATGATCCTATATGCAAAGCAGCAAAAGAGACACATGTAAAGAACACTTTTGGACTCTGTGAGGGAAGGCGAGGGTGGAATGATTTGAGGGAATAGCACTGAAGCATGTATGTTACCATATATGAAATAGACGGCCAGTGCAGGTCAATGCATGAAGCAGGGCACTCAAAGCTGGTGTGCTGGGACAACCCAGAGGGATGGGGGGGGAGGGAGGCGGGAGGGGGTTCAGGATGGGGGGCCACATGTGCACCCATGACTGATTCACGTTGATGTATGGCAAAACCCACCACAATATTGTAAAGTAAGTATCTTCTAATTAAAATTTATTAATTAAAAATAGAAACCAAAAATAGGAACTTTAACCTTGTTTGAAAATGACCTCAAAATGGATCACATACTTAAATGTAAAATATGAACCTCTCAAACTTTTAGGGGGGAAAGTAGGAAGAAATCCTCAGGATCAAGGGCTAGGAAAGGACTACTTAGACTTGACCCTAAAATGAAAAACTGGTAAACTGGACCCATCCCGCAGACGTAAAACCTTTTGCTCTGTGAAAAATCAAGTGTTGAAGATGAAAAGCTATGGGCTGGGGAAAAGCACTTGCATTATTTGTTGAAAAGAATATTTTCCCTCATAGCATTGTCTTGGAACTCTTCTTGCCAGAAGTGAATTTCCATTATATGTATAAATTTATTCCTGACTCTCAGTTCTCTTCCATTCATCCGGATGTCTATTTTCATGCCATTACTACACTGTTTGACTATTGTAACTTTGTATTAAATTTTGAAGCTTTAAAAGTGAGTCCACCAACTTGGTTCTTGGTCAAGATTGTTTTGACCACCCTGAGTCTCTGGCATTTTTTTTTTTTTATTGTTTTTGCCATACATTGTCATGATATCACCATGGGTTTACATATGCTTCCTACGGCCATACCACCCTGAACGCGCCCGATCTCGTCTGGCATTTTTTTTAATGAATTTTAGGGTCAGCTTGTCAATTCCTGCAAACGTCATCTCTGGATGCTTTTTATTATTTCCTTTCTATCAATGGTTTTTGAGGAATTTAATCGTATTTTTTTGGTACACTTGTCTTTATGTTCCTTATCTTGCAGTTAATTGAGCTTCTTGAGTTAATGGGGCTTCTCTGGTGGCTCAGATGGTAAAGAATCTGCCTATAGTGCAGGAAACCCGGGTCTGACCCCTGGGTCAGGATGATCTCCTGGAGAACGGAAGGGCTACTCACGCCAGTATTCTTGCCTGGGGCATTCCATGGACAGAGGAGCCTGGTAGGCTATACAGTCCATGGGTTCGCCAAAGAGTTGGACACAACTTAGCAACTAACACTTTTAATATTTTTCAATAAGTTTGAAATTTGTGAGGCATCATTTCCTGAAATATGTTTCCTTTCCCCCTTCGTTTGGGGACTTATACACTGTCGAGCCACTTGAAGTGGCACTGGTCGCTGTTCACTCGCTCAGTCCTGTCCAGCTTTTTGTGACCCCATGGGCTGCAGCACGCCAGGCCTCCCTATCCTTCACCATCTCCTGGAACTTGCTCAGACTCATATCCATTGAGCCAGTGATGCCATCCACCATCTCAACCTCTGTTGTCCCCTTCTCCTCCTGCCCTCAATCTTTCCCAGCATCAGGGTCTTTTCCAGTGAGTCAGCTCTTCGCATCAGGTGGCCAAAGTATTGGAGTTTCAGCTTCAGCATCAGTCCTTCCAGTGAATATTCAGGGTTGATTTCTTTTAGGATTGACTTGTTTGATCTCCTTGTTGCCGAGGGACTCTGAAGAATCTTCTCCAACACCACAGTTTGAAAGCATCAGTTCTTGAGCGCTCAGCCTTCTTGATGGTGCAACACTCATACCCATACAGGACTACTGGAGAAGCTATACCTTTGACTAGACGGACCTTTGTTTGCAAAGTGATGTCTGCTTTTTAATATCCTGTCTAGGTCTGTCATAGCTTTCCTTCCAAGGAGCAAGTGTCTTAATTTCATGGCTGCAGTCACTGTCTGCAGTGATTTTGGAGCCCAGGAAAAGAAAGTCTGTCACTGTTTCCATTTTTTTCCCATCTATTTGCCATGGGATGATGGGACCAGATGCCATGATCTTAGTTTCTGAATGTTGAGTTTTAAGCCAGCTTTTCCACTCTCCTCTTTCACCTTCATCAAGAGGCTCTTTAGTTCCTCTTCACTTTCTGCATATCGAAGGTTATTGATATTTTTCCTGGCAATCTTGATTCCAGTTTGTGAGTCTTCCAGCCTGGCATTCCTCATGATGTACTCTGCATATATGTTAAAAAAAAGCAGGGTGACAATGTACAGCCTTGACATACTCCTTTCCCAACTTTGAATCATTCCATTGTTCCATGTCCTGTTCTAACTGTTGCTTCTTGACTTACATACAGATTTCTCAAAAGACAGGTAAGGTGGTCTGGTATTCCTGTCTTTATAAGAATTTTCCATCATTTGTTATGATCTACACAATCAAAGGCTTTGTCTAGTCAGTGAGGCAGAAGTAGATGTTTTTCTGTAACTATCTTGCAGAATCTTGTGAAGAATCAGCTTGGCAATGCAGGAGATGCAAGAGACGCAGGTTTGATCCCCGGGTCAGAAGATCCCCTGGAGAAGGAAATGGCAACCCACTCCAGTATTCTTGCCTGGGAAATATTATGGACAGGGGAGCTTAGCGGGCTACAGTCCATGAGTTCACAAAGAGTCGGATATGACTGAGAACTGAGCGCAACTGAAGTTGTACTACAGCTTACTAAGAATCCTTTTAAATTTTAAAATTCTTGTTTTCTGTGCATTTCATTTTGCATAGTTTCTGTTGCTATGCATTTACATTCACTATCCTTTTTTTCTATCGTATCTACTTTGCTATCAGTCCCATCCAGTGTATTGTTTATCCCTGGAAGTTCTACTTGAATCATTTTTCTTAAAAATGACTTTTTTGTTGACTTTTTAATTTTTGACTGCACTGGGTTGTCACAGCATGTGAGCCTTCTCCGGTTGCGTGGAGCGGGAGCGCCTCTTTGCTTTGGTGCAGTGGCTTCTCTTCCTGTGGCTTGCAGGCTCTAGAGGACTGGTCGGTAGTTGTGAGGCATAGTTTAGCTGCTCTGCAGCAGGTGGGACTTTCCTATATCAGGGATCACACCCATGTCTGCCGCATTGGCAGGCAGACTCTTAACCACTAGACCACTATGGAAGCCCCCCTACTTGAGTCTTTTTGCTATGTTCTCGATCTCATCTTAACTTTTTGAACACATGGAATACAGTTCCATTGCTTGTGTGAATGTCCTTCTCTCAGTTCTAACATCTGTGTCAAGTCTAGTTGGTTTCGACCAACAGATTATTCTACGTGCTACAGGTTGTGTGTTTTCTGACTCCTTGCGTGTCTTGACAGTCTCGGCTGTCAATTTAACCCCATTCGGAAGTGAGTATTTTGTGCTTCTGCACGTCTTCTTGAGTAATAGTTGGAAGCAGCTGGATCCTTTTGGATCTGCCCTGTGTGATTCGTTAGATGGGGCCAGGGCAGCGCTCAGTCCAAGGCCGATCGTCTTTGTCTGCTGAAGTAAGTGTTCCTGAGCGCTCTACCTGATGCCGCATGAATTATGAGAGTGCCCGACCTGCCTGTGAACAGACATGATTGCAGCCCTTGTGCTCCTCTGGCACTGTCCCCTCTGGTCCTTTCAGGTGGCTCTCCTGTATGTATGTACCAATTGGTGCTCTGCTGAATCCTCAAGAGAGGGGGCCCTCTCCCTGCACAGCTTTCTCTTCTCTGATTTCCTGTTCCATGGACAAAGACTGCCTTTGTCTCTCAGGACATCAGCTCTTGTTTCCTCTACTCAGGGTCTGCCTGGCTCTGCCTCAGTTTCCCCTTTATGTAAACTTCAGGCAGGAAGCTGGGGCAATTATAGGGCCCACTGTTGTTTCCTGAGGCTTCCCTCATAGCTCAGTTGGTAAAGAATCTGTCTGCATTCCCATCTCTAACAGATCACTGTCCTTGTGTAATGCTTGTGACTCGAAATCCATTCTGCTCATTCTGTACCCAATTCTAATGTGTGCGTGTTTTTTCTCCCACAAAAAGAAACTCTCTGAGACACCAGCTGAATGTCCTATAGTTTAATTCAACTCTGATCCCATCTTCCGGAAGGCTGGAGACTTATCAGGTCCCATAGGTTAAGGGCTCACTCCCACAAAGCTACCCCCTGCCCACTTCAGATATCAGCTACAAGTCCAGGTTGCCACCTGTGCTTCTGGCCAAAATGCTATAAATTAGTTCCAGTGTTTCCTTCCTTGGGTTTGAATAATTTGCTAATGTGGTTCACAGAACTCAGAGAAACATTTTACTTACTATGTCAGCAGTTTATTATAAAGGGATATAACTTAGAAAAAGCCAGATGGAAGAGATGTATAGGCCAGGCAGGTGGGAAGGGCCCAGGTCAAGCTTGCCACTCTCCCCTGATTGTGTGCTTGCCAACAGGAAAGCTCTCTGAACCCTATTCTTTTGGATTTTTATGGAGGTTTCATTATACAGACACACTGATTAAATCATTGACCATTGGTGATTGAATTAAATCTGCATCCCTTCTCTTCTTCCTGGAGGTCAGGGGTTCCCAATCTTCTAATCCTGTGGTTGCTTACCCTGGGTTATGGAAAAATCACCACATCCTTAGGGGCTTTCAGAAAAAAATCACATCATTAATGTAAAATCTAAATCTACCTAAAGAAACAAAAGGCCTATAAATAGAAAACTATTAAACACTGATGAAAGAAATCAAAGATGACAAATAAATGGAGAAATACACCATGTTCATGGATCAGAAGAATCAATATAATGAAAATGAGTATACTACCCAAAGCAATCTATAGGTTCAATGCAATCCCTATCAGGCTACCAATGGTATTTTTTAAAGAACTAGAACAAGTAATTTCACAATTCGTATGAGAATACAAAAAACCTCAAATAGCCAAGGCAGTCTTGAGAAAGAAGAATGGAACTGGAGGAATCAACCTGCCTGACTTTAGGCTATACTACAAAGCTGTAGTCATCAAGACAGTATGTTACTGGCACAAAGACAGAAATATAGATCAGTGGAACAAAATAGAAAGCCCAGAGATAAATCTACGCACCTATGGACACCTTATCTTTGACAAAAGAGGCAAGAATATACAATGGAGAAAAGACAATCTCTTTAACAAGTGGTGGTGGGGAAACTGGTTAACCACTTATGAAAGAATCAAACTAGATCACTTTCTAACACCATACACAAAAATAAACTCAAAAAGGATTAAAGATCTTAAATGTAAGACCAGAAACTATAAAACTCCTAGAGGAAAACATAGGCAAAGCACTCTCCGACATAAATCACAGCAGGATCCTCTATGACCCACCTCCAAGAGTAATGGAAATAAAAGCAAAAGTAAACAAATGGGACATAATTAAACATAAAAGCTTTTGCACAATGAAGGAAACTATAAGCAAGGTGGAAAGACAGCCTTCAGAATGGGATAAAATAATAGCAAATAAAACAACTGACAAAGAATTAATATCAAAAATATACAAGCGACTCCTGCAGCTCAATTCCAGAAAAATAAACGACCCAATCAAAAAATGGGCCAAAGAACTAAACAGACATTTTTCCAAAGAAGACATACAGATGACTAACAAACACATGGAAAGATGCTCAACATCACTCATTATCAGAGAAATGCAAATCAAAACCATAATGAGGTACCATCTCACACCAGTCAGAATGGCTGCCATCCAAAAATCTACAAGCAATAAATGCTGGAGAGGGTGTGGAGAAAAGGGAACCCTCTTACACTGTTGGTGGGAATGCAAACTAGTACAGCCACTATGGAGAACAGGGTGGAGATTCCTTAAAAAACTGGAAATAGAATTGCCATACAACCCAGCAAGCCCATTGCTGGGCATACACACCAAGGAAACCAGAATTGGAAGAGACGCGTGTACCCCAATGTTCATCGCCACACTGTTTATAATAGCCAGGACATGGAAGCAACCTAGATGTCCATCGGCAGACGAATGGATAAGAAAGCTGTGGTACATATACACAATGGAATGTTACTCAGCTATTCAAATGAATACACTTGAATCAGTTCTAATGAGATGGATGAAACTGGAGCCTATTATACAGAGCAAAGTAAATCAGAAAGAAAAACACCAATACAGTATACTAACATACATGGAATTTAGAAAGATGGTAACAATGACCCTATATGTGAGACAACAAAAGAGACGCAGATGTAAAGAACAGACTTTTGGACTCTGTGGGAAGAGGAAGGTAGGATGATTCGAGAGAATAGCATTGAAGCATGTATATTATTGCATGTGAAACAGATCGCGAGTCCAGGTTCAATGCATGAGACAGGGTGCTCAGGGCTGGTGCACTGGGATGACCCTGAGGGATGGGATGGGGAGGGAGGTGGGAGGGGGTTCAGGATGGGGAACACATGTACACCCATGGCTGATTCATGTCAATCTATGGCAAAAACCCACTACAATATTGTAAAGTAATTAACCTCCAATTAAAGTTTAAAAAAACATCCCCACCTGTATGCCTGTCCAGTTAGGAAATTTCAAGTTTTTAGGAACTCTGAGTCAAGAACAAGGGGAAGACCAACCTTCTATTTCTTATTATAAATCCCTACGTCACAACCATTATTTTCTTTATTGTGTTTGTTTTCCTTCAGTTGTTTTGGGGGTGGGTATCTTAGTTCAGGCTGTTATAACAAAGTCCCATAGACTGGGCCGCTTAAATAATAGGAACACACTGCCTGAAGTTATTATGGAGACGGGGAGGGTGCTGGTGAGAGTCCTCCTCCAGGTGGCCAACAACTGCCTTCTCACTGTGTTCTGACATGGGGGAAGGGAGAAGGGGTCCCTTCGTATAAGGGCCCTAACCCCGATCACCTTGAGAAGATCCCGTCTTCAGACGCCATCATGGTAGGACTAAGGACTTGAGCATGTGAATTTGCAGGAGATACAGCATTCAGACCATAGCAGAGGATAAATTTAGCCCTTATTCTTCATTGTGGCTCTAATCGGAATCCCCAGCTGCTGGTTTTGAGACCTGTCACCCTTGTTCCTTGGTTGGAACTAAGGAACTAAGTTAATTGCCACTGTCTGCTATTTTGAAGCCCAGTATTTATAATTTGTTGGGCCTTGAAGTTAGTTACAGGCCTGGAAACATGGGCTGGTAAATAGCCGGGGGACAGGGAGGGGCCACGGGGTAGCCACGTCCGCCATTCCTTCTGACTCAGAAGTGCGGAAGTGTGAGTGTCTCCCGGGAGTGGCTGCACAGTGAGAATCGGGTGCCCTGTGGGGGTGGGCTTGTGCCCGGGAAGGAGAGGAGGTGCAGGCCTCGCTTCAGTGCCACCCTTCATCCGCAGTGACCAGCACCGACTATGACACTGCCGCGGACGCCACGGAGACCTCGTCCTACTTCAGCGCCCAGGGCTACCTGTCCAGGTAGAGGGCCGTGCAGAGGCGGGCAGTGCCCCGTGGGCTGGTGGTCCCGGCTCCTTGCGGGGGTGGCAGTGCTGGCTTGGGCTGACAGCATCCCAAGTGTGGTGGCCTCAGCCAGCCCACGGTACTCTCCACCCAGCACAGAGGGGAGCTCAGGAATCACCCGCCCCGACCCCGGACCCCTCCTGTCCTGGAACCCTCCCTCGTCCTTTTCACAGCTGCCCCTTTCTTTGTTCTCCCTGCCAGCCGGGAACAAGAGGGCACAGAGTCTACCTCAGAGGAGGGGCAGCTGCCCCAGGTGGTGGAGGAGTTGAAAGACCTACAGGTGGCCCCTGGCACGCGACTGGCCAAGTTCCAGCTCAAGGTGAAAGGTAAGTGGGAGAGAGACGAAGGGCAAGGCGCTGTCTCCTGCCAAGCCAAGGTGGCATGAACACCCGTGACCCCGGGATCTCTGAGGGCCCGTGAAAGGCATGGTGCCCACTGGCTGTAGCCCTGTGCTCACCGCTCCCCCTGTGGCCTCAGGCTACCCCACGCCTCGACTGTACTGGTTCAAAGACGGGCAGCCCCTGACCGCATCTGCGCACATACGTATGGCGGACGGGAAGATGCTGCACACCCTGGAGGTCGTCTCTGTCACCCGCGAGGATGCAGGCCAGTACTCGGCATACATCAGCAACGCCGTGGGTGCCGCGTACTCCTCTGCTCGGCTCCTGGTCCGAGGTGGGTGCCCCGCAACGTGGCAGGGCCTGGCATCCACACCTGGGTTGCTGTGGCAGGCCTGGAAGCCGGGACCCAGGGGTCACTGCCCCTGTGTGCAGAAGTCACAGCAGAAACTGCTTCCCAGAGAGCGTGTGCCCCTAAGGGGTGAAGTGTGTGTGAAAGTGTTAGTCGCTCAGTCGTGTCCGACTCTTTGTGACCCCATGGACTGTAGTCCACCAGGCTCCTCTGGCCGCGGGATTTTCCATTCAAGGGGGTGGCCTTTCCCTTCTACAGGGGATCTTCTCAACCCAGGCATTGAACCCAGGTCTCTTGCATTGCAGGCAGATTCTTTCCTGTCTAAGCCACCAGGGAAGCTGAAGGGGCAAGGGGCCCATGAAAACTGACTAGCTAGAAGGCTAGCCAGCTGGTGGAGTAGGCCCAGGCAAGCGTGGGGCCTTTGGTAGACTCTGGGGAGGAAGAGGCACGTAGTCATTTTAGAAGCAGAAGTCTGAACTTCCTTCCTTTTCCAAGTTCTGAGCGCTGAAGGGTGATTCCAAGTCTTACCCATGTCTGCACTGGCTTAGGGAGCCAGCACTGCCTGTGGCTCGGGTGCAGTGTGACTTTTTGAGCAGACCTGCTCCTGTGTTGGTTTCAGTGCAGTGCCTCGGACCCCTGGGCTGACATGGGGTAGCACTGCGTCTGGTCTGTGGGCCCCGAGTGCAAATCCCAGGTCTGCGTGGCCAGCCAGGTTTAGGAAAGGTGCTGTGTGTGCTATGTGGAAGCCCCCCTTGAGACTCCCACCCTGATAGGCAGCCCTGTTCAGGGCAGCGGCACCTTGCTGTTGTCGATCTGACTTCTGTGCTTTTTTCAGGCCCCAATGAACCAGAAGAGAAGCCAGCACTGGGTGAGCTGAATCCAGAGGGCAGAGAGAGGGAGGGTGGGGTGGGCACTGGGCATAGATTCCGTAAGGGAGTGTGAGGGGGAATTGTGGAATTCCCATGTGGAATTGGGGTCTGTATGGTTTACCACCAAATGCCCCGTGTCTTTCCAGGTGCACACCAGCAGCTGGTGCCACCCCGGTTCCTGGAGAAATTCACCTCCAAGAAGGTGAAAAAGGGGTCCAGCATCACTCTCTCCGTGAAGGTGGAAGGTAGGCGGTCCCGCCTCCCTGCCCCTGCTCGGGGCCCTTCTAGAGAGACTCGGAGGTGAGCCACCTTCCTGGTGTGAGGAAGGACCCTCCACTGTGTCCTCCTGCCCGCAGGAAACCCCGCTCCGGCTGTGCACTGGCTGCGCGAGGCGGCGGAGCAGGATGTGCTATGGATCGGCCGCCACACGCCGGGCTACACGGTGGCCAGCTCTGCCCAGCAGCACAGCCTGGTCCTGCTGGATGTGGGCCGGCAGCACCAGGGCACCTATACCTGCATTGCTACCAATGCCGCCGGCCAGGCCCTCTGCTCCGCAGGCTTGCACGTCTCTGGCCGTGAGTGGGCGTGGGAGCGGGGACAGAGTGGGCAGTGTGCCGCCTCCGAGCTCCTGGGCCAGTCCCCACCACTCCCCTGTGGGCTCCGCTCAGCTAGCGGAGACCCTCCTCGAAGCCCCCATCACCCTGAGTGGGTTCTTCCCGGGCCCTCTCAGCTCCTCGGAGGGCTGGTGAATCAAGGGCACACTCCTCCCGTTGCCTGCCACTGCTGGGGTGACTGTGCACAAGTTGGGACAGTGGGCACAGGCTGCCTCGGGGCTCTAGGGGACAGGGCCAAGGCCCCGGGCGGGTGGTCCAGGCCTCCCTGGCAGGGGTGCTGGCTAGAATCCGTGCTCAAGGGTATGTGGTATCACGCCGGTGGCTTGCCCTGTTCTCCCCACAGTGTCTAAGGAGGCGGGGGCAGTGGAGGAGCAGCCCGAGGCGAAGGAGGCCCTCATCTCCACCTTCCTGCAGGGGTGAGTGAGGGGCTGCTCAGGAGCCAGGGGGGCCACGGGAGAGGTCCTGAGAATGTGGGCCCTGGGGGTGCAGGTCCTGGGAGTGGGGGGCGGTGCTGCCGCTCAGGGGGAGCCGCATCCTGCACCCCTGCCCAGCTCTGCTCTGCTTGGGTCACGGGGCTCGGCTCCCCACTGGAGAGCGGTCCGTCCCCAGGACCCTGACCGTGGCATCTAGCCGTGCGGCCCCCAGACCCTCCTTTCTGTCAGGCTCCTCAGGGGATCTCCTCCCCCTTTAGGGCCCAAGCTGTTGCTGCACAGATGTCAGAACCTGCAGGTTTCACGGACCTTGCTGGGCAGAAGAAAGGTACGGGCAGGGTGGGTACACGTCTGTGCAGGGAGGGCCGGGGGCCATGAGGAGGCTGCTCGGCAGGCCGCCCAGCACCGCGGGGCTCCTCCGGACTGCGTGGCCCTAGGAACACAGCTGGCCCAGCTCAGGCCCGGGGCTCCCCGTCTTCTTGTGGACCCAATTCTGACCTGCACAGGGCCCCAGCACCTTGGTGTATTTTAAGCTAGTTTTTTATGGAAAATACTGAGTCTGCACAGAAGTCAGGAGGAGGAAGGAGCCGTGTGTCCCGTGTGCCCACTGCGGGATCGTCCTTCACTGACCTGCTTCGTTAACATCCCCATTCCTCCCTTTCCTGTGCTGCGCATCGTTGGTCATCCTCAATGCCCCTTAACCCCAACGCCTCCCTTGACCCATCACCCCCTCAAAGGATCCCACTTCTATCAAAAGTGCACTCCTAAAGCTGCCAGGGTTCTGGCCCCCCAGCCCTTGAGCCACAGTTTGGGGTCCTGCCCACTGCCTTCAGTGTCCAGAACCTGTCCTCGAATTGTACTGCCTGGCGGAGCTCCCTCTGATCCTTGTCCCTCCCGAGCCCCTTCCCAGACCAAAGGCCAAGTGGACAACAGGAATGAAAGTGGCACAGACACCCCGCCGGGGAACCCCACAGCTCCAAGCTCCAACCCTAGCCTGACCACTTGCTCAGCTTTGCCCTCAGCTCCACTTCACCCACCGCCCTACACCTTTGCAGGCTGCCTGCTGCCCCCTGACTGCCTGCTCCCCCTCCAGCCACCTACTGCCTCCACAACTCAGACCCTGCTTCCCCAAGTTCATGGTCCCCTAAATCACACCTTGGCTCAGATGCCTTTGAGCCAAAGAGACCCCTAGTGACGGTCAGTATTTCCTGCTTCTGGCAGTGCTGGCCCAGTTCTGTGTGTCCGTTGGCACCTCTGACCCCAAGCCCAGGATCGGCCTGGGGGCGGGTGTTCAGGCACGTCTGTGGGGCATGCAGCTGGCTGAGCCAGGGTCTGGCCCCCACAGAGCCCCTGGCAGCCGAGGCCCGTGGCCATCTGTCCTTGGCCGAGGTGGGCACAGAGGAGTTCCTGAAAAAGCTCACTTCGCAGATCACAGAGATGGTGTCGGCCAAGATCACACAGGGTAAGGCTGGCTGATGGTGGCGTGAGCTCCAGGGAAGGCCAAGACGGAGCCCCCAGGACTGGGCCCTCCCTGCCTGCATGCCCTGGAGACCTGTGGGGAGAGGGCCTGGGGGCCGGCCCTCTGAGGGCCTGATGTCCTGTGTCCTCAGCGAAGCTGCAGGTGCCTGGAGTTGACAGTGACGAGGAGTCAAAGACGCCGTCTGCGTCCCCCCGGCACGGCCGTTCACGCCCCTCTTCCAGTGTCCAGGAGTCATCCTCAGAGTCTGAGGATGGGGACTCCCGGGGAGAGGTGCGTGGGCAGGCGAGGGGTGGGGGGAGGGGAGGGGAGAGCTGTGGGGGCAGGGTGCGGGTCAAGCTGGTATAGGGGGAGAAGGAGGTGTGGGGAACACCCCTGCATGGCCAGCATCACCACCCTATCCCAGGGACTCCTTGTTCCTTGGGAGCAGGCCACCTGCACTCCTGAAAGGAGTTCCCTGCCGGGAGCCGGGTCAGGCCTGTTTTAGAACCTCAGAGAATCTCAGGATGGCTGTCTCCTCTCCACCGACTCCTCGGGGCCTTGTGACCTGAGGCCTCGGGAGGCCCACTGGCCCCTCTCCCAGCCCCCCTCCCCTCTGGTGTCTTCATGGGGTCCCTGGGGCCTTGGGAGAGCTGGCCGGCCCCAGCCCAGGTCCAACACAGCCGCTCCGCCCTCTCACCCACAGATCTTTGACATCTACGTGGTCACGGCTGACTACCTGCCCCTGGGGGCAGAGCAGGATGCCATCTTGCTGCGGGAGGGCCAGTATGTGGAGGTCCTGGACTCTGCCCACCCCCTGCGCTGGCTCGTGCGCACCAAGCCTACCAAAAACAGCCCCTCTCGGCAGGGCTGGGTGTCCCCTGCCTACCTGGACAGGCGGCTCAAGGTAACCCGAGGGCTGGAGGGCTGGAGGGCTGGCCCTCGAAGGGCAGGCCAGTGCTCAGGCCGCCTGTGACTCTGCCCTGTTTCCCACCAGCTGTCTCCTGAGTGGGGGCCAGCGGAGGCCCCTGAGTTCCCTGGGGAGGCTTTGTCAGAGGATGAGTACAAGACGAGGCTGAGGTGAGGGGCCCCCAACCAGGCGCTGTGGGAAGGTGGGTTTCTCTGGGGGAGCTCTGAGATATCAGTTTCCTATGCTGGGGCCACCTGGGGAGTGTGGGGGTGCCCTCTCTCCGTTATCTTGCCCGGCCCATTCTGAAAGCAGTCAGCACCGTGCGTGTGACTTGGAGGTGCCCCGCTGAGCAGCTAACTCCTGGGTCTCCCCTTCACGGCTGTCGCCCTGCCAGCTCCATCATCCGGGACCTGCTGAGCTCGGAGCAGTCCTTCGTGGGCGAGCTGCAGTTCCTGCAGAGCCACCACATGCAGTACCTGGAGTGCTGCCCCCACGTGCCCGCAGCCGTGGCCAGCCAGAAGGCAGTCATCTTCCGAAACGTGCAGGAAATCAGCCACTTCCACAGCAGGTGGGCCTGCAGGGCGGGCCTCGCGGCGTGTGCTGTGGTCTGCGTGTGTGTGCATGCGTGTACATGTGTGCGTGCCCAGACACAGATACGTGTGTGCACACACCAGTCACACGTGCACAGGACACGTGCATGCACACAAGCACACCCACTTGCACACGTGTGTACTGGCAGGCCTGGGCCTCGGGAGTGGGCAGGGGTTGAAAAGAGACAGAACCTTGGGTGGCTTGACTGACCCATTGGTGCACCACAGCCCTGTACAAGGACACACGTGTCCCCAGGAACACAGGCGCGTGTGCCTGGCTTACCCCCAGAGGTGCCCGCAGCGCACCTACCCACTGCGACCCAAGGACACAGCATGCCCCAGAGGTGTGCACACGCATGTACGTGGGCACAGACAAGTGCATATGCACACACACACACACACCCCGCTTCACGTGTGGGCAGGCGTGTGCACGGTACACATGCGTATACATGTTCACCCACAGACATGTCGTCCCTTACACACTTACACACCCACAAACACACGTGTACATGCAGCGCACGTGTGAACATGTGTGGCCCTCACAGCCCAGAGCTCTGACTTTCATCCAGAGCCCGGGCTGTTAGCAGCCTGGTCCTTCCCGAAGCCCCAGGTTCAGGGCTGGATAGTGGGTCCTGGGTGGGGGTCCTGATGTCAGCCCTCACCTGATCACGGCTCCCCTCTCCGGCAGCTTCTTGCAGGAGTTGCGTAGCTGTGACACAGATGATGACGTGGCCATGTGCTTCATCAAGAACCAGGCAGCCTTTGAGAAGTATCTGGAGTTCCTGGTGGGCCGCGTGCAGGCCGAGTCGGTGATGGTCAGCACAGCCGTGCAGGAGTTCTACAAGGTGCCCCTCTGCCCGCCAGCCCTGCCTCCACTCCCCAGGCTTGATACTGGCTCCTGGCTTTTAGATCATCTTCCCTGACCCTGCTCAGGCTCCGCTTCACCTTCCCAGGACCCCCGACCCCCAGGTTAGAGAAGCAGGCAGGGTCCCCCCACCAACCCTGTTCTCCCACCAGCTCTGCTCACGTGTGAGGCAGCGATACTGGCCACCCCCTGGGGCAGTAGCGTGACCCACCTGGGGAGGGGGGTCTTTGAGTGCGCATGCCAAGCTCCCCTAGGGCCCCGCGTCCACCAGCTTTCAGACTCTGGGGACACAGGCCCTCTGGAGGCTGCACCCTCCCGCCCTGAGCCCAGCCCTGTGGTTCCTACAGAAATACGCCGAGGAGGTGCTGTCCTCTGCGGATCCCTCGCAGCCACCACCCCCACCGCTGCAGCACTTCCTGGAGCAACCGGTAGAGCGGGTCCAGCAGTACCAGGCCCTGCTCAAGGTGGGCAGTACGGTCCAGGGGCTGTGGGGCCACCCCCGTGCCCAGCCACCCCAGGCCTTGCCTTGACCTGCAGCCTTCCACAGGAGCTGATCCGCAACAAGGCACGGAACGGCCAGAACTGCGCGCTGCTGGAGCAAGCCTACGCGGTGGTGTCGGCCCTGCCGCAGCGCGCGGAGAACCAGCTGCACGTGTCGCTCATGGAGAACTACCCCGGCACCCTCGAGGCCCTGGGCGAGCCCATCCGCCAGGTCTGGGGCTGAGGGTGCAGAGGAGGGCCCTGGGCAGGTGGAGGGTGGACGCCGGGCTGGGCCTGGCTGACCGCGGGCTGACCGCTCTCCCAGGGCCACTTCATCGTGTGGGAGGGGGCGCCGGGGGCGCGGATGCCGTGGAAAGGCCACCATCGGCACGTCTTCCTGTTCCGCCACCACCTGGTGGTCTGCAAGCCCCGGCGGGACTCACGCACGGACACCTTTAGCTACGTCTTCCGGAACATGATGAAGGTTTGCAGGGTGCCGGCGGAGCCTGGGCGGGCAGAGGGAGGCCGTGCAGGATGTGCAGGCAGGGGAAGGCCAGGGGTCAGTCCTGCAGCCCTGCCCTCGGCAACCACGGCTTGGTCTGCATCCCGGCAGTCAGCCTGTGCTCTCCTCCCGCAGCTAAGCAGCATCGACCTGAACGACCAGGTGGAGGGTGATGACCGAGCCTTTGAGATCTGGCACGAGCGGGAGGACTCCGTGCGCAAGTACCTGTTGCAGGCACGGACGGTCATCACCAAGAACTCTTGGGTGAAGGAGATCTGCGGCATCCAGCAGCGCCTGGCCTTGCCCATCTGGCGTGAGTGCCTGGGCTCCGGGGGCAAGGCTGGGGGGGAGGCTGAACCTTGGCCTGGGCGCCTGGCTTGAGGGCACACGAGTCGGCAGGTCCTGAGCTCTGGGCAAGCACAAGGGAAGGTGGTCAGTTGCAGGGCAAGTGGCGTGCTCGACCCTTGGTTAGCCAGATCTGGTGGGGGCCTCGGGGTCCACTCTTGGCTTGCCCAGCACAGGGCAGGCAGGCTGTGCTAGGGATGTGAAGGGCTCAGCAGTCTTGGTTTTGCTTCCTCACTTAGAATGGGAGAGAGGATGCCATTTCAACACGCCCTCCTTTTCCACAGTCCCGCCCATGCTCCCCAGGTATCCTGGGCCTGTGTCCCTTCCCCTGATTCCCGTCCAGCTCCTATAGTAGTACTGCGGATAAAGGCTCCCAAGGGGTGGTATCTTTTGCAACCACTTTGTTGGTCATGGGGCTCTGATCCTGCCAGGTGGACACCTGAGGGAATGAGTGAGTGATCAAGCCCTGTGTTTGTATCCCCAGGTCCCCCCGATTTTGAAGAAGAACTGGCTGACTGCACAGCTGAGCTGGGCGAGACGGTCAAGCTGGCCTGCCGTGTGACGGGCACACCCAAGCCCATTGTCAGCTGGTACAAAGGTAAGCCTTTGGGTGCTAATCCTGAAACAAGCGAAAGCCACCCAGAGGGAATCAGGCTGGGCAGGGGGCCAGGGATCCAGAGTGGGGTCTGACGGAGGGGCTGGGCACAGGAGACAGGCCTCCTGTTCTGGTTGCCTGCTCCTGAATCAAAGCTGGGCTGGCTGGTGTGCACAGCGGGGTGAGGTGGGACAGAGGCAGAGCTTGTTCCCATGTACGTCACAGTGGCTCTGCCCACCCCTGAATCTCACTCATCAGTTTCCTCATTTGATCATGTCTGTGTTGAGTGCCCAGGACCATTCCAGGTGCATGGGAAATAGCAGTGAACAGGCAGATCATCCTTGTCCGTGGATAGAGGCTGGTCCTCTCAGGGAGGAGACAGCTGGCAAGCACATAGACAGATATGCAATATGAAGTCACAAGTGGCATGACCAGCCAGAGAAATTAAGGCAGAATGAAGGGCAGACAGGTTGGAGGAACTCCCAGTGGACAGCGAGGCTCCAGGGGAACAGCAGGGAGAGGGAAGCTGAGGCAGGCAAATGAGGCTGGAGAATGCTGGGCCTTGAGGGCCGCCGTGTGGTTTTCGGGTTTGACTCCCCTGTATGATGGGAGCTGCAAACTTCGGGGACCCCAGGAACACCTTCACTTCTGACATCAACTTCAGAATCCCAAGACCATTCTCACTGGGTACCAACTAAACGTTTGTTTGGGTGTCCCACAACCACCTTCAGGTTCAGTGATGGACTGAATCACAGGGATCCAGTGGAACTCAGCACAACCATCCCAGTCAGGGTTCTGGTTTACTGCAGTAGAAGGGAAGCGGTACATGGGGTGGGATCCATTCGCGGGTCCAGGCGTGGCCCAGATGTCCCCACAATAGAGCTGTGTGGACATGCCTGTTTCTGTCAGCTCTGATGTGTCCCGGCGCAGGTAGTGTGGCCAGCCAGGGACCCTGCCTGGTTGAGCCTCGTGGGGGCAGGCTTCTGTCGGGGCTCTCACATAGACTGCCCACCTGCACGACTGACCTCAGTCTGTGGCCCCTCTGAGGTCAAGCTGATGCTGTATGGCCCAAAGCCCCCCACCCCCCACCAAGTCACAGTGTAGCGCAGACTATCTGGTGAGTCTCAAAGGCTCGGGTAAACCATGATGCCCTTCCTCGGTCTCATCTGGGCTGAAAGGTAAGCCCGCAGCTCTAGTTTGGTGCCAGTAGCCGAGTCCACTCTTGGTTTTGGGGGACGGTCCCAGAGAAGTCCACCCTCCTGTCCTGCTTGTCCACAGCCAGGCAGGCACGTTTGTCCACCCACGGGTGCTGAGAATGGCCCTGGAGAACACACACAGGCCACTTTGCTGGGCCATGGAAGAAGGGCCATCCCCAGCCCATGGGTGGAGCTTCAGAGCAGAGGCGGTGGAGGAAGTGACTGGTTCCTGCAGCACCCGGGGGTCTTCCTTCCGGAGTCTGTGGGATCCTGAAGTCTGCGGAGTTCCCTGCTGCCTCGCAGAATCCATGCAGTGCAACCCCACTGCCCCGCCGTCCCTTCTCATACCAGCCCTCTCACCTGTGAGGGTGGGTTCAGAGAGACAAACCCAGTCTGTAAAAGTAATTGAGAAGAACGCGCCCCTCAGCCCCCACCCTTCAGCTAGACTGCCCTCAGGAGTGTGTGCCAGCTGGGCTGTGTCTGAGGGGAAGAGGGGTTGCACCATGCCCAGGCACAGTCAGGGTGGGATCCCAGGTTCCCAGCTGTCTCCAGACCATCCACCGTCTTTTTCCTCTGGACCTTTACCCAGCGAGCAGCTTACAGGCTTAGACTCCTCTGAGAACAGCTGTGTTCAGGGAGTGGAGGAAGCAGGGCCAGCCGGGGGTCCGTTCATATTGGCACCCCCGCAACAGGTTCTCAGACTGCGGGTGGGCCAGGCGGCGCACACAGCCACCCGGTGTGGCCAGAGCCGGCGGCTCACTGACCTAAAGCACCCTCACAGCTGGAGACACCACACGTGGCCCTAAGAGACACCCATGTGCCAGGTGAGAGGGTGCTGTGCACCCCCCAACTCAGAGCGTCACCCCTGGCAGTCCCGTCTGGCATGCAGAGGGACTCGGCCCCGCGCACAGCACAGCAGCTCCACACAGGGACTCTGGCGGTCTGGGTGGGAGCCCCATCACGCTCCCGTCTTGTCTCCAAGGTTCATGGACCCGAGGAGGCCTGTCTTCAGCGCACCCATTGGTAGTCTGTTAGGTGTGAAGCTGAACAGCCAGGGTCTTCACAGCATCTCACATAACCTTTGCCAGGAAAAATAGCATCTGGCAGGAGAAGTCAGACTCACCCACCAGCCAAACCTCATTCATTTGGTGGAAGTTTAAGTATCGGGGGCAGAGGGCCAACTTCTAATTCACCCCTGGGGCAGGGAGCCCCAGTGATGCTCTCATCTCGGTCCCTGCGTGCCAGCAGGAAGGAAAAGCAGGTGGCTGCAATGCCCAGGACTCCTGCCGGGAGCTGTTCGCCTGCACAGAAGACCCCGTTATGGCAGTCCTGTCCTCGCCAGCTGGGCCACAGGAGCGGTGACTGGGTTGGGCTGGTGGCAGTCTCCTGCCATCTCTCACTCTGTGGTTGTACACGGCTGCTGATTTTGGACTTGGCCTCTCCTGTTACCTGGGCTGCTTTCACATCTCCCAAGGGGCCTGCAACTTCCTCTCTCCTGCTGGGGTTCTGCTGGCAGTCTTGGCAAGTGACAAGTTGCTGGGCCGGAGCTGGTCACATGCCCCGTAGCCTCTGCACATGTAGGGCCTCACCATCCTTGGGTGGAGCAGGGTGTTCCAAGCCGCAGCCATCAGGGTCCAGAGGAAGAAGCCACGGTCCCAGCAGCCTGACTTGGCCCCATGGTGACAACTTGTTCCTTGCTCTTTGGGAATCTTGCTCAAATCCCATCAGTGGAATCCAGACACCTGTATCCAGCAGAGCCATCAAAATCTGCCTGGCATGTCAGAGGGGCATGTTGGGTCCCTCTGAGCTCGGGGAGACCAAGGCCAACTTCTGATGATTTTTCTCTTAAAGCAGCGGTAAGCGTGGAGGGGGAAGAACGGTGCAGGGATGGAAGAAGACACTCTTCCGTAGCTCAGTAATGCCCAGTGTGTTGGGCTCACTCAGATGAGGCGGCGAGATTGTCCCTACGGATCCTATCTGTTCAGGGTTCACAGCGAACACCAGGGTCCTCTCCTGTTACTTCTAAAAGAGTCCTTCATGTACTCGGGGCCCATGCCTCTCCTCCCTGAGTTCCAGCCCTGCTCCTGCCTGCCTTCTGCCCCAGGACTAGCGATGGCTTCCCCTCGGCCCCCAGTGTGGGTGTGTGTTTCTGAGACTGGACTCAGAAGGGCGCAGAGACGTCCTGGGATTCAGCACGGGTTCTCAACGTTTGTTGCGGAGGGGGGCTGACCCGAGGGGAACCAGCAGCGTCCACGCCGTGGGGAGAGAGTCGTCAACCAAGGCACCCTCCGGGAGGCTTTGAACCCACTCCTCAGTGCTGGGCTTGGGGCCGCCTGCTCAGTGTCTCTCCATTCACAGTGAACAGCTGTTTCTTGCACAGCTGACCATGATGTTTGGGCAGTATGTCCACCGTGGATTCCCATGAGCATCCCTTCCCTCAGGTCTATTAACTGGTCCACAGGCCGCCACCTTTCTGTTTTGGAGTGGCGTGTCTCTTACAGTGTCCGTTCCTTGTTGCCAAAATTGCAGATCAGAAACTGTGAAGGACCTGAGATATGTCTTGGCTTGCAAGGCAGCAAGGCAGCTGGCCAGCCAGATTACAAATACGAGACCCCAAGTCAGAGACAGAGGGTGTTTGTCACAGCAAAAGCAGCAGCATTTTGCATGGGCTTCCCATGCCTTGATCTCCACATCCAGGCACCAGATGTCAGCTTCATGCAGTGAATTGTTCCACAAGAGGGGAACCTCAAGTTTTAGGAGATACTGAACTTTTACAGGGCTTCTGGCACATCTTCCCCGCCTTCCCTCCAAAAAGTGATTTATGACGCTGGAAGGCAGTCACATGTCTCACAAGGAAGGAAGCTGAGGGCTTTGTTTCTGCTGACGTGGATGGCTCCTGGGGAGGTTTCCAAGGAGGCAGGACCACCTGTCAGGAAGCACTTAATCTCTCTGGATCACCTTCTCCAGTGCGTCATCAGCATTCTAGACACTATCCAGGTGCCACAAGCCCACATGCCAGCTGTTGACAGTTCCCCCTAGAGGTTTGTCTGTGTCAGGGAGTAGGTGATGGGGAACATTTGGCTGTAGGTGTCTTTGCCCAAAGGGTCTGACTGTGCAGGAATGCCAGAAGTCCAAGGAGAATTGTTTTCTGACAGCAAGATGAAGGCTGAGAATTGACCGCAGATTGACAGTGGGCTTCCCTGATAGCTCAGTTGGTAAAGAAAGAATCCACTTGCAATTCTGGAGACCCTGGTTCGATTCCTGGGGCAGGAAGATCTGCTGGAGATGGGATAGGCTACCCACTCCAATATTCTTGGGCTTCCCCTGTGGCTCAGCTGGTAAAGAATTCGCTTGCAATTCGGGAAACCTGGGTTCGATCCCTGCGTTGGGAAGATCACCCTGAGAAGGGAAAGGCTACCTACTCCAATATTCCGGCCTGGAGAATTCCATGAACACAGTCCATGGAGTTGCAAAGATTTGGACACGACTGAGTGACTTTCACTTTGACTGACAGTGTCACTGGTGTCCTTGCCAAGGGCTGTGTTTCGTGAGGTGAAAGCCAAGAGGTGTGGTTTGGGAAAAGACGGAAAGGGAAGCTCCTGGAGACAGAATGAGAAAAGCTCTTTCTTCGATTACCATACAGGGGTGAGGGGAAGGAGGGTAGCGGCTGGAAGCTTTGCAGGGGGGTTGTTTTTAAATTGTGAAGTTTCTCTGTGAATCAGATGTCAAGGTGTTTTAACTTAAACAACCTTGTTCAGAACATACAGAGCTACTGGAAAGTGTTCATCTATGAAATTTTACATATTCATGGAGGAAAGATTTCTTCATAGTGAAAGATGCATATCTCCCCACCCCTCTTGTAGGAAGGAAACGCTGTACAGCTGGAGATGTTAGTCAGGTGGGCATTTGGATGAGGATGATTAAAGATTTAGTGCTGTCCAAGTATCTGCTAGGTGGGGTCAGTACCTTGGGGGAGTTGCAGAACCACTGGCAAGGTGGTTGAGAGTCTTGTTATCAGAAGGAGACGTCCTCTGGTGGGTTTGGGTCCCCCAGCCTAGCCCCTGCCTCCAGCTAAAAGCAAGCCTCTTAGAGGCCACACTGCTCAGTGAGGTCTGGGGAAGTAGATGGTGCAGGTCAGTATCACCTCTCCATCCAGGGCTCCAGGTCAGCTTGGCCAGCTAGACCCTTAGCAGGGAGTCCCCTGGCTCCTGTGCTATAGGGGTAGCTTCCTCCATCAGGCCCTGTGACTGTGACCCCCAGACAGGTCCGGCCTTTTTTTCCTTATGGTATTCCCTCTGTGATGGCCCTCCCCCCTTTTCCAGATGGGAAGCCAGTGGAGGTGGACCCTCACCACATCCTCATTGAAGACCCCGATGGCTCGTGCGCGCTCATCCTGGACAACTTGACTGGTGCTGACTCTGGCCAGTACATGTGCTTTGCAGCCAGTGCTGCTGGCAATGCCAGCACCCTGGGCAAAATATTGGTGCAAGGTGAGCCCTGAGGGGATGGCCAGGGTGTAAGTGCCCAGGCCCCACCACATGGGCGTTAGAAAGGTATCAGCCCTTGCTGGGGACGTAGGCCTATGGATGGAGCTGCAAGGACGGTTGTGAATATCTGACAAGTCTGGGAGACTCACTGGCGGGGGTGGGGTCCTGGTCCATCATGGTGTCTCTCTGTATCTCTGTGTCTCTGTCTGCATCTCTGCCTCCATCTCCTTTTCTATTTCTCTGTTTCCATCTCTGTTTATCTGTTTCTGTCTGTCTCTGTCTTTTTGTCCCTCTGTCTCCATCTCTCTGTCTCTGTGCCTCTCTGTCTCTTTCCCTCCATCTCTCAGTCTCTTTTTTTGTCTCCCCACATTCCCTGGGCCCCTCAGTCCCGCCTCGGTTTGTGAACAAGGTCCGGGCAGTGCCCTTTGTGGATGGAGAAGATGCCCAGATCACCTGCACCATCGAAGGTGCCCCGTACCCTCAGATCAGGTGGGCCAGGTGGCTTGGGGGTGGGGCAGCAGAGGGCACGCAGGCCTGCCCTGGGGCTGCCTGAGAGGCACAGGTGGGCAGCCTGTGAGCTGGGTCAGGGCCAGCTCGTCATGGAGTGGGCGTGATGGGGGCTGCAGCACGTTCTGAACACGGCTCTCGATGCAGGGACGAGGACGTGGGACCGGCTGTTCGTTGGGTGGGTGGCGTCCGAGAGGGTGGGCTCTGTAAGGATATTTGGGACTGCGGGATGGGTGAGGAGAGAGTGCTGAGCGTGGGAGGGAGACCCACCTGACTCCCCTTGGGGCTGGCTGCAGGTGGTACAAGGACGGGGCCCTGCTGACCCCTGGGGGCAGATACCAGACCCTGAGTGAGCCCCGCAGCGGCCTGCTGGTGCTGGAGATCCGGGCAGCTGGCAAGGAGGATCTGGGCATCTATGAGTGTGAGGTGAGGTGGGTGGGGCCGGGGGAGGGGGTTGGCGGGTCACTACCATCCACGACCACAGTGAGAGAGGAGCCACCCGGCCGCTGGCACCCAGTGTCCGTGGTGAGGGAGTGCCAGACTGCTGAGACCCACCGTCCACGTGGAGAAGACAGGGACTGAGGAGCGGGCCCTGGGTGGAGCCCCCTCGGTCCTCGTGGTCTGGGGGCACCCCCAGCCTCTGTGCTGTTGCTGCTGGCAGCCTGCAGGGGACATCGTGGTGCCTGCTCCCAAAGGCAACTCTCAGATAAAGAAACAGACCCCAGTCAGCTCTGGACCTGTGCTTACCACACACAGTGGTTTAAATTTAAATCAGTTAAAGTTAACACTTAAGTAAAGACTCACTTCTAATTCACGTACTCAGAGCCCACATGGCCACTAGGCTAGACAGAGCAGATGGAGAGAGCTCCCGTGTCACAGGGAGCTCCTGGTCAAGGGACACGGTAGCTGGCCTGGTACCCTTACCCATGTGGCCAGGCTCTGCGGCTCTTGAAATAGCTGCGGTGGGCCCTCCACACTACCACTGACCTGTGTGGCCTCAAAGAGACTGCCCAGGCCCCTTGGGGAGCCGCAGGCTGGAGGTGAGCCCTTGCTCTGTGCCCTGCAGTTGGTGAACCGGCTGGGCTCCAAGCGGAGCCGTGCGGAGCTGCTCATGCAGAGCCCCATGCTGCAGGCCCAGGAACAGCACCGCCTGGAGCGGCTCGCGGCCGTGGAGGGTGAGTGCTTCCGCGTGCAGTCCGGCCTGAGCTGGACCCTCCACAGGCCGGGGCAGGCCGGGGGAGGGGGTGGGTCAGAACCCTCAGCCCTTCTCATCAGAGCACACTTCCGGGAGGAGAGAAAGCATGCTCGGAGGAGGGGACTCAGGGGATGAGGGGCAAGTGCTGGCGGCCGGGCCCTGACTGGGGCAGCGTACGTGGGGGCCAGAGGAGGGTGGGCTGTGGACTCGAGCCTGGGAAAGGCTAACAGGGTTGTCTGAAGCGTGGGGGGTAACCCCCTAAGCCCTGCTAATAACCATTCTTGGGGGGAATAACAAGTGCGTATTGAGGCCAGACCTGGGCCTGGAGCTGCCTGCCAGGCAGTGTTCAGAGAGGTCTTACAGGATGGGTGGCAGGGGCAGCTCCATAGCAGTGGGCTGCCGGGTCCCAGCTTGGCTCCTGGGAGAAGGAGCAGTGTCAGGGGCATGCCCCTTCCACAGCAGGTGGCCCTGGCTGAGGAAAGGACAGAGTGCTGTGGCTTGGTCTGGGCCAGGCTGGGAGGGGTCTGGGCTGCAGAATGGGCCTCACTAGGGAGCAGCATGCTCCCAGGCAGGAGCTGAAGGGGGACAGGACCCCTCCTTCCCTGGCTCCAGGGTCCCAACCAGGATGGCTGGGATGGGGAGGAGGGCAGTTGATGTCTGTTCAGTTCAGAAAGCAGCCTTACAGGGCGGGTGACAGCGTCAGGGAGAGTTTTCTCCTGGTTTGAACTGACTTACCTGGAAGGGGCTGCCAGGACAGATACTGAGCCTCCCATCCTCGGGGGCATGCAAGCAGAAGCTACACTAAAACACCTGGGGGAGCTCCAACTCTCACAGTAGGAGGTGGGTTGGGATCTGTGTCCTCTCAAGTCCTGAAAGTTGGCGCCTCTGATGCCTTGAGCCCCCAGATCCAGTCCCTCCCAGGGTCCAGCGTGCGAGGTCTGCTGTCTGTCTGGACTCTCACTGAGTCAGCCATCTGGCGCCAGAAGCGCAGGCTTGGGGCCTTGCCCACTCTGTAGGGCCCTCCAGGAGACCGTTCCTTCCCTCGTGGGCAGGGGTCCTGTTCATCAAGCCCCAGAGGGCACTGGTCGAGCCGGCTCCCACTGGAGGCCCCCAAGGCATCTGCCAGCACCTCTGCCGTGCTCTTGCGGTCTTATGTGCACAGCAGGGCTCAGCACCCTGTCTCAGCGGCGACAAGCACGTCCTACGGAGCTACTCAGTCCACCGTCACGATGGGCCTCTGTCTCGGGCCCGTGGACGCAGGCTCTGGAAGAGCGGCAGCACCCCCATGCCGGAAATGGCCTCGGTGCCTCACAAGGCGAGGCCAGTCTTCACAGTCCCCGGGATTGGAGCCCGCCGCCTCCTGCTTTCTAATCCTATCCTGCTGCTTCATCCTTAACCCAGTGGCTCTGCAGCCAGCGTGGGCCCTGGCTGGCCCCGTGGGGTGAGGCGCTGCCCCCTCGCTTGTGAAACTGCGCAGGGCCGAGAGCCCCGCTTCGCATGGCTGTACCCCTTCCATAGTTGCCAGTACTCACTGGATCCCAGAGCCCATCTGGTGGCAGGTTAGATGGGGAACAAAGGTGCCAGGAGTGTAGCAGCCCGCAGGGGCCCTGGTCACCACCCCCAAAAGCAACAGAACGAGTCCCCCGTCAGGGAGGATCAGGGCACGGGCCCTGGATCGCTCAGTGTTCTGTACTCGGGGTGGCCTACAGGCCACAGACACACTGGTGTTCCCCGGGCCCAGCTTGGTCTAAAGGCGGGGGGCATCGTGGCTGCCGCCCATTCTCTCCCCCAGGAGGCTCCCCTCCCCAGGAGGCTGCTTGCACAAGCACGTGTGCGTGCACACACATGGACACACGTGCACAGACACGCACACAGTAAATGTGGTACCCAAGGGCCATACAGACACAGCTGGGACATTTAACTCATGTTCGTTGAGTTTGGAAACAAGGCTAAAATAGTCACGGTCATCTACAGAAGTCCTTTTCCATGTGGCACCGAATCCCACAGACCACAGACTAGGAGGCTGTGCGCCCTGGGCCACGTCACTTGGCTTTTCTGAGCCTCCCCCTCAGCTTTCCCCCAGTCTGGTGAGAGGGACTGTTGAGAGCTATGGGTGCTGGTAGCTGGTGGGCTGGGAGGGGGCATATCTGTGCCAGGCTTGACCCTGTCCAGAAGCTACAGAGGAAGAGGCCTCCAGATGGTGGGGAGTAGGTGCTGCCGGGTCCTGGATGAGTCCCGTGCTATCTCTGGGGTGTGGGTCCCTGTCAGCAATATGGGGACCACAGGGCTTATCCTGTTGGCTCCAGGGAGGAGGAGCTAGGACAATCAAGAAACAGTTGAGTGTGTGGGATGCTCCTGGCTCGCTCAGAGCTCAGGACCCTGCTCAGACATCCTCAGGTCGCTTCCAGAGGGACTTCTGTCGCCTCACGGCCAGCACTCAGATGGGCTGCCTCTGGGACTCAGAGTCACTCTGCCCTGGAGAGATGTCCTCTGGTCTTAGAGCTCTTCATGAACTAGGCACCAGCCCTGCACATCCCAGTTTGGCTGCCAGACACAGGCCATTCCTTTCCCCTTTCTAGGCCTCGGTTTCTATGAAAAGAGGAACTTCGGGGCCTGACAAATACCCAGGACTCCCTGGGCACATGGACTAAAAGGGAAAGCCTGGATTTCTGTGTGGACAGCCTGAACAAGACACTTACTCTCCATGAAGCTCCTGCAAGACCCCTCAAGGGGAACAGGGCTTCTTGCCTCACATGGGACACATTGTCACCGCAGTGCCTCATTCCCCAGACACTCGGAGGAGGCACTGTTTCAAAGATGAAGGGCCTGGGGCTCTAAGCTGAGACATTCCTCCCGGGGGGACACAGTCGAGCAGGGTTTGGAGCCAGTGTCCTAAGCTGAACGAGTTACCACACTGCCCTGCCACTCAGCTAGCTCAGCCCCCAGCACTGGCTGATCTGTAACCCTGGCTATTCCGACTGTTTTCTTTGTAGTCACTGAGCAGGAGACTAAGGTCCCCAAGAAAACCGTCATCATGTAAGTGCAGGCGTGTTCCCAACCTTCCTTCTGACTGCTGTGCTCCCTGCATGCCCACTAACCTCCCCGGATCTTGCCTGTGTAGCCTGGCCCCCAGCTTGTCTGACTGCTTGTTCCCATGGCCTCTGTTCACCACGCAGACTGCCAGCACCTTGCAGACACTCCCGGGCATTCACCTCCCCGTGAGACCTTGGCTACCACATCTCAAAGCTCTCCCTTCCAGGGTCTAAGTACCCTCTCCGTGCCTCTGTTGTCTCAGCAGGGTCGACTTACTCTGCACGTCACAGGGCTCACCCAGGGCTTGGACTCAGAGCCATACTAGTCAGGGAAGAGCAAGGACTGATAGTTTCTTCTCCAGTGTGCTGGAGGCAGAATGCTGCCATTTAGTATCCTAGCATCTAGAGCATTGTCCAGAGGAACTTCCTGTGATGATGGAAGTGATCTACATTTACACTCCACTCCGGCAGCCACGAGCTGCACGTGGCTACTGAGCATTTGTCTAGTGTGGCTGAAGAGCTGGATTTTAAAATTTAGTTAATTTGATCTTAATTAAAACAGTGTGACCTTAGTGAAGAGTACAGCTCTAGGGTCCTTCAGTTCAGTTCAGTCGCTCAGTCGTGTCCGACTCTTTGCGACCCCATGAATCGCAGCACGCCAGGCCTCCCTGTCCCTCACCAACTCCCGAAGTCTACCCAAACCCATGGCCATCAAGTCGGTGACACCATCCAGCCATCTCATCCTCTGTCGCCCCCTTCTCCTCCTGCCCTCAATCTTTCCCAGCATCAGGGTCTTTTCCAGTGAGTCAGCTCTTTGCTTCAGGTGGTCTCCAAACTCAGCCCTCACACTAAGAAAGTGGGGAAACTGAGGTTCAGCGGAGAGAGAAGCCTTGCCCAGGGTGGCTCATGATTGGAAGCTGGCTGAGAACTCGTTTCCTTGATGCCACTGTCCCCATCTCCATTCTTCGGAGCCTTCAAGGCTGAGGAAAAGCCATACATATCGTTGATAATTAAATAATACAAGAGGTCCAGAGTGGTCCAGAGCTAGGTGAACGCACAGAAGGCAGGACTGGTTTTGACCTGGATAATCTCGAAGGACTGGCAGTAGGAGATGTATGAAGTGGGAGGAAGAGCTTGCAAAAAGCCAGGAGGCAATAGAAACTATGATTTCCCAAAGCCAGATGTCTGGGGGGCTCTGTGATGGGGAACTTCTTAATTCCCCCTAGGTATAAGGCCTCCTGTAGGGGCCTGCAGCTGGTGATGCTGCCGGAAAACCCATCTCAGACATTGGATAGGTCCTGGGCTAATCCTTCCCTGACTTTGTCCCTTCTCCCCCAGAGCAGAGTGCAGCCTCACGGTAGATGGGGCTGCCTGGGGCAGAAAGAAATCCCACCTCTAGAGGTATGCAGCCATGCCAGAGCTTCCCACAGATCAGCTCCACATTTCGTCTATGAGGGGAGCATTGTTATCTACATTTTATGAATGGAAACGTGAAGGAGCAGAGATGGGGTCAGGCAGCCCCCCTGGGGACTCATGCTTATGGGAGGCTGGACCACGTAACTCACAAGGCACCCTCATGTCCCGTCTACTCCAGGCTTAGGGAGGGGGTAACCCTCACCCTACAAGGACATGCACCCCCTCACCTGAGGCATGGAGAGTGCCAACTGCCTGGCACTGCATCCCCCAAGGGCACACCGCACAGTGAGGAGCCCTGGGAGCCAAGGGGTACCAGAAGGAGACTGGCCTTGGAGAGGGGCTCCTGCCACCTGGCAGCCTCAAGTGACCTGCCGCGGGCCTCCGGGCAGGAGGCCTCCATGTCCTCATGGGGGCGGCGGTGAGCCGAGCAGGGGCTGACCCCGCTGTCGGTTCCACTGGATTCACTGTCCTGCCTCAGCAAATCACGCCACGTGAGGCCAGAAGATGGGTCCTTGCCCAGGTTCCCCCAACATTTGGGCAGTCTCTGACTCAGGAGCAAGCCTTGTGTCCCTGAGCCTCGTGTGAAGCAGGAAGGCATATCTGTGGCCCTGAATAGGCCACGTCCCCATGCCTCAGCTTCCCCACCAATTCAAGGGGCACAGCGTCTCCCCTTTCCCAGGGGAGGGCCACTGGAGGCAGGATCTGCCATCACTATGCACCCCGAGGTGTGGCCAACAGCTCTGGGCCCATGCCCTCGAGTCAGGGCTCCCACTAGGAGCTGTCAGTTAGCCAGAAGTAAAGCTGAACAAGGGAGACCAAGTCCGGGTCATCGTAGGCAGCTGGTAGCAGCGCTGAGCTGTCACCATATACATGCCAGATCCCGCTTCCCGAGCCCAAGAGGACATGCAGGTCCTAGGACCCAGGAGGCCTGTGTCACTGAATGTGTTCCTGCTCCCTGCCTGTTACTCATTTCACCCTCAGTACGTGGCAGAGTTAGGGTACTGGTTGGCAGAGGAGGGCCTGGGCTGACGTGGGGACTTCTGATTCTTGGCTCTGGGAAAGTCTCAAGCCCTTTTTCCACTTTGCCCACACCTGCTAAAGGGGATCAGACGCGGTGCCCAGAATTGCTGTGCGGTCCCTGGCATACGGACTTGAGTTCTCTCCCCTCATCTCCCTGCACCCCCATCTGACCTCATGGGCTGAGCTCATGCCGCCCACGATGCCAAGACCATGCCCAGACCCAGAGGCCCAAAGCACAGGCTGCAAGTCCAAACTCTGGCACTCGCCCTGCTCCGCAGTCCCTGACTGAGGGTCTCTGAGGCACCTGCCCTCTGAGAAGCGCCCCAAACCCCCACCGCCCTCCTGCCATGGTACAGAGTGCAAAGCAACTGTGGGACTGACAAGGAAGGCGGTGTGGCTTGTCCCTGCATGCCTGTCCCCCAGCACGCCTGTCCCGTGGCATGATGTTACGACCCATCTGAGGTGTGAAGATACCCGAGTGACCCTCCACACGCCTCCCCCATGCCTCACCTCTCATTTTGAGATGTGTACACTAGAGCCCAAGTGTCCTTAGATGGCCAGATGAAACTCTGCTTTGGTGCTTTGGTTCTTCGGGTGGGGATCTGGAGACTGGGCTCAGGCACATGTGTAGGAGTTTGTTTATGCAATTTCACCACTTGCTTGCTTGGACACTAACCTGACCTCCCTTGCTGGCCCCCGAATGTGCTGACGGCAAGGGCGCTGGGTGAGGCTGCGGGTCTCTGTGTCCACCTCCTCTCGGCCCTCTCCCCACAGAGAGGAGACCATCACCACTGTGGTGAAGAGCCCCCGTGGCCGACGCCAGTCCCCCAGCAAGTCTCCGTCCCGCTACGGTCACCCTGCCAGCCTGCCCAGGCCAGGCCTGCTGGCCCCTGAGCTTCTGCCCTCGCCAGAGGCCAGCAGACCCTCCAGGCCTGAGGCAGAGCCAGGCTGGCGGCCCACTGTGCCCACTCTGTTCGTGACGGAGCCTGAGACCCACACGGCAGGCCTGCCTGGGGGCACCAGGCCCCAGCCCAAATGGGTGGAGGTTGAGGAGACCATTGAGGTCCGGGTGAAGAAGACCGGCTCAAAGAGTACATCTCTGGCCAGAGAGATGCCTGGCAGCTCTGAGGAGCTTCGCTTCACGCTGCCTGGACGGATGTCTGGAGGAGACTCCAATACAAACAACTCCAACAACAAGCTGCTGACCCAGGAGCCCCCGGCTACGGTCACTGTTGGAGAGCCCCTAATCTTCTGTGTAGAATCGGGGCCAGAGACCCCTGAGCCGTCCCCTCCCTGGGCTGCTGAAGAGGAAACCCCACTGGAGGAGGAGGAAGAGAGAGATGCCTACCAGGTGGAGGAGCCCCTGGGTGCTGATGGTCTGCAGGGCCGTGACCCCAAGATCCTCATGCACCACGGCCGTGCCCTCACCCTGGCTGACCTGGAGGATTACGTGCCCCAGGAAGGGGAGACCTTTGGCTGCAGTGGCCCCAGGCCGAGTGCTTCTGATGACCCGCCCTGTGAAATCTCAGTGCTCCAGAGAGAGATCAGTGAGCCCACCGTGGGGCAGCCCATCCTGCTGAACGTGCGGCGCCCCCCAGATTCCCGTGCCCCCGCTGGCTTCTTCGGCCGCGTGCCCAGGCCCCGGGAGGCGTTTCCATCAGGGCCGCAGAGCCGGGGCCCCACGGGCATCTCCTTCTGCTTTCGGGAGGCCCAGGCCGGAGGTGCCACGACCCAGAAGCCTTCCTTCTGCACTCAGGTCCAGCGCTCTGCCGACAGCGGCCAGAGCAGCTTCAAGACAGAGGTTTCAACCCAGACGGTCAGCTTTGGGACTGTGGGGGAGACTGTCACCCTACACATTTGCCCAGACAAGGACACGGGCCCCAGCCCCTCCCAGGACTGAGGCCAAGACCCTCAGGGACAGGGTGGCTGGGGCTGAGATGAGAGGCTCTTGGACCTGGGAGCCCCTGACGAAGCTGCTGTGCTTGCACGGGGCGGCGGGAAGACACAAGCGGCGTCAGGACCCTGCCCAGCCCCAGCATCAACTCACCTCACAGCCGCCTTGGGTCTTCAATCAGGAGAGAGTCCCAAAGCTGGCACACTTCGGACACGGGTGCTCTGACCTCCCCCGGCTGTCCACCAACTCAGGACTCCAGCCTGCCCTCCCCTTCCAAACTAGGCGATTCCTACCTCACAGGACTTGGTCGTCAGCTGAAGACGGTGCATGCATCCATGATCTCAGAGGCTCCTCAAGCTGCTCTGAGAGCTCAGGCCGGACTGACTCGCAGGCTGCTGCTCTGGGCTTGAGGCTGCAGACACAGGGAAGGCGCTGGGGCATCCTTCCTGCTCTGTTCACCAGGCAGGGGCCACATGGCCCCTGTGTGTGCCAGCTTAGGCACCAGTCCCAGTGTCCAGGCCTGGCCCAGCTCTGGCTGTCACCCAGGCTGGGGGTCCCAGGCTCCTGCTCAGCAGGGGCGCCTCCCAAACCACCCCTTAGCCCTGAACACCTTTCTTGGCCTCCAGGAGGCCTATGTGGGGCCCAGCTCCAGAGGCCCTCCTAGGCCTTCTCAACAGGGTGGACCAGGGTCTGTGCATGGGAAGCAGTCCCATCAGTCAGCCCTGCTGATGCTAATAAACCAGTTCCTTGCACTGCCTCTGCTTTTCTCATTTTTGCTTCTCCACCTGGTGGTTCCAGCGTCTCAGGAGGGAGGGACCCTCCTGGCCCTGGAGACGAACCAATGGACAGCCTAGGCCGTTTCCATTGGCAGCGCTGGGTGAATACCCAGCATCAACCTGTGGATCCTGGCTAGTCCTACGGATCCTGGGTGGAGGCGTGGTCGTTTGCCCATCTGGCTTGCTCACGTGTGGACTAAGGGGCTGGTCACAGGTGCACACAGTGTGGCTGGGGTGTCCATGGTAGTTGCCCCCAGGCTGCTAGGGATCAAGCAGGTCATCCTGCGTCCTGTGAGCCTGGGTCCTTTGTCAGGACAGCCGTGGGGGCATGATGGGTCAGGGGTCCTAACGACCTCCTTGGAGTGGGGAAGCACAGGATGCTTGCCCCAGCGCCACAGACCACTGACAGATAGCAGCCTGCCCAGCGGCCTCTGCAGCCTGGGGGACCCAAGAATACAGCAGGTCAACAGGAGGGAGGCTCTGGAGCACAGGAGAGCAGTCCGCAGAGGGGGCCTCTCTGGAAATGGAGTGGTGGGCATCCCAGAACAGCCACAGGGGGACCGGCAGCCAGGTGGAGGAGGAGCTGAACTGGGGGCTGAGGGCCAGAAGCCAAGAGCCTGGAGGGTCTGGAGGTTCCCTGGGGGAGTTACATGGGGGGCTGGGCAGGGACCAGGTGAGCGTGTGGTGGTCTGGGTTGTGCTGCTGGGTGGGGAATGGGGGCTGCCCCCGGAGGCAGGAAGGTAGCCCACCCTGTGGGGCGCTCTCGGCTCCTCATCTGGCATCGGGCTGTCCTTAGCTTTCCTAGAACGTGGGGCTAGACCCACCTGAGCTTGGGTAACCCAGGACCCTCCGATCCAGAGTGCGCTACAGAGCAAGACCAGCCCCAGGATGACGGGATGGGACTGAGGCAGAGAGGCCGCCCAAAGTGGACGGCAGGGGTCCAGGCGCAGCTGTCCCTGTGGGAACCGACGCTCTCATGAGGGCATCTGGGAAACACCCTGGGGGTGGACCAATCTAGCACTTACTGCCTGGAGTGCCCTCTCTGGCACAGACCCCGTCTTCTCCCGGGGCCTCCACCGTCGGCCCTTCCTGAACCCAGCGGGTGGCTGGAACGGGAGGGTGGGAAGGGAGGCCTCATCTCGGCAGTGTCCCCTGCCCCAGGCCCCCGCCCCGGCCCCCCTCACTCCTGTGCGTTGGCCTGCCTCTCCTACAGATGTTGCCGTCCCAGCCCCAGCTGCCCCGGGGCGGCCGGGCCAGGAGAGCACGTCCATGCAGAGGACACAGACATGCCCTGAGGCTCCAGGACCTTCCACAGGGGAGCAGAGCAGCCCCAGCCCCGGCCCTGGAGGGCCGCCTGCACTCCAGGAGGCCAGCCTGGAGCCCCCAGCTGTGGAGGCTGGGCATGCACCCGGTGAGGCCTGGCAGCAGGTCGAAGGCAAAAGACCACCTGCTTCCAGGACCCCTGCCCCCACCCATAGCCAGCCCTCCTTTCTGACCCCACCTTGGTTACTTTGGGTGCCCATCCCCTGGGGGTGAACTGGCAGAGCCTGAGGACCCCAACATTGTATTGGCGCTGCATGTCGGGGGTCCTGGACAAGGCCTACCCCTCACTCAGCCTGTGGGACTAGATGCTGGGACAGGCTCTGGGAGGTCCTTCCCACTCTTAGCATGTGGCCTCCTGTGGTCAGCCCTCAGCTTGGGTGCCCTGTGCTCCTGGGGAGGTGGGGAGAAAGGGAGAGGAGGAGAGGAAGGGTGTGGGGAGAGGGAGAGGAGGGAGGGGGATGAGGGGCTAGGAGGAGGAGGGGAAGACCAGGAGGAGGGGGAAGAGGGGAGGAAGGGGAGGGCAAGGGGGAGGACGGGGCGCGGCCGAAGTGAGCGGAGCCCCGGTAGACCAGCCACCAGGGTGCGCTGTGGGGCCTTGCCCCCACCAAGGGGTGACGTGGGCATGCGCGGTTGGAGCTCTGGGTCTGCGCTCTTGGAGCCCGTGCTCTGTCTGTGCTCCTGGCTGCTGGGCCCCGGAGGCTGATGCAGCTGCCTGTCCTGGGAAATTGTCCCCAGCCCTGTCCCGGGCTCCATCTCACTGGGCCCCTTGCCTCCCACCAGGTGAGCCTCCGAAGGCGCCTCAGCCTCACCCCTACGAGGGCCTGCAGCAGACGGCTCAGGCACACGCTGAGGTCCCGGAACGCACGGTGCCCATCCGGTAACCTCCCAAGCTGGCTGGGGGGTGAGGGGACGTCCTAGGGGCAGGGTGGGTCATGGGAAAAGGAGAGCAAGGGGTGGGATCACAGCACCCCTGCACTCTCCCTACCAGCCCCACCCTTAAGTCCCAGGGCAGGGGGAGGCCACTCCTGGAGCAAGGGAAGTGGGGGGAGCTCCCTTCTTCACCTAGGACTGGGGCCACGGGCTGTACATCCCCTCGCAAAGAGTCTGCTGCAGCCCCCTGCGTAAGCTGGGGACAAGAACCCCATCTCTGCCTCCCACGCCCCAAGAGTAGAAGGGCGAGGCAGACAGCTAATTCCACTCCATGCCCCAGGATGGAGGGCACTGCCTGGCCAGAAGCAGGTGAGCTCTGGGACGTCCACAGCCATGTGTTCACGGAGACCACACGCAGGACATACGTGTACCAGACCGGCAACACGCCTGCTGCAAGTAGGTGGGGGCCTGGCAGGACACGCGTGTGCCTTCCATGCCCCAGGCTAAGGAGAGATTCCCTTGGAAGGGCCGGCAAAGCCACCTGGCACATCCCAGCCTTACTGTGGCCAGGGCCCCTCAGAAGGCATCGCTGGGAGGGGAGAGGCAGGCTGCAGGGCCTTTACTCTGCTCAGAGTTGGCATATTCTTATGGCCTGCCCTCAGAGAGCTGAGGCTGAAGCAGGAAAGACAAGGGGTACATTTCTGTGTCCCCCTGTGGCGGGACACAGCCTGGCTCCTGCCCACCGGCTCCTTCCCCCCCCCAGGCCCCCCGTCCATGCAGGTCACCATCGAGGATGTGCAGGCCCAGAGCGGCGGTACGGCACAGTTCCAGGCTGTCATTGAGGGCAACCCACAGCCCACAGTGACCTGGTACAAGGTAGGGCCAGGCCTGGGGTGAGGGCCTGCTTGCGGGAGGGGCAGTGTGCGAAGCCCCCGCTGGACTGGGCACAGCACTCACTGAAGGTCAGGCTGGGCCGTGGTGCTGGGGTCCCCCAGGCTGCACCCATGGCCTCCCTGCTCTCCTGTGTCTCCAGGACGGCACCCAGCTGGGAGCTGACCCCCGGCTCAGCCAGCAGCAGGAGGGGACCACCTACTCCCTGGTGCTCAGGGACGTGGCCCAGCACGACGCGGGTGTCTACACGTGCCTGGCCCACAACACTGGCGGCCAAGTGCTGTGCAAGGCGGAGCTGCTGGTCCATGGGGGTGAGTCGGGGACCCCTTCTCAGGCCTTGTCTTGGCTCCATGCTGGTGTGGGGGGCCATGGGTATGGGGGTCCTCTGAGCTCTCACAGGTTCTTCAAGCTGTCCCAGCATGAAGTTGGGGGACAGAGGAGCTGGGTGATCATCTTTACTCATTCTTACAGCTTCCCCTTCCCTGGCTACACGGGACAGTGAGCACAGCTCTAGGAGGAAACTGCACTCCTTCTATGAGGTCATGGAGGAAATTGGAAGGTACTGCCCCCATCCCAGCCCCAGGAGCCTCCTCCGCTGGAGCCCTACCCCCAAGACCCTTAGCCTCAGCCTCCCAGAGTTCCTGTGTGCGAGTTTCCGACCAGCAGCTCCCAGCCCTCCCACCCACTGCACCCCTACAGTCCCCCTTTAGAGCTCTCTGAACTCTCTCAACCCAGAGCCCTGCCCCCACCTAAGACCAGCCTCCCCAGCCCTCACCTGCCTCCTGCAAACCCCCATCCACAGAGTGCCCGCTCCCCTTGCCAACTTGCCCTCCACCCGTACCCACTCCCACAGCCCCTGCCCTCCCGGAACCTCTCCTCTCAGGAAACCGCCTCCCCCAGGAACCCCGCCCCCAAGCTTCTGTCCCCCAGGGGCCCCAGCGCGCTGTCCCCTCCTCCCAGGGGTGTGTTCGGCTTCGTGAAGAGGGTGCAGCACAAGGGCAACCAGATGGCCTGCGCTGCCAAGTTCATTCCCCTGCGGAGCAGGACGCGCGCCCAGGCTTATCGGGAGCGGGACATCCTTGCAGGCCTGAGCCACCCGCTGGTCACTGCGCTGCTAGACCAGTTTGAGACCCGGAAGACCCTGATCCTCATCCTGGAGCTGTATCCCACCTCACCCTGAGGGTGCCAGGTGGCGGGGCGGGAGGTGGGGGCGGGGAAATGTGCCCCTGGCAGACAGGGTTCTGCAGGGCTGGGTGGGGTCTGTGGTTCTGGTGATCCCACGCCCAACTGCCTGATGGGGGCAGCCCGAGCCACTGGCATTGCGATGCTTCCTGACTATCTGCACACCCCCCAGCGCCCCCCACCCCCCACATGGACTGCCATTGCACATACCTCCCAGTTCCCAGTCCCTTGGGTAAGGAATTTACACAGGGCTTCATCCAGAAGGCCCAAGACATGCTTCTGTCTCCTCCTGCTCCCTGCGTTGGCCTCCAGCAGGAAACTTGGGCTTCTTACCTGTCTTTGGCATCCTGGGCACTGATTCGTCTTTGCATGCCAACCCACGCTCCAGGGAGGGGCACAGGCCCCACCCAACCCATCCGCTGCGCGTGGTCCAGCTGAGGGTCTCTGAACGTCGTGTATGCTCACCACACCCCCACCTCCCCCGTCAGCATCCCCTGCAAGAGTCAGGGGTGGCGGGCCACTCCCACTCGGCTGCCTCCCACTGTCCTCAGTCCCTCTACTTGGGAGGCTTTGTCCCTCCCATCCCTCCCCAGCACAGCCTCCACCCCCACCTGGAGATAAGACTTCCCAGAGGCGGTGCGAGGGTGCGAGGGTTCCAGAGCCTAGAGCTTTCCTTGACGGACTCCCAGGTGCTCGTCGGAAGAGCTGCTGGACCGCCTGTTCAAGAAGAGCGTGGTGACAGAGGCCGAGGTGACTGCTGCCCGGCCTCCCGTCCCTCAGACCAGCTCCCCAACGAAGCACGCCCTCTCAGAGACCCGCACGGGCTGCCGCAGCTCCCGTCAGCACTCAAAGCCCTCCCGTGGCCGGGGCTCCCTGCTTCTCCACCCCCGAGGGCACTGACCGAGCTGCCCAGCCCTTGCCTGTCCCCCAGCCCCCTCCTGCCCTGCTCAAGCAGCTCCACACACCCAAACCCATCCACCTGGGGGCCCAGAGGAATCTCCCAGCTACAGGGCTCCCCGGGGCTTTGCATGGAACCTGTCCTGCAGGGCCCCCAGCCCAACCCCAGGCTCAGATCTGGAGGGAAGTGGAGGTCCTATTGGTGGGAGCAGGCAGGGAGGTGAGGAGAGGGGAGCTGGAGGCTGGCCGGCTCACCTGAGCACCGGCCCTGCCGCAGGTCAAAGTCTACATCCAGCAGCTGGTGGAGGGGCTTCATTACCTGCACAGCCAAGGCATCCTTCACCTGGACATCAAGGTATGCGGCTCCCTGCTGCCCTCGTCCCAGGGAGGAGCTGCCGGAAGCCTGGGGCCTCGAGGCTGAGGGGGTGAAGGCCCGACACTTCCAGTTCCCTCTGAGGACTTCCTCACCTCTGGGGACAGGGAGCTCCCCGCCTTACAGCGGCCCCTTCACCGTCAGGTGGGGGCAGCTCTGATGGAGCAGAAGCTACCCTCAGGGGCTCTGAAACCTGCTCCCGGGGCTGCCTGTGGCCTCATGCTGGCCTCACCCTCCTGTGGGGGCAGCCCCTCAGAGGCCCAAGGGTCCTCCCCAGGCCTGGGAGCCCTGTGGGTTCCTTCCTCAGGGTGTGCTCAGCCACTCCCGACTCTGCCTGACAGCCCCCCAACATCCTGATGGTGCATCCTGCTCGGGAAGACATTAAAATCTGTGATTTTGGCTTTGCCCAAAAAATCACCCCGGGAGAGCCACAGTACAGCAAGTACGGCTCCCCTGAGTTTGTGGCCCCCGAGATCATCGAACAGACCCCTGTGAATGAGGCTTCCGACATCTGGTGAGTCGGTGGGTGGGGGCCCGCCATGGGGGCCCACCCTCTGCCGCCTCCTCCCCATCGGACCAGGTCTGGAGAGACTCACGGCTGTGATTTTGTTCTGCAGGGCCGTGGGGGTCATCACCTACCTCAGGTGAGCAGCGCCCTGCTCCTGTCAGCTCCCTTCTCCAAAGCCAGCCCAGACCCCTCCTCAGCAGGCCAATGGGAAGCTGCTGAACTGCTGACTGCTCCTTGGCTCAGAGACGCATGACCTGAGGGGCAGCTATCTTGGGAACATGCCGTCAGCCAGTTCTGATAAGGGGTTTCTGCCAAGCGCTTCTCACTCACACCCTGTCACAGAGGACCTCTGCTAGGTCATGGGGCAGAACATGGAGCTTTTGCCCTAAAGGGTCCGGGTAGTTTGTCCAGAGGTCCCTTTTAACAGCTATTGCTGCCCCGAGGGCATTAGTGGTGCCGACTGAGCCTGCATTCACTCTACAGGTGGACCCCTGATCGCCACCCAGGCTAAGCCCAGGTGCCCACTCAAAATGACGCTTGATCCCTTATCCCAGGCCAAGCCTGGATCTTCACCTTAGCCTGAGACCAGATACCCATTCCAGGCTTAGCCTGGATCCCAGCTCCAAGCTGGATCTCTGGGCAAATCTGAGACACGTGCTGGGATTCTCAGGGCTGAAGGAGAGTGGTGTCAGGAGGCATCTGCAGTCAGGGCTGGGGGCCCCTAGTCACTGCCATCCCCATGAGACCCCTGTCCTGGCAACCTGCCTCCCACGGACCCAGAAATTCAGGTCATAGCTGAAGGCTAGCCATGTCTCTGCTTCCAGCCTGACCTGCTCATCCCCATTTGCTGGTGAGAGTGACCGAGCAACCCTTCTGAATGTCCTGGAAGGGCGGGTGTCCTGGAGTAGCCCCATGGCCACCCACCTCAGTGAGGATGCCCAGGACTTTATCAAGGCTGCTCTGCAGAAGGCCGTGGGGTGAGTGCACACATCTGAGGTCCGGTGCTTGCCTCAGTGACCAGCTGACCTCTTGGCCTGACCTGGACCTTCCTTCCCCACCCCCCAGGGCTCGGCCCAGTGCTGCCAAGTGTCTTGCCCACCCCTGGTTCCAGGTGAGTAGGCTGAACGTGGGCTGGCCTGGCTCACAGCCAAGAGGAGTGGGGGCCTGCCTGGGCTCCCGCCTACCCCTAACATGGCTCTCACCCGGGCTCCCCCAGAAGTCTGTGCCCGCAGAGGAGGCCCACTTCATCAACACCAAGCAGCTGAAGTTCCTCCTGGCCCGCAGTCGCTGGCAGGTGAGCTGTGCTGCCCTGTGGAGGGGTGAGGGGTTGGGGTGCAGGCGTGGTCGGAGGCCAGAGAGGGAAATGAGGCCCAGAGGGCTGGCTCTGTGCCCCTTCTGGGTCTGGAGAGCAAGGAAGTGGGGCTGAGCATCCTTCATTTCAAGTCTTTGCTCCCTGAGCCACCAGGGTGAGACAGGGCAACATGCAACATCTCTGCCAAGGTGGGGACAAGATGACAGAGCCCTGGGAACCACGTGTTTTAGGGCCCACCGTTTCCTGAGTTCCCCTCTGGCCTGGGAAGGCAGCAGGTCCCCTGCTGATGGCCCCCTGTCCTTCACGCCCCCAGCGCTCCCTGATGAGCTACAAGTCCATCCTGGTGATGCGCTCCATCCCAGAGCTGCTCCAGGGCCCGCCTGACAGCCCATCCCTCGGGATTGCCCGGCACCTGCGTGGTGACGCCAGCGCTTCCTCCAGCAGCTCCTCCTCCTCCGACAACGAGTTGGCCCCGTTTGCCCGGGCCAAGTCACTGCCATCCTCCCCGGTGACCCACTCCCCACTGCTGCACCCCCGGGGCTTCCTGAGGCCTTCTGCCAGCCTGCCTGAGGAGGCCGAGGCCTGTCCACCTGCCTCAGCCTCGGCTCTGCCTGCATCGCTGCAGGGCGAGGAGCCAGCAGCTGCCCCAGGCTGTGTGCCCCGGCAGAGTGTCATCCGAAGCCTGTTCTACCAGCAGGTGGGCGAAGGCCCAGAGCTAGGGGGCCCGTCCACAGGGAGCCGGCGGCACCCTGCCCGGCGGCGGCACCTTCTCAAGGGTGGCTACTTCTCGGGTGTCCTGCCGGGACTTCGGGAGCCACTGCTGGAGCACCGTGCGCTGGAGGAGGCGGCTGCCATGGAGGAGCAGGCTGCCCTGCAGGCCACAGCAGCCTCCTTGGAGACCGCCGTGCAGATGCCCAGAGCAAGCACCCAGGAGGCCTCTGGATCCAGCCGCTCCCCAGACCTTGACCCACCGAACACTGCCAGCTCCTCTGCCAAGGCCTGCAGCAAGGGGCAGTGTCCCGCTCTGGCTCCCCTGAGCCTTCAGGATGCCCCAGGAGAGGGCGTGCCTGGAGGGGGTGCACGGACCAGGGAGAAGGAGCATCCAGAGGGGATCCCGCGGGAGCTGAGACTGCCGTCCTCCAGCGGTGACGGGTGCTCCCCTCAGCAAGAGGGGTCGTCCCAGGACCAGTGTGGAGAGCAGGCTGCCCCTTTCTCCCAGCCCCAGTTGGCCCCGGCCCCCCAGGACGGTGGCTCCCCTGCTGCCTCGGCACCACAGCCTCCTGGCTCCTTCCCTTCAGGGCCCTGCACAGAGGCTCCCTTGACATCCTCCAGCCCCTCGTTCTCAAGAAAGCCGCAGGCCCCTCTCCCCGCTGCCCAAGCAAGCCCCCAGGCAGACTCTCAGAGCAGGCTGAAGGCCGTCCCTCTCACCAAGAGGCCTGGACCACCCGGACCCCCAGAGCCAGCCTCCCAGATGGGCACGGAGCCTAGCCCCTCCCTGGATGCTGAAGGCCTGGTCCAGGAGACAGAGGACCTGTCCCAGTCTTCACCCAGCCTGCAGCGGCCTCAGGAGCAGGCGACCACACGGAAGTTCTCCCTGGGGTGCCGTGGTGGCTACGCAGGGGTGGCGGGCTACGGCACCTTTGCCTTTGGGGGGGACGCTGGTGGCATGCTGGGGCAGGGCCCCATGTGGGCCAAGATGACCTGGGCCGTCTCTCAGTCCTCGGAGGAGCAGGATGAGGCTGGGACCGAGAGCCCACCACCCCAGGCCAGCACAGCGCCTGTACCCGAGGGTGATCGACCCCTCCCGAGGGCTTCCCAGGAGCTGAGCTCGTGGGAAGACTTTAGTGGAGGCTCTCAAGTGTCACTCGTACAGATCAGGGACCTGTCCAGGGACCCAGAAGCAGCAGACACCGTGTCCCTGGACATCTCAGAGGTGGACCCTGCCTACCTCAATCTGTCTGATCTGTATGACATCAAATACCTCCCGTTTGAGTTCATGATCTTTAGGAAGATCCCCAAACCAGTGGAGCAGGAGCGTTCATCCTCCCCTGAGTCTGAGGCCGGGGAGGAGCTGGCTGAGCTCCCAGAGCTTGCGTGGCCCTGGCCGGCCAGCCTGGAGATCACAGAGGAGCCGGAGGACATGGAGGCCCTGCTCGGGAAAGCTGCCGGCAGCAGGAAGCGCAAGTGGTCACCCCCTTCTGGCAGTCTCTTCCACCGCCCTGGAAGGCACTCACTGCTGGAGGAGCCCACAGAGCTGGGGCTACGCCAGAGGGTGAAGGCCTCGGTAGCCCACATCTCCCGCCTCCTGAGGGGCAGGCCTGAAGGTTACTACCCCTACCCTGCCCCGGAACTGGGCACATCCACGTTGCCCGCTCGGCACTTTGGGGTTCCCTGGCCAAAAAGATAGCTCCGGAGCTTGCCCGAGTGATGCAGGAAGCCCCCCATCCTACTCTCGTTCCCCTGATGCGGTGCTGCCCACACCTCCCGGGACATACTGGCTAGTTTCTGAGGTCACCTTTGTGGCCTCCAGTCCCTCCCCATGTGCATCTGAAGCCCAGCGGTAATGCGACTGCAGTTAAACCCCCGCGGAGATAGGAACTGGACCAGCCCTCCCTGGTCCTGATCCCAGAGCCCTCAGCCTGTGGCCCTGTGGGCCCTGAGCTGCCAGCCTAAGCTGCCCACGGTGCCCTGCCCATGATGGGCTGATGCCATGGGGTAGGGAGGGGCGGTGCTCTCCCACCATGGCTTTAGCTTATTTCCAACAAGACCCCTTGAGACCGGGCTATTCTGCTGCATGGGGATCCCCAGAGCCTTCCTCTTATGCTCCCAGAGGAGCCAGACCCCTAAAGTGTGACCTTCTTCCCATGTCTACTTCCTTACTGCAGGTCTGGAGAAGGAGGGTCCTCCCCGGAAGAAGGCAGGTCTAGCTTCCTTCCGCCTGTCAGGCCTGAAGAGCAAGGACCAAGGTGGGTACACTGCCCAGAGGCAAGGCCCCCCCCAGCAGCCCAAGGGACCTTACTGTGGGGAAGGGGAACTCTGTCAAGACCATGTGGGGTGGCAAGGGGAAGTTTATATCCCCAGCGGCTCAAGTGCCTACAGGGGTACTCTGGCGCCCCAGCAGTCAGGAGCCGGCAGTCCTGGAAGCCTTCCTGGAGTAGGCGCTGGTGTTGGCGATGAGCCGGGTGGGGGTGGGGCTCATCTCCTGTATGCCTGCAGTGAGGTTCAGGCCTTGTTCTCAGGCCTAAGGTCACCGCTGAAGGCTCGCCTTACCTCCATTCCCTAGCACCATCATTCCTAAGAGAGCTCTCCGATGAGACGGTGGTCCTGGGCCAGTCTGTGACCCTGGCCTGCCAGGTGTTGGCCCAGCCAGCTGCACAGGCCACCTGGAGTAAAGGTAAAGATGTCTCCTGAGGCTGAGGGCCAGGGAGGCAGGGTCCTCCTTTCAGGCATTGCGCTCACTGTACAGAGGGAAACTGAGGCCCTGGGTGTGACCACCAGGCAGGGCACCTGTTGGGAGCTTATCTTGAGGCTCACTCTCTCCTGCTGCAGACGGGGCTCTTCTTGAGAGCAGCAGCCGCCTCCTCATCTCCTCTACGCGCAAGAACTTCCAGCTTTTGACCATCCTGGTGGTGACTGCTGAGGACCTGGGCGTGTACACGTGCAGTGTGAGCAATGCGCTGGGGACGGCAGCCACTACGGCCGTCCTCCGGAAGGCAGGTGGGTTGGCTGTGAAGGGCCCGGAGGACGTGAGGCTCAGCACCGGGCACCCAGAGCCTGGCCCGACCAGGGTCTGGAGGCTTTGGGAGGGGACGTGGGAGCAGGGCGACACAGCCGGCCAGGGGGCTCTTCTTACATTCCCTTGGAACCTCCCTGTCTCTCCAGTAGTGTGGGAGGAGACGGCTTCCCATTCTGTAGCTCCATTACAGCCCAACCACGCTCTCAGAACCCAGTGCCAGGGTGTGTTTCGGTGGGACCCAAAGCGGAGGCTGCAAGCCTAGCTCTGAGACCTCTGACCTGATCCCCAGAGGGGGCCAGCCCCAACCTGCCCTGCACCACAGTCCGGCAAAGCAGAGGCCCCTCTGACTAGAGCCTGGGGTTTGTGGGGGGCTGTGAGCAAGGGCCATTCCATGGGGCTCCTGGGTGGGCACCGGTGGGAGGGGAGCCTGGTGGGGTTGGGCCGGGCAGACACCTCCAGAGGCCTCTCGAAGGAGAGGCACTGGGCTCTTCCTACTAGTCAGCCTTGGAAAGGACCCCAAGTAAACTGGACCAGGTGTGGGTGGGCTCAGGGGCCTGGCAGTAGGGTGCAGGAGGAGAAGGCAGCCGGCTGGGGCTCAGAGCTTCCATAGAGAGCTCCTGCAAGCCCACCCCGGACGGCCGCCTGTGGACCCTGCAGAGCGCCCCTCTTCCTCGCCACGGCCGGACATCGGGGAGGTGCATGCGGACGGGGTGCTGCTGGTCTGGAAGCCCGTGGAGTCGTACGGCCCTGTGACGTACATTGTGCAGTGCAGCCTGGAAGGTATGAGGCCCTCCTGGACCAACCCTCCTGGGTGGGGGGGGTCCCAGAGTCGCTGTAGGCGGAGGAGGGCGCTAGGGACACGCCTGGCTGCTTTGCGCCCCACCGGGCCTCCCCACGCTGACGTGGGGTGGGCAGCCGCGGCTGGGCTGCCTCTCACTCGCTCCCGTGTCACCCAGGCGGCAGCTGGAGCACGCTGGCCTCGGACGTCTTTGACTGCTGCTACCTCACGGGCAAGCTTCCTCGGGGCGGGGCGTACACCTTCCGGACGGCCTGCGTCAGCAAGGCGGGCATGGGCCCCTACAGCAGCCCCTCGGAGCAGGTCCTCCTGGGAGGGCCGAGCCGCCTGGGTGAGCCCCTGGGCAGGCCTCTGTGGGGACGCGCCTCGCCGCCTCGACCGGTCACACACTCACTCGGGGTGGTTCCTTCTGCCCACTGGGCACTCCCACCCACAATGGCCTGGGGAGTGAGACGGCAGAGTGTTGGGGGTTAAAAGAGGGCCTTCCTGTCAGGTTGGGAAAGGGTGATGGGAGAAGAGGTTGGGGGAGACAGCGATGCAGGGCTGCCCTCTTCCTACAGCCTCCGAAGAGGAGAGCGGTGCCGCGGGGCCAGCCCGGCCCCCTCCCAGCATGCAGACCTTCGCCTTCCAGACGCAGATGAGAAGGTGCAGGGCCTCCTCCACCCTACTCACTCTTCATGCTCCTACCCCAGCCCCGTGCTTTCGCCCCTCTGATCACTTGCGTCCACATCGCCTCAGCGTCTGCCACCCTCTCCCGGACCTCCTTGCTGGGCGTGCTTCTCTAGACTGGGAGGGAGGGTGGGCTCTGGCCTGATCCACCAGCCTGGCCTGCGCGTCCTCCCCAGGGGCCGCTTCAGCGTGGTGCGGCAGTGCCGAGAGAAGGCCAGTGGGCGCACGCTGGCTGCCAAGATCGTGCCCTACCACCCTGCGGACAGGACTGCTGTGCTGCAGGAGTACGAGGCTCTCAAGGGCCTGCGCCACCCACACCTGGCACAGCTGCAGGCTGCCTACCTCAGCCCCAGGCACCTGGTCCTCATCTTAGAGCTCTGTTCCGGGCCTGAGCTGCTCCCCTGTCTGGCTGAGAGGTGAGAGGGGCCCTGGCCTGCATTCCAGGCTCAGGACCTGGCTGGAGCACTGTGGTCTGCCTCCTCACCCACCTCCTTGCCCCGCCTCCCCCCATCAGCCCACCAGAGTCGCTCAGTAGATCTGGGACCTCCTTCCTAAGCCCACAGGGAAGGCCCCGGTGCTGGCTGTGGACAGAGCCTGGGTGCCCCTCCCCTTGTGCCCCTAACTGGCCCTCTGCCCCCAGGGCCTCCTACTCGGAATCAGAGGTGAAGGACTATCTGTGGCAGATACTAAGTGCCACCCAGTACCTGCATGCCCAGGGTATCCTGCATCTGGACCTCAGGTCGGAGAACATGATTGTCACAGAGTATAACCTGCTCAAGGTCATCGACTTTGGAAACGCCCAGAGCTTGGCCCAGGAGAAGGTCCTGCCCTCAGAGAGATTCAAGGACTACCTGGAGACCATGGGTGCGCAGGGCGCAGACCCCGAGCCCGATCTGGGGGAGGGGTGTGCCAGGAGCAAGCCCCAGTCCTGCCCCCTGCCCCCTCCACTGCAGACAGCCTGTGACCCCCAGCTATGCCGTCCCCAGCTCCGGAGCTCCTGGAGGGCCAGGGTGCTGTTGCGCAGACCGACATCTGGGCCATCGGCGTTACAGCCTTCATCATGTGAGTCTCCACGCGTGCTGGGCAGGCAGGAAGGGCAGGCCTGGAGTCTGTGGACGGTGACCCCAGGTCTCTGTGGCGCCCGTCCATTGAGGGTAAGGTCAGTCACATGACTGCCACCCATACAGGTTGAGCGCTGAGTACCCCGTGAGCGGTGAGGGAACGCGAGACACGCAGAAGGGCTTGCGCAAGGGGCTCATCCAGCTGAGCCGCTGCTATGCCGGGCTGTCCGGGGGTGCCGTGGCCTTCCTCCGAAGCACCCTGTGTGTGCAGCCCTGGTAAGCACCTCCGCCGACTCTGCCTGGCCCACGGCCCTGTGCGCTGACCTGCCCGTCGCGGGTGGGACCGCGGTAAACACTGCCCTCCGTGTGCTCCAGGGTCCGGCCGAGTGCGTCCAGCTGCCTGCAGAGCCCGTGGCTGACGGAGGAGGGCCCAGCCAGCTCCCAGCCTGCAGCGGTGACCTTCCCAACCGCTGGTCTGCGCGTCTTTGTGCGAGAGCGCGAAAAGAGGCGGGCACTGCTGTTCAAGAAACACAGCCTGGCCCAAGTGCGCTGAACCCCGGGGCCCAGGGCCGCCTCCCAGTCTTTCAGGACTCCCTGCAAACCCACGCACCCATCAATAAAAAGCAGCCCCGGATGAGGCGTCCTCTGTTTCACTGTTTTGTTCTGGGGAGAGGGTGAGGGCCCTGCCGGCTTCCTGGTGTTTGGGGAGGGCAGGGCTGTCCTGGGCTCTGTGCCTGCAAAGGCAGCATTAGGACTAGAGCCCCCTGAGCCAGTGCGGCGTGGAGGCAGCTCCACACTCTCACGGTGGGTATGTTTTTTCTGTGTCAGCGTTCCTTCGGACATGGACACACGCCCAGGTCATCTGCAGGGAAAAACTGATTGTGGGCAGGTATCCAGGATTCCAGCTTGTCCACCACAGCATCATTCCTGGCAGTGTGGGGGTGAGGGGCTCAGGCTGGAGAGGAGACACTGCCCTCCTGATTCTCAGCGAGTCTCGTGGAGCTGGCAGCCGAGCCAGGCTGGCGAATCCAGCCCTCCTTGCCTTCCCCGTCTCCAGAGAGCGGTGTCTGCACACTGGACGTGCACCACTGAGCTCTTACCTGGGCCCAAGACCCCGCATCTAAAAACCAAACATTTCCGAAAGTGAACTGACACCTCCCCACCCTCACCCAGCCACCCACTTTCCTTTCCCCCTGCTGTGTGAGCTCGGTCAAGACACGGCCACTCAGCCCATACTTAGGCCTGGCCGCCTGGTTCCTGGGCGCTGACAGCTTAGACGCCACGTCAGCGGCTCCCCCCACCCCACCCCCTCACTGGCTCACCTGGCAAGGTGGGGAGGGAGCCAAGGTGGGCACACGCCCTGTGCTCTCTTGGACTGGCGGGGTTCTGCTGTGACCAGAGGGGCTTCTGCCTTAGCTCTTCCCATCACGTTCCTCCCGCACCCCCCAGCGTGGCCCTGCGCTGGCCTGTCATCAGCCCCACGCCACTCTCCTGTCATGTGGACTAGTACCACTGCCGGAATCACAGAAAGGATTTTTTTTTTAACTATCTCCATAGTTTTGTCTTTTCCCAGAATGTCATGTAGTTGGAATGCTATGGTATATAGACTTTTCAGATTGGCGTTTTTCACTTAGTAAAAATTTAAATATCCTCCGTGTCGTTTTGTGGCTTGATGGAAAAATTTTCCTCAACTTTTTTTTGTAGCAACAAAAATTATTTTAAAGAGTATAGTTCAGTAGTTACAGATTTATAATGTTTACAACCATCACCGCCATTCATCCCCAGAACTCTTTTCATCTCATAAAACTGAAAGTTTATAACCATTAAATGCTAACTCCTCAGTCTTCCCTCTCCTCAGTCCCTGGCACCTGCCATCCTACTTTCTATATCTATGAATTTGACTATTTTTTGTTGTTGTTGTTTAGTGACTTAAGTCATGTCTGACGCTTTTGTGGCCCCATGGACTGTAACCCTGCCAGGCTTCTTTATCCGTGGGATTTCCCAGGCAAGAATACTGGAGTGGGCTGCTATTTCCTACTCCAGGGTATCTTCCTGACCCAGGAATTGAACCCGCATCTCCTGCACTGAGCCACTTGGGAAGGCCCTTGACTACTCTAGATACCTTATGTAAGTGGAATCAGACACTATTTGTCCTTTTGTAACTGGCTTAGTCTCTTAGCATGATGTCCTCAAGATTCATCCATGTTATAGCATATTGCAGAATTTCTTTCCTTTTAAAGGTTGAATAGTATTCTACTGCATGTACAAATCACATTTTACTTATCTATTCATCCATCACTGTACACTTGAGTTGCTTCCATGTTTCAGCTAGCGTGGATATTGCTCCTATGAACATGGGTGTACTACCTCTTCCAGACCTTGCTTTCAATCTTTTTGATTACATATCCAGAAGAAGAATTTCTGGGTCATATGGCTATTACATTTTTAATTTTTTGAGGAAACTCCCTTGATTTTCTACATTGGCTGTACAATTTTACCTTCCTTCAAACACCACAGAATTTTTCAGCTTCTTTATATCCTCATCAACTTCTGTTGTTTTCTGTTTTGTTTTCGATAGTAAGTCATTCAAATGGGTATGAGGTGGTATCTTGTAGCTTTGATTTGCATTTTCCTAGTGATCAGTGATATTGAGAACCTTTTCATGAATTTGCTGGCCATTTAAATATCTTTTTGGAGAAATGTCTATGCAAGTCTTTTGCCCATGTTTGAATCATATGTTTGTATTGAGTTTGGCACCACCCTTAGGGCAAAAAGTGAAGAAGAACTAAAGAGCCTCTTGATGAAAGAGGAGAGTGAAAAACTTAAAGCTCAACATTCAGAAAACTAAGATCATGGCATCCAGTCCCATCACTTCATGGCAAATAGATGGGGGAACAGTGGAAACAGTGGCTGACTTTATTTTTGGGGACTCCAAAATCACTGCAGATGGTGATTGCAGCCATGAAATTAAAAGATGCTTACTCCTTGGAAGAAAAGTTATGACCAACCTAGACAGCATATTAAAAACCAGAGACATTACTTTGTCAACAAAGGTCCATCTAGTCAAGGCTATGGTTTTTCCACTGGTCATGTATGGATGTGAGAGTTGGACTATAAAGAAAGCTGAGCGCCGAAGAATTGATGCTTTTGAACTGTGGTGTTGGAGAAGACTCCTGAGAGTCCCTTGGACTGCAAGGAAATCCAACAGTCCATTCTAAAGGAAATCAGTCCTGTGTGTTCATTGGAAGAACTGATGTTGAAGCTGAAACTCCAATATTTTAGCCACCTGATGTGAAGAACTGGCTCATTTGAAAAGACCCTGATGCTGGGAAAGATCGAAGGCAGGAGGAGAAGGGGATGACAGAGGATGTGATGGTTGGATGGCATCAGTGACTCAATGGACATGAGTTTGGATAAACTCCAGGAGTTGGTGATGGACAGGGAGGCCTGGCGTGCTGTGGTTCATGGGGTTGCAAAGAGTCGGACACGACTGAGCAACTGAACTGAATTGAACTGAGTTTTAGGAATTTTTAATATAGTTTGGCTATTAATTCTTTAGATATATGATTTGCAAATATTCTCTTCCTTCTATGAGTTTCCAGTTTACTTTGTTGATATTGCCATTTGATGCACAAATCTTTAAGGTTTTTCATAAAATCCAATTTGTCTATATCATCTTTTGTAGCTTACACTTTTTGTACCATATTCAATAAATCATTACCAAGTTTAATGACAGAAGATTTTACCCTAAATATTTTCTCCTAAGAGTTTAATAGTTTCAAGTTTTATCCTTAGGTCTTAGGTCCATTTTGAGTTAATTTTTGTTTATGGTATTGGGTAAGGGTCCTACTTCATTCTTTTCCATGAGGATATCCAGTTTTCCCAGCATCACTGTTGAAAAGACTGTTCTTTCCCCATTGAATGGTTTTGGCACCCTTGTCAAAAATCATTTGACTATATATGCAACAGTCCGTTTCTGGGATCTCTAGTCTTTTCCATTGGTGTGTCTGTCTTTATGCAAGTACTACACTGTTCTGATTACTGTAGATTTTCAGGAAGTTTAGAAACCAGGAAATGTGAATCCTCTAGTTTTGTTCTTTTTCCAGATTGTTTTACCTATTGGGGTTCTTTAAGGTGTCACTGGATTTTAGGATAGGTTTTTCTATTTTTTCCAAAAAAAACCTATCATTAGAATACTGATAGGGATTCAGTAGAATCTGTGGATTGCTTTGGGTATTATTGACATTTTAAAAATATTAGATCTTTCAATCAATGAATATGGGACATGTTTCCATTTATTTATGTCTTCTTTATTTCAACAAGATTTTTGAGTTTTCATTGTAAAGTCTTCCACCTCCTTTGTAAAGTTTATGAAAGTGAAAGTCACTCAGTTGTGTCCGACTCCCTGTGACCCCATGGACTATACATACAGTCCATGGAATTCTCCAGGCCAGAATACTGGAGTGGGCAGCCTTTCCATTCTCCAGGGATCTTCCCAACCCAGGGATTGAACCCAGGTCTCCCACATTGCAGGCAGATTCTTTACCAGCTGAGCCACCAGGGAAGCCCTTGTAAAGTTTACACCTAAGTGTTTTATTCTTTTTGATGCCATTGTAAATTGAATATTTCCATTATTTTCTTTTCAGACTATTCATTGTTACTGCATAGAAATGCAACTGATTTTTGTGTATTGACTTTGTATACTGATATTTTGCTGAATTTTGCTGAATTAGCTCTAATAGATTCTTTGGTGGAATCTTTAGGGCTTCGTACATATAAGATCTTCCCCTTCATGGATCACAGCCTTGTTGTGGGGAAGGGGCTTTCTTAACTCAATGAAGCTATGAGCCATGCTCTGCAGGTCCACCTAAGATGGGCAGGTCATGGTGAACAGTTCTAAGAAAACATGGTCCACTGGAGAAAGAACCAGCAACCCACTCTAATATTCTTGCCTGGAGAACCCCATGGACAGTATGAAAAGGCAAAAAGATTTGACACTGGAAGATGAGCCCCCAGGTCAGAAGGTCTTCAATATGCTCCTGGGAAAGAGCAGAGGGCAATTACTAATAGCTCCAGAAAGAATGAAGTAGCTGGGCTGTGGGAGACAGCAAACTGGGCAAGATGGTGTGTTCCGGCTGTCTCACTCCATGTTTTGTAAATAATGTCTGTGTAACAGCTGAGATCATGTGTAGCACTGCACATGAGCCTTACGAGGCTCATCTGGTCACGGGCTGTCTGCGGATCGCATGTATAAGCTTCACCTGGACAAGCAGCAGCATTTACTCCTGTGTCACAGCTATGTCCTTTGGGTCAGCCACAAGAGGAGAGAGCTGTGATATGGCTGCTGCGTCAGCCAGGAGAGAATAAACGTGTCTGCAGTTTCTACAGCTCCTCGCATCTCCTTCCAGCCTCTTAGTTTGAGCCTTGCCTACCCTGGGTTCGGCAAACAGTACGGAGAGTGTGAACAGCAAGACAATTGGCGTCATGAACAGGATGAAGAGCTTTACACAGGGGCCAAAACAAAAAGGACACTCAGTTGTGATGTATCTGGCGGTGAAAGTAAAGTCTGATGCTATAGACATGTTAGTTATGGCTGGGTCATGGCAGTGAAAGCACCAGATCCTAACCACTAGACCACTGGTCAGTGACAAGGTCATTCAGCTTTGCAGAAAAGAATTTCCACAAGGATGGAAAGTAGTGAAACAAGTAAAGTATTAGGAGGGAAAAGAGTACAGTACGTGTGGATAGACACATGAGCAGACTCAACAGGAGAGTCCCTGAGTTGCTGAGTCATGCCCACCCGGTAGTTTGAATTACTTTTATGGGGTATTTCTTCCAGTTTTCCTTTGGCCAATCATTATGATTTTCCTGGTTCACAGTCCATATCTCAGTATCTTCCTGTGTGTGTAGGCATTGCTTAGCCAAAATGGATTCTACCAAAAAGGCACCTGGATGTGACTCTCCTTTGGCCTTCAAGGAGTCTTTTCTGTACATGTGTGGTCAGAGAGGTCTCCTGACTTCCCCAATAAGAAATACGTGGTCTCTGCAGAGTCCAGCATCCTCAATTGCCCTGCTAGTCTTGTCTTTGAATTTTGGTCACTAGAGAATGAATCTCCAATTGCTCTACCCTGGGGGCACCCATCTGCCTACTCCCTCAGGCTCTTGAACCAAGGTAAATTGGATGAGGTCAAGCAGGAGATGGCAAGATTAAACGCCCATATTTTAGGAATCAGTGAACTAAAATGGATTGCTGTTGTTCACTCTCTCAGTTGCATCCAACTCTTTGCAACCTCATGGACTGCAAAGAGTTGACTCATTGGAAAAGACCTTGATGCTGGGAAGGATTGGGGGCAGGAAGAGAAGGGGGCAACAAAGGATGAGGTGGCTGGATGGCATCACCGACTCGATGGACATGGGTTTGGGTGGACTCCGGGAGTTGGTGATGGACAGGGAGGCCTGGCGTGCTGCGGTTCATGGGGTCACAAAGAGTCGGACACGACTGAGCGACTGAACTAAACTGAACTGGACTACAGCACACCAGGCTTCCCTGTCCTCCATCTCCTGGAGTTTGCTCAAACTCACGTCCATTGAGGTGGTGATGCCATCCAACCATCTCGTCCTTTGTTGTCCCCTTCTCTTGCCTTCAATCTTTTCCAGCAACAGGGACTTTTCTAATGAGTCAGCTCTTCCCATCAGGTGGCCAAATTATTGGGTGGGAATGGGCAATTAAATTCAGCTGTTGTTACTGTTCATCAGCTAAGTACTGTCCGACTTTGGGAGGGGTGAGGATGGGGGTTGTTGGCCTCAGGCTGGGGCCCTGCATGTCCCTATGCGCCGCAGTGACCCCAGTGCAGGCGGGGGCCGTGGGGAGCCTGGTCCCAACTCCCAAGTCCAGCAGCCGCCAGGAGCCAGTCAGGCATGCCTCCCTCCCCAGTTTTAGCTGATGGCAGAGTGCGGGTAGGTACAGGTTGGGCTGCCTCGCTGGGGAGCGTTTCCCTGGACATGAGCCCCAGGGTCGGACCAGATGAAGAGGGACCTGCCGAGGACGGGTGGATGACGGATGGCCTGGGCGGCGGGGCCAGGTGGCAGGAGGCCCCCGTGCGGGGTGGGGCCGCGCGCTCGTCCCCCGGGCCCGCGCCGGAGTCCCCGCCCCGCGGCCCTCCCTGCGCCCGCGCTGCCCTTCCCGGTGGCCGCCAGCCCTCGCCTGCCTGCACTGCTGACCAGCCAGCGTCCCCAGTCTGGGCCCTACCTGGCTCTGCCCCGTGCGGGCGTTGCTCCCGGCCGAGGAGGACCCTGTGCTGGCGGCCTCTGGTGAGAGCCCGCGTCATTCGCTGGCGGCCCACTCGCATGTGGATCTCTTGCGCGGCGCACGGCCACCCGCTCCACCTCCGCTTCTGCGGTCTTCATGGTGACCAGCCCCCATCCTGAAGCTATCTAGGGCCCACTGTAGGTGACCGCATTAGCATAATGGGCACCATATATGTAATATACATATATGTGTATAAAGTATGAAAATATAGCCTACAATGCTAAGAACTGTTCAAGGCAGTAGAGATATAGAGATGAGTATCTACCCCAAACCACTAACTTCATAGTGGTTGTATTTCCTTTTTCTTTTAAATTTGGTTTTGTTTTCTGTCATTGAAAGATACAAAGGTTGAGACTTGGAGAGACTAATGTGGTTTTTCCCTGACCTGAGTAAGAATGCTGGGCATTTCTCAAGAGAAAAAGGTGGAAATGGCTGGCTGCACGGAGTAAGCAGCACCCTGGTGAGAGGTGAAATCAAAAGGAGGAGGACTTGACCTCTTGGAGATGTGGAAAATAAGTTTCCAAGAATAGCTGCCAACTGGCGCATACCTCTCAAATGCAGAAGGAATTGAGGAAGGGTGGAAGGGCTCAGTATCTGCATAGCACTGAGCACTCTGCATCTGCCTGGGGCTTCATGCCTGTGGTTTTGTAAATGTATACAGTCCTTGTCCTCAGTTCCCGGCACAAAGTTTCAAAACTTGAAATTTCCCAACTGACAGAAGCATCTTGGGAGGCTAATGAGTGACCCTGAGGTCCCTAAATAACTTAGGCTGGGGGCTGGTTTCCAGAAAGATAGGAATGTGACTAGAGGCTTGGAACTGTGATCCCCCATCCCCAACATCTTGGGAGGGGAGGAGGCTGGAGACAGTTTAATGATGAGGCAGTGATTTAGTCAATTGTGCCTATTTGATGAAACTCCAATAAAAATACTCGAGCCCAGGGCTAGACAAAGCTTCCTGCTGCCACACTGATATGCTTTGACGCTGGGAGAGGGCTGTGCCTGATTCCACATGAGGGCATGGAAGCACTGCTTCTCCCCGCATGCTGGCCATCTGTACCTTGGCCCGTGCATCTCTTCCATCTGGCTGTATCCTTTTTGACATGTATCATAAGTATAGCACTTTCCTGAGTTCTGTGAGTCATTTTAGCAAATTTTTGAACCTGAAGGTGTCATGGGAACTCCTGCGTTTATAACCAGCTCGTCATAAGTGTAGGTGGCCCCTGAGATTTGAGACTAGCATCACAATGCAACTCATCTTATGGGGCTGATCCTCTTACCTGTAGGGTCTGTGCTAAGTCCAGGTAGTGAGGGTCAGAGTTGTCCAACTGGTGTGGGAGATAACTCACAAGAATATGAGATAACTCCCATTAGGAGTCCACAGCTTTGGAATTTCAGAAAGTTGAGCCCCCAATGCTGGCTCCTCAAATTTCCTGATTGCCATTGGCATTGCTCACCCCATTTACCCCAATAATCTTGCAAACATACATTTTCCAATACTGGATGTGTTTATGCTTTAAAACTAGACAGTAGTTGGTTATTTGGTTGAATCTTGCATGACACTGTGTCCTCACAGATCTTCCTACGCTTGAGATGAATGATGACAGACACAGTTGGACAACTACTGATGCACACACTTGCCCAGTAGCCTCTTTCTGGCAAAGCCTTAGTGTCTCTTCACATCCTCCTGCATCCACAGTGGTAGGCTCCTAGCTCTGTATTTGGTCCTTAGCCCAAATGTATTGGTGGCTGGTTCGCTTGACTACTGGAATGGAAAGAAGTGACCTGCCCGAACCAGAGCAGAGATCATAGGTATGAGAGTGGGATGCCACAGGAATTACTGTTGAAATATATGAGATCTGAATCTGAGGACTCTCAGTGATCATAACATTTACTATGTTTAGAGTATGGAGTAGGTCCAGCCTCCTGTCCCCTCTGAGTTTTCTGAGTAAGAATCAATATAACGTTGTCTGGGCACCAGTGGACCAAAACGATGATGAGTGATAGCAAATAACCTTAAAGATAGTGGTTCACACCTTTACAGCATCTCATATAGTTAAGCATTATTGCGAGCAAATTACTCTTATAAATGTGATACCTCATATAAAGGAAGAAAAAAATTGTGAAAATTAAAGGCAAAATTGATGCACTGGTAATCATGGTAGAAGATTTTAATACACTATGTTTAGAAACCATAGATCAGATGTATAAAAATACTTAAATTTGTGGAAGTTTTGATATCACAACTGGAAACATTCATGAGTTAGAAAGATAGACAGATAGGTGGTAGTTTGCATTCATGAAATGGAGGAGCCATGTTATTTTCAGATGCCTAGATGCCATCCTCAAAAACCCCTCAAAGCAGAAATGATACAGGCCGTATTTTCTGACCACTGTAAAATGACATTGCTGACTGTTGGTGAAAGGATAAACAAGTTACAGATAACCACCTGGAAGCCTTAGTTCAGTTCAGTTTGGTTGCTCAGTCGTGTCCGACTCTTTGCAACCCCATGGACCACAGCATGCCGGGCCTCCCTGTCCATCACCAATTCCCAGAGTCCACACAAACCCATGTCCAACAAGTCAGTGATGCCATCCAGCCATCTCATCTTTTATTGTCCCCTTCTCCTCCTGCCCCCAGTCTTTCCCAGCATCAGGGTCTTTTCCAGTGGATCAGCTCTTCGCATCAGGTGGCCAAAGTACTGGAGTTTCAGCTTCAGCATCAGTCCTTCCAGTGAATACCCAGGACTGATTTCCTTTAGGATGGACTAAGTGGATCTCCTTGCAGTCCAAGGAACTCTCAAGAGTCTTCTCCAACACCACAGTTCAAAAGCATCAATTCTTCGGCCCTCAGCTTTCTTCACCGTCCAACTCTCACATCCATACATGACTACTGGAAAAGCCATAGCCTTGACTAGACAGACCTTTGTTGGCAAAGTAATGTCTCTGGTTTTTAATATGCTGTCTAGGTTGGTCATAACTTTCCAGAAACCATCCTAAATGATTTCTGCATTAACTGGAAAGCTGAAATGATGATTAAGGCATGAAACTAGCAGGAAAGGATGTCCCTTTGTTCCCCCAACTGTCAGAATTCTCAGGCAAACACTGGGAAAAATAATTCATTCTGGTCATATTCAGGTTCTCGTCACTAAAATGGGGGGTGAGATTACTGCAGAACACAAAACTTTAAATGAGAATTTAACTTTTCATATGCTCACACTATACAAACTGTTGTTATCAGATGGTACCTTAGAAAAAAATAGCATTCAGAATACACACTCTGTGAGGTTTCTTCTAAGACCCCACTCTCTGCAGCCATGAGTCAATGTACCTTCAATACAGGTTTTCCCATGCTCCTGTGCATGCAAGATTGCTGGCCCCTTGGGCAGCTTGGTCAACAGATATGATAGCTAGCTAGCAGATGATGACTGCCGCCATGAAATTAGAAGACAAATTGCTTCTTGGCAGGAAAGCTATGACAAACCTAGACAGTGTATTAAAAAGCAAAGACATCACTTTGCCAACAAAGATCTGTATAGTCAAGGCTATGGTCTTTCCAGTGGTCTTGTACAGATGTGAGAGCTGGACCATAAAGAAAGCAGAGCACTAAAGAATTGATCCTTTCAAACTGTGTTGCTGGAGAAGACTCTTGAGAGTCCCTTTGACAGCAAGGAGATCAAACCAGTCAATCCTAAAGGAAAATCAACCCTAAATACTCATTGGAAGGACTGATGCTGAATACTTTAGCCACCTGATGCAAAGAGCTAACTCATTGGAAAAGATCCTGATGCTGGTAAAGATTGAAGGCAGAAGGAAAAGAAGGTGACAGAGGATGAGATGGCTGGATGGCATTACCAATTCAATGGACATGAACTTGGGCAAATTCCGGGAGCTGGATGGTGTGGTATAGGGAGGCCTGGTGTGCTAGAGCCCATGGGGTCACAAAGAGTTGGACATGATTTGAAAACTGAACAACAACAAGGTTAGATAAATCTATCAATAGATAGATTATATTGATTGATGGGTTGGTAGATTAAGTAGATAGATATATAGATGATAACAAAATTATGGATAAATAAAAATAAAGCTTTAGATAGATGGTTACATAGATACATCGATTAGATAGATGAGGGATAGATGAATGAGTGGGTAGATGAATGTGTGATATTAGGGATATATAGATAGATGAAAGATAGGTAGATATGATAGATGGTAGGAAGATCACAGATAGACTAGATCTGTTTATCAATAGATCAGATTGATTGATCAGTCAATAGATATTCTGAAAACTCCTTCTGATTTAGAAAACTGAAACCCTGAAGCAAATTACAGCAGGCACACTCTATCACAGTTGCCAAGGAAGTTGGGGGATTCCCAGGGCAGAAGCAAAGACAGAGGAGACCAGGGCTGAACACAGCATCTGGACATCTGTGTTTCAACAGTGGTCACAACTTGTGGCAGGGCAAGTGGGCAATGAGACAGAGATCTCCCACTGAAATGGGAACACTCGGTTTTGCCCTATCTGCAGAGGGTTGGGCCACAAACCAAGACCAGACAAACAGGAGCATCCAGTCTGAAATCACAAGGCACCAAAGGAAGGTGGCCACTGGGGAGAGAGTAGAAACCACAAATCGATGGACTCCTGATGTTGGAATCATGAGTGTGCCAGTACATAAAACGTAGGACAAAAGATAAAATAAAAATCATGTGCAGAGCGGGAGATACCATAAGGCTGACCAGACAATTTTGGAAATAGCCAATAAGTAATTCTAAAATAGAAAGCTGTAATAGCTGAAATTAAAGCTCAAAGTGTGGTGTGAATTAAACATGAAATTAGACTGGGCTAAAAAAAGAATTAGTGAACTAGAAAATTAAGGTGCACAAACCTAGCCAAACTGCAGCAAAGAAACAACAGAATAGAAAATATAAATACAGTTACAGACAAGTGATAACTAAAGGGAGAACAGAGTCTTTTTTTAAGCAATCATGAATAAAACAATGAATTCTAAATGTTCTAAAAGTGAAAATAATTCTCAGATTCAGAAAACAAAAAGAGGGCAAACTATTTATACATGTACACCTAATGAAATTTCATAATTGATGCTTTTGAACTGTGGTGTCGGAGAAGACTCTTGAGAGTCCCTTGAACTGCAAGATCAAACCTGTCAATCCTAAAGGAAATCAGTCCTGAATATTCATTGGAAGGACTGATGCTGAAGTTGAAACTCCAATACTTTGGCCACCTGATGTGAAGAACTGACTCATTGGAAAAGACCTTGATGCTGGAAAGATTGAAGGCGGGAGGAGAAGGGGATGACAGAGGATGAGATGGTTGGATGGCATCACCAACTTGATGGACATGAGTTTGAGTGGGCTCTGGGAGTTGATGATGGACAGGGAAGCCTGGCGTGCTACAGTCCATGGGGTCGCAGTCAGACACGACTGAGCAACTGAACTGAAGAAGGGATGTGTACATGTCCTCTGCTCTGCCATCTTGAGCTTATCTCCTTCCTGTGCAGTGTTTATGTGAAGATAATTTTTCGTTTCTCTGAAATAATATCCAAGAGTGCACATGCTGGCTTTTGTAATAGTGTGTGTTTGGTTTTATAAGAAACTGCCCAGTGTGTTCCAGAGTGGCTGCACTAGTTTACATTCTGACCAGAAGTGCCTGTGGTATTCAGTTTCTCTTTGTCCTCACTACATTTGGTGTTGTTATTTTGTAAAAATTAATGAAAATAAACTTCAATTAAGATAGAATTGAAATGCCAGAATGGGGAGTTCTCATGGCCTATGATGAAGGCAGAGCCCATCAAGGGCCAAGAAGAAAGACTTGTTCTTCTTCACTGGCAAGGGTTCAGCCAATGAGACACAGGTACAACTCAGCCAATGAAAAGCCACTGCACTTTGAACTCTCAGTTCTTCTATGAATAGTTTGTTTGCTATAGCCCTCTCAATATTTTCTCACCTAAATTCTCCCCTTCTTGTTGCAGGGGATTTATACATGGTTTGTGCTGGCTGAGGACCCCAAATTGGAATTCTTTGCTGACCCTGAATAAGCCCACTTTTATTTATTTATTTATTTTGATGCTTTTGAACTGTGGTGTTAGAGAAGACTTTTTTTTTTTAAACTGGAAGCTAACTACTTTATAGTATTGTAGTGGTTTTTGCCATACATTGACATGAATCAGCCATGCGTGTATATGTGTTCCCCATCCTGAACCCCCTCCCACCTCCCTCCCCATCCCATCCCCCAGGGTCATCCCAGTGCACCAGCCCTGAGCATCCTGTCTCATGCATTGAACCTGGACTGGCAATCTATTTCACATATGATAATATACATGTTTCAATGCTATTCTCTCAAATCATCTCACCCTTGCCTTCTCCCACAGAGTCCAAAAGACTGTTCTATACATCTGTGTCTCTTTTGCTGTCTTGCATATAGGGTCATCGTTACCATCTTTCTAATTTCCATATATATGTGTTAATATACTGTATTGGTGTTTTTCTTTCTGACTTACTTCACTCTGTAGAATAGGCTCATTTCATCCACCTCATTAGAACTGATTCAAATGTATTCTTTTCAATGACTAATATTCTATTGTGTATATGTACGACAGCTTTCTTAGCCATTCGTCTGCCGATGGAAATCTAGGTTGCTTCCATGTCCTGGCTGTTATAAACAGTGCTGTGATGAACATTGGGGTACACATGTTTCTTCCAATTCTGGTTTCCTCAGTGTGTATGCCCAGCAGTGGGATTGCTGGGTCATATGGCAGTTCTATTTCCAGTTTTTTAAGGAATCTCCACACTGTTCTCCATAGTGGCTGTACTAGTTTGCATTCCCACCAACAATGTAAGAGGGTTCCCTTTTCTCTGCACCCTCTCCAGCATTTATTGTTTGTAGACTTTTTGATAACAGCCATTTCGACCAGCGTGAGATGGTACCTCATTGTGGTTTTGATTTGCATTTGTCTGATAATGAATGATGTTGAGCATCTTCTCATGTGTTTGTTAGCCATTTTTATGTCTTCTTTGGAGAAATGTCTGTTTCATTCTTTGGCCCATTTTTTGGTTGGGTTATTTTTCTGGAATTGAGCTGCAGGAGTTGCTTGTATATTTTTGAGATTAATTCTTTGTCAGTTGTTTTATTTGCTATTATTTTCTCCCATTCTGAAGGCTGTCTTTTCACTTTGCTTATCGTTTCCTTCGTTGTACAAAAGCTTTTAAGTTTAATTAGGTCCCATTTGTTTATTTGTGCTTTTATTTCCAATATTCTGGGAGGTGGATCATGGAGGATCCTGTTGTGATTTACATCAGAGAGTGTTTTGCCTATGTTTTCCTCTAGGAGTTTTATAGTTTCTGGTCTTACATTTACGATCTTTAATCCCTTTTGAGTTTATTTTTGTGTATGGTGTTAGAAAGTGTTCTAGTTTGATTCTTTCACAAGTGGTTGACCAGTTTTCCCAGCACCACTTATTAAAGAGATTGTCTTTTCTCCATTGTATATTCTTGCCTCTTTTGTCAAAGATAAGGTGTCCATAGGTGAGTGGATTTATCTCTGGGCTTTCTATTTTGTTCCATTGATCTATATTTCTGTCTTTGTGCCAGTACCATACTGTCTTGATGATTGTGGCTTTGTAGTATAGCCTGAAGTCAGGCAGGCTGATTCCTCCAGTTCCATTCTTCTTTCTCAAGATTGCTTTGGCTATTCAAGGTTTTTTGTATTTCCATACAAATTGTGAAATTATTTGTTCTAGTTCTCTGAAAAATACCATTGGTAGCCTGATAGGGACTGAATTGAATCTATAGATTGCTTTGGGTAGTATACTCATTTTTCACTATATTGATTCTTCCGATCCATGAACATGGTATGTTTCTCCATCAATTTGTCATCTTTGATTTCTTTCATCAGTGTTTTATACTTTTCTATATATAGGTCTTTTGTTTCTTTAGGTAGGTTTATTCCTAAGTATTTTATTCTTTTCGTTGTAATGGTGAATGGAATTGTTTCCTTAATTTCTTTGTTTTCTCATTGTTAGTGTATAGAATGCAAGGGATTTCTGTGTGATAATTTTATATTCTGCAACTTTACTATGTTTATTGATTAGCTCTAGTAATTTTCTGGTTGTGTCTTTAAGGTTTCCTGTGTAGAGGATCATGTCATCTGCAAACAGTCAGAGTTTTACTTCTTCTTTTCCAATCTGAATTCCTTTTATTTTTCTTCTATGATTGCTGTGGCTAAAATTTCCAAAACTATGTTGAATAGTAGTGGTGAGAGTGGGCACCCTTGTCTTGTTCCTGACTTTAGGGAAATAAAATGCTTTCAGTTTTTCACCATTGAGGATTATATTTGCTGTGGGTTTATCATATATGGCTTTTATTATGTTGAGGTATGTTCCTTCTATGCCTGCTTTCTGAAGAGTTTTTGTCATAAATGGATGTTGAATTTTGTTAAAGGCTTTCTCTGCATCTATTGAGGTAATCATATGGCTTTTATCTTTCAGTTTGTTAATGTGGTGTATTACATTGATTGATTTGTGAATATTGAGGAATCCTTGCATCCCCGGGATAAAGCCCACTTGGTTATGGTGTATGATCTTTTTAATATGTTGTTGGATTCTGTTTGCTAGAATTTTGTTAAGGATTTTTGCATCTATGTTCATCAGCGATATTGGCTTGTAGTTTTCTTTTTTTGTGTGGCATCTTTGTCTGGTTTTGGTATTAGGGTGATGGTGGCCTCATACAATGAGTTTGGCAGTTTACCTTCCTCTGCGATTTTCTGGAAGAGTTTGAGTAGGATAGGTATTAGCTATTCTCTAAGTTTTTAGTAGAATTTACCTGGTAGCACAGTCTATTTATCCAATCACCCATTGAAAGACATCTCAATGACTCTCAAGTTAAAGTGTGTATAATTTTTGTATTTTTAAATAATTTCAAATTTACAGAAATTTGCAAGAATAATACACAGAATTCTGTGCACTTTTTACCCATTTACCAAATGTTTAACACTCTGCCACTTTTGCCATTTCTCTTTCTTTTTCTATTATCTCTCTCCTGTGCATCTATCCAGCCCTCTCTACACAAATGCACATATTTAATTCGCCTACGCATTTCAGAATAGATGTAAAGCATTTCAGAATGATGTTACAAATACTTGTAAACATCATGCCCTTTGAACCATGAACCCTGTATCATCTCTATCCTCAGAACAAACAGGCTCTTTCACCCTAATATCCTTGACTTCCTGGAAACTCCTTCAACTCCCCACATGGAATTCCAGACAATGGCATGGAAAATGGTTGTGGCTCTGATCCTGTTTGCAGTGGGACTTGCAATGGCTGGAATCATCTGTGTCTTATGGCATCGTCAAGGGGAAAGGTATCGACAATGACTGGAAGGAGAGGGAGCACGTGGGACAGAGGAGCAGGGATGGCAAGTCAGGAGGAATGGGCATGCTACATTTCACAGTGTGCATGGACACCCCCTCCAAGGGGGTGCAAACAAGAGGCACTCACGCAAAGCCCTGTGCTAAAGCTTTCCTTTGGGTGTCCTCAAATGCAGTAGAAATGGAATGATCCGTGGCAGCCCAGTTCTGGGATTGCCAAGTTACCATGTAAACAGTGAAGACTTTGTCTCTGAAAGATCGAGGGTTATTCTTCACCAGGTGATTTCAGGAAGGCTGGTGGGTCTCCCTCTGGGAAACAAGACCCAGCTGAGCTTGAACATGACCATCTGTCAGTTTGGGTGGTGATACCATTCTGGAACCCTGTTGAAGGGATCAAACACAGCCGTGTATCTGGCATCTGGAAGGAGTTTGTGCTTTTTGTTAGGACTAGCATCAATATTTATTGTTCTATGCATTGGTTCACTCCATCTCCTGCCTTTTGTGTCACTTCAGGAGCTGGAAACTTACTCTTAGATGTCAGGCCCCTATTCTGAGAGCAGAATAGAGACCATCCCTTGGCTGGTCAGAAAGTCTGCATTATGTTGTAGGGAAGTCTTCGATCAACAGGCTATGCACTTGCAGTTTTCCCAAGGAATAAGATGACCTCTGCTATTGTTTTACAAGGTGCTAAAAGCATGCATTTGTTTTTCTTTTACAGAGAGATGTTAAGGAGAGCTTGGTAGGCCCTGTTTTGACTTAGTTTCTCTTAGTCTCAAAGCCAAATGAGCTTTGGCTCTATTTGATAAGCTGAACCCCAAACTTTCACATCTTTTTGTTTTATTACGAGCTGTAGGGAGTAAAAGCTTGGTGAGGGCCATTGTTGGAGGCTTTGAGGCTCTGCTCCCCAGGCCATTTCAGGTCCTATCCCTGACCCACTCCCCCAAAGCAAAGGGAGCCAGAAGCACTAACCTCCTTTCCTGGAGCAGGGATAAAAGGGCAAGGGTGCTTGTCTCAGGAAAATAGGAAAGGGCAGAAAGGCTCATCCTTCTGTGACATATGGACTCTGACTTTTCTCTCTCACACACTCATTTATGATAGAAGTAAGTGTGGGAAATTTAGAGTTACTCAAGAAGATGGTGAGAGGGGGTGAACAAAGGCTACCATGAGGCAAATTGGGATTTGGAGACTGTTTCCCGTGTGTGTGCACATATGTGTCTAACTGTGTGCATGTGTACCCATCCATGTGTGTGAGCATCTGTGTCTACATGCTTGTGTGTGCATGTGTTTGCATCCATGTGTGTGCATGTCTGAATGCATTGTGCATAAGGATACATGTGGGCATTTCCATGTATGTATGTGTACATGTATGCCTGTTTGCAAGCATGTACACGTGTTGTGTGTGCACATTTATGTATTCATGTGGATATGTGGATACACGTGTGAATGTATGTGTGGGTAGGCATGTGTGTATATTACTTTCTATTACCAGGTGCAGAAATGCTGTGTTAAATGCTGGTGAATAGCAGCCACATTCTTGGAAAAGTCTAGTTTGAGCTGCCCTGGGAGCCCTTAGCTCCTTCTCTTTCATCTTCCGAGGCTCTGGGAGAGCCTATGGTAGTGACAGTCCTGCCTATGGGAGATGCCAGGGAGGCAGCTTTCTCAGACAGCACACCGTGACTTTCTGCTCAGGAACTACCTCCGTGGGTAGGAGGTGTGGGGGGAGTCTGCATGTGGCAAGGGAACCCCCCGTACCAGGAGAGGCAAAACTGGCAGGACATGAGCTGGGACAAGGGAGAGAACTAGTGGGAGACCTCATCCCATACGGCTACTGGTTGAAGAAGGAAAAGATAGAGAAATCGTCCATTCATATGCACCTCATGTGCCAGGAACCAGGTAGTAGTGAGTGAAATGGCTTCCTTCTGTCTTCACAGGGTGTAGAACCTAGGCGGGCATGCAAACGATCAGCCAGTGAAAAATTTGAACTTAGAATAAAAGGGGTAAATATTATAGGATCGAAATGGATACACTAATGAAGTTGGTCACATGGGATCACCAGGCCCTGCTGGAAGATGGCACTGTCTCAACAGAGGGCTGGGTGATGGGGAGACCAGAGCTGTGTGGGAAGCAGGAGTGGACCCTGCCCCACAGTGGGGAGAGTGGAGGACCATGGGGAGTGAGAGCTGGGAGCATGAGTGAGACACCAACAGAGCTGAGAAGATGAGCACCTCCCTGCCATGCAGAGCCTAGAATGCCATTGTCAGGAGTCCGGGTTTGTGGGAAGCACAGTGGAAAATGACTGCGGGGTTTTAAGCAGTGGAGAGACACTGCTGGATAAAGTGGAACAGACATAAAATGGGTCCTGGAACTCCAAACAACAGAGGTGAGGAGGGGTAAAGGAAATGGGAGGAATCCAAGACAATCTTCGGCAGCATGGGTAAACTGGGCCATAGCAGCTCAGTGTACTGAACAGAGAAAGGACTGGGGAGAAACAAGACAGATTTAGGCCAAAGAAGTGAAAATCATCTTGGACTTTAAGGTGTAAATATTTTCAGACATCCAATTGGTGACATCAAAAAAAAAAAAAAAGCATTAGCTGTACCAATCTGGAGCTCCCAGCAGAAATTTGGACTGAAGACACATATTGGAGTCCACTGCATATATCTGAGCTTTAAAAAGATGAAAGGGAGTAATACTTGGGAAGCCACTGAGCCATCTGCTCAATATATCTGTTAAGCCTAAAATTATTCTTGAAAGAATGTCTAAAAATTTGTTTTAAAAAAGGAGTAAGATTTATGAAAAAAAAGAGAGAAAGATACAGGACAAAGAAGATCCAAGATCCAGTCTTTGAGAGTCTGGAAACTACTTTGCTGGATGACTCCCAGCAAAGCAGTTAAAAAATGAACAGAGTTGTGGGAGGCACCCAAAAATACTTAAAACCAAGAAATAAAGTATGTTGGGGGAGTGGCCAGCTGAGAAGTGGAGGAAAGGAGGACAGAAAAATGACGGTGAAACAAATGGTGTGACAAGTAAAGGGAGATGCTGCCATCTACACGACATTCCTACACAAATGGGTAGAAATTTTTCAGGATGTTTCCTATTAGACTGAGTTAAAAATTGGAGAATAGGAAATCAAGGAGACTTTTTTGCTTTGGCTTGGTTTGGTTTAAATTTAAGGCAAAAAGTATTAAAGCATATTTGTTGCCAGAAAGGAATGACCCACTGTGATGAGAGATGAAGGCTGCAAGGATGAAGGAAATAAGCAAAGAAAATGATTTGCAGAGAAAATTGTCTACTGCTGAGGGTGGGGTAAGACAGAAGTCAGAGCTATGCAGAGAGGAATAAGAATAGTGAGGATAAATAGGATAAAACTTGGGTGGCCCTACATGGCATAGTTGCCTTGAGTTAAACAAGGTTGTGGTCCACAAGATCACTTTGGTTAGTTTTCTGTGATTGTGGTTTTCATTTTTGTCTGCCTTCTGATGGAGAAGGATGACATAAATCAAACCCTTTACAATTATACAGTGGAAGTGACAAGGGATTAGATCTGATAGACAAGAGTGCCTGAAGAACTATGGACAGAGGTTTGTGACCTTGTACAGGAGACAGGGATCAAGACCATCCCCAAGGGGAAAAAAAGGCAAAATTATTGTCTGAGGAGGCCTTACAAATAACTGACAAAAAAAGAGAAGCTAAAAACAAAGGAGAAAAGGAAAGATATACCCATTTGAATGCAGAGTTCCAAAGAAGAGCAAAGAGAGATAAGAAAGCCTTCCTCAGTGATCAATGCAAAGAAATAGAGGAAAACAACAGGATGGGAAAGAATAGAGATCTCATCAAGAAAATTAGAGATACAAGGGAACATTTCATGCAAAGATGGGCACAATAAAGGACAGAAATGGTATGGACCTATCAGAAGCAGAAGATATTAAGAAGAGGTGGCAAGAATAAACAGAAGAACTATACAAAAAAGATCTTCATGACCCAGATAATCACAATAGTGTGATCACTCATCTAGAGCCAGATATCCTGCAATGTGAAATCAACTGAGCCTTAGGAAGCATCACTAAGAACAAAGCTAGGGGAAGTGATGGAATTCCAGTTGAGCTTTTTCAAATCCTAAAAGATGATGCTGTGAAAGTGCTGCACTCAATATTTGCACAGCAAATTTGGAACACTCAGCAGTGGCCACAGGACTGGAAAAGGTCAGTTTTCATTCCAATCCCAAAGAAAGGCAATGCCAAAGAATGTTCAAACTACCACACAACTGCACTCATCTCACATGCTAGCAAAATAATGCTCAAAATTCTCCAAGCTAGGCTTCAATAGTACGTGAACTATGAATTTCCATATGTTCAAGCTGGGTTTAGAAAAGGCAGAGGAACCAGAGATCAAATTGCCAACATTCGTTGAATCATTGAAAAAGCAAGAGAGTTCCAGAAAAATGTCTACTTTGGCTTTATTGACTACCGAAAGCCTTTGACTGTGTGGATCACAACAAACTGTGGAACATTCTTAAAGAGATGGGAATACCAGACCACTTGACCTGCCTCCTGAGAAACCTGTATGCAAGTCAAAAAGCAACAGTTAGAACTGGACATGGAACAGACTGGTTCCAAACAGGAAAAGGAGTACATCAAGGCTGTATATTGTCACACTACTTACTTAACTTATATGCAGAGTACATCATGAGAAATGCCGGGCTGGATGAAGCACAAGCTGGAATCAAGATTGTTGGGAGAAACATCAATAACCTCAGATATGCAGATGACACCACCCTTATGGAAGAAAGAGAAGAAGAACTAAAGAGCCTCTTGATGAAAGTGAAAGAGGAAAGTGAAAAAGTGGGCTTAAAACTCAACATTCAGAAAACTAAGATCGTGGCATCCGGTCCCAACATTTCATAGCAAATAGATGGGGAAACAATGGAAAGAAGCAGTGGAGACTTTATTATCTTGGACTCCAAAATCACAGCAGATGGCGACTGCAGCCATGAAATTAAAAGACGCTTGCTCCTTGGAAAGAAAGTTATGACCAACCTAGACAGCATATTAAAAAGCAGAGGCATTACTTTGCCAACAAAGGTCTGTCTAGTCAAGGCTATGGTTTTTCCAGTGGTCATATATGAATGTGAGAGTTGGACACATTCATTGGAAAGCTGAGTGCTGAAGAATTGATGCTTTTGAACTGTGGTGTTGGAGAAGTCTCTTGAGAGTCCCTTGGACTGCAAGGATATCCAACCAGTCTCTCCTAAAGAAAATCAGTCCTGAATATTCATTGGAAGGACTGAAGCTGAAACTCCAAAACTTTGGCCACCTGATGTGAAGAGCTGACTCATTTGAAAAGACTCCAATGCTGGGAAAGATTGAAGGCGGGAGGAGAAGGGGACGACACAGGATAAGATGGTTGGATGGCGTCACTGACTTGATGAACATGAATTTGAGTAAGCTCTTGGGGTTGGTGATGGACAGGGAAGCCTGGCGTGCTGCAGTCCATGGGGTTAAAAAGAGTCAGATATGACTGAGTGACTGAACTGAACTGGGGTAAAAGCCCAGCAGGACTGCACAGCCTCCTCTTAGATTCCCTGAGGCTTTTCAGCTTTTGGTTTGCTCCTCAGGGCCATCACTGAGGATGGTTGCTAGAGAAGGGTTACAGTGATCCACAAGTGAAGGACTTGTACTGGCCAAGAGAAGAAGAAAAATGAAGATGGTGGAGGGATGAATGGATGGATGTAAAATGCATTAGAGCTGGTGATGAGAATGTCAGGAACTGGTTACATGATTCAAGGGATTGTTCCTCAGGGATATTGACATTGTCAAATATTCCAATGAGTATACAAAATGGAAAATCACTTTGAGGACTGCATGGCAATTCATTATAAAGTTAAATGTTCAGTTACCCCCATGACCCATGAATTTTATTTCTAAGCATACTCTAGAGAATATATGCCCACAGAAAGTTCAGGACAAGAATATTCTTAACAGCATTGTTCATAATTGCTAAAATTGAGCACAGTCCATTGTCCATCCAATGTTGTCCAAGAGATGAACAACAGAGTGCTTTCTATAATTTAAAAATTAGCAAAATAATCAGAAAAGGCCAAACGTGGAACAGTTGGTAAAGTTTGAGTAGGATCTGGGGATTGTGATATGGTTATTGAATAGTTTTGTATGAATGTTAATTTTCTGGTTTGAGCCTTTTACTGTGCTTATGCAATGTGTTGCCCTATGCATATTCTTGGTGCTATTTTGCAACTTCTTTGTAAGTCTAGAAATATATATATATTTTTCATGTGAATTGTTTTAATGATGAGTGTTGGAATAGGCTATTTGGCTAGCCAGGGAGTTGTTGTTTGGTCATAATCGAGATGCAACATGGGTGAGCTCCATCACCACAGCCTGAACCCTAGGGAGAAGGATTTTGGGTGGAGGAGGCCGGGGAGAATGTGGGAAGAAGCACTGAGAATGTTACGGGAAAACGTGACAAATAGCCATTGCTAGAAATCTAACAGGAGTATGGTTCCCCTCCGGAAGGAGGAAAGGAGACTTTTGGGGAGAAATCTGGGGTCTAGATAGTGAAACATGGATCTCATCAAGTTGATGGGGATGGCCATTCAGGAAATCTGAATTACGGGGAAATCCCAGTGGAGACACAGGCAAATGAGAGCATATGGGCCTTTAGAGTGGATGAGAGTGGGCTCTGGCCCTAGTGCTGGGCCAGGATGAAATAAGGATTCCAGAAGGGGTGGACACAACTGGTCCCCAGATGCCCTTGGTGCTTCTCTTAGGAAGCCCAGGTGTAGACAGACGTTCCACCCAGGTCACATGCTCGGGGCCTGAGAGAGTAACTGAGCAGGACCCTATGGGGCCTTTCCAGGATAGACTCCCTCGCAAGTCATGTCCCCTGCCTGTCTCCTGTTTGTAGAAAACCTTTAACTTCCTAGGCCTTCCTGAGTTCCAAAGAATAAATTTAATCAGAGAAGTGAGAAAATGCAGAAACAAAGAAAAGTAGTCAAGCAAGACAAAATAATAATAGTTTGGCCATAAAATAAAGGAGCCTCAGTTCCTCCTCAAGGGCTACAGATAATATTCTGAGTCATATTCTTTGAACTGTTTTGCTGATAACATAACCTTCACCAGGCAAAGGAGTTAATTACACGATAACCAGATTATAGCCAAGACATAAGCCTCTCTCATCTTGCCTAATTCCAAGAACTGGCCTCAAGGAAAAAGGAACAAACCAACTTTGCTGCTGAAGATTTACGATACTTAAAATAATCAAGGAGACACTGACCAGACCACCACATGACCACTTCCAAGATAATTGCTTAAGCTGAGTGAGTTGTTCTCCACCCTCTTTGCATGTAAATTCCTGAAATTTCCCCTTGAAAGCTCTTGCTCCCTATTGACAATGGAGGGTTGATTTTTTGAGACACAAGTCCACCTTCACCCCAAGATTGCCAGGTTCCTCAATAAAGCCACATTTCTTTTTACTCAACACTTCTCAGTATTGGAATTCTTGAACAATGAGCAGCCAAAACTGAATTTCATAAGAATATGAAGAGGGACAATGGGGCAGAGCTCCATGTGGGAGAAAAATGGCCTGTTTGGGGAAGTTTGTCTCAGCATTGGAGGCTGTTAAGATCTCTCTCTGGGTTTCCTCAATGAGATTTTTTTAATGATTGATGTCACAATTGTCCAACAGCATCCCCATCAATGCATATGGGGTACCATCTGGTGTCCTTCCATATCATCCTCTGTCTGCCCAAGTCATTCCATGACCTCCCAGGCGCCCCTGTGGTCTCCCAGGCCTGCTCGGGTCTTCCTATGTCTCTGTCTCTCCTCTCTCTCTCTTTCTTTCTGTATCTCTCAGTATCTTTGTTTATCTCTGTATCTATTTCTCTCTCACTGTCTCTCCTTCAGAAAAACATCTACTTCAGCTTTATTGACTACACCAAAGCCTTTGACTGTGTGAAAGTGAAGTCTCTCAGTCGTGTCGAACTCTTTGCTACCCTAGATTGTGGCCCACCAGGTTCCTCTGTCCATGGGATTCTCCAGGCAAGAATACTGGAGTGGGTTACCATTCCCTTCTCCAGGAGATCTTCCCGACCCAGGGATTGAACCCGGGTCTCCCACATTGTGTGGATCACAACAAACTGGAAAATTCTTAAAGAGATGGGAATACCAGACCAGACCACCTGACCTGCCTCCTGAGAAATCCATATGCAGGTTAAGAAGCAACAGTTAGAACTGGACATGGAGCAGACTGGTTCCAAATTGGGAAAGGAGTACGTCAAGGCTTTATATCGTCACCCTGCTTATTTAACTTACATGCAGAGAAAACCAGGCAAAGTGCTGGGCTGGATGAAACACAAGCTGGAAATAAGATTGCCAGGAGAAATATCAATAACCTCAGCTATGCAGATGACACAATCCTTATGGCAGAAAGTGAAGAAGAACTAAAGAGACTCTTGATGTAAGTGAAAGAGGAAAGTGAAAAAGTTGGCTTAAAACTCAACAATCAGAAAACTAAGATCATGGCATCTGGCCCCATCACTTCATGGCAAACAAATGGGGAAACAATGGAAACAGTGAAAGACTTTATTTTCTTGGGGTCCAAAATCACTGCAGATGGTGACTGCAGCCATGAAATTAAAAGACATTTGCTCCTTGGAAGAAAAGTTATAACCAACACAGGTAACATATTAAAAAGCAAGACATCACTTTGCCAACAAAACTATGGTTTTTCCACTGGTCATGTATGGATGTCAGAGTTGGACCATAAAGAAAGCTGAGTGCCGAAGAATTAATGCTTTTGAACTGTGGTGTTGGAGAAGACGCTTGAGAGTCCCTTAGACTGTAAGGAGACCAAACCAGTCAATCCTAAAGGAAATCAGTCCTGAATATTCATTGGAAGGACTGATGCTGAAGTTGAAACTCCAATAATTTGGCCACCTGATGTGAAAAACTGACTCATTGGAAGAGACACTGATGCTGAAAACGATTGAAGGCAGGAGCAGAAGAGGACAACAGAGGATGAGATGGTTGGATGGCATCACCGACTCAATGGACATGAGTTTGAGCAAGCCCCAGGAGTTGGGGATGGAAAGAGAAGCCTGGCATGCTGCAGTCTATGGGGTTGCAATGAGTAGGACATGACTGAGTGACTGAACTGAACTGAACTGAACTGAACCTTCAACTTCAAGAAAAATAGAAAAAGAAGGATCATCTGAAACCAAAGCAAGCAAAAAGAAGGAAATAACAAAGATGATGGTGGAAATTGTTAAAATAAAGAGAAAGAAAAAATATATCAAATAAAATCAAAAGTTGTTCTTTGAAAAAATAAAAAAAGATTTTAAACAAAATATTAGATTTCCTGACTGAGGAAAAAAGGCACAAATTGCCAAAATTAAAGGGGAGACATTATTACCAACTTTTTAATAATTAAAGTGATAAGGGAATTCTCTGAACAACTTTATGTCAGGAAATTAGACAACTTAGATGAAACAGGCAAATTCCTAAAAAGACAAAAATCACTTAAGGAATGAAAACTCTGAGCAGGTCCTAACAAATAAAATAATAGTTTAAAATTTTCCCACAAAGAGAAGCCTAGAATCTGAGGGCCTCATTGAAGAATCCACAAAACACTGAACAAAGAAACAACAGCAATCATTCACAAACTCTTTCAGAAAACAATGTAGGGAACAAGGACACCACAAGAAAACTACAGGCAACTATCTGTCTTAAGTTTGAAAGTAAAAATCCTGAATAAAACATTAGCAAATGGAGCTCAGTAACATATTGAAAAGAACCAGATGGGATTTATCCAGGAATGTAAGGTTGGTTTGACAATTGAAAATTAGTTCTGTAATACACAGACTAGAAATAGGTAGGAGGCGTCTCTTTGAGGTGATAAAAATGCTCTAATAGTGGATTTTGGTGATGGATTTATTAGAAATCATTGAATTGCATGTTTAAAGCAGCTGAATTTTATGTTGTGAAAATTATACCACAATTCAGTTCAGTTCAGTCCCTCAGTTGTGTCCAACTCTTTGCAACCCCATGAACCGAAGCACGCCAGGCCTCCCTGTCCATCACCAACTCCCAGAGTCCACCCAAACTCATGTCCATCGAGTTGGTGATACCATCCAACCATTTCATCCTCTGTCATCCCCTTCTCCTTCCACCTTCAATCTTTCCCAGCATCAGGGTCTTTTCCAATCAGTCAGCTCTTCACATCAGGTGGCCAAAGTATTGGAGTTTCAGCTTCAACATCAGTCCTTCCAATGAACACCCATGATTGGTCTCCTTTAGGATGGACTGGTTGGATCTCCTTGCAGTTCAAGGGACTCTCAAGAGTCTTCTCCAACACCACAGTTCAAAAGCATCAATTCTTCAGTGCTCAGCTTTCTTTATAGTCCAACTCTCACATCCATACATGACCACTGGAAAAATCAGAGCCTTTACTAGATGGATCTTTGTTGGTAAGTGGTAAAAAAATGAGTGACAGGAAGATTTGGGCTTGGCAGGGTCCAGAGCAGGTAACCCAGGAAGAGATGGGACAGAGGGTCATGGGGCAGATCAGATGGGCTCACAAGTGCTCTGTGCCAGCTCCATCAGGAGGTGTGAGCTAAGAGACACGGGAGGTGGGAGATGTGGGGTCTAGGGGTGTGGCACGCGGGACTGGGGTGGGGGTGGGGCAAGGAGCGGCAGCGGGCTCAGGGCACTGGAAGGAGGTGTGGGGCACCAAAGGGGGGTCATGGCGGGGCCTGGGATAGATGCGGAGGAGCGCTGCACGCGAAAGGAACGGGCTGGGGGGGTCTCGAACAGGAAGGCGCACGGAGTGGGCAAACGGGGCATGCGGCAGAGAAGAGGAGGAGCTTGGGGACTCCCGGGATTCCGGATGTATGCGAGAGGGGCCGGGCGTCCGGAATCCAGCAGTAGCACGCTGCGCAGGTAGGATCGGTCAGTCCTAGACCCTCGCAGCCCCAGGAGCCTGGGTGCACGTGGTGACGATGCTGCCCACAGTGCTCTCGGAACCGCCCACTGGAAGCAGTCCTCAGGACCTGTGGACACTGGAGCACCGCTTCTGTAGGGGGCCGCAGCAAGCGCAGCCCAAGACATGGGTGCGGGGTGGAAGGCCCCGGCCTGCAGGTCGCCGGCCAGCGTCCCCTCCAGGAACCCTTCCAACATGAGCCAAGAGTAACACAATGAGCACCGCTTCACGGCGAGTTAATGAAAATCACTGGACTGCACATTTACAAGAGGCTTCCTAGGTAGCAGTGGTAAAAACCCGCCTGCCAACGCAGATATAAGAAAGACCAACTCATTCCCTGGGTTGGGGAGACCCGCTGCTGAAGTGGGCAACAACCCACTCCAGTATTCTTGCCTAGAGAATCCCATGGACAGAGGAGCCTGGCAGCCGACAGCCCGTAAGGGTCACACGGAGCAAGACACAACTGAAGCAACTTAGCATGCATGCATACACATTTGTCAGTGAAGCTGAGGGTGTAACAATTAAGCCTGAGTTAGTTCTTTTAAGACCTAGCTCTCTTACCCTGCTGTCTCAGGCCTGAAATGTGATGGTACCACAAGGACTTGCTGTGAGACGTGAGTAAATGTGGAGCAAACAAGTGAAAAAGGACCCTTTGTCTTATAATCCAGCTTTGTGGACACATTGCATGCCCACGAGATATACAGGTGAGGAAGTAAAAGGGACTGACAGAGACTGACCACCCATATAGACTGAGGGGGCTGTTTTTGTCTTAAATATGTCTTTGACCATACTTCAGCCATACAAGGGAAAGAAACTGTCATTTTCAGGGATGTCAATGGACTTAAGAGTCTGTCATACAGAGTGAAGCAAGGCAGAAAAGAGAAAAATACTGTATATTAATGCATGTATGTGGAATCTCGAAAAATGCTATCAATGAGCTTATAAGAGCAGAAAGAGGCACAGATGTAGAGAACAAACCTACGGATACCAAGGAGAACAGGTGGAGTAGGATGAACCGGGACACTGGGATTGACATATACAGTCTCACGTATAAACTAGGTAACTAATGAGAACTGACTGTGTAGCACAGGGAGCTCTACTCAGTGCTCGGTGGCGACCTAAGTGGGGTGGGAACCTGAGAGGGAACTCATGTACACGCGCAGCTGGTGCCCGTCACGGTGCAGCAGACACTGGTGACAGCAGTTCAAGGCAACTACTGTTGTTGTTCAGTCACTCAGTCACGTCGACTCTGCGACCCCGTGGACTGCAGCACTCCAGGCTTCCTTGTCCGTCACTAACTCCCAGAGCTTGCTCAGGCTCATGTCCATTGAGTCGGTGATGCCACCCAACCATCTCATCCCGTCGTCCCCTTCTCCTTCCACCTTCAGTCTTTCCCAGCATCAGGGTCTTTTCCAATGAGTCAGCTCTTCGCATCAGGTGGCCAAAGTATTGGAGTTTCAGCTTCAACATCAGTCCTTCCAATGAATATTCAGGACTGATCTCCTTTAGGATGAACTGGTTGGACCTCCTTGCAGTCCAAGGGACTCTCGAGTCTTCTCCAACACCACAGTTCAAAAGCATCCATTCTTCGGTGCTCAGCTTTATGGTCCAACTCTCACATCCATACATGACCACTTACTCATGCCTTTAGTACTGTAGTAGCCACTCCCTCCAACTTCTGAGGTCTCCATCGTGCCATCCTGAATATTTGCTTTTCAGCACTGACCGGACCTGGGTTGGATCCCTGGGTGGGGAAGACCCCCTGGAGAAGGAAATGGCACCCCACTCCAGTATTCTTGCCTGGAGAATCCCATGGACAGAGGAGCCTGGTGAGCTACAGTTTATGGGTTGGTAAAGAGTCAGACGCGACTGAGCAAATAACACTTTCACTTTTAACCCAAAATGCTCTTCTTTTTTCCGGTTTCCCCATTGTTCTGCTGAGTCATGTGTGAGGAGGGGTGTTGGGCATTTTAAAACTTGGTGGGCAATACTTGGGATCCCTGGTGGCTCATTGGTAAAGAATCCACCTGCCAACGCAGGAGACACAGGTTTGATCCCTGGATCAGGAGAATCCCCTGAAGGAAGTGGCAACCCTCTCCAATAGTCTTGCCTGGGAAACTTCATGGACAGAGGAGCCTGGCGGGCTACAACAAAGAAATACTTACGGTTGTTTTGAAGCCCCAGCAATGGCTAACACATGCTACACTGCCTTGGCTTACTCTACATTCATCCAGCTTTATTTTCCTCCAGAATGCTGACTACCCAAGTAAGAGCTCAGCAACTGATGGTCTTACCTCAGCTACTCCTACTGTAGATCAACTGCTGGTGTAAATCATTTGTAACGTGGGAAACACCAGCTGCTAGCACTGACTGCCAACCTAAGAGCTCCCTTCTAGTGCCAATGTAGATGCCTACTGCCAGTGCAGGGGCTCACCCACTGTAGGATGTCGGTGCTACCCATCACTCACTAGCTCAGGTCATGTCCACGAGCCTGCATGTTCTTTGTGGTCTTGCTGAGCCTAGAACACTGGGTGGCACCCCTGGGATGCAGGCATATTTGTAAAGCTGAAAATCAGTCTGTTTGCCAATAGGTGTCAGTGAAGCTCATTTCCCCCCCTCTCAACTGGTGGAGGGTAGCAGACTGCAAAACATCTCATTTGCCATAGATTATGTAACCAAGCAGACCCTATGGGGCTTTCTCGGGACAGGCCCTTCCCTGACAGCCTCTGCTGCGGTTCCTCTCTCCAAGTACACAAATAACAGAATCTGATGCAGTTCCCAATGCTAAAACCACCAAATGGAAGCTACTTGATGGTCAGACCCCTAGACCTACTGTAGCCTAAGGCCGTTTAATATTAGCCACTCTGCCATCTCACCATCAACCAGAGAACTGTGTGTACGAGCTGACTGCATATCCTGAGTTCCCCACTCCCTCACCTGGCCTTTAAAAATGCCTTGCAGAAACCCTTCAGGGGGAGTTTGGGGTTTTGGAGCCCCCTGCCCTCCTTATAATGGTGCCTCTACAATAAAGACTGCATTTTCCTTCACTATCCAGGGTTAGTGGACTGGCTTTACTGTTCATTGGCAAGCCAATCCAAGTTTGGTTTGGTAACAACTATTTTGAGCTGGAGGTGTTTAAGAAGCAATTATAAGGTCCCGGCATTTCCCCTCCTAAAAGCAGGACATACATTTTCAGAGTTATCTCTGTCCCCCCTCCACAGGGAAGATTTGAAGACTCTAGATCGTATCCGTTTAGAGGCGGAGGGGATGGGGATCTACATGTAACAAACCACCCTAACTAGCCTTAGCTACCTTCAGTTCACCTGCATGCTTTGCCACCCTTGGGAGCCTGAGGCTGCTTTCCCTGTCTTGTCCCTTCTCCATAAACACTGTTCTTTGTTTAGACGGTATCCAAGCCAGAGATCTAAGCTGCTGTTCTAAGTCACTCATTTTCCTGGGGCTTCTTCTATGCACACCTGAGACTTACATGTTCATCAACTTTTGTTTTTTCTGTTATTTTTTATTACAAGGTCTCAGCCAAGAACTCAGAAGGGTTGGGGGAAAATGTTTTTCCTCCCCACTTGTGTTCAACTTTGTTCGAAAGCTGAAACCAGAAATACTTTGGTGTCCTGGCAGCAGTTCTACGCTCATTCATTAAACCCATGAGGGTGTTCCACAGACTAGGATTCCAAAAGCCATTGTTGAAGTCCCAAACCTTAAAATCCAAATCTTTCTCCAGGCAGGAACCAAATAGTATGCTCGTATTTCCAGGAAGAAATGAAGCAGAGGGCCCAGTTACTTGGGAAATCATATGGGAATAATTTTCTAGCCAAAAACGAAAAAAAAAAAGGCCAGACCCCTGATTCAATTGGGGAAATACTTTCCCGTTTTATGTAATTTGAAGGAACTGCTGTTAAAGATATTCAAAAGTGGTGTATATATAGTCATAATAACAAAAAAGCCCAAGAATGGGAGAATGAGTAAGCAGATAAGTAAATGAAAAAGTACTGGCTATTGAACACACTGGAACATAGCAAATGTTTATCAGGTTGTCCGTAAAAAGGAAAAAATCCCCAAAGTACCCACAGGAAATACACACACATGCTGAGTCAAAGAACATGGAGGTGGTATCTGGGAGCAGCTGAGCTTGTGTGAGCAGCAGCTGCATCCCTGACTCGGCCAGTGAGCATCCTGCTTCTGCATCCCTCCCCCGAGGAGGGGCCCTCTGGAGGACTTCCTCACCCTCCCACCTTAAGGACAACTGTTAGTTTATTTACTATGAGAATGGCCCTTACAATTAATCAAAATCTAGGGGTGCAGAGACATTGCATCACACCTTCTTGAGAAGCGTGAAGTATCAAAACTTCAAGCAAAAAGAGTCCTGGGTTCTGTAAGCCAGGGCTCTCTGTGGCCTCAGCTCTCCTCCAGGAAGGAGTGCCACTGGGTTCTGAGCTCAGGGACAGCCCCACGGGTCACTGAAGAGGCACACTAGAGAGGGTGAGGCCAGCTTGCTCTTCTCAGCGCCACTCAGGCGGGACTGTGAGGCTGTGTCCTTTCTGAGCTCCACACGCACTCCCACGCACTCAGAACTCCCAGAACTGAACCTCTGTGTTGGGGACCAGGGAAGGACCTTTCTCCAGAAGCCCTGGGTGGGCCACACTCAGAGGGATTTGAGGACGTCTGTGTGTCCTAGTTAATCAACCCTTTATTCAGTGACTCACTTTCCACATCACTGGTCACCTGAGTCTGCTGCACCCCCAATTAATCGGAGACAATCACAGACTTCCCCAGCAGTTTGGACCAGACCCTAAGCCAGGTTGGTGAGCTTTGAACCACCTCTTAGCCAGCAGTCTCACAAGACAGTAGCTTTCTCAAGGGGTGGGCCCAGGGTCTGAGGGGCTCACACTGCAGCCTGAGTAAATTCTGCAGGCCCTTGTCTCTTACTCCAGACTGAGGATGCGAAGGGCAGGCTGCCAAGGCTCCTGGAACCAGAGCTACCAGGGCCCCAGGCTTGGGGCTCTGCAAAGGACTGTGGGTGTGATGCACTGGTGAATGGGGTCTCCGCACCTGATGAGCTTGCAGCGTCCCAGGGGCAGAAGAGCCCAGCCTGCACACACTTGCCCATGGCTTTCTGGGAGCGGCAGTGGCGGAGTTTAGTTTGCTCCTCAGATCTGAGTGGTACTATGGGTGCTTTCCATAGCTCAGAGAACAAGCACCCTCCCCTCAGGTTTCCCAATCATCTCATGGACTCATAAGGCAGGACAAGGGGCAGCAAGAGGCCTGCTCACTGGGGAGCCAGCATATCCCCGGGCCCGCCTTTCAGTCTGCAGATGGTCATAGGGGTCGGGCTGCTGGACAGAGGAGAGAAGAGGGCCCGCAGGGTCCCTGAGAAAGGCGTCTCAGGAAAGGTATACAAGAGTGACCCATCACTGGCACTGTAGAAGGACAGGTGTCCAGCCTCGTAGTCCAGAAAGATGCCCACGCGCCGGGGTGGGTCTCGGAGAGGGGCAAAAGCTCGCTCGGAGGAGTTGTAGTAGCTTCCCAGGAACACCAGGATCCAGAAGCCATTGCCAGCAAACAGCTCGCCCTTCTCCTTGCGGTTGGCATTCTCTCTGCAGACACCCAGGGCCCAGCTGGCCCGCTCCCCAACCTCCACCTCCCAGTAGTGGCGGCCCGAGGTCAGGGGCTCCCGGCCGAGCACACAAGGCCCAGGGTCGAACCGCTCGGGGCTGTCGGGCAGGGCCTGCCGCAGGTCTCCCCGCCGCACACTCCTCCTGTCCTCGGACAGCACCAGCTCAGGGTTGGCCGTGTCAGGATCCAGGGTCATGTCTCCTGCAGACAGAGCAGCGGTCAACGCTCCCCACTGTCTGCTGCAGATCCCTACACCCTTGCAGTCACAGCTTGTGACTGACCACACCCCTTCCTGCTCAAAAAGATTTCCCAACCACTTTGAGTTGTAGTTTGAAACATTCTAGAAACTAGTTCATGCTTCCTTGTGATTCATCCTCCTTTATAGGACAGAAAGAAATCCTGAGGGTTTTCTGTCCCCAGAGGGAAGTGTGTGTGCTCCCCAAGCCTGGGGTCCACACAGGTGCTCTGGTATTTCTGCTCTTCCTAAATATATCAGTGAAAAGAGTGGACCTGGCCTGCCATCTTATGTGCCCAAGGGCCTTGATCCCGCCTGGTTTCTCATCCATGGACTGGGAGCGTGCGTGCTGTTCTACCCCAGACCACCAGCAGAAGCTCAGAACTGGCACCTTCTCTGATCTGGAGCCAGCAGGTGGGACCCCCACCCTGTGCACAGCACTCACCTCGGAACCTCCGCAAGGCCTCCACCAGCCCCGGGACCCTGCACACAGTCCTCATCTCCATGGGGACCACCTCGGGAGGCTGCAGCTTCACGTCCTGGACTCTGGAGGGGCAGTGCAGATGTCACCCCTGCGGTGGGCCCACCATGAACCCTGCTCACCTTCCCTGGGGAGAGTCCAAAGCTCCTACCTGCGCAGGGTGTCCCTGATATCCTGCAGGAGAGACACACAGCGTAAGTACCCGCCTCCTGGTCTTGGGCCTGCCCTCACCCTAGCCTAGCCCTACACCAGAGTGCCCCCAAACCTCCTGGATGGACATGGACACACACACTTATGTGGTGGGAAACCGCCCTGGAGCTGTCCTGAGTCAGGCATGAGGTCACTGGAGAGCAGCTCTGGGTGCATTCAGCCCTGCAGACCTGGCTGCATCCCCTTCACATGCCTGGAGGGCACAGGGGATCTGGCTGCCAGCCCACTCACCCACAGAGCCCAAGGCACCCCTGGGTGCCAGGAGAGGTGAGGTGCGGTGGGGTGGCGTCCCACGCTCCAGAGGTTGAAGGCTGTCTCCACCTCACTCGGAGCCAGGCCTCTATCAGCCGAGCGCTTCCTGCACCCCAGGCGCTAGGCAGGGGCTTGTCTGGTGTCTGTAGTCTCTGCCCACCTGTCCCATAGGTGCTCCCGCGTGGCCTGCACCGGCTGCCATCCCTCAGGCCCCCACTCACAGCCGGCCTTCCTGGTAAGGCCTCTGCCTGGATGCTCCTCTCTCTCGTGATGATACGTGAGAATGTTTTACTCAAGGGTCATAAATGGTTGTGTCCCTGCCAAATGCTAGGCACTCCCTGCAGCCACGTGCCTCAGTAAACACGGCGCTCCCCAGGGCTGCTCCAACCCCTGCACGGGCAAAGGGAAGCTCTGGGTTGGGGGGCATCTTTTCTGCAGCCAGCCAGGTGAATAGGGAACTTCGAGGACGACAAAGGCCAGGGGCCGGGAGACAGCACGGAGGGAGGTAGGGGAGCAGTGGGGACACAGCGGGTAGTAAGGAAAAGGCAGCAGGGAGCGAAGAGCAGGAAAGAAATGCTGCCAGGCCAGCTGAGGTCCATCCCTCACTGACAGATCTCAACTGAGACCCCACATTGCATTTCATATAAATCTGCAGTTCTCATCTTACTTCCTGGACCAATCTGTCCTCCCTCTAGAACCTCTGCTTCCTGCAGCTTTTCCAGCACCATTCACTCATCTTTGAGGGCTGCTTCCTATCACCCCTAGCTGCCTGCCTAGCCCCGACTTTACTGACCTCTGCTGACTTTCATCAATCCCCGCCACACACTTGCCCAGGATTCTTCCTGCTTCCCAGGCTTAAAAACCACTTGTTGGCTCAGCAAAGGCCAAAGGAATGTTTTGGCCCCAGAATGGCAGCCAGAAGCTGGTCCTTAATGGTGCACTCAGCTCTGAAGCTCCGAGGAGGGTCACCTCCTGCAGGAGGGCCCCCGGACTGCACATGCAGTCCTCACCCCCACCTGAGGGCACAAACTGCTGGGGCCAGGACTCCAGCAGATTCTCCGGGGCAGCATTGGGCCTGCGCAGGAATCACTATGGGAGACCTGCTGGCTTTTCCTCTCAGCCCAGTGGTCCAAACCTTCAGAGAGCTGGGTGGTGACCCAGTGGCTCTGGATCCTGGAATGCCACACACCCTGTGGCCTGGCCAATCCCCAGGAGGGCTCCCAGAGAGGCACTAGTAGCAGTTCATGCAGCTCAGCACTGGGGTCTACTCTACTGTTTCACAGGGCGGTGACTAGCTACTGACCTGGGAGGTCCAGGCAAGCATCAGGGTAGTCGGTTTTCTCTGCACAATGCTTCCTCCACTTTCCTGCTCTCCATTCCCGTGCCCGGCCTTCCCGAGACCCCACAGGCCCAGCCCCGGAATGGGCGCCAGCTCACCTGCAACAGCCCCAGCGCAGGCAGCTGGCAGCGGCCCTCCAGCTCGGTGATCAGCTCGGCCAGCTGGGCGCTCTGCTGCCCAAGCCGGGCCGCGCTCTCTCTCAAGGGGGGCAGCACCTCCAGCTCCTCCTCTTCCAGCCTCTGCAGCAGCAGCTGTTCCTCCTCCACAAGCAGACGGCGCAGCCTCTCAAACTCTGTCAGCACATTCTGCCGCTGGGTCTCCACCATCTTCTGTGGGGGCCAGGGAGGAAGGCTGAGGGCCTGGGACCTGGAGCCTCACTGACCCCTCATCGGGAGTCCCCACAACCACTCCTTCCTGACCCAAAGCACTGCACCACCGGGGCCACCCAACAAACCCAGGGGGACTTAGTATCCCCCCAAACCCAACCTTACCATCCAATGAATTCCCAATTTCCATTTTCCCAACCCTCAAAGCCACAATCTAGGATTGCCCCCACACGCCTCCCCACCTGGGACCCCCCCCCCATACCTGGCCCTCCCTGATACCCATTCCCAAGTGCCAAACCCACCCTGAGTTGGGTTATACATGAGGTCTGGAGCAAGAGTGCTGCCTGGGGAGCAGCATGAGGTTGAGTGTGAGCAGCAGAGTCCTGTGGTGGGGGCCCTCATGCCCCCCAGCCCTGCCCACATTGGGCGCTTGGCCACCTGCCTGCCACAGGGAGCAGGTCTCCTCCGCTTGGGCCTGGAACAGTAGTGCATCCTCCATTTGCTTCCGCAGATGCTCCAGGGATTTCTCCAGCTTGCTCTGTAGGGAGGTGAGGCCAGAGTGACCCCAGCCAGGCCAGGCCTCCAGGCTGGCTCTTATACATGCTCCCACCCGCTCAACTCCAGCTAAGCCTGAACTCAGCTGGCAGGGATCAGTAGTGGAAAAATGGGCCTGGGACATGTTAAGTCCTAAATGCAAATTTGCCAGGAGATGCCCTCTAACTGGTGTGGCCCCCCCACCATGGTCCTCACAAGCATGGCTCTCCTGCGACTGCCCTTCAGCTGAATTTCCTTTCTTCTGTGGTTCCCATGCCCCCCTCATCTCAGGGCAACTTTCCCACAACCCAGTTTTCACTGCATCACCACCTTCTTCCTTCCAAACCCTGTCACTTGTCTCTGCCTGGACTGGGCTTGCTGGATCTCAGCTGACTAGAACACATGGCAGGACGGGCTACATTTGTATCCGGTTCCTCAGTCCTGATTTCAGGCCTATGGCTGACATTGACTCCAACCCTGTTTATGACACATTCGGCACCTTGTAAAGCCAGAAGGCCTAAAGGGCTATCACAAGAGTGACCGCAGCCGCCTCATGGAGTTTGTACTGTTCTCTCCATGTTCTAGACACACCAGAGCCCCGAGAGACTGCGCTTTGTACAGTCAGCACTTCTGGGCTGTGCAAAGACCAGCCAGAGCCCTCAGGTGGGCATCTTCCCCAGCACTGAGAGTAAGCACCAGAACAGTGAGGGGATGGGGTCGTGACATCCCAGAACATGACACTATGGTATCTACACTATTTAGAGCTGAGATGACCAAGAAACAGCAGAGCTCTCTGCTCTTGTCCTTTCCGCATTTTCCAAGAGAAAGGTGCCTATCCTTTACCAGGAAGGGGAGAGCACTCATCACCCAGAGGCAAGTTGCTGACCCTGAGATGAGTCTGCCTTTTCACCTGGTGAGCTCTTTCGTCACTCTAATTTGCAAGCCTGAGTTACAGAATGTGATAGTGATACACTAGAGGAAAAGGCTTTCCTTCCCTGGGAGAGAGAGAGAGTTAAGTGCTACCACGGGAGACTGGAACGTCAGCTGGAAGAGACTTCTACAGAGCCACTGGTCACTCTCTGATCTTCTGGTCACTATCCACACCCTGACCAGGATCCTCAGCGACAGGAGTGCAAATCTGCCAGACTGACATACAGAGTGGGTGTTCAAGTATGCATATTACGCCTCAAAGTGAGGAAGAAAACCACAAGAACGTGTTAGGACAAGTCCAGAGACATGGGCTGGGTATAGGTTTATTTGTTGTCCCAGAGGCTTATTCTATGATGATGACAGAACAGTAACCCTAACGCTGACTAAACTGCATACGTGAGGCACCTCAGCAGTAGACAGTACTGGCCATAAAGAGAAATGAAAATCACAGTCAAAAAGTTTGAAAGATATCACCCACAGACTTTATACTTTGGGTTTCAGAAGCAAACCCGCCCACAGACCAGGGAGGTAGCAGGCAGCTGGCCAGCTAAGTGTTTGCCCTGAGGCTCTCAGCAGAGGAGAGGGCTGGTGTTAGTTTGGATTTTAAGAAATACATTTCCATAACAGAGAAACATGGCATTTCTGCCTGGGCTCACAGCAGGGCTGAGCCCTGCCTTGTCTACCCGCAGACTATTCAAACGGGAAACCCTGGTAGGCTCCGGCTCCCAAAGCAATGGCTCTATCCTACGCTGATCCCAGCCTGGGGCTCTACAGCAGCTCCCTGGCTGCCTTCCCATCTGGCCTAATCAGAACTTCAGCACTGGCCTGGGCCCCACAGCCCTAGTCTGCCCGCCAACCTCTGAGAGTCCACATCCATGCACGTCCATCTGGGCCCAGCCACCACTCGGTGCGCTTCCCCCTTTCTCCTGCTCTCGGCTCCGTCTCTGCCAACGGTCAGTTGGAACTGCCCAGTGCCCTCCCTGGACAGCCCTCCCACCGCCCCTTTGGGACCCAGGCTTCAGAAGGCACGTCCCCTTCCGGCCCAGGTTCCTAAGCCAGGGCCTCACTGGTGGGCGATGCCCCAACCCCTTAGGATGCTGGTTCGGGACAGGCTGCACCCCCGTACACCCCCGCGAGACCCGGGGCAGGCTGGAACCTGCGCCCGCGACATGGGCCTCGCCAAGCCGCGCTCGGCCCGGGACCGGCCCACACCTTGAGGTCTTCTGCCGCGTCCTGCAGCGGGCGCACGCGGTGCGCCCAGTGCTCCCCGGAACGTTCGCAGGCCGCGCACAGAAGGCGCAGCTCGTCGCCGCAGAAGGCGGCCAGCGGCTCGCGGTGCGCCGCGCACACCCCCTGCGGGACCGGCGACGGCGGGTGCAGGCGCCGCGCCATCTCGGCCATCTTGGCGAGCGGGCGGTTGGGCCGCAGGTTCCGCTGCGGGAACAGCTCGCGGCACTCGGGGCAGGCGTACGGGCCCTCGGGCTGGCCCCAGCAGCGCCGGATGCACTCGCGGCAGAAGTTGTGGCCGCAGTCGGTCATCACCGGGTCCGTGAAGTAGTCGAGGCAGATGGCGCAGGTGGCCTCCTCCTGGAGGTTGGTCGACAGGTCGGGCGCGGCCATGGCCGGGGCGGAGCGGGCGGGGGGCGCGGCCGGGACGCCGGGGGCCTCGGGGAGCGTCGGGAGCAGCGTCCCCGGGGCAGAGGCCGCTCGACTCCGAGGGCGCGGTCCTCCGGCCTGCGGGGCACCCGGCAAGGCAGGGCCGAGGGACGCGGCTCGCAGGCCGGAAGGGAAGCTGCGCGCCGGCGGAAGCGGGAAGCAGCTGTCTCCCCGCGAGAGCCGCCCGCTGTGGCTCCGGATTGGCCGCCGTCAGTCACGCGGCCTCCAGCCGCACCCAACCGGAGGCCGCCCAGCCGCTGACGTGGCGCCGCCACCGCCCCCTGCGCGTTCGCGGCGGTCTCCGCGGCGCTGCGGCGTGGCGCCGCCCGCTGGCTCCCTCGGACCCCGGGGAACGTGAGGTTTAGGGGCCGGGGCAGCTCCGCGCGGTCGCTGGGCTCTCTTTGATGCGCAGGGGAGCCCGAGGTTGTGCCGGGGAGCCCCAAGGCTTTCCCCGTGCGCTCCTGGGTCCTCGCAAGTCCCTGGGCCGGGAGCGATCAGAACTTACGCTGTCGGGCTCGGTGCACTGGGGCTGTTGGCCTTGTTGGGGGTCAGAGTACGTTGACCAGAACTCTGGGGTTCTGGCCACTGTTGCCTGGTTGTTGATGCGTCTGCAATCACGGGGGTCGGGGGTAGGGTGGGCGGTGGAGAGTGAGTTAAAGGAAGGGACCCTGCCTGCTCCTACTCTGAATTTTGCCCCTACAACAAAGCTGGGCAGCTCTGAGGCTCGTAGGAACTCAGCTTGAAAAGTCCCTTCGCTTTTTCATTTTACCCCTGTGAAGGACCCAGATATGGAGTTTGCTGAGGACAAAGGAGGTAGACACTTGAGGCCTTGGCTCTACATATAAACACCTGAACGACTGAGCCACCAGCGAATGGCAGCATGTCTAAGTGGAGAGTAGAGGGCACTGCGAAAGAAAACTACACCACACTGTGCCTTGTACGTGCACGTGTCTGTATTTAGAAACCGATCCACTCAGAAAGTTTTCTGTATGAGCATCTGTAAATATGGACTCAATGTTTAACTGCTTTAATCATGATTATATTTCCACTTTGTAAAACCAGCCTGCACAATCGATGGCTTGCAAATGCCTCATTCGAGATAAGCTGGGCAGGTGGGCCTTGCTGAACGGGACCACCTCACCTTCTGGAGAAAGGAGGGTTGCCCAGGCTCCACCTGCCTGCGCCACTATCCCTTCACCCACAGAGTCACTGTAGAGATGACCATCTGGCCTGATTTGGGGGCCCCAAGGCAGAAGAAGGGCTGCAGGGGGCCAGGGAAGGCAGGCTGAGAGTAGGTATGCAGGTGGGACCCATTGTTCACATTGTAGAAGGACACCTCCCCAGCTTCAAAATCCAGGAAGATGCCCATGTGGCTAGGAGGCTCGGTCAGTGTGACGGGAGTTGGAGGAAACGCGGCAGGCACATACCTCTTTCCCTTGCATAGCTGCACCACCCAGAACCCATTTTCTGGGGACTTGGGGACCCTGCTCCTCCGGCTCACGTTGTCCCTGCACACGCCCAGGGCCCACAGTGCATCACTGGTGAGGTTCATGCCCACCTCCCAGTAGTGCCTCCCTGAGGAGAAGGTCTCTTGGCCAACCGCACAGGGATAGGCGAGGAACCTGTCCTTGCCACGGGCTGTGCCATCCATCGGGGTGCTCAGGTAGCGCCTCTGGCGGCTCTCATACAAGAGGAGGTAGGGGTATGCCGTGGAGGGATCAGGCACCACATCCTCTGGAGACAGGCCCAGAGTGGAGAGGAGAGGGGGACCTTTCAGGGTCAGTGTGGGGAGGGCAAGGCCCTAGCAGGGACCGTTCATCCTAACCCCAACCCAGGCCTCCCTTTGGCTGAGTTCAGCTGTGAACCTGGAGTTAACTGCTTGATCCTGTATCCCAACTGTGGATATTGGTGGTGCCAAGGAGATGGGGCTGGAGTGCCATTTGAGGAACCCCTCTCCTATTGGTGGCTCTTGCTTTGAGTGGCTGAGAGCAGGGTGGGGCATTGCCAAGAGCACCTGGGCCCCCACTTACCTTGGAAACTCTTGAGGACCTCTATCTGCCCTGGGACCCTACAGATGGTCTTCAGCATGATGGAGGTAGCCTCTGGGTACTGCACACTCAGGCTGTCCTTCCTCCAGTGGATACAGGTCTCACTGTTCCCTCCAGCCACACTTCCAGTCCTCCCTGTGCCCATCACCACCCCTACTGCAGGTGGTACGTACCTGTCGAGGAGGCCTTTCATATCCTTCAAAAGACGTGGGAAGAAAGGAGAGAGGCTGGCAGGGTCTGTGGTGTTCCCAAGCACCCTGTGCTGACATTTGGCCAGAAGAGCTAGAAGGGCTTTATGTGTTCCCATGGCCCCATTTCCAGCTTCTAGAGAGTAATCCTGTCTTGGCTATGCACAGTGTCATTTATCTGACTGGCCCGGGCTCCCTCTTCCCCATCACAATGAGTGAGGATACAGGGAAATTGTCTGGCTCATAACACATCATGAAGGCCTCTGTGGGCTTCAGGCCTTGAGTGGGCCAGGAGTCAGGTTAATGGGTTGCAAACAGATTACATTTTGGTATAAGGCAGAGTATTCCCCCAAAGGTAGAGAGAGTGTATAATATGTTTTCAACACCAGGACACTTATTGGCAACAAAATCCACAGGATGCTGGGATAACAGACATCGAACTGACTGACCCAGGCATACTGGGAGATCTAGATACTCTGCATGTGGCATTTGCTTCCGTTGTATAAACCCATTCCTGTGAATGTGTGTATAATGACTCGCAATGTGAAATGCATTTTTTTGCTGTGGAGACCCTCGCTCTGCACACTTGAACCAGTTACCCACTTTCAGCCAATATAAACTGTCCCTTCCAGGGCCCCAGTGTGCAGGCCCATCCCTGCTAGGCCAGCTGCACCCTCTCCCCACATCCATAGCTGGCAGGTGTGATCGTGTGACTTGCTCTTGCCTGTGCCTCTCTGGGGCCAGTGTATCCATGCCCTGCATCATTGTGTGGACAACAGCTGCCCTCAAGCCACATCCCTGGGCTATGAAGGGGATGAACACAGCCCAGGAGGACTGAAGCTTGTCATGAGCTGAATTGGCTTCCTCCCCAGAATCATCTATTGTGGAGCTCAAACCCTGCAGTACACCTCAATATGAGTGTATCTGGAGATAAGGCCTCAAAGATGAGATTAAGATAAAATCAAATCATTAGGGTGGGCTGTATCCAATCTGATGATGTCTTTATAAGAGGAGGCTATCTGGGCATAAACTATACGGAGGAATGACTATATGAGGACACAGGGAGAATATGGCTTATAAGCCAAGAAAAGGTCTCAGGAGAAACCAACTGTGCCCTCAACTTGAGCTCAGACTTCCAGCCTTTAGGAGTGTGAGAAAGAAATGTGTGTTGTTGAAACCACCCGGCCTGTGGTATTTGTTACGCAGCCTGAGCTGACTGAGACAGAGCTTTCCCTGTTGGCCTGAATCTGTTGCCACAGGTCAGCCCACCCTGACTGTACCTGAGCCAGAGCTCAAGCCCCTATCCACCACCCCCAGCCAGGTAAACAGGTATGCCGCCTCACCTGCAGCATCTGGAGCGGCGTGCGCTCATTTCTGTCCTCCAGCTGCAGGAGCAGCCTCTCTAAGGAGTGACTCTGCTGCTTCAGTGAGGCTGTGCTCTTCTGCAGCTTTGCCGCTGTCTCCTCCTCCTCCTTTTTCAGGGCTTGGAGCAGGCGCTGCTTCTCCTCCATCAGGAAAAGGCCCATCTTCTCAAACTCGACCATGATGCGCTCCCTGCGCTCCTTCACCTTCTCCTGTGTCGGGGTGGGTGGGCTCCCGGAGGTGAGGCCCACCCGGGGACCTAACACCCCAGGTGCCTGCTTTCAGAACCCACCCACCAACCAAACACACCAGCTTGGAAGGGCTGCTCTGGCAACAATGGCACATCTCCCCTGGATCCCAGTGACCCACAGCAAACCAGGCAGGGCTGGGAGCCAGGGATCACACAGAGGCTGCCTGAATGCCACTGGGGCATAATTTTACTCTAAGCCCCAAATGGCAATGTCCAAGCGCCTGTGTGCCCTGGCCCCCTGCATCTTTGAAATGGCCAGCCTGTGCTGAGGGCACTGTTCTCAGTCCTGATTTGGCAGGAATTCTGTGAGAATCATTGCCTTTCTGGGGTCCTATGTTCTCATCCACACAGGACAGTGATTTCCCCTGTGAAGGGGATTCACAGGTCAGGAGGCCCTATGGGTGGGGACCTGGCTGGGCCTTCCCCACCCTGCCCAGCTGCTGGGTGTGGTGGCCCCAACACCTACCTGCCACTCGGCCAAGGTCTGTTCCTCTTTGGCCTGCAGCTCTCCAGTCTTCATCATCTCCTCTCGAAAGTACTCCATGTCCTCCTCCAGCTTCAACTGTGGTGCACCCAAACCGTGGGATTTGGGGGTCAGTGGGCCCCCTGCATGCCCCACATCCAGACAGTGCCCTCTGAAGCTGCATCCACCCTGAACCATCCTAATGGGATGCAAAGGATGGAAATATCCCACTCCAAAATCTGTCCCTTTGGCAGAAGGATTATTTTGAGCTGGAGGCAATTAAGAATCAACAGATGCAGAAAGATGCCTTCCAGGGGTTCCCATTATCTGACCAGAAGCATCTCGCTGGGGCTATTTTGTGCCCATGAAGAAGATGGAAAGTTGGTGTCAAGAAGAACCTACACAAAACCCCCCATCTTCCTTTACTTTCTCCCTATATATATATATATATATTTCTGCTATGATCTGAGTGTTTGTGTCCCTCTGACATCCAAATTCATATATGGAAGCCCTAACTCCCAATATGATGGCAGAGTTGGGGCCTTTGGGAGGTGGCGAGGTCATGACAGTAGGATCCACATGAATGGGATTAGTGCCGTTACAAAAGAGACCCGAGAGAAAGGACCAGAGAAGGCAATGGCACCTGACTCCAGTACTCTCGCCTGGAAAATCCCATGGATGGAGGAGCCTGGTAGGCTGCAGTCCATGGGGTCACAAAGAGTAGGACACAACTGAGCGACTTCACTTTCCCTTTTCACTTTCATGCATTGGAGAAGGAACTGGCAACCCATTCCAGTGTTCTTGCCTGGAGAATCCCAGGGACGGGGGAGCCTGGTGGGTTGCCATCTATGGGGTTGCACAGAGTCGGACACGACTGAAGCGACTCAGCAGCAGCAGCTGCAGCAGAGAGAGCACAGCGAGAAGCTGGCCATATGTGGACCAGAAAGGGACTCTCACCTGACTGCTGATCTCTGATGTCAGCCTCCAACTGTGAGCAATAAATTGCTGCTTATAAGCCACCCAGTCTGTGGAATTCTGTTACTGAGACACTTTCCCACAGTCTGCCACCCTTGGGAGCCTGAAACTTTTCCCTTTGTCCTGTTGTTGTTCTCCAAATGTACTGTTCTTTGTAAAGATGCTATATAAGCCCAAGTTCTAATTGACTTCTTTTTTTTTTTTTTTTTTACTGTTGCTGCAGTTTCTCCCAAGTGACTGGGATAGCAGGCATATGTTAGCAAATGGTTTGCCTCTCCCTTCAATTTGTCTTTGCTCAATCCAATTCATGGACCCCAGCCACAGAGCCTCAGGTGAATGGAGGTAAAAGGCTCCCCTCCCCCTGCCTGTCCAGGGTTGCCTGGTTTGCCCACACAGATGGGCACAAGGACCAGGGAATGTGGATGGGCCTGGGTGGGGACTTGGTCAGCCTGGACTCCTGCACGGCCATAGAGGTGACACCGAGATGGCATGGCTACCAACCTGCCTTGTTGTGGAGTGAGGGAACACTCCCACTGTGTGGTCCTGCCTACGGGGCTGTTTGGTACCGCAGCCACTCTGCTTCATGCCCTCCTTGAGCATGCACATACTTGGGCACCCTTGTCCCCCGTCCTGGCCCCCAGCCAGGACCCACCTTGTACTCTTGCACGGCCTCCTCGATCGGGACCACCCTGTGGGGCCGGTGTTCCTGGGACTCCCTGCAGATGATGCAGATGGGCCTCTGGTCATCCTCACAGAAGAGTTTGAGCAGCTCTTGGTGCACCTGGCACAGGTCCCTGCTCTGCGGGCTGGGGTGCTGCCGCACCATCTCAGCCACCTTGGTCAGCAGACGGTTGGGCCGCAGGTTCCTCTGGGGGGACAGCTCACGGCACTCAGGGCAGGGAAAGGAGCCTTTCTGCTTTCTCCTCTTTTTCTGGCCTTTGGCCTTCTCCCAGGTCGTCTGGATGCACTCTCGGCAGAAATTGTGACCACAGGTGGTCATCACGGGGTCTATGAAGTAGTCAAGACAGATGGAGCACGTAGCCTCCTCCTGCAGCCTTCTGGCAAGTTCCACAGCATCCATGGCGCCTGGGGAAGGAATGGAGTGTCCTGCCACATCTCTGCCTGGAGCCCTGAGTTCTTCAATAGCACTCTCTCAGCCTCCTTTTGAAGATGGGAGTCTGAACCTGGGGTTTTAGGGTACCCTGACTTACCTTCAATAAGGGGCACAGATGTCTCTCTGGAAGCTGACAAAGATCCTCTCCTTCAGCAAACCCCTGCCAGCTTCCCCAGAGCTGTAGGCTTGTCTTTAGCTGATCCCACACAGTTTCACAGTACTCCCGCTGTGATATGTGATCTAGTTCCTCATCCCCCAACCTTTAATGAATTGATGTCCTTGACCCTCCTTGAGCAAGAATCCTGTTAGGTCTGTTTAGCAATAAGCCCCCTCCTCATGGCACCTCTGGGTGATCGAAGCATCACTGATTGCCATCACTCTGCTCCTTGGCTACAGATCTGCAGCTGTCCCAGCTGCATTCAGAGATGACACTGCAGTAGTCTCAAACAGTCTTGCTCACTGTTTTAATAAGCATCAGTGATTTCTCTTTAACAGAACCCCGCAGAACAAAGGAAAGAGGGAGTTTATAAGAGGGAAAATCTCATTAGGGAACAGGGTTGACAAAGTTTCTCTCTTTAACCAGCTCTTGCTCAGGCTCCAGAATTTTCCAACCAAGCCTTGGACTTACACGTGTGTTTGCCTCTACACTGTTCAAGTTTAGCAGAAATCCCGCTAGGTGGGTTTAACTAGACCCACCCCTGGCCTCCCTGCTACTAAGATGTTTCCTCTTAGTAACTTCTTGTAACTGACCCTACCCTACTCCTTAAAAATCCCCACTGGCCCATGCTGTATTCAGAACTGAACTTCACAATTCTATATAGAAGGTCTAGTTCTATATAGAACCCCAGTTTCTATAGAACTCCAGTTTCTATGGAACCCCAGTTTCTATGCTAATATCTTTCTTCCTATTTCAATAGTCCCAAATAAAACTTGTTTTTACCCCTCTACCATCCAGCTCTGATTTTCCTTGTCAAAGTGCAGTGCAGAAAAGATAAAGGAGGGCCATTACACGCACACATGCTCACACATGCACAGGAACACACGTGTACACGTGCATGCATGTTTAGACACTGGCACAAAGGCACATGCAGAGGCACCTACGCATGTGCACCAACACCTGAACACAAACACACACACACACACTCTGGGGTTGGAATACCCATGACTTCATGCAGTGGAGATCCAATCCTCCTGGATGCACTTTACAGGGTGGTGGTTAAGGCTGAGTTAGAGTGGATTTAAACATCATTTCTGAATTATTAATGCAAGCACTGTCCAAATTCCCTTCTATGCAGTCTGAAACTATGGCAGCTGGATTCTGCAGATTCCTGAATGCCTGACATTGGTTCACTTTGTCTCTGGGAAGAGCCTTTGGCGTGAGTCTCTCCCTCTGCTCTCAGCGGCCCTTCTTCCCGACTGCTGCCCACCCAGCAGAAGCTGGGTGAGAGTGGGGCAGTCTGGGGGCTAGGCTCTGGCTCAAGTTCTGGAGGAAGCCATCCAAGGGCTCCAGGCCAATGATGGTGGATGGGCCTTCCTTGACCCTGGAATGTTACTCTGTAAATGCAGAGCTAAAATAGCTGGCTCCTCTGGTTCTAGTTTATAACCACCTTCAAAGCTGGGACAGCCACTCCACTAGGGCAGAGGGTGCACGGGGTCCCAACTGAGCCTCAACACCCACAAGGTGACCACCCGCCTGCTCCCTCAAGGGGGTGATACTTACAGGGTAAGGCGGTGCACGCTGCACCTCGCCAGGCACCCCGAACTACACCTCCAAACGCGGCCCAGGAAAGCCTGCTTTGGGCAGATGGAAACCACCAGGGCAGGGATCCGAGGGCGCAGGGCTTCGGGGCTTTGTGGCGTCAGCAGGAGTCCGAGGTCGAGGGGCGGGGCCGTAGTCAGGGGTCGGGGAGGTTTCGTGGGCGAGCGGTTCTCAGCAGCCTAGGGATGGGAGCAGGATTCTCCTGATGGGTAAGGAGCCCTTACAGAGCTGGCCGGAGCTGAGGGGGCGGAGAAAGGAGCGGGAACGGGGCTGGGTGTGGGCCTAGGTAGTCAGGAGGGAAGCGGGAGGGGTAGACGGTGGTGGGAGGGAGCCTTGTCTGCGGAGGGGGAGACGTGTGGGGCGGCAGGGAGCGCATCCCATATTGGGAGGGGCGTGAGGACAAGAGGCAGCGGGGGTCGGGCACACCTTTGGCGGAGATGGAGGGGGTCTCTGGTCCACCGCAGGCTCCAGGTCTCCCGGGGCTCCGCCCCCCACCCCAACCCCGCCTGGCTGGCTGAACTGTGTGTGTTTCTTCTAACATCTCCAGGACCGAGTCCGGTGGTTCAAGGCTCAGGGCAGTGACCGGGGTGGGGGCCAGAAAGCTAGCTGAATGAGGCAATGTGTGTGTTAACCGCTCAGTCTTGTCCGACTCTTGGCGACCACAGGGACTGTAGCCCCCCGCAGGCTCTCGGTTGCTAATTAGAATCCCCCGGAAGTCCCTGAGCCTGCCCTGCATGTAAGGTGATTCTGGGCCGATAGTTTCTTTCAATTTAGAAAATAGAATCACAAGATTTTAAAAACATTTCTTTCTCTGTCCTTATCAACTGTGTGTAACTTTCCGCCCCCCACCCCTGGCTAAATAAGCCTGTGGCCCATTCTCATATATCAAGAACGATTCAGACCTAGGAGCGTTTCTGAAATATAATCATTTCCCAGAGTCCTGGGAGGATATGGGCCTACCTTGTCATCTAACTTCAAATCATCTTTGATCATAATTGTAGGAGAAAATTAGCAACATTATCACGAAGACGTGAAAGTAATAGGTTGTATTCACTTAGCCATAGGAAAAGAAGAGGGTCCCTTCCATCTCAGCAATCCCTGTAGCTATTGCTTGGGATCAGCATCACGTTCTTGTTCTAACTCAACGACACAAAAAAATTTTTTTTATTTTTTCTTTCTCTTTCTCTTCTCTGTGAGTGTTTTTCTGGATTGGGAGCAGATTTTGTTGTACATTTCCCCATTAATGTGCAGCAAAATTTGAGAACTAACAATGATCAGATTCAGGCTCACATGTCTTTACCAAGAATATTGTGTACAGGTGTAGGTATGGTTGCAGGTGCTACAGAACCAAAGATTGTTAAAGAACTAGCAAGACTGTTAAACCTGCAACAGAGCTGGAGACTCTTGGGTCACTGTTAAGAATTTGAGACAGGGAGAGTGGGAACCATGACCCAGCATCATCTGTGCAGCTTGCCGGGAGCCTGGGGGCAGGCTGTTGGTCCTTTATGAGCTTCTGCTACTGGCTGCGGCACCATGCCACCTGCTCAGGACACATGGACTCAAATGATCCAGGTAACAGCACAGAACATGCATCCTTCAAGAAGCAGCTTCTGCCCCACAAGACTCCTGATTTTCTTTCCAATGTGAATGTAAATGGAAACAACCCAAATGAGAACAAGCAGAGGGTATTTATTCATAGCTCTCTGCAACAACAGAGATGACCACCATCCCCTGGCAGCAATTCAGGGTCAGTCAGTGGTGTGCAAGAGCTTCCTCTTGGAAAAAGAGAAGGTTTTCAGTGTGCCCTGATGGAGGCTGTGGGTCTGGGAAACTGGAGCAACTTACTAGAAGTGAAGTGTCCTGGATTGTTGCCAGAGATACAGCCTGATGTCCTGCAGGTCTGACTGACAGCAGGTTGGCTTTCTGGGCTGATTCATATAGCGGGTATGTTGGCTTCCTGGACAGTTTTACTATGGACTGGATGTGTGCCCCGAAAATTCATATGTTGAAACGTAGCCCCTGGGAGGTGGGGCCTTTGGGAGGTTGATTAGGTCAGGAGGGTGGAGCCCTCATGAATGGGATTAGTGCACTTAGAAAAGAGACTCCCTTCTCCCAGAGAGCTCTTTTATCCTTTCTATCAGGTAAGGACATAGCAAGAAGATGGATGTCTAACCCAGGAAGCAGGCCCTCACCAGACACCAAATCAGTTGGTACCTTGCTCTGGACTTCCATCCTCCAGAACTGTGAAAAATCAAAGTTTGTGGCTCATGAGTGGCCCCATCATGATATTTTGTTATAGCTGTCAGAGCAGATTAAGACAAGACTGCTGCATTTTTTGGGTCAGAGTTCTCTTTTTAAATATGGTCTGGCTACTGTTTGGATGTTCAGTCTCCCACGCCATTAGATCAGGGCTTGTCTGACCCTGGGAGAGCCGTTCTTCTCCCCTGATGGCTTCTAGAGCAATGCTTCGAGACTCCATGGGAGTAGTGGTTTCCTGCCCATTCTGAAGCTGTGCTGGGTGGTTCCCTCACCCTGCCTATTTGGAGAGCTCAACCTAGCTGCAGAGAATCAGCTCAGGCTGCAGTACCTGGAGACAGTCGAGGAGGGCTGTGGATCCAAGTGAGCGCAGGGTGAGAAACATAAAAACATAATCGAAAACTAAGGAGTACATGTGTTAGGGACCCATTGACTGAAACCACCTGCTGTAACCAGGCAGCACAATAACTGCTTGCATGAGTTGTCACACCTCAGGAGGTCCAAATAAGGATTGCCAAAAGGAGGGGGTACATACCAGCCCATAACATGTCCCACCAACCCTCCAGAAACCTTCATGCTGAAATCCATCATGGCTGAGAGACACTTATGCTCCCAAGGACTCTGAGTCAGACCAAATAGGGGCACAAGCAAGAAGATGGGCCAGAGAAAACCCAGAAAGCTAAGCCCATTACCTGTGAGCCTCTTGGCAGCGCAGTTCTCCTGCGTTCTCTTACCTCACCATTCTCTCCCTGGTGAGGGAATTCCTTCATTCTCTTCCTTTCCAATGAAGTCTTTTGTTTTGCCAACACATGTGTCTCCTTGGACAATTTCTGACTGTTAGACAAGAGATCATTTTAGGTGTTGGAAGCATTCCCTCTTCCTGCAACATTTGGGTGCCTGAGTCTGTGGCCTTCAGAGCCTCATTTCACTTCATGACTGATGACATAGACTTACAACTTCATTTCTTTTTTTCTACTTAGTTACTTTTGTAAAGTCTGAATCATTTCACTTAGAGTTTTTGTTTCCATTTATATTTGCCACTTTTAGTCAGAGGGACAGAATCAAAAAGTTAAAAGTCAGACTTTTTCTTTGAAATCTACAAAGCTAAAGTATAAAGGAAATATAAGCTTTCAAATGATGGTTTTGATGTGTTTGTAACATTTATTCTTCTGAAGTATAGGGAAGGAAAGTCATTTCCTCTACTATTTTAGAGGCATGTGAACTAAACAAATACAAGACAGAATAACAAGAAAAGCATAAACATTTTATTTAATTTTACCTTTAAAAAATTTATGTGCTTGAGGGCTTCAAAGACAAGAACTGTAACCCCTCCACCTCCCCCCCAAAAGACTCAAGGGCCTATTTTGTTAACTGAAAAAAAAAATACAATGTGGTTTTTGTGACTTAAGTTTTATTAGGACTATAGCCTGGGAGACAGTGTTTCAGATACTTCTGAGGAACTACTTGGAAGAGGTGGGGGATGGCCAGTGTATATATGATTTTGGTGAAAGGGTATACATGCAATCAAGCACACGTTTTTGCATTAGGTTGCTGCTAGTCATGAGGGGCAGATGTCTCTGTTAATGGCTGTAATGCTTTTCTAGATATAAGACGCAAGAATTGGGCTCAAAATCTTCTGCTGAAAATATTGAACTGTCCAAAGGCCTGTTCTGCCCATTTTTTCCCTAGAGCTCAGAGTGCCTCATTCCTGATCTCCACACGGAGCTCCTTTCAATGTGTGTGTGTGTCAGCGACTATATTAACAAGTGAATTAATCTTTGTAGAGGCAAATGGCAAATGTTATTTTTTAGTTGGCAATATTGATTTTAACAAAGGTGATAGATTGTGGAGAAGTAAAAAAAAAAGGGGGGGTGGTGGCGAAGAGCGTCTGTGGTGGCTCAGGTGGTGAAGAATCCACTTGCAATGCGGGAGACCTGGGTCCAATCCCTAGGTTGGGAAGACCCCCTGGAGAAGGGAGCAGCTACCCACTCCAGTATTCTGACCTGGAGAATACCATGGACAGAGGAGCCTGGTAGGCTACAGTCCATGGGGTCACAAAAAGTTGGACACAACTGAGTGACTTTCAAAATAACAAACCAACAACCAAAAAAAAGAGCTTGAGCTTCTTGTAGTGGTGAATTGTGGGCAGGTAAATAAGTGGGAAAATTAATGATAGGTATAGGGGTTTCCCTGGTGGCTCAGATGGTAAAGAATCCACCTGCAATGTAGGAGACCCTGATTCCATCCCTGAGTCAGGAAGATCCCCTGGAGAAGGGCATGGCAACCCTGGTATTCTTGCCTAGAGAATTCCATGGGCAGTCTGTGGGGTTGCAAAGTGTCATCCTGTCAGAGCGATTACCACACAAACATGTGGGTTTTGTGGCAAGCTTTGCTTACGCAGACTGCTTCAGTGTTGACTCCCTCTTTGGTGATCCCCCTTTCCTCCTGGTGCAGAGGTCAGGGGACGCCCACACAAGGGGAACTTACGGTCTGCTTTTAGGCAGACAGAGGGAGGGCAGGGAGTTCATCCTGTGTCTGCTTTATCTCAACTGACTTCAGCTCAAAATAAGCTTATGGCAGTTGGGGCTTCCCTGATAGCTCAGTTGGTAAAGGATCTGCCTGCAATGAAGGAGACCCCAGCTCAATTCCTGGGTTGGGAAGGTCCACTGGAGAAGGGATAGGCTACCCACTCCAGCATTTGAGGGCTTCCCTTGTGGCTCAGCTGGTAAAGAATCCACCTGCAATGTGGGAGACTTGGGTTCAATCCCTGAGTTGGGATGATCCCCTGGAGAAGGGAAAGGTTACCCACTCCAGTATTCTGGCCTAGAGAATTCCATGGACTGTATACAGTCCATGGGGTCACAAAGAGTCAGGAGTGACTGAGCGACTTTCACTTTCCTTCAGAGTAGCATTGTGTGTAAGCTCTAACAGCTTATTTTTATAAAGTAAGTGCCTGACTTACACTTTGATTGCTAAGGTGTCCGCTTCAAAGGGGGCATTCTGAAGGCTATCTCAAATAAACATACTGCCAGCTACATGACTAGACAAACAACCAGGACTTGAGTGTGCACTACCTAGCTCACCACCAACATGCCTTCTGTGTTCCAAGAACTGTAAGTAAAAAATTATTTTTTTCTTCAAATTTACTAATAGTTAGTGCTGAAGAACATCTTGCAAAATCATAATAAAACCCACAAGGGTTGGTGCATTTGTAACATTAATTTGCACAGGGTTCTGTGGGAAACTAACCAGGCTCAGAGGGGTGCTCCCCAACCCCCAGGCATTTCTAGGCAACAGCATCACTATTGTCAGGCTAAGACTGGCACAAAACTGGCACGCATTTTGGGCTTCCCTGGTGGCTCAGCTGGTAAAGAATCTGCCTGCAATGTGGGAGCCCTGGGTTTGATCCTTGGGTTGGGAAGATCCCCTGGAGGAGGGCATGGCAACCCACTCCAGTATTCTTGCCTGGAGAATCCCCACGGGCAGAGGAGTCTGGCGGGCTACAGTCCATGGGGTCGCAAAGAGTCAGACACGACTGAGCGACTAAGCACATATGTTTTTGTCAAAGATAAAGCCAGATACTAGTTAAAGGTGGTGAAGACAGATTTCATCCCATACTATTGAGACCTTGGTATTGAACTGAGCTCAACTCCGAATACAACAAAGACAACTGGGATTTGCAGCCAGTGAGTGGAGAGAGGTGGTCGGTGGTTGGAAAGTTACTAAGAGGCAACATCAATGGGAAGGGGGTGTTGACAGAAATAATCTATAATAGGAATAGAAAAGTTTTATTTCAGCCAAACTGAGGATGATAGCCTGGGAGACAGCCTCACAGGTACCTCTGAGGAACTACGTCATGAGGAGAAGAACTAGCTCATGAGGAGAAGCATGTTTTTCACCAGAGTTTTATACCTTGTCAGAAGAAAGAACATCAAACAGATAGGAGGTACATTCATTCAAGGCTTGCAAAAAAAAAAAAAAATGCCACAAAACCCAGATCAGCATTTGCACAGTGAGGCAGTATGGCCTTGGTACCTGGGAAGGGAGTCTTATCATCAAAGGAGCACTAGTAATGGCATCCTAAAGAAGGCATTTAATCTTTATCTTTTTAGAAAAAATATTTGTTTACTTATTTGACTGTGTCAGGTCTTGGTTGTGACAAGTGGGATCTTCGCTGTGGCGTATGGGCTCTGGAGCTCACAGGCTCAGTAGCTGCAGCATGCAGGCTTAGCTGCTCTGTGGCATGTTGGATGGGGTCGAATCCATGTCCCTTGCATTGCAAGGTGGGTTTTTAACCACTGGACCACCAAGGATGTCCATAATCTTTATCTTTAAAACAGACATTCTTTACGCCTAATCAATGCAAATTTTTCTTTAATGATTAAAGCAGATGTACAAGGTATGTTTGATAGACCATGAATCAGCTATTTTAGTTAGCGTGAAATTCAAGTTATATATCATGTGTTCGCCAGAATGACAGTTACCGTACATCGATATTTGAAAATTCCATCCACTAGGGGGAGTCTTGCTTAACTGGCTGTCTTAGTCTGTTTCGTTCTCTGTAATAGGATACCATACTGTTCATTGGGTTCTCAAGGCAAGAATACTGAAGTGATTTGCCATTCCCTTCTCCCTTGCCTTTTATGAGAACTCTCCACCATGACCTATCCGTCTTGGGTGGCCCTACATGGCATGGCTCATAGTTTCATTGAGTTAGACAAGGCTGTGGTCCATGTGATAAGATTGGTTAGTTTTCTGTGATTGTGGTTTTCAGTCTGTCTGCCCTCTGATGGAGAAGGATAAGAGGCTTATGGGAGCTTCCTGATGAGAGAGAATGACTGAAGGGAAAGCAGAGACATTACTTTGCCAACAAAGGTCCGTCTAGTCAAAGCTATGGTTTTTCCAGTAGTCATGTATGGATGTGAGAGTTGAACCATAAAGAAAGCTGAGAAGAATTGATACTTTTATTTTCTTTCTTTTTTTTTATTATTGTTTTTGCCATACATTGTCATGATATCACCATGGGTTTACATATGCTTCCCCTCCGGAACCCCCCTCCCTCCTCCCTCCCCCCCGGGAAATCTCACTGCACCAGTCCCGAGCATCAATCCTGGGCTGGCGATTGATTAGACACATGACAATTAACATGCTTCAATGCCCTTCTCCCATATCATCCCACCCTTACCCTCATCCACAAAGTCCACGAGTCTATTCTATACATCTGCATTCCTTTTGCTGTCTCGTATGTTGGGTTCTCGTTACCGTCTTTCTAAATTCCATATATATGCGTTAATATACTGTATTGTTGTTTTTGCTTCTGGCTTACTTCACTCTGGATAATGGGCTCCAGTTTCGTCCATCTGAGTAGAATTGCTTCAAATGAATTTTTTTTTTAATGCTGAGTAATATTCCATTGTGTATATGTACCACAGCTTTCTTATCCATTCATCAGTTGATGGGCATCTAGGTTGCTTCCATGTCCTGGCTATTGTAAACAATGCAGCGATGAACATTGGGGTGCACGTGGCTCTTTCAATTCTGGTTTCCTCGGTGTATATGCCCAGCAGTGGGATTGCCGGGTCATATGGCAGGTCTATTTGCAGCTTTTTAAGGAACCTCCACACTGTTTTCCATAGTGGCTGTACTAGTTTGCATTCCCACCAACAGTGTAAGAGGGTTCCCTTTTCTCCACATCCTCTCCAGCATTTATTGCTTGTAGACTTTTGGATGGCAGCCATTCTGACTGGTGTAAAGTGGTACCTCATTGTAGTTTTGATTTGCATTTCTCTGATAATGAGTGATGTTGAGCATCTTTTCATGTGTTTGTTAGCCATTTTTATATCTTCTTTGGAGAAATGTCTGTTAAGTTCTTTGGCCCACTTTTTAATTGGGTTGTTTATTTTTCTAGAATGGAGCTGCAGGAGTTGTTTGTATATTTTTGAGATTAATTGTTTGTTGCTTCATTGGCTATTATTTTCTCCCATTCTGAAGGCTGTCTTTTCACCTTGCTTATAGTTTCCTTTGTTGTGCAAAAGCTTTTAATTTTAATTAGGTCCCATTTGTTTATTCATGTTTTTATTTCCAATATTCTGGGAGGTGGGTCATGGAGTATCCCGCTTTGGATTATAGCAGAGAGTGTTTTGCCTATGTTATCCTCTAGGAGTTTTATAGTTTCTGGTCTTATGCTTAGATCTTTAATCCATTTTGAGTTTATCTTTGTGTATGGTGTTAGAAAGTGATCTAGTTTCATTCTTTTACAAGTGGCTGTCCAGTTTTCCCAGCACCACTTGTTAAAGAGGTTGTCTTTTCTCCATTGTATATTCTTGCCTCCTTTGTCAAAGATAAGGTGTCCATAGATGCGTGGATTTATCTCTGGGCTTTCTATTCTGTTCCATTGATCTATATTTCTGTCTTTGTGCCAGTACCATACTGTCTTAATGACTGTGGATTTGTAGTATAGCCTAAAGTCAGGTAGGTTGATTCCACCAGTTCCATTCTTCTTTCTCAAGATTGCTTTGGCTATACGAGGTTTTTTGTATTTCCATACAAATTGAGAAATTATTTGTTCTAATTCTTTGAAGAAGACCTCTGGTAGCTTGATAGGAATTGCATTGAATCTATAGATTGCTTTAGGTAGTATACTCATTTTCACTATATTGATTCTTCCAATCCACGAGCACGGTACATTTCTCCATCTGTTTGTGTCCTCCTTGATTTCTTTCATCAGTGTTCTATAGTTTTCTATATACAAGTCTTTTGATTCTTTAGGTAGAAATACTCCTAAGTATTTTATTCTTTTTGTTTCGATGGTGAATGGAATTGTTTCCTTAATTTCTCTTTCTGATTTCTCACTGTTAGTGTATAGGAATGCCAGGGATTTCTGTGTATTGATTTTATATCCTGAAACTTTGCTATATTCACTGATTAGCTCTAGTAATTTTCTCGTAGAGTCTTTAGGGTTTTCAATATAGAGGATCATGTCATCTGCAAACAGAGAGAGTTTTACTTCTTCTTTTCCAATCTGTATTCCTTTGATTTCTTTATCTGCTCTGATTGCTGTGGCCAAAACTTCCAAAACTATGTTGAATAGTAGTGGTGAGAGTGGGCACCCTTGTCTTGTCCCTGATTTCAGGGGGAATGCTTCCAGTTTTTCACCATTGAGGATAATGTTTGCTGTGGGTTTGTCATATATAGCTTTTATTATGTTGAGGTATGTTCCTTCTATTCCTACTTTTTGGAGGGTTTTTATCATAAATGGATGTTGAATTTTGTCAAAGGCTTTCTCTGCATCTATTGAGATAATCATGTGATTTTTATTTTTCAATTTGTTAATGTGGTGTATTACATTGATCGATTTACGAATATTGAAGAATCCTTGCATCCCTGGGATAAAGCCTACTTGATCATGATGTATGATCTTTTTGATGTGTTGTTGGATTCTATTTGCTAGAATTTTGTTGAGGATTTTTGCATCTAAGTTCATCAGTGATATTGGCCTGTAGTTTTCTTTTTTTGTGGCATCTTTGCCGGGTTTTGGAATTAGGGTGATGGAGGCCTCATAGAATGAGTTTGGAAGTTTACCTTCCTCTGCAATTTTCTGGAAGAGTTTGAGTAGAATAGGTGTTAGCTCTTCTCTAAATTTTTGGTAGAATTCAGCTGTGAAGCCATCTGGTCCTGGGCTTTTGTTTTTTGGAAGATTTCTGATTATGGTTTCAATTTCCGTGCTTGTGATGGGTCTGTTAATATTATCTATCTCTTCCTGGTTTAGTCTTGGAAGGTTATGAATTGATACTTTTGAACTGTGGTGTTGGAGAAGACTCTTGAGAGTCCCTTGGATTGCAAGGAGATCCAACCAGTCCATCCTAAAGGAGATCAGTCCTGAATATTCATTGGAAAGATTGATGCTGAAGCTGAAACTCCAATACTTTGGCCACCTGATGTGAAGAATTGGCTCATTTGAAAAGACCCTGATGCTGGGAGGGATTGAGGGCAGGAGAAGGGGACGACAGAGGATGAGATGTTGGATGGCATTACCGACTCGATGGACATGAGTTTGAGTAAACTCCGAGAGCTGGTGATGGACAAGGAGGCCTGGCGTGCTGCAGTCCATGGGGTCGCAAAGAGTCAGACATGACTGAGCAACTGAACTGAACTGAATAGGATACCATAGTGGGATCAGGGACCAAGCTTGATCACTCAAGAGCTTTTGTGTTTTACTAACGTATAAAAGAGATCCAACCAGTCATCCTAAAGGAGATCAGTCCTGGGTATTTGTTGGAAATACTGATGTTGAAGCTGAAACTCCAATACTTTGGCCACCTGATGTGAAGAGTTGACTCATTTGAAAAGACCCTGATGCTGGGAGGGATTAGGGCAGGAGAAAGGGACGACAGAGGATGAGATGTTGGCTGGCATCACTGACTCAATGGACATGGGTTTGGGTGAACTCCAGCAGTTGGTGATGGACAGGGAGGCCTGGTGTGCTGTGGTTCATGGGGTTGCAGAGTTGGACATGACTAGGTTACTGAACTGAACTAAACTGAAAGTATAAATAGGGACAGAGAACGCTTCTGCCCCCCCTTGCTAGTCTTATCAAGGAGCTATATACTTTATTACAGTAAAGAGTCTTAGCAGACCCACTCCCACAATATAAGATAACAGAATTAGAACTACCAACAGACAGGTTGTACCAGACCCACTCCTAAAACATAAGATTAAGAGAACAAGGTAAATCAGAAGGTTCTTGTTAAGGAGAAACATGTCCTTGAGCAAGATACATTGTTATATAGACTAAGACAATATAGAAAAAAAGTTTGTCCTTTTCTCCCTCCTCAAGAGCCCTAGACTCCTTTCTCTTCCTTGGAGACCGAGGACTTCTTATCAACCTACCTAAGAATTGACTCTCTCAGTGGCTTATAAACAACAGACATTTCTCACAGTTCTGGAGGCTGGAAGTATAAGATCAAAGTGCTGACAGATTTGATGAGAACTCACCTTGTACTGAGTCCCCACATGGAATCAGTGAGCTCTCTGGGGTTTCTTTAGCTCTACCTTTCTGACCTAATCACCTCCCGCAAAGGCCCCACCTTCTCACACCAGCACCTTGAGGGTTAAATTTTAATATATGAATTTTGGGAGGCCATCAAATGGTCTACAGCACTGCCTAACAGGATTTTTGCTCAAGACGGGTCAAGGATGTACATATACACCAAAGGTGGGGGATAAAAAACTAGACATCATGGGTTGGGGGCATCGAGCATCTCTTACTAAACTGACCTAGCATCATCTTTTGCTAAAGGCACTGCCCAGGATGAACACAGAAACCCAAGAAGAACACAGAAACCTTGTCGAGAGGAGGGCTCAGAGGAGCCTGGCTGGAGTTTGGTCAAGAAGAGTCTTTGACATGATTAAAGCTTGAACTTACATTCGGGGCACTGGAAGTTGCCCTCTGGCTTGTGGGAGCTGATGGGCATTTGCATGCTTCGCCGTGATGTCCAGAATGACTGGGAGAACTGTCAGCATTCCTAGAAACTTTGAAGTTGGTATTTTATGGCATGTAATATCGGGAAAATTGAAATGCATACAATATTGCTTTGGGGTGTCATTCCACAGAGCTATTGGGTCTTGGTGTCAGATGTGACCCTGATGTTCTACCCATCTTGTCAAAGTGGCGTCCTTTATAGAGTTATCCACAAGACAGGCACCCACCTCCTAGTGAATAAGACGTATGCCTGTCTTCCTTGTGGAATAAGGTGAGAATGGGCTTAGGTCAAGTATCTGCAGCCCTGCAACTTCCAGGCCTGGTTTCAGGTTTTCCTTTTAAAGTAACAGAGTAATCCTCTCTTTCTTCTATCTCATGTAGCCCTTCAAATATCCAGAGATATCCATTTTGTTTTTCACCCCACACCTTGCCCGCTGACCCTCTCCAACAGGTTGTCCATTCTTTAGCCTTAATAACTGCACTGCTGCCCCCGTTCTGACTTGGCCTGGTTTTCAGACATTTCACTAACACAATAGTTTTTCTCTGTAGTTACCATAGACAGCCTGCTGTACCTGTCAGGAGTTTGTTGTAAAAACAAACAGCCCCACATCCTGAAGATACATCATATAAAGGTTATTTCTCACATCTACTATATGTGCATCATGGGCCTTGTAGGGGAGGGGAAAAACATTTTCCACCCACCCTCTTATGCTTTTCCAAGGTCTATGAATTAAACTGACAGCAGACAGATCAGTGAAAGTGAAAGTCGCTCAGTCGTGTCTGACTCTGCGACTCCACAGACTGTCCATGGAATTCTCCAGGCCAGAATACTGGAGCGGGTAGCCTTTCCCTTCTCCAGGGGATTTTCCCAACCCAGGGATCAAACCCAGGTCTCCTGAATTGCAGGCAGATTCTTTACCAGCTGAGCCACAAGGGAAGCCCAAGAACACTGCAGTGGGTTAATAGAAGAAAAAGGACACCAATTTTTATTGTATGTTTTTAAGTCTATGTGTATGGCCACTTCCTGGGAAGAATTGAAAACACAAATTGGTGGCTAGACCCTGGGATTATTTACCATTTTTTAAAAAAGGACAATAAACTGTGGAGAAGTGAGTAGATTAAGGAAAGGGGATCTGGACTTCTGGGTTTGGAAGAGGGGATTGTGGGAAGGTAACCAAGGAAATGTATGAAAGTAAAAGAAAGTTACTCATTCAGTCATGTCTGACTCTCTGTGACCCCATGAACTATAGACCACCAGGCTCCTCTGTCCATGGAATTCTCCAGGCAAGAATACTGGAGTGGGATGCCATTTCCTTCTCCAGGGGATCTTCCCAACCCAGGGATCAAACCCAGGTCTCCCACATTGTGGGCAGATTCTTTACCAGCTGAGCCACCAGGGAAGCCACAGGAAATGTATGGGAGTAACCAATGATAAATAAGGGCTTTTATGCAGACTCGTCTCAGTCCATCTCAGGTGATGAGTCCCTCTCCTTTTTTTCTGGTATGAGAGAGAAGGGGGTACCTTTACAAATGGATATTATCTTTAAAAATAGGAAACTTCTGCCCTGCTTATAAGCAGAGTGAAGTGAAAGTCGCTCAGTCGTGCCCAACTCTTTGTGACCCCACGGACTGTACAGTCCATGGGATTCTCTAGGCCAGAATACTGGAGTGGGTAGCCTTTCCCTTTTGTAAGCAGAGAGAGCAGCTCAAAATCATCCATAGAGCAAAGGAGCCTATCTTGGGGCGGCATGTCCTGAGCCCCTTTAGCCTCTCTGGGGATATTACTGCAAGGCGTCTTCTTTCCGGAGGGCAGTTCACAGCCTATACCATCTGGAACATTGCCAACTGCCAGGATGGGGGTCACCAGCTCTCAAAGACAGTTATTCCAGAAGATGCCAGTGGGTGACCCTCTGGCTTAAAAAGCCCTCAGTTACTTTGAGCCACTGGGACCCAAGACACAGATCTCTTTAGTGATGGCTAGTAGCATCTGTTTGGGCCTCAGCGACCTTAGGAAGTGGTGGCAACCCAGTGGACACCCCAGTCCAGGCAGCCTGAGAACACGGAGCTTTGTCTGGGCTCTCTGCTGGATTTGTGGACTTACTGCAACAGTCAGCTCCCAGCAGAGGGGCTGTGCAGAGCTTCCTGGGGCAGGAGAAGACAGCAAGCGGGTACACGGCCCTTCAGTCCATGATGGTCCAGAGCTGATTTTATTAGATATAGAGGATTTTTCTGTTTCAGTATCTGGGGTTACCCACTTCTGGAAGCCTTTCTTCCCAGATGAGAGCCGCTATGACCCTCTGTCCAGTTTGTTCTCTGTATCTGGGAAGTGATGAGTGCGAGTCAGGGCTCCTTCCTCTGCCTTGTTCCAGTTTCTACCTGCATTCTCTCTCGAGGACGGGGCAGGTGGGCCATCAGAAAGAGTTCCTAGGGGGTCCATCAGACAAGAAACCTGCATGTCCTCATAAGGAGGGAGACAGGCAAGTGGTGACCTATTAGAAAACTCTGTTCTGCCTAGATTTCAGTACCAGCTTCCTGGATCCAGGTCCTACGCAGAGGGAAGCTGGGAGGTGTTGCTTAAGGTAGAAACTTGTAACCAGTAGATAAATAAGTCCTATCTATTGCACAGTATAGTGATCATGGTCACCGATTCTGTGTTATAAACCTAAGGTTGCTAAGAGATTAGATCTTAATTGTTCCTTCTACAAATAAGCAATGCTGACTATGTGATGTTAATAAGTGGTGTTATTTAAGAGGTGTTCATTAGTGTTATGGCGGTAATTATACTGCAACATATAAATGTATCAGATCAACACGTACACCCTACATTCACGCACTGTCGCATGCCAATTATGGGCTTCCTTGGTAGCTCAGCTGGTAAAGAATCTGCCTGCAATGCAAGAGACCCCGGTTCGATTCCTGGGTCGGGAAGATCTGCTGAAGAAGGGAATGACTACACACTCTAGTATTCTGGCCTGGAGAATTCCACGGACTGTAGAGTCCATGGGGTTGCAAAGAGTCGGACACGACTGAGTGACTTTCACTTTCACACTGTATACCCTACACTCATGCATTTGTTATATGCCAAATATGGGCTTTCCTGGTAGCTCAGCTGGGGAAGAATCCACCTGCAATGCAGGGGACCCTGATTTGGTCCCTGGGTCAGGAAGATCTGCTGAAGGGATAGGCTACCCACTTCAGTATTCTTGGGCTTCCTCGGTAGCTCAGATGGTGAAGAATCTGCCTGCAATACAGGAGACCTGGGTTCGATCCCTGTGTTGGGAAGATCCCCTGAAGAAGGGAAAGGCTACCCACTCCAGTATTCTGTCCTGGAGAATTCCATGGACCATATAGTACATGGGGTTGCAAAGAGTCGGACATGACAGCGATTTTCATTCACTTCACTATGCCAATTTTATGTTAACAGGAGTTTAGAAGATGGTTCTATGAAGTCTCTTTGAAGTAAAAAGGAAGTCACAAATCTTGACCCTGGGTGGCACGTCATGTGGGGAGCAGGACAACCTCAGATTTTGGCCCCTCCTTGGTTTAAAGGAGGGCCTCATGGTATGAATCATGCCTGCTCTTCTGTGACCTCTTGAGGTGCAAGTCTTATAAAGGTGCCATGGAGGAGAAATGATCTGTGAGAACTCAAAGACCTGTTGGCTGAGTGACCACTGGTGACAGTAGGAGGAAAGCTGATTTTTATTTGAAGCAAATTCATGGTGTTGTCCAATAAACATGAAACAGGAAAAGAGAGAACAACTGGAAAAGCAGACATTAGCCTTTTGTTTAAACATGTACCTGGATTGGTTTTATTCTGGGAAAGAGTTCAGTCATTTCCAGTGGTACTTACCTTGCAATAGTAGACATAAGACATGTTTCAGAATTTACATTATTGATGTTACTTATATATTTTTTTAAATTTTATTTTCAGAAACCATGGAAATGGTATAAAACCTAATTCCCAAAGGTTGATAGTGAAATTTTGAGTCTCTCTCAATTGAAGGTTTTCTCAGTTCCAAGTTTCCATTTTTGAGATTGAATTTCTTGTATATTCTTTAAAAGGTGCATATTCAAGCATCTATTATTTTTATCTAAATGATGGCATATTATGCATACTGTTCTACAACTTGCCTTTAGTTAAACCTACCAAGTTACCAGGACATGTAAGAACTATCTGACTCATCTTAATGACTTCACATTTTCCCCTTTGAAGCTTTGAGACTGTTTTTAATTATTTTATCATGAAGGTGATATATTTCTCTGCCCAGTAACCTGAGGCAAACAAATAGGACATTAATGATGAATGTCTGGGGCTGATACAACATTTTTACAAATACTTCTTACATATCCCACATCATGCTGGTATGGGGGCAACAGGCAGAGACCTGATGTACAAAAGAAAATACAAATTAAAAATAAACAGCTTAATTCTCTCTGTGGAAATTAAGGGGACATGTGCCCCCTTCTTTTTCTTTCATAATTTCTTCCTCTGCCCTTTTCACATATATGTAAATCTTTTTAGTGGCTAAACTTTCTAGTCTCACATCTCAGGACTGTTTCCCCAAGCACCTGGAACTCATCTCTGAAATGTAATTGTAGAGAAGGAAAAAACTTTTCCTCTGCCCTCTTAGATTCAGTATCTGAGGCCTGCAAATTAACATGACAAAAGACAGATTAATAGGGGAAAAGGCATACAAATTCTATTGATGTTAATATTTTTACAGGCTGTGGAGACTCATAGCAAAAAGTGAAAATCCAAGAAATGGTTTAACTCAGAAGCTTATATATCATTTTACCAAAAGGTATTAAATTGTGGGAAGGTGAGTAACAAATGTATGGTAGGTAAATGTTGTTTAATAAGGTTTGCTTGTTACTCATCAGGGTGCTAATTTTCCATCTTCTTCATGACCATAAAATTCCTTCAGGGAGGGGCTTTCTGGCAGTCCTAATTTCTCAGAAGTTTCTGCTTTTAGTTTACATAAGGGAAGCTCTGAGAAGGTGTCTTTCTACATCTATTGATTCTCAGTTGGCATTAGCTCAAAACAATACATATGCCAAAGTGGCATAGCTTAGGGTGGCATATTTGGACCCTCTTAATAATCATCAATGAATATAATGCCCATTTCCCAACTTCCTTGGAGGAAATGAGCCTAACTATCTGTTGCAAAATGTATCTAAAGTATTGAATGGGTTGCATCTACTCAGCTCTGTAAAAGACTGAAATTTCTTACAAGCAACCATATGCCAATAAAATGGACAACCTGGAAGGAATGGACAAATTCTTAGAAAAGTACAACATTCCCAGACTGAACCAGAAAGAAATAGAAATCACGAATAGACCAACCACAAGTAATATAATTGAAACTGTGATTAAAGAACTTTCAAACAAACAAAACTCCAGGACCAAATTCTATCAAACATTTAGAGAAGAGCTAATATCTCCTTCTCAAACACTTCCCCCAAAAATGCAGAGGCAGGAACACTCCCAAATTCATTCTATGAGGTTGCCATCATCCTAATGCCAAAACCGGACAAATATATCAAAAAAGAAAATTATAGACCAACATCACTGATGAACATAGCCATAAAAATTCTCAACAAAATACAAGCAAATAAAATTTAACAACACATTAAAAGGATCATACGCCACAATCAAGTGAAATTTTTCCCAAGGATGCAGGAATTCTTCAATTTATGCAAATCAGTCAACACAATACACCAAATTAACATTGAAGAGTAAAAATATGATTATCTCAATAGGTGCAGAAAAAGTTGTTGACAAAATTCAATACCCATTTGTGATGAAAACTCTCTAGAAAATGGGCATAGAGGGGATCTATTTCAACATAGTAAAGGCCATATTTGATAAACCCACAGCAAACATCATTCTTAATGGTGAAAAACTGAAAGCATTTCCTCCTAGATCAGGAAAAAGACAAGGATGTCCATTCTCACCACTATTATCCAACATATTAATAGTTTTGGAAGTCTTAGCCATGGCAATCAGAGAAGAAAAAGAAATAAAAGGAATCTAAAATGGAAAAGTAAAATTGTCACTGTTTGCAGATGACATGATACTATACATAGAAAACCCTAAAGATGCCACCAGAAAACTACTGTGCTTAACCAGTTATGTCCAACTCTTTGTGACCCCATGGACTGCAGCCTGCCAGGTTCCTCTCTCCATGGGATTCTCCAGGCAAAAATACTGGAGTGGGTTGCCATGCCTCCTCTAGAGGATTTTCCCAATCCAGGGATTGAACCCAGATCTACCTCATGGCAGGTGGATTCTTTACCATCTGAGCCACCATGGAAGCCCTAAGAAAACTACTAGAGCTAATCAATGAATTTGGTAAAATTACAGGATACAGAATTAATGCACATCTGGTCCTGGACTTTGTTTGGAATTAATGCACAGAAGTCTCTTGCATTTTTCATGACACTTTGGACTGTAGCCCACCAAGCTCCTCTGTCTATGGGATTTTAGACTAGAATACTGGAGTGTTTGCTATGACCAGTGTGTTCTCTTGGCAAAACTCTGTTAGCCTTTGCCCTGCTTCATTTGTACTCCAAGATCAAACTCGCCTGTTACTCCAGGTCCTCTCTTGACTTCCTACGTTTGCAGCCTATGCAAAAAAAAAGAGACATCTTTTGAGGTTAGTTCTGGAAGGTCTTGTAGGTCTTCATAGAACCGTTCAACTTCAGCTTCTTCAGCATTAGTGGTTGGAGCATAGAACTGGATTACTCTGACGCTGAATGGTTTGCCTTGGAAGTGAACTGAGATCATCCTCTCATTTTTGAGACTGCACCCAAGAACTGCATTTCGAATTTTTTGTTGTTGACTGTGAGGGCTACTCCATTTCTTCTAAGGGATTCTTGCCCATAGTAGTAGAATTGGAATTAAATTCACCCATTCCAGTCCATCTTATTTCATGGATTCCTAAAATGTCAACATTCGCTCTTGCCATCTCCTGTTTGACCGCTTTCAATTTACCTTGATTCGTGGACCTAACATTTCTGGCTCTTATGAAGTATTGTTCTTTACAGCATTGGACTTGACTTCCATCACCAGTCACATCCACATCTGGGCGTTGTTTTCACTTTGGCTCTGTCTCTTCATTCTTTCTAGAATTATTTCTCTACTCTTCTCCAGTAGCATATTGGGCACCTACTGACCTGGGGAGTTCATCTTTCAGTGCCCTATCTTTTTGCCTTTTCTTACTGTTCATGGAGTTCCCAAGGTAAGGATGCTGAAGTGGTTTGCCATTCCCTTCTCCGGTGGACCACATTTTGTTAGAACTGTCCATCATGACCTGTCCACCTTGGGTGGCCCTACATGGCTTGGCTCATAGTTGCATTGAGTTAGACAAGGCTGTGGTCCATGTGATCAGTCTGAGTAGTTTTCTGTGATTGTGGTTTTCATTCAGGCTGCCCTCTGACAGTTAAGGATAAGAGGTTTATGGAAGCTTCCTAATGGCAGAAACTGACTCTGGAGGAAACTGGGTCCTGTTCTGATGGGTGGGGCCACGTTCAGTAAATCTAATCCAACTTTGTTGATGGGCAGGGCTGTATTCCCTCCCTGTTGTTTGACCTGAGATCAAACTTGGTAGGGGTAATGAAGATAATGGTGATCACCTTCAAATGTCTTGTGCACACACTGTTGTACTCAGTGCCCCTGACCCTGCAGCAGGCCACTGTCGACCCACACCTCCATCAGAGACTCCTGGACACTGATAGGCAAGTCTGGGTCAGTCTCTGTGGGGTAGATTTTCTGCAGGTGTGAATTTTTAGAGTAAACCAATTTAGTCATGATATGTCACCCTAAGGGCAAGGTTCTATTTCTTAGAATTCTTGGTTGCAAACCCCACCTTAAACTGTTTTAAAATCATGGCACATTTATATCCTTATCAGGGCCCTGATCAGGCAGATCCTTATGAACAATGACATCATAATATTATAGTATTACCGAATGCAGAGTCTGGCTGTTCTTTACTGAAAAGCCAATAACCTGGCCTGGTTGGTGGAAAGGAAAATTTGCTTTATTTCAGACGCTGGCAACTAGGGTTGGGAGAAGGCAGATGTCGTGGAAACTCGTGAGGCAGGAGCTTTTTTTAGACAAAAGTGGGGGCCAGCTACATACAGAAACAGCAGTCAGTTCTGACAGTTATCTTTAAATTGGTCACTGGTGGTCTGCCCAGCGTCATCTTGGTGATTTTAGGTACAGTTAATCTTCAGATCCAGGGTCCATTTGTTTCCATTTCTTCGAGGCCAGTTCTTGGAATTGTGGCAGCTTATGTCATGGCTACAGTCTGATCATCATGTAATGAATTTTTCACCCTAGAGTTTTAGTATCTATAAGACAAGTCACAGGATATGGCTCAGAATATTACCTATAGCCCTTGAGAAAGAACTTAAGTTACCTGACTATAATTACTGACTACATTATCATTATTCGGTCACCTTGAATTGTTTTCCTTTGTTTCCACATTTCCCACTTCTCAAATTAAACTTATTTGACTACAGTTTTCCACAGACAAAAGACAAGTAAATGACATGGGGGTGGTGGAGGGGGAGTGGGCAAGTATAGGGTCCTGCTGTTTCAATAATCCCTAGCACCAGCCTGAAATGATCACAGCTTTGTCATGGGATTAAAAAAATCAGAATAAAACAACAGGCACCAAAATAGCAGAGTTGGGAGATGAAAGACAAAAAAACCTGGTGCTAACTTGCAATATTTATCTCCTTTTAAATAACCCTAAGTCTGTAATCTGCCTTTTCTGTGCTTTGTGAAGTATTTATCATGCAAGGAATAGCTTGAATTCATAGAAAGCAGCGAACCCAGACTTGATCTGCATGTCACCTGGTGACCTGAAATTAAAGAGCTCTTGGGATGAAGCAGACAACATCTGGAATTGAAGTTTTTCCGAGATAACACAGACCAGGCCTGTTCGAAGTTTATCACCAAGCCTTTGGTGGTGACATACTGCAAATTATGTCTACAAGAAATGAACGCTGTGATTAGAGGTTTGAAACTTTCAAGCCCATCTCCAGGAAGGGGACAGCAGCTGGAGGTTGCGTTCAATCACCGATAACCAATGACTCAATCAACCGTGCCTGGGTAATGAGGCTTCCATGACAACCCCTGCTGGACTGGTTTCCGGGTTGGTTAGCAAGAACTCATACACAGGTCTATAGTTGGTGCACCACAACTCCATGGGAGCAGAGGATCCTGTATTTGGGACCCAAGTATGCATCTCTTTAATTTTTTATAATTAAGCCAGGTATCTAGTAAGTAAAAAAATCAACATTGGTTATTTCCCTCCCACCCAGGGGTGGACTTTGACTTTGAGGACCAATGAAGTATTGTCTTGCTCTAGTAGACAGCTACATACAGGCTTCATCATTTCAACCATATACATCCCCAAAGTGTAGCCCAAACAAGTATAGTAGGGAATGGATTTTATCCCCTTTGCATGACCAGCAAACCTAACAGGCTTTTAATCAACTTAGTAAAACCTCAGTGGAGAAACTCCAAAGCATCACCAATGAAAGGGAAAATTCTTTCCCCCTAAAATTCATGCTCCCATTGTTGCCACAGAGCTCCACTACTGAAGGTATGGTTAACCACCGTTTCCTCAGCAAGTTCACTCAATGGGGATGGAAAACTCATTACCACGTGCTCCCAAGTTACCAGCCGTGTTACCCATGCTTCAGTCATGCCCTGCTCTTTGCAACCCCCTGGTCTGCAGAACGCCAGGCTTCCCTGTCCATCAACTCCCAAAGCCCTTGCTCAAACTCATATTGACTCTGTGACGCCATCCCACCATCTCATGCTGTTGTCCCCTTCTCATGTTGTCAATCTTTCCCAGTTACCAAAGTCTTTGCTAAAGAATCAGTTCTTTACATAAAGTGGCATAAGTATTGGCTAATTAACTTCAATAGCAAAGCTCTCTTCTTGAAACAGCAATACTTGGTACTAACCCGATTTCACTGAAGCTTCCCTGATGGTCAAGAGGCTGCCTGCACTGCGAGAGACCTGGGTTCAATCCCAGTGTCACTAAGATCCTAAGATCCCCTGGAGAAGAAAATAACCCACTCCACTACCCTTGCCTGGAGAATTCCATGGGCAGGAGCCTAGCAAGGGATAACTTGTCTGTGTGCAGCACTCTTTGTGAGTTGCTAGTGGCTCTTAAAAGAGCCTTTGGGGTCAAAGATTAGCAGCTACGTGCGCAGAAGAATCTAGGCACGTTCTCCACGAATTCGCCGTGCCAACTGAATATCCTTAGGCATGATGGTGACACGGTCAGCATGGATGGCACACAGGTTTGTGTCTTCAAAGAGACTGACTAGGTACGCCTCACATGCTTCCTGCAGTGCCATCACAGCCGAACTCTGAAAGCGCAGGTCGGTTTTGAAATCCTGCGCAATTTCCCGCACCAGGCGCTGAAACGGCAGCTTCCGAATCAGAAGATCGGTAGACTTCTGGTAGCGGCGGATCTCACGCAGTGCTACGGTTCCAGGCCGGTAGCGATGTGGCTTCTTCATACCACCGGTGGCTGGCGAGCTCTTGCGGGCAACTTTAGCAGCTAGCTGCTTACGAGGCGCTTTGCCGCCGGTGGACTTTCGGGCAGTCTGCTTCGTTCGGGCCATGCTGCTGCTGCTTCTGCAGCCTAGATGAGAACAGTCGTGACAGTCTTCTCTGTCCCTCGCCAAGGTGCGTGAACGCGACGCCTGCCGTCTTTTATAGGGAGTGTAGCCTTCCCATTGGCCAATTACTGGGTGACGTGAGGGCAGGCTAAGTGCTGATTGGTCCATGGAGGCATACTGCATGGCGCCTGCCCCTTATTTTCGAGACGCGAGGGCTCGGCCTCATAGGCTGGTGTCTTGGAGCTCGCAGGGTTGCTGGAGACCAAGTGGGGTTTAGGTTGGATCGGGGTGGGCATCAGGTCTGGGTTCAGGTGGGCAGCATTGTGTGTGTTGCATACCCCTGTACAGCTCCCCTCTTTTTCCTCAGCATTCTCTTCCTCCCCTATGGGCTGAGGGAAGAAAGTTCTAGAAGCTTACACTCTGCATTTGGCCTGTAGGTGGTGACCATTTGAATTTTCTTAATCGTTAAAGGAATTCCCTCAATCGTTGTGCCCTGCAGTAAACCATCTTCGCCAAATACCTCTGATGACACTCAAGATGGAGGTGGGGAGGTGGGGGCGTGGGGGGTTGGGGGTGGGGAGTGGGAGAAGCAAAAAGAGAGGAAGTAGAGGACCTAAGGGAGGGACCTCTGGCAGGAAACTGCCCCACCCCGAGACATACTCTCTTCCCTGATTGGCCTTGGGCACATGCTATTTGCATTCCTTACCTTGACTGGTGGCAGTAGAAGCCCTATTTTGCATAAAGCTGAAGCAAGGAGGAATCAGCAAGTACATAAAGGAAAAACCAAGCAGGCTCTAGACCTCTCAAAGGTTGGTCCTCTCTGCTGTCTTGACGGTGTATTATCTGTTGTATTTTTAATAAAGTTTTGCTTGCCTGAGGTCTTACTGGACCATAACTAGTCTGCTGTTTCAAACTCTTGCTATACCACAGGGAAGTTGAGATAATCCTGCATGCTTGAGTTGTAATGAACTTGGTGTTTCAAATTTCTTATGTTGAGAACCTGCTGAGAGAAAGAAACCAGCCTGACAGTTCTGAATAGATGCCTATCTGCTCACCTTTGGTCCAGTATCATATCTTTGGGCCCTGACCTGGGAACTGGCTGGGCTCAGGGTGAAGCCTTTCCTGACCTACCATCCCATCCACTGCCCTGGCATTCCACTGCCTCATACCCAATTCTTCCTAGTCTTGCTCACTTCTCAGTATAAAAGAAGGATATAGGTGAAGGGCATCAGAATGTGCCATTCCCAAATACTATGCTGCTTGATTGGAAAAACTGTTTTAAACTAGACACTTGAAAAACAGCTGCTGTGAGAGCATTCTGAGGTCTCCTCTTTCTGACGGAAAATGGGAGTTAAAACTGCCTCATGAAAGATGCCGACCCTGTTCAAGAAGACAGTCTTGTCATCAAGAATGAAATATTAAGACCAAAGAGGATTCTGCACAAACTGACCTTATTAAGATAATTCCTGTCTTCTTGTAGCCTCCCAGGTATATCTTATTTTCCCATAACTGCCTTTCTTTGTTCCATCTAACACAAAAGCATTTAGGTTTTGTCTGTGAGTATTCGTTTCCTTGTGAGGGCTCCCAAGTCATGGTAGAACTTTCATGCTTTTCTTTTATTAATTCATCTTCCATTAACAGAGTCTCAGCTAAGAACTGAGATGAGTAGAATTTTCCTTTCTATTGCAATAGCCCTTTCCCCTCCCTTGCAATACTCTTTTCAAATGAAAATCTCTGCTTACTAAATCTGGATTTTTTGACAGTGATCGTTGCACAAAGTCCTGCCACCCTCTTCAAGTCTGGTGTGGCTGACTAGGAGAGAGGCAGAAGGCGCGGAGGGACCATCCTAAGCAAGCCCTGTTGTGCATGATGTAGGTCTGACTAGGGACAGACTCATCTGACTGGGACACATTGGTTTAATCTCCTCAAAGCCATCACTCATTCAGAATAGGCAGTGTCAGAATCTGCATGTTTCCAGAGTTAACGGGAATGATGATGGATGGATGAGGATAGTTTGGTAAAGCTCAGACTATTTAAAAATATTTTTCATGTCTAAAGAGGAATGCATCAGAAGGTTTTTAAATGTGTAAGATTTTTTTTAAATACAAAGACTCAATTATATTTAAGTTAACCAAAATATATAGAAACTCTCAAAGTATAAATTAGTCATCATTATAAATGCGTACCTTTATCAATAATTAAACAACTACTTCTAATTGGGGAAGACTTACAACTACTGTCATTTCAAAGTAGTTATGAACATTAAAGATATTTAGAGATCTCCATCATGGCTGTACTGTGATATGATTCCATACCCTAGCCTCTATTTAGCATACCAATTTTAAGGTGATTTTCCTAGAGTCTGAAATATTAGGTGTATAGCCAATCTCAGTCCACTTTCAAATGACTCTTCCATGGGTTCCTGCAGGTAATTTATAAATAAGAACAGAAAACTACCATTTCCTCCCTTCCATCCTCTATAACATTGCTGTTATCATCCAATCTATTGTTGCCATTACTATTTGAACAGTTATCAGTTGTTAAGTATAGAGAATTTTTTTGAGCTGGGTCAAAGAGAATCTTACTCTGATATATGTCAAAGAGTATACGGTCAATGTTTTCCTCTAAGAGCTTTATAGTTTCTGGCCTTACATTTGAATCTTTAACCCATTGAGTTTATTTTGTGTATGGTGTTAGAAAGTGTTCTAGTTTTATTTTTTTTTTACATGTAGCTGTCCAGTTTTCCCAGCACCACTTATTGAAGAGGCCGTCTTTTCTCCATTGTATATTCTTGCCTCCTTTGTCAAAGATAAGAGGCCCATAGGTGCTTGGGTTTATCTCTGGGCTTTCTATCTTGTTCCATTGGTCTACATTTTCAGTTTTGCAGCAATACCATACTATCTTAATGACTGTAGCTGTGTAGTATAATCTGAAGTCAGGAAAGTTAATTCCTCCAGCTCCATTCTTCTTTTTCAAGATTGCTTTGTCTATTTGGGGTCTTTTATTTTCTCTTTCACTTTTGATGAGGAATTTTGTTGGATACAAATTTCTAGGTTAGTGATTTAATACAATAATTTCTACATGTCATGCCACACTTTCATGATTTCTGATGAGAAATCTTAACTTTGTAAAGTGTTGCCCCACCCCCACCCTGTTCTTTAAAGGTATTTTCATCTTTGATTTTTTGTAATTGAATGTAATGTGCCTCAGCATGTTTTTTTTTAATGGTGTTCTCTGAACCTCTTGGATCTGTGGTTTAGTCACCATCATTCTGGAAAATTTTCAACTATTATTCAAATATTCTATTCTTTCTGCTATTCTCATTATACGTATGCTACAGGTTTTGTAATTATCCCACAGTCCTAAGCTATTCTGTTTTCTATTTATTGTTATTACTCCATTTTGGATTTCAGTTTGGGAGATTTCTATTGACATTTCTTCAAGCTCATGTATTCTTTTCTAGACTGTAGGAAGTTGGCTAATGGGACCATCAAAGGCAGTCTGCATTTGTTAGTGCTTTCACTTCTCACATTCCCTTTTTTTTCTTAGCATTTTTAACTATGTACATTGTCTTATCTGTTCTTGCATGCCGTCTACTTTATCCATTAGAGCTCTTAACATCTTAGTCACAGTTTTAAAATTCTGGTCCAAAAGATAATTCCAACACTTGTGTCATATCTGAGTCTGGTTCTATCCTTGTTTAAATCAGTTTGGACTGTGGTCTGTTTTTTTTTGCCTTCTGATAGGAAAGACTAGCAAATCTCTTCAAAATGAGATACCAAAGGAACATTTCATGCAAAGATGGGCACAATAAAGAAGAGAAATGGTAAAAGAAGCAGAAGATACTAAGAAGAGGTGGCAAGAATATACAAAAAGTGAAAGTGAAGTCATCCAGTTATGTCTGACTCTTTGCAACGCGGTGGACAGCAGCCTACCAGGCTCCTCCGTACGTGGGATTTTCCCAGTGAGAGTACTGGAGTTGCCATTTCCTTCTCCAGGGCATCTTCCCGACCCAGGGATTAAACCTGGGTCTCCTGCATTGCAGGCAGACGCTTTGCCATCTGAGCCATTAGGGAAACCCAGAATACAAAGAACTATACAAAAAAGATCTTCATGACCCAGATAACCAAGATGGGTGTGATCACTCACCTTTAGCCAGACATCATGAAGTCAAAGTCAAGTAGGCCTTCGGAAGCATCACTGACAGAGCTAGTGGAGGGGATGGAATTTGGCTAACCCACATGCTCTCTAGGACATTTGGGGGCAGATCTGATATCCTGCAGGAATGACCTGGAAGGACGTGACCCAGAGGGCTGCATATAGCTGGGAGTGAGCGGAGGACAGGGCAGCAGGAGGCAGAAGGGTCCTGGAGGCCCATGGGCAGCACTGACAGGAAGGACTGTTGGGTCCAAAGTTGAGAGAGGAGAGAAGCACCAAGACCTGGTGTCCCTGGAGACCTCTGAAGGAGGCAATAGAACCCAGCTGACCAGGAAGTGGGAGGGAGGGAAGCAGGCAGAGAAAGGGATGCAGTTTTAAAGCTTTTGCTGGGCATGCACTGGAGAAAATCAAAGCTTCATGAGGCTTTGTGAGCAATGCATAAAAATAAGACCCTGCCTCGAAGTAGGGAAGTTGTGGGAAGGGAGGCATTAGGCAGATTCTGATGACCAGGTCTGGGGCAGTCATGTAACAGGATGATGTAGGAGACAGCTCAGCTCAGCCCAGATCTGATGGCACTAAGAGTTGAGTGACCCAGTACTCTCAGTAGTTCAAGTTCTAATCCCAAGTTCTTCTGCTCTCCCTAGTCTAGAGGAGCACATCAACTTTGGGGGAAAGGGAGGAATCCATCTGCTTTTTCACTTGGAAGATTCTTGAATTTGTTGAATATATGGAAACCAATACTGTAGGGAGGAAAGTCTAGATGTGCAGCAGAGGCTGGGTACAAGCCACACCTAGAGAGAGGTGAGACGGCATGTTAGACTTGGGCCAGACTAAGCGGAGAATTCCAGAACTAGGAACACTATCTGCAGTGAGCATGGATGCTTCTGAGGCCGCCCAGGCTGCATTCTTCTGAAATCTACTCCCCCCCCATTTCATCTTTCTTAATTGTCCACCCATAGGGATATGGGGAGAATGACCAAGATAATTCTGGTGAAGGGAACGTATGGTATGTGTCAGTTGGCTAGGAAGAGGGCTTGAAACTCCACCAAGGCAGGCAGAAGGAAAGCCTGTGGCTACCCAGAGGACTCCATGCCCCTCTCCCACATGGTCTCTGAGGTATGCTACTGTGGGCAGGCCAGCCCACACTCCACCTACTGGATAAAAGTGATGGAGACACAAACTCCTCTTCTTTCTAGTGCATATCCTTGTATTAGGCTCACATATCTTTTTAAATCAAGATGAAATTCACACAAACCATTGTAAAGTGAACAAGTCACTGACACACAGGCATTCACAATCACCTCTTTCCATCTCTGAAATACTTTCATTACCCCAAAAGTGAACAATACTCTATATTCCTCTAACACCCAACAACTAACTAGCCACATCTACTGTCCTTATGATGTCTGTGCTGTATGCTACCATATAAATGGGATAATACAATAGGTGACTTTTAGTGTCCAGGTTCTTTAACTTAGCACATTTCTGAGGTTCATCCATAAACATATCATTCCTTTTTATGACTACTATTCCACTACATGGATAGACCACATTTTGTTTATTCATTCATCTGTTATGGACATTTGGACTGTTTCTATCTTTGGGATGCTGCTGTGAATGTGAGATGGGTATCTGGGGAGCTGAGTCCTTGTATGTATCTGGGGGATGGAATGGCTGAGCCATAAGCTGTTTTTTTCTTTAAACATGAATCTGATGAGCTTTCTCTGCCCAAGGCAGGCAGTTCTGCATACTGCATGTCTCTAACCCTGATAACCCTGATAGATTATAAGACCAGAGCAGCCCAACAGAACTTTCTGTAATGACGGAGACCTTTTCTATCTGTTCTGTCCAGTGTGATAGCCATTAGCCATGTGTGGCTAGGACGCCTGAGAAACTACCTTTGTATTTAATTAATTGAAAATTAATCAAGGCTTGTGGCTATATAAACTCAGCCTTAGAAGTGCCAAAAGAAGGGCTGCTTCTTGGAGCATCTCCCACTTCATGCTTCCCTGTTAACACTACACTTGAAGAACTGAAAATCTGGAGCTCTCCCTGTTCCTGAGAAACCTCTCTTTCTTAAATAACATTGAAAGGGGTAAAGACATACAATGACCTACATGAACATCAACACAAAAAGAAAGTTTAAAGTAGGCTGTCACCAGAAACAACGTAAGGGTCTCCAGAAGACTATAATCTCTTGCATAATCCTTGCAGTTTGTTTCATTGAAATGGGTCCCATTAGGCAATGTGAATGCTACTATCTACCTACACTGCAGAGGAGTTGGGTGTTGTTTCCATCCACACTGATGGTTCTTCGCAGTTTTTGGTGCAAACAGTTTCATAGTGCTAAAATATTTTCTAAAGACTAGCAAATATGTGGTTTGTTCCAGATAGTGTCTAGGGAGCCCTGGTTTGAATACATCTAATTTTGTAAGATAAACATTGTATAACATTCCTAAATTGTTTCAGTGGCCTGTATTTATTACAATAAAAAAATTAATGGAACCAGTAAGGATGACAGCAAGAATAACATTTACTGGACTCATACTGTGCTACAGATTTCTAAACATGGGGATTACTATGGGTTTATTCATTTAATCCCTTAACCCCATGAAGTAAGAGCTATTAACATCTTCACTTCTCAGTACACTTTGCAGAAGCATATCCGGGAAACTCCACCCCTTATTTGTAACAGCATGTGGAATTCATGAACAATCATCTTTTAAAATATCCACATATGTATTGCCTAATCTGGTCCTAACAGTGTTCATTTTAAATTTATGGGATTCACAAAACTAATTTCATCAAATCCGATGTACTAATTATTTTGACTCTAGCTATCAGTTTAAGAGACTCTCTTACTAACCTTTAACCAACTCAAAATACAGTAAACTCCTTTAATTATTCTACCTACAATCAGATTTCTTTTTAAAACGTGCCCTTATTTTCAAAATGTAAACTGATACATTTAAAATGCCGAAAATGCATCAAGACATACCCTTCCCAAGACCTTAGAATTCACAATGGACAATTCTGATCTCGTGTTCTCTAAAAATCTAACTCACGCATTCATACTTTTTTTTTGCTCCCCCGCCCTCCCCATATTCATCCCTTTTAAGATGGAAATCACATTTATCTACCAGAACCTCAAATGACAGGTTTTCTTTTAAGATTAAACACTTGCAATACCAGTTCAACCTATGAATTTCTCCTGGGATAAGAAAACAGTCCGTACTTGGCGTCTCAATGTCACAGTAATGAGTTTCCGGAGTCAAAAATAGCTTGTTACCGGTAATAACAAATTCCTAAGGATAAGTGGGATTAAAACTCCATGACCTTGAGGGTGAGATTCAAGAGAAAAAGACATTCCCCGCAGCAAACGAACACACAGCCCACTGTGCCCCTATGCGCACCCAAATCATGTCTCTGGTTCGACTTCCCGCAAGCCCAGCCTTGCTCAGATTCGCGCAGGAACGCGCTCCGAAAGACAGCCCTTAATGGGCCGGTACGGCTCTTTTCTAGAGACTGTGGGTGGCTCTGAAAAGAGCCTTTGGTGTCAGGGGGCCCCGGGAGCACGGCCGTTTCCGGCCCGCCCCCGCCGCCTCACTTGCCCTTGGCCTTGTGGTGGCTCTCCGTTTTCTTGGGCAGCAGCACGGCCTGGATGTTGGGCAGGACCCCGCCCTGCGCGATGGTCACGCGGCCCAGCAGCTTGTTGAGCTCTTCGTCGTTACGGATGGCTAGCTGCAGATGGCGGGGGATGATCCGCGTCTTCTTGTTGTCGCGCGCCGCGTTGCCCGCCAGCTCCAGGATCTCAGCCGTCAGGTACTCCAACACGGCTGCCAGATAGACGGGCGCGCCGGCACCCACGCGCTCAGAATAGTTCCCTTTGCGGAGCAGCCGATGCACGCGGCCCACGGGAAACTGCAAGCCCGCGCGCGAAGAGCGCGACTTCGCTTTCGCGCGCGCCTTCCCGCCCTGTTTGCCTCGGCCGGACATCTCCCCGCCACGCACGACTACAAAACAACACCAGGAAACGGAGCACCAACCAGCAAGCCCGCGCCCCGCAGAGAGTCCTTATATATGGTCTTGAGGTAGTGCAGCCGGCGCCGCCCGATTGGGTAGTGATGGTGACCAACCAGAAAAGAAATTCACCATTTCCCCCTAATTTGCATCTGCCTTTTCCAGTGATGACGTTGATCGTTGCTTGAACCTATCAGATTCCAGTGATGACGTTGAGCGTTGCTTGAGCCTATCAGAAATTAGAAACTCTGCATTCTTCATTTGCATACAGGACGTATAAGTTGAGTTGCTCTGAACAGCGGTCTTTTCTTCTGTTTGGAAAGAATCGCTGTCATGCCTGATCCGTCTAAATCCGCTCCCGCACCCAAGAAGGGCTCCAAGAAAGCTGTTACTAAAGCGCAGAAGAAGGATGGCAAGAAGCGTAAGCGCAGCCGCAAAGAGAGTTATTCCATCTACGTGTATAAGGTGTTGAAGCAAGTGCATCCGGACACCGGCATCTCTTCCAAGGCCATGGGCATCATGAACTCGTTCGTGAACGACATCTTCGAGCGTATCGCCAGCGAGGCGTCCCGCTTGGCGCACTACAACAAGCGTTCTACCATCACGTCCCGGGAGGTGCAGACGGCTGTGCGCCTGCTGTTGCCCGGCGAGTTGGCCAAACATGCTGTCTCGGAAGGTACCAAAGCCGTCACCAAATATACCAGCTCTAAGTGAGGTGCACCTCGGTGCCCGGAAACCCAAAGGCTCTTTTCAGAGCCACTCACAAGATCGAGAAAGGGTGTCGAACACGTGAAGGGTTTGTTATGTAAAAGCATCCCTTGTCTTTGGAGCGGCTCCTAGGTTACTAGGAGGGCGCCGGCTTCCTCTCCCACCCCCACCCCCACCCCCCGCCCCATAGACGTGTGCGCGCGTGTGCATGTGACCAGAATGCGAACGTATACCTATATTTTATCAGTTGTCGGGGATGGGTTGGCGAGGAAAAATAACAGTGCGGGAAACAATGAAAAGGCTGCGTGTCCACTCCTGCTTCTACCCAATGCTATCGACGCTTCACTAAGCAAAATAGGAACCTTGAGTTCAAATGTGTTCAGGGTCTAGAGAGTGCCATTTCCGAGGCTTGTGAGCATGCCATAATTTCGTGTGCGAATGATGTTCGCCTGTGGGTGGGTGGCGCGGGTCATCACCACACCCACCCCCTGCTTCCCTGGAGGGACCGTATGCCATTTGAGTACCTCCGTGTTCCTTAATAACTAAGCCCAAAAATGCACTGAAAGACGCGCTGGCTGAGGCCCCCGGGGGTGTTGTACAGCTTTGGCGCTGACGCCTGGCGATGCGTCTCCGCCCAGACCAGGTATCTTTGTCCTAAAGCAATGAACACTTACGGGAGGATGATTGCATGTCTGGATCCTTCAAAGGCGGGATGTTTGAAACCGGAAGGAAAATGGAAGCGTGGTGGAACACAGCGCTCTGTGCTCGAGAATTGGATGTAATAAGCAGACTCTGGCTGCAGGTAGCTAGGGGCGGGGAGAGGAGGACAGTTTAAGAGAAAATTAACCTATTTCTCAGCAAATGTAAACTTCACTTCGGCCCCATTCTCAGTGACGCACTAGTGACGCAGAATTTTCCCTTTGAGTTTATGGCATTCATTTGGAAAGTGTCATCTTAGTTCAGAGAAAGCGCTTTAGCATGAAGAGTTCACTCCGAGGAAGACCTCGCCTACCTTTTTTTGCCTGTTTTTTTCTTATTTGTAAGAAGGGGATTTCGAATCACTTTCTTAAGCTGTCTTGAGAATTAGATGTGCTGAAAAGTCGTGTCATCATCTCGGGCAAGGAACTGACGTTCAGTTAAAGGCTAACAACTGGGCTTCTGCAAATCATCTCCAAAGGAAGAAGGTTGCATGCTTGATTCGGTGGGCTGGGCTGGGCTGGGGAGAAAACGTGCCCACCGTTACCGTGTTCTCAACCACAGCGGCTGGAAAACGCCCGCCTCATTCATTTTTCTACGTGGGTTCACTGTAAAAGAATTTCTAAAACCCCACACATTTTAAAGTTGGCGTCCAAAGTAGTTTATGGCTAGTTCAAATAGTTGCAAGAATGCAAATCCCAAGATAGGACGTTTTACAAAACAAGATGGTCTCACATCAGTTTTTTAAAGGTTTATATTGAAATAGTTATTCAGTACCACAGTTTATAGAATACACTATTATCCGTTAACACTGAGCCAGCTTAGGTAATTCGTTTTTCACCTCGAACTCATTTTCTTTCAACTTAAGATTAAGAATTTCATCCTAATGTAAGATGTGTGTATTTAGCATTGTTTTATCTATCTCCTTTATACACAAAAATGGAAATTGAAATTTAAAAACTTGTTGGTGAGCAGAAATAAGTTTAATGAGCAGAAATGTATAGATCATCTGGACAGCACACAATTGTTTAAATATTTTGATAGGTATATATAAAACCAAAAATAAAACTTTAGTGAAAACTGCCTCATTTAAAGATATGGATAGTCGTCTCAGCCTCCCACACACTCCTTTCCTTTCTGCCTGGGTGAGTTTATGCACTCATGGGCATATATAGTATTTGTTATAGTTACAGTGATAGCAGTGTGCAGGCATTATTTCTTTCCCCTTGTTCTCTTTTATAGATATGAGTGAACGTATCCATATGTTCTGTGTATGTTTGAACATGTCTATATGTTTAAATATACCTATATGAACATATCTAGTATTCATATTTTTTATAGTCTGAATCAGTGTTTACAAAAATAAACACTTCGGAATGGAAATTTTGTTCTAGCAGTTTTACTTACTTCTTTGCCTTCCTACTTGTAATACAAAATTTAAACAATGATCTGTCATCAAAAGACAACACCTTTAATTTTCACAGTAGATCCCTGATTCCTATTAAAAACTACTGGTTTCTGGTGGAGCTCCCGAGCTAGAGGCAGCCAAGTCAACAGGGCTGCCGCAGGAGGCTGCAGCCGTGGGGGACTGCATAGGCAGCATGGTCCACAGCAAGCACTGGCTCTTTGGCATCCTCAGCGGGCCCATCCAGATGGTTAGCCCTGAAAATGCCAAATCCAGCTCTGATGATGAGGAGCAGCAGATGGAGCTTGATGAAGAAATGGAGAATGAAATTTGCAGAGTATGGGATATGTCAGTGGATGAGGATGTGGTTTTGTTTCTCCAAGGAACTTAATGCTCCTGACATATTTACGGTAGTGTTGGCCAAATCCAAATGTCCTCGATTAAGAGAAACATGTGTGGGAATTTTAGGTAATATGGCCTGTTTACAGGATATATATGTGTCCATCAGCAGTGATAAAAATCCTTGCTAGGTATTGCTGCAATGTTTATATGATTCAAACCCTCCTACTCTGCTGGAGACAAGCAGGTTGTTGCTTACTTGCCTTTCCCAGACAGAAATGGCCAGTGTCTGGATTGAAAGAATCCGAGAAAATCCAGCTATTTATGGTAGTATTTGCTTCATCATGTGAAGTTCAACAAATGTTGACTTGCTGGTAAAGGTTGGGGAAGTTGTGGACAAGCTGATTTGGATGAGAAGCCAACGTTGGAATGGATTAGAAGTGGGGCTGTTCAGGCTCTGGACCAACCCCAGAAAGATTCTGAACAGCAGCCAGTGTTTCGAATTGTGCCCTGTGTACTTGAAGCTGCCAAACAAGTACACTCTGAAAATCCAGAAGGGCTTGATGTTTGCATGGATGTCTTTACAGCTGCTCACCACAGTAGATGACGAAATTTAAGCAATTATACAGTGTCCTGACACTGGAAAAGACACTTGGAATATACTTTTTGACCTGGTGTGCCATGAATTCTGCCAGTCTGATAATCTGCCCATCATACTGCAAGAACAGAAAACTGCTGGCCTCTGGTTTTTCAGTGTTCTCCACCATCTATGCTTCACAGACTGAAGAGGAGTAACTAAAGATAGGAAAAGTGGATCTTCCTCTAATTGACAGCCTGATTTGTGTCTTACAAAATAGGGAACATTATCAGAAGAACCCAGAGAACTCAACAAGAGTCCAAGACAGAAGAAACTAAAGGTCTGATTTAGCCCAAGATGGCTTCCACTTGAAAATCTTGAAGGATATTTCATGTGAATTTCTTTCTAATATTTTCCAAGTATTAACAAAGGAGACCAGTAACTCAGAGATTAAAGGAGGGCAAGTTAAACAAACAGAAGTTTTCCTGTGCATTTGAGACTCTTCCTTTCTGTAGCCCTGTGGTGGAAGACTTGTCTCAAAATCCTCTGTGAAGTTGCTAAGACCCTTGCTGGTAACCTGGAGGAAAAGTTCCCAAGTTTGAAGTTTCAGACTTAAAAAATATTAGAATCTCTCTGCCCAAGAAATGGACTTGCTGACTGTTGAAACTGACAAATAGGAAATACTAAACCATAATTGTTTGGTATCATAGTCATGGTCTTCTCCAGCCTTATCTCATTTTTGTTTGGCATTAGAATAGTTTCACTACCATCAAACATCGTCTCCCTCGACTCTTTTTTTTTTTTTTTTTGTATTGGTTATCAGTATTTGTCTTCTTCAGGTAAAGAAAACAAAATTATCATCGAGGGCCTTTTAAGAATATTTGAGAGGTTACTGAGGATTTTCTTCATTACTCTTAACTGGATTTTTACTCAATTTTATACTAATATCTACTACAAGTGCATTCAGCTGCACTAGTATAAAACCCTACTATAGTAGCTTAATCTGTTAGTTTGTATGTATTTTATGCAATAAGAAGTCCAGAGGTGGGCAGTCCAGCCCTGAGAACGTAGCTCCTATAGAACCCTGACTCCTTTCACCTCTGTGTGGTCTGCCAGGTAGACCTTTGTGTTCATTTTTATTGTTGTTTGGTTAAAGGGACTATAATATCTCTGGTCCTTCCACATTCAGGGAAGAAAAAAGAGAAAGAGGCCCAGGAGCTTTCCCTTAGCAAATCTTCACTTTTTATTTGGAAAGGACAGCCCTCCCTGGCCAGACATAACTGCAGGTATTTGAAATCAAGCACTTTTTTTCTTGCTGATCTCTATAGGAGAGAAAGGAGATATGAGAGGCTTTTGAGTATACCCAGTTCATGGGTGTTTGCCACAATATGCAAACCTTTCTATCCATTTTAATTTGATGCCATGCTAGGTTGTTAGTAGCAATCAAAAGTAATTACTAGTTTAGTTTTGTTGCAGTTCAGGTTTTTTCCAATGTTTTACGTATGAAAATGGAAATGCTAACATTCTGATGAAAGAACATTAACAAAATTCTCTGGTTTAATTTCAGAAAATGATTTGCTTGAGTGAATTCAGATTTTTAAAATTAACATTGAAGAAGCCTCGTAACATCTGGTTGTTCACAAACTGCTAGACGTGATTTTCCTCTCACACTTATTATTCATTATAGTGCTTCCTAATGAAATGTATTCAGAGGATCAACTAGGTACACTTATAGGAAGTACCCAGTTTGTATTATTTCAGTTGCTGAAAGCGGACTTTTAGTAGATTTTCAGAAAATATCAGTTATGAATGAAAAAGCCAGCTTTTTAAACCTCTCTTCTGGTATAGCCTCTTAGTATATTGCAGACTCTATGCTTTAAAGCATTGGTCTTGCCTCATACTTTGTATTCTTTCCTTGAGTGACTTTTGCCGATAAAATACAGGGCTGCCCTGCGCTGTTTGTAAGAAACATATAATCTCCAGTTTGGGGGTAGTTTTAGTGTTGCATCTGCCTCTGATGCAGGAGACCCAGGTTCAATCCCTAGGTCGGAAAGATCCCCTGGAAAAGGACTACTCCAGTACTCTTGCCTGGAGAATCCCATGGACCGAAGAGCCTGATAGGCTACAGTCCATGGGGTTGCAGAGTCAGACACGACTGAGCAACTTCACTTTCACTTTGAATGTACCCTGCCAAAAAGAATTAAACTGTAAAATTAAAATCTTATCAGTTAAACTCTTAAAAAAAAAAAAAAAACCCTACAGAATTCAGCTCTCCACTTTGAAATAGGGACCTGCTGACTGGGTCCAAGCCCTCAGCCTCCTACCAAATTAGACTGGGCATCAATATCTTATTGAAAACTTACAGTCACATGAAACTGGCTTTCCCAGATCCACGTGATTATTTTAATGAGCTTAAACCATAGGTAGGTCTAACAAATGAAAACTGTCTAAAACAGAAACTGTGATAGAAAGTGCTAGCAGTGGCACTAAACAGCACTATTTAGTATCAAAAGTAAAATTAAATAAAATGAACATTTTACAATAATTTGCAAATATAGATCTAGAAAAAATAGCTTTCTGTGAATAATGCAAAACACCAATTAATTTCTTAGTACTTTTTATACTAGCACAGAGGATTAGCTTGAAGTTAAAAAGGCTGCCCCTATTTGCTGAATAGTCCAGTGGAGGCTGCACACACAGCCCTGGGTGCGGAATGGACCTAATTTGGCCCTCTCCTAGGAGGAGAATCTGTTAAGGAAGAGGCAAGGCATATGGAATCTCTGCTACAGAGATCCTATGGTTAAGAAAATTGAGAAAAAATGTATATCGAAACTATGTCTATCATACTGTTACAACGAGAAATATATGGTCTCTTACACTAACTTGAAAGTTAAATTAGAGTATTAAAACTAAGTTGAAAGTTAAACTAGAGCAGTTAACCAAACACTTGGGATTACATAGAGGTGAGGAAAACTGGGACTCAGCACAATGGAATCATTCTCCAGAGAAAACAATTCAAATTCTCTGAAATAACAAAGGTAAACGCTTAAATTAAGGATCTGAAAGGAACTGGAAGAATTCTGCAGGTATACAATCTGAAATGCATCTAGGTGACTCCCTTTTTCATCTCAGAAATTTGAAGTCAAATTGGTTAATTATTATGGAGTAAATATTTTGGATGAGGAAAAACTGTCTCTTTAATAAGAAATTACAAATGCAAAATAGAATTTACTGTGCAAGAGGTTAAATATTGATTAAAGGGTAGCAGTCACTGGGAATCATGTGTGTGAAGTCCCTGAGGGAGGGATCAGATGGCCATTGTCCACCTGAGGGGACACAGCTGTGAACCCAAAGCTCACATCGCATTTTGGCTCTTGGAGATTGGGTTGTTCTGTGAAGGTGTTTTTCATGGTTTGGGAATCACCAGCACTATGAGATATTTTTTAGATTGAGAACAGTATGGGCCCATAAGGCTTTGCAAGCCTTAATTGTTATTAAATGTGTCATACAGGCAACATTTATTTTGCATACAATTTACTGAAGTTTTTAAAAAAGTACTACATTTGTGTTATTGAAAAGCCTCTTCCAAGGAGCATAAAGAAGTTACAACAGACATCACAGAATTATAAACGGTCATAAGAGATTACTATGAGTAATACACCAATAAAATTAAAAACCTAGAAGAAACAGACAAATTTCTAGAAATGTACAATCTTCCAAGACTGAGCCAGGTAGAAATAGAAAATATAAACTAACACCAGGGTTGAAACTGGGTGATAATAATCCTTGACCAAACAGGTTCACAGGTGAATTCTATCAAACATTTAGAGAAGAGTTAACACCTATCCATCCAAAAATTTGCAGAATAAGAAATGCTTCTGAGACCAGCATCACCTTGACACTAAAACTAGACAAAGATATTACAACAATAGAAAATTACAGGCCAATATCACTGATGGCTTGGAATAAAAACTAGTTTAACATTGTCACCACTCCAGTACTCTTGCCTGGAGAATCCCATGGATGGAGGAGCCTGGTAGGCTGCAGTCCATGCAGTCACTGAGAGTTGGACACGACTGAACGACTTCACTTTCACTTTTCACTTTCATGCATTGGAGAAGGAAATGGCAACCCACTCCAGTGTTCCTGCCTGAAGAATCCCAGGGACAGCGGAGCCTGGTGGGCTGCCATCTATGGGGTTGCACAGAGTTGGACACGACTGTAGTGACTTAGCAGCAGCAGCAGCAGTAACATTGTCAAAATAATAGGGAATGAGGCTGTAACTAGGGGGCCATGTGAATTGGTGGGGGGTGGGGCTTGAAAGCACATCACAGCTGTCCCTGATCTTATTAACTACCAAAGGAATATGGTGGCTCGGTGGTAAAGAATTATTGCCTGCCAATTCGGGGTTCTTCTCCCAAAGAATATGTCTCCTCAGGCAAGGGCAACAAAAGAAAAAATAAATGAGACTATTTCAAACTAAAACACTTTTGAATAGTGAAGGAAACTATCAACAACAAAATTTAAAGACTACCTACTGAATGGGAGAAGATGTTTGTAAATGATATATCTGCAAGGAATTAATATCCACAGTATACAAAACTCATATGACTCAACATAAAACCCCCAAACAGTATAGAACAACCCAATTGTAAAAAATGGGCAGAGGATCTGAACAGATGTTTTTCCAAAGCAGACGTACAGACGGCTAATAGGCACCTGAAAAGATGAGTCACAGATAAATGAGTCACAGATATGAAAGCTACAGTGTGGGAAATACAGTCGGTCAACAATTACATGGGCTGCCCTGGGGGCTCAAATGGTAAAAAGCTGCCTGCAATGTGGGAGACCTGGGTTCGATCCCTGGGTTGGGAAGATCTCTTGGAGGAAGGCATGGCAACCAACTCCAGGGCACTTGCCTGGAGAATCCTCGTGGACAAAGGAACCTCGCCGGCTACAGTCCCTGGGGTTGCAGAGTCGGATTCGACTGAGCCACTAAGCACACACAATAATTATAACATTTTTGTATGCTAACAGATGACAACTAGATTATCATAGTGATAATTTTCAAATCTTTAGAAATATGAAATCACTATGTTGTGTATCAGAAATTAACGTAGTATTGTAGGTATTTTACGCTTCAGAAACAAGCAAACTCAGAAAAAGAGATCAGATTTATGGTTACCAGAGGCAGGGTTGGGGAATTCAATTCAAATGGGGAATTGGATGAAGGCAGTCAAAAGGTACAACTTCCAGTTCCTTTTAACTTATACAATGCTATAGGTTAATTATACCTCAATAACACCGGGGAGGGGAAAAAGAAAAACTCAAGCCGTTTATGAAGCGTATGTCAAAAAGGTATACATGTTTTTCAGATAATAAACCAACCTAGTTCGAGGGATTTTAGCTGAGTCTTGAGGTTCTAGACCAGTACCTGTGCTCCCGCACTTTTGATATTTTAAATAGGAACATATTACTTATAAGGAGCTGCTCAAACTCAATGCTGCTTAAATGCTTGGGGAAAGAAGTTCATGAGCTTTGCCGTGGCAAAGGCCGGAAGGACGCCCCCCCAAAGTCACAGCCTGGTCTGTGCTTCACGAGCTTCACTAAGTGTCATGTCCAGCACACCCCGGCGTGACCCACGAGGGAGTATGGATAGAGAGCAAGGCTGGCACTAAGCCTTGTTGGCACTTGCCCCTTGCAGACAGAAGGACCTGGACCGGGTTCAGGAACTCAAGCGTCACGGCTGCGCCCTCTCAGGCTTCTGACTGGGGCCGAGGCTAACACGGCAGGTCCTTTTGGTGAATATGCCATTTCAAAAAAGCTTAGCTTTATTTCAGGAGTGCACCCATCTCCTCCATAATCCTGACTCAACAGCATTTCACAAGCACACCAGGAGGCAGGCTCCTTTTTTCAGCACTGAAAGGAGCTTTTGAATTTCAGAGCACTGCGGCCCACCTATTTGGAGCTGGCGTCCTTGACAGCCTCGGGGTTTTCGGGCAGGGCACAGAGCGCATCGGGCAGCAGGCGAGGTGCAGCTTTCTCTGCCTCACCACTTGTAGTGCGCCGAGGCCTCGCTGAAACGGGAGCTCAAAGGTGCCCTTGACCAACGAGTTCAAGATACCCATGGCCTTGGGAGAGATACCCGTGCTGGGGAGCACCTGCTTCAGCACCTTATACACGTAGATAATACTAGCTCAGCTCGTGGCTGCGCTGCTTCTTTCGCTTATCCTAAGCCTCGCAGACAGCGTTCTGGGAGCGGTTCTTGCGGGGCGCCAGCTGGAATGGAAATGAGGCGGAGCCAGCCTTGCAGCGAGCGGCGGGGATGACTATTTATTATCTGCATATTCAAATAAGTGCTCCAACTCCCTAGAATCGGATTGGGCGGTCGATCCCGCTCTGCCGGGTTACAAAGAATTTATGTAAATAGTAGATGCCAGCTCTTCTTTCCTATTGGACAGTAGGTCAACCAATCCGAAGGCCATGAGTGGAGTCAGGTCCGTTCAGTTCAGTTCAGTCGTTCAGTTGTGTCCGACTCTTGGCGACGCGGTGGGTTGCAGCTAGCCAGGCGTCCCGAGGCAGGTTGCGGATTTCTGTTCAAACCCTTTGTTGTAACTGGAGCTGGGTCTTTGTTTAGTTACCATGTCTGTACCGGACAAAAAAATGAAGAAGGTAATAAAAACCCGCTTTAATCCCGCGTCTCCGATTTTCCTGGATGGGAGACAAACCCAAGGGGACATTTCTTAAGACGGTATGCTTGTGCTTATTTAGCAGAGGGGAATGGCAGCTTCCAACCACCATTCCAATCGTTTGTTTCCTGTCATTTTTTTACCCCCGAAGGCCGAAGAGATCTTTTTTTTTCAGAATTCAAGAGTAAATGCGAACGGTTCTTTCAGAAGTACAGAAAACAGTACTGGACAGAGCTCCCACCCCTGCCCTTTTTTTATATAATGAAAGTGCCTTAGCATGGTTGCAGCTGTCACCACTCCAGTGAGCTGGTTTACAGATGTTTTCCACGGAGCGTCACAATAAAGAGATCCTTGTGCTACGAAAAAAAAAAAAAATGAAAACAAACTAAGGTACTTAAACAGGATGCAACAAGGCAGATTTTTAACTGGAGGGAGGAAATGAATGGGTTTCGAAGGAAACATTAGTCCTTTATATTGTTGTTATTAATACTGACTAAACGACCCCCTTTGAAGTGACAGCTATATGCTAAGCGTTTGATACGTATGACCTCATGTAGCCTCCTAATAACCCCAAGGGTTAGATACTTTTGTTGTCCTGTAATTACCCATCAGAATAGAGATTATGGAACCATTAAAGGGTAAATTGAGATGTATTAAAATTTTAAAGAGTTTATTTGAGCAGAAATGATTCAAATTGGGTAGCATCCAGTCTAGCTGTTAGAAAGGGGCTGTACAAAATGAAAGACTTCGGCAGCCAGAAGGAAGCAGGAACAAGGAAGATATACTAGGCAAAAAAAGCAGCTTGGTCACTCAATGGTTACTTCTCATTCAGGAGATGGCAGGGCTCTAATTAGATTACCTAACTGGTGTTGCTCAGGCAATTCCTGATTGGCTGGTTTAAGATTCTAATTAAGTCTTGGTTTGGTGATATGGGGCTTAGCCTAAGAGACGCCATTTGGGGCCTATCTTATTTTTAATTGAAATCATCTGTTCCTAAATTGACTCCCTATTAAATTAATTCCTATATACAGAAAATTAAGCCCCTCTATTATATTGACTCCCAAGATAGAAACAGAAGGACTTATGAATTCACATTTCTCAGTTGTGTCACATAATGCCTGGGGAACCCCATTAGAAACGCACATACATGGGCCCCACCTGAAATGTACTGAGTCTGAATCTGCATTTTAAGCAGATTCCTACGCACGTCAGTTTTCCAGCGCTAGTGTGGAGGTCGTTCATCTGGCAACTTTAGCCATCCAGTGCATGATCCAAACAGACGAGGAAACTTAACAGCACCCACAAAAGACAGGGTGGCTCACTGAGTTCAGAGCAGTTAGCAAGGTGCTTTCAAGATAGAAGTTTGAAGAAATGCAAATGGGATGTTTGGGTATGAAGAAAGTGGAGGAGAGATGCCAGGGGGCCACTCTTCAGATAGCCTATGCTTAGCTCCCCATCTGGAGCTAATAATTTACCATCTCTGCCCCTCTACTTCCTCATCTGTGAAGTGAGGCTATGGATGCCTACTTAATGAGATTACTGTGAGTGAATGTGTGTCAGGCAGATGGCAGGGTGTGGTCATGCATTTAGTGCTCATGTCCTGTTGGTTCCATTTCATCCTGTCCTTCTCTGAAGAGATCCAGCCACAGCCTGGGATGTATGCCTCAGCTGAGCTCTCTGTGTGCCAGGGGAACTGCATCACATAAATCTGGAACATAACCCTTTCTCTTGTCCACTAGAACATGGACTAAGCTGTAAACTCCAGGGCAAGAGATGTGTCCTTCACTTCTAAATCTCTAAGGTGGAATGTAGAGCTTGGCACATACAAGTGGAGATTCAACTAGTTTGTTGAATGAATAAGTCTGTGAGCTGAGGCAGTGTCCCCTACCTGCAAGTCTGTAAGCTAAACTGCTTTGGATGTGCTCAGTATTAACTATTTTATCTGTTTAAAAATTCTGTAGTTTACTTAAACATTTCTAGGGAGCTCATTATTACCAAGTGGTAGTGAAAATGAAAGTGTTGCTCAGTCCTATCTGACTCTGCAACCCCATGGACTATAGCCCATCAGGCTTCTCTGTCAATGGGTTTCTCCAGGCAAGAGTACTGGAGTGGATAGCCATTCCCTTTTCTAGGGGGGTCTTCCCAACCCAGGGATGGAACCTGTGTCTCCCACATAGCAGGTAGATTCTTTACCATCTGAGCCACCAGGGAATCCACTTAATGAATACTTAACTCAAGTTAATGCCCATAATATCCTTTCCACATATGCACTATTATTAACTCCATTCTGCAGATGGGACAGCAAAATGCAGAGAAAAAACACTTCTCAAGTGAAACAGCTGATGAGATAACTAGCCCTGGAAATTAGGTCAACGGTACCAAGTTTTTCGCTAACCACACCTAGGTTGTTTTGGCTTTGGATATGGAATTTCATTTTTAAGAGGAAATAATACACATAATATATATATGTATTATATATACATATATATCATATTGAAGAGGAAATAATACATATATGTAGAAAAAAATATTAAAATGCATTGCCCTGTGTTTAAATTTCCAGGGAAAAACACCAGTCAGATATCTTAAAATTTCTACTGCAGTAGAAAGCTGAAAGAACTGCAGATGAAATTTCACTCAATTCCACATTTCCAATCCAATTCAATTTTTTAAAAATAATTTTTGAATACAAGACACATTTATAAAATAGACAAATGCTTGCTTCTGGATCACTTATTCAAACTGTTTTTGTACATTATTTTTTTTATACCAGAGACTTAATGACCAATGTATACAAATGATTGGTCTAACCCTTGGAAAAGGTCTGAAGCTAGATCTTGCACTGATGGTACACTCAAGCAAAAATATCTTTTGTTTTGCCTATAGATCTAGTTGGTATAGATTTCTCAGAGTGAAAGTTATCTTTTATTCTTAAAACTCACTGTTCTGAGCAGGTCTTTCTGTCTCAGCTAAGACTCATTGGTGGTAGTTATTGAAGCTGTTAATACATTTGTAATGTTACAGAGAAAAAACTTTCCTTCCACCCTCTTGGGTTCAATAGGTAGGTTTATGAATAAACTGACAACAAGCAGAATAACAGGAGAAAAGTTATGCAAATTTATACATTTTTAAATACTATGTGCATAGAAAAAGTGAATTATTATTGCAGGGGGGAAATGTGAATAACCTCAAAAGCAATGAGATTTGAGAGCTTATATACCATCTTAGTAGGAAAAAGGGAGAAGTAGTCCCCATAGAGGAGAGTAAATGATATTAGGAAAGATGACAGACTCTTAGGAGCCTAGACAGGAGGTATGATAGTTTGTGATTGTCTGGGTGTGGCATTGATGTCTAGTCTCCTCTCTTGAATGAACTGATTCATTCATTCAAGCAGATGAATCAATCTTCCTCTGCTGATGAAACTTTCAGAAGGGAATTGATAACAGTTCAATTCATTTTGAAGGAACTCTTTTTAGGCAGTTAGGGGGAGTTCAGAGAAAGTTTCTCACAGTGTTTGCTGTTTCTCAAGTGATTTCTGTCCCAAATAATCAGTATGACAAGTGGGACATATTTGGGATATGTCTGCAACAGTTTCAGTAGCAAAAGAATTTATCCCAGGCATCTGGCATAGAAAATCATCTCTTCTTCATTCTCTTTTCTAGGTCAGTACACAGAAAGAGGGCAGCCATCTGCAGTCTAGAAGAGGTCCTCACCAGAACCCACCCACACTGGCACCCTGATCTCTCTATTCCCAGCTTCCAGAATTATGAGTGCTATACTGTTGTTTAAGTTCCCCAGTTTGTGGTATTCTGTCATAGCAGTCCAGATGGACAAGGGACAGTCCTCAGTATCAAGAGCAAATTTTGTATTGACAGATGGAACCCTATATGCAGGCGTGAGGTTTTCCTTAAATAAGGAAGGAAGGACAGAGAGAAAGAGGGTTTCCCTGGTGACTCAGTGGTAAAGAGCCTGCTTGCCAATGCAGGAGATCCCACGTGCTGAGGAGCAACAAAGCCCGAGTACCACAACTAGTGAGCCTGTGCTCTAGAGCCCGGGAGCCACAACTATTGAACTCACAAGCCTCAGCTGGTGAGCCCATGCACCATCCTCCTGAAGTCCCTGTGCCTTAGAGCCTGTGCTCTGCAACAAGGGAAGCCCGCTGCAATGGGAAGCCCACCCATCGCAACTGAAGGGTGGCTGCCCCACCCGTGGCAACTAGAGAAGAGCCCTTGGAGCAACAGAGACCCGGCACAGCCAAAGAAACGAAAGCAAAAGCTCATGGATTGTTTGAAAAAGAGAGTGAAAAAGTGACTGAAGGAAGGAGAGACAGGGGAGAGAAAGGCAAAGAAAGAACAGAAAAAGAAAAGCAAAGAAACAGGGTCTCCAGCTTAACCACCAGGGACAGATGGTGCTTGGGAATAATAGCCTGTAAAAGTAGTTTAAAAGGGGGGTTGGAGAATTTTTAACCCCTCCCCCCCAAGTAAGCACCTCCCCCCAAATAAACACCTCCCACTTAGATTGCATACATACATTGAGTAAAGGGTTGCATGCTTGCAATGAGCACAGTTTTATCATCCCAGATTTTTGTGATGCATGAATGAAGCTATCTTTTCCTTCTAGGCCAATGTGCAGTAAGCTCTCTCCTCACTCAGCGAAGAAGCCAAATCATTTTGAAATTCTCACAAAGAAGTATCTCATACAACTCAAACAATGCAGTGACCAACACAGAGTTGGTTTTGTTTTTTCTCCCTCGCTCAATAGACTGTTGCTTCTCTCCGGATCACAATCGATAGTTACTTGCTGTTAACACAGCGCCTGCGGGGAGGGAGGCAGATTTTGCAGAGATAGCACCCAGCAGGTAAAGAAAAGGCAACACAAAGGTTATCTGAAGAAAACTTTTAATGTTTTACAGTTGAGTGCTGCAGGGAAGGAGGTAGTGGAAATCTTAGGGTGTGCTGTGGAGCTTTGCAGAGAAATGGTAAACTTCACGCAATGCTTGCGGGATTGCGAAGAAGTAAAAGATGGTTTAGACAGTCTTTGTCCTTCCGCACGGCTTCCGGCGGACACTGCGGACACAAACCACCCTGCTACCACCGAGGGATGCCCCGCGCGGCACGGGACTGGGGAGCCCAGTCTCCCATGCCTTTCCCACTGCAGCGCTGGCATCTGGGGCCCATCGAACCGCGCGCCTTCCTAGGACGCGAGATAGGCGGAGCTGCTGGCCCGCATCCTTTGCAAGATGACGGGTCGCTTCCCGAGTCTTTTCCAAACGCCCGTGCTGGCCAAGCGACTTCTGTGCCCATTTTATTTCAGCAAATTAGAAGAGTAGGGCTGCAATCTAATCCGAGTCAGGTGTGTGTGAGGGACAGAAATCACAGCTGCAGAAGTAAGAGGACCGAGAAATGCAATGTGAGAAGCAGCAATAGAGGGACCGGTTGTGAACTGTCTTATTTCCATTTCAGCGCCCATGCAGACACGCAGAGGCAGGACAAGCTCGCCCACCGACTTCTGAGCTGAGACAGTTACACCGGCTGGGCCGTGGGGGTGCAGAAGGCATCAGAGGCAAGGCTGGGGTCAGTGGGATCGAAAGCACCCAATCCCTCTCCCCACAACCGGTTCGAAGCCGCGGTACAAGAACAGTTCAGATTGTTCTTTCAGGGGAAAGCCACCCTCTCCTGCATGTATACACCGTGTTTTTCTCCTACCTCCAATCTAACTACATTAATTTCAAGATCGTAAGGTGTGTTGAAACTGAATCCAGCAGCTCCCAGCAATATTGAGGAAATACAGAAAACACAAGATGAGATTTTGTGGCAACAGTTTTCTATATTTTAAATTTTTGGTGTTTTCAGGAGACGTAGTCTGGACCTGGGAAGGGAGAGCTGGGGGTGGGCAAGGAGGCTGCAGAGCGGGGTGTTGGGGGCTGCGAGGGGGGGTGCGGGGGAGGCCAGGAGCCCGGTGGGAGAAGGGATGGGAGTGATGGGTTTTTCGGGAAAGAAAGTTGGGGGTTGAGGGGTTTAGGAAGGGTTCTGGGAAATGGGCAGAGTGGAGGCTATGAAAGGTGACTGGGGGATGGGTGGGCAGAAGGCCTCACCCTTGGCATACCCAGTGGACACCCAGCCTCGCCTTGGTGGTTTTGTCCAAAGCCCTCTTCACCCAATCCCCTCCCTCCAGAAAGCAGCAGCATTCCTGTGTTACCACCGTGTCAGGAAATCAGGATAATATCCAGAGATACTGGTGAAAACATTAAGGCACAAATGTGCATAAAATACAAGAGGTTTCAAACTCAGACACTAAATTGAAGGACACCGCAGAAGTAGTGGGATAAAGCAAAGAATTGAAAATGCTCAAAGAGGCGCCTTAGCCAGTAGGCGTGGTGAGTGAAAGTGAAAGTCACTCTGTCCTGTCTGACTCTTTGCAACCCCATGGATTATACACAGTCCATGGAATTCTCCAGGCCAGGATACTGGACTGGGTAGCCTTTCCCTTCTCCAGGGGATCTTCCCAACCCAGGAATCGAACCTAGGTGTCCCACATTAGCGGGCAGATTCTTTACCAGCTGAGCTACCAAGGAAGCTCTTATCGGGAGGGGAGAAGATTGAATTTGAACCAATCTACATGGGCCCTTTTGGGGGACATCCTGGTGGCAGCTGCTCACTCGGTTCCTGCCCCGGCAGCCGCCCGACTGTACCGTGGAGAAGACACTGCAGGGAAAGTTCCCCCACCCGGTCCAACCCTCCACCCCACCTGCGCCTTTACGCAACCTGTGCCTCTGGCCACCCGTTGAGCTCCACTCTGCAGCTCACTCGCATACTTAGTCCGCGGCCCCTCTATCCCGCATCGTTGCTCTACGGCCGACTCCGAGCCCGGCTGCCCTTCTGCGCGCTACTCTCTCTGTGTCCAGGAGTCCCCTTCGCGCTGGATCCCCGCGCCAGGCCACCCTGGAGCCTGCGGATCACCGACCCTCAAGGCTCGAGGCGTGGCCCGTCGAGAGACGGAGAGGCTGGCAACGCCACGGCTGTTCTCAGGCCACCCGCGTTGTCAAGTGACTTGTGGGGCTTTTCTGAGTGCCCTTGGTTTTTCTTTCGTTGTCTTGGCAAGAGGGTGGGGTCCAGAATTTTGGGAGCGACTGAGTTCCCCCCACACCTTTAGGAAGAGCGATGATGGGTTGGAAATCGTCAGTCACAGGTCTGGACAGGGCAATGAGCTCACCACCGGGTCTCTCCCAGAGACTCCTTCCAGGTGAGCCTGAGACGCCAGGCTCTCCTTCCTTTGGTATTGTCTTACAGACTTAGGTTCTGGCCCAGCGTTCTTCCCAGAGTCCTGTGCTAGAACACCAAATAAGTCCTGCCAGCCTCCAGAATTATGAAAGATAAATCTCTGTTGCTTTTCATCCACCCAGTCTATGGTGGTATAACAATCCAATGGGCTGAGATGAGGAGCCAAGGAATAGGCAGCCTCCATTTTCAGTCCTATGGTTCAAATTACTTTGTCACTTTTGGTCCTGACACATCAAGATGAAATGGATTTCATTTCCTAGAAAATTTACTTGCACCACTTTATTAAAGTATACTAGTATTTACTTGAGCTGATGCAGACTGGCCCATTTATTTTTATTCTAGATTTAAGAGCTCTGTGGGATAAGGCAGTAGTCATTCATTTGACTTATTTTAGTTAAGGACGAACAGGTTTGAGTAATTTCTAAAATCCAAGGAGAAATTTGAAATTTTGTTTATTTTGGTAAAAAACACATGAGATTACTCTTAATAGATTTTAAGTGTATAGTACAGTATTCAGTTTTTATTTATATTCTGCTGTTCATACAATGACTGAGCTGCTAATGACATTTCACAGCTCAGGGCTCATTACTATCATTGATTTGAGTAAGCACCATTTGTTGTTTATTTACTGGTGACTTCCCTGATGGCTCAGAGGGTAAAAGTGGCTGCCTACAATGTGGGAGACCCCAGTTTGATGCCTGGGTCAGGAAGATCCCCTGGAGAAGGAAATGGCAACCCACTCCAGTACTCTTACATGGAAAATCCCATAGACGGAGGAGCCTGGACTGGTAGGCTACAGTCCATGGGGTCACAAAGTGTCCGATACGACTGAGTGACTTCATTTGTTTATTTATGGATATATATATATATATATATAAATGTGTAAATATGTATATTCCCAAATATCTTTCCTCTGCCCATTTTTCTTGCTTGCCTGTTTTCCAGTGTACTTTTTAAAAAAGTCTAATGAAATACTGAAAATATTTTGAAAATGTGATATTGTGATATATAATAAATATATTTAGTCTTCCTCCCTATTCCTGGCACAGAGGAGATTCCTTGGAATCTCCTAAGTGATGAGAATCATAGAAGTGTCTTGATATTCAAAACAAACCTCTGTTGATGACACCAGCCTGTTAGTAAGATGACTTTTGGAAAGTCCTTGAGGCTTGGGGTAGTTGCTAGGGGAACCAACTTAGACACAGTTGGAAATTTTAATGCCACCCTGACCTCCTGGGAGGGGAGAGGGGCTAGAGGTTGAATCTATTATCAGTGGCCAATGATTTAATCAATCATGGCTCTGTAATGAAGCTTCCATAAAAGCTGGAAAGGATGGGGTTTGGAGAGATTTCAGGTCAGTGAACATCTAGAGATTCGGAGAGAGTGGTATGTCCAGAGAGAGCCTGAAAGCTCTGCACCCTTTCCCCATATCTTGCCCTATGCAACTCTTTCACTTGGTTATTTCCAGGTTACATGCTTTTATAATAAACTGGTAATATGGCAAGTAAAATGTTTCTCTGTGTTCTGTGAGCCACTCCGGCAAATTAATGGAACTGAGGAGGAAGGTATGGAAACCTCTGATCTATAGTCAGTGGCTCAGAAGCATAGACAACCTGGTCTTAGGAAGGAACTAAAGGTTCTTGACTTTGTTTTATGGCTAAACTGTTTTGTCTTGTTTGACTGTCTTCCTTTGTTTCTGCATTTTTTCATTTCTCTGATTAAGTTTGTTGTTTGGAACTAGGTGTAAGCCTAGGAGTCTGTCTGCAGGGAAGGCCTTGCAGAATCCTGCTGGGTTTCCTAAGTAGGGTTTGGAGACCAGAAGCGGGACCTCTCCTGTGCTGCAATGATAACAGAGCCCAGTAGGAAGAATACTCCTCTTCTTTGGCAAGGACTCAACCAATGAAGACATGGACTCTTTGTTTACTGGAGCTCTCCCAACTTTCTTTTCCTCTTCATAAAAGTGTTCTTCCTTTGCTGTGTGGAAATATGAATGTGGCTCACCACGGTTGCAGAGCCCAAGTTGCAGTTCTCTGCTGATCCCAAATAAATTCATGCTTGTTTCAGGTTAGCAAACTTCAACACTTCTTTTATCTTTTTTTGCTGGACTCAATTCAACCCATAACAAATGGTTAGTTCCTCTCTGGTTAGTTCTTACACCCCATCCACACACCCATAAATAAGTTTAAAGAAACATTTCATTTAAGTATGGCTTATTGGGCCCCACACATTTTGACATGTATTTCTGTGTGAATCACAACAAACTGTGGAAAATTTTTCAAGAGATGGGAATACCAGATCTCCTGAGAAATCTGTATGTGGGTCAAGAAGCAACAGCTAGACTAGAACATGAAACAATGGACTGGTTCCAAATTGGGAAAGGAATACGTCAAGGATGTATATTCTCACCCTGCTTATTTAACTTATATGCAGAGCACATCATGCAAAGTGCAGGGCTGGTTGAAGCACAGGCTGGAATCAAGATTGCCAGGAGAAATATCAATGACCTCAGATATGCAGATGACGCCATCCTTATGGCAGAAAGGGAGGAAGAACTAAAGAGCCTCTTGATGAAAGTGAAAGAGGAGAGTGAAAAAGCTGGCTTAAAACTCAACATTCAGAAAACTAAGATTGATGGCAAATAGATGGGGGAACAATGGAAACAGTGAGAGACTTTATTTTCTCGGGTTCCAAAATCACTGCAGATGGTGACTGCAGCCATGAAATTAAAAAGTGCTTGCTCCTTGGAAGAAAAGCTATGACAAACCTAGACAGCATATTTAAAAAGCAGACATCACTTTGCTGACAAAGGTCCATATAGTCAAAAGATTTGAGAGATGGACCAATAAAGAAGGCTGAGGACTGAAGAATTGATGCTTTTGAACTGTGGTACTGGAGAAGATTCTTGAGAGTCCCTTGGACTGCAAGGAGATCCAACCAGTCAATGCTAAAGGAAATCCACCCTGAATTGGAAGGACTGATGCTGAAGCTGAAACTCCAGTACTTTGGACCCTGATGTGAAGAGCCAACTCCTTGGAAAAGAAAGACCTTGATGGTGGGAAATATTGAAGGCAGGAGGAGAAGGTGGTAGCAGAGGATGAGATGGTTGGATGGCAGCATCAACTCAATAGACATGAGTCTGAGCAAACTCTGGGAGATAGTGAACGACAGGGAAGCCTGGTATGCTGCAGTCCATGGGGTTTCAAAGAGTTGGACACGATTGAATGACTGAACTGAACTGATCTGGTGCTGCTATCTCCAGATACTGTCAAAATTATGTTAAACTGTAAACACAGAGAATTGCCTGCTGTGGGGAAAAATCCACACTTTGGAACTGGGAGCAGATCATAGATGGATTATAATACTGTTTGCCATTCCTCATTCCCAAAACTCTTTTTCATACATATCTTTTCAAATTGATGGCTAGTACAATTTGCTGAGTCATTCCCCATTATTGCACTTCAAGATTCCACCCCTGCCAAATATTGATATGACAATCATTTCTCCAAATCAAACCAAGTGATAAGAGGATTTATTTCCATTTGAGGTTATTTTTATAGAACATATTTTGAGAAAAGGTATTCGAAAGGTTATGAAAAAAACTGAAGATTCTTAAAACATATTGCTACATTGTCTCCCAGAAGCAATACTGGCAAAATCAGGATTTTCTTTTGATTGAAACCAGTGGGAGGGCCCTCCCAGGTACAAAAGCCCCTCCATGTCCCCCGTTTCTTGTTTGCAGAAAAAGGCTTTAGTATCTTAGGTCTGTTCTGAAGAGCAGATTCAGGCTCTCATTAGGGAAGTGATGTATTGAGGAAGTCCAAGTGCAGGTTGGAAAAAAATTCCCAGACACAGCATTTCAGAAGGGATTTCATGTATTAAGTTTATTTCATTTAGTTTATTAAGAACAAAGAGCAGAGGTAATGTGGGTACTGTGAGCACAGTGGGCCGACCTTGACAAACCAGGGAGAGCTGACAGTTTTCCTGTGTGAGAAGCCAATTTTAATAGCCTCAAAACAAAGAAAATTCCTGCTGGAAGGTTGGCATTAAGTGATTGGTTAGGGTGCTATAAGGTGACTACTGGGCTGGGCATTTTTGCCTAATTTGGGGTCAGGAAGCCTGATAGTGACGAACAGGGGGGCTTTTGACAATGGTTGCAAAGGGGCTCGGTTGCTAAGGTGAACTTGGTTCTGGGCTCCACTTCTGTGGCTTTGGTCCAAGACCTTGTTCCCGTGGCTTTGGGGCAGGATTTAACATGATGGAATGCAGAAATGAACTGGTGGTCGGGTGGTTATGAATCTACCTGCCAACGCAGGGAAAGTGGATTTAATCCCTGGTCCTGGAAGATTCCTCATGCCTTGGGACAACTAAGGCCATGTGCCACAGCTACTGAAGCCCTCATGCCCTAAAGCCTCTGCTCTGCCACAAGAGAAGCCAAGTCACTGCAACTAGCGAAAGCCCATGCATAACAACAAAGACTCAGCAATAAATAAACAAATAAAATTTTTTAAAAAGGAAAAGCAAGATAGCTTGAAAAATAGTTGAGCAGTAGAACAGAGTCTTAGTTCCTTCTCAAGGGATAGAATAATCTGATGTGTATCTTTGTCCTGAAGAAATTACTCCCAGGTGGAGGGTGGTGACTACATGATGACCCAAGACTGGTTGGAACGAGATTGATGGTAAGGATTCTTGACACATAACCTTGATGTTATCTCACCACCTGCCAATCAGATGAAAGTTCACCAGAATCTACTGCTTACTGCTCACCCCAAATGCTGTCTTTAAAAATCTTTCCCTAGGGGAGTGGGAGGGAGGCTAACAAGGGAGGGGATATATGTACATTTATAGCTGATTCACGTTGTTGTATAGCAGAAACCAACACAACATTGTAAAGCACTTATCCTCCAATTAAAAATAAACAAACATTAAAAAAATAAACAACAAACAAACCCCCTAAAAAACCTTTCCCTAAAACATTGGGGAGTTGGGGTTTTTGAACATGTGCTGCCCATTCTCCTTGCTTGTGAAGTGAAAGCCTTTCAGTCATGTCCAACTCTTTGGGACACCATGGACTATACAGTCCAGGCAACAATACTGGAGTGGGTAGCCTTCCCTACTCCAGGGATCTAACCCAGATCTCCTGCACTGCAGGTGGATTCTTTACCAGCTGAGCCACCAGGGAAACCCAAGAATCCTGGAGTGAGTAGCCTATCCCTTTTCCATCAGATCTTCCTGGCCCAAGAATTGAACCAGGGTCTCCTGCATCGCAGGTGGATTCTTTACCAGCTGAGCTACTAGGGAAGCCCCCCTTGCTTGGAGCCCTGCTAATAAACAATGTACTTTGTTTCACCACACAAAAGCTTGGCTTTGCTGTGAGACAGACGAGTGGAGCCAAGTTTGGTTCTCTAACAAGGTCTTTCAACTTAATAGCGAAAAAAAAAATCTCAATTTACAGTTTTATTTCTTAGTAACTCGGTAGAGTATACAATTTTTCTATTCAGCATTTGCTTTTATTTATATTTTTGTGAACTAACTGATAAATTCCAGTGGTATTTTTCCACTAAAATTTTCTGTTCCAATTTTATGAACTCTGTATATTTTGGCTGGCAGTTTCCTAGTTTGGCTGTTTTCCTTTAATGACTATGCCTGATTATTTTTCACACTCACAGGATTATCATGGACTTTGCTCATTGATTTCTTTTCTTTCCACTGTTCTCTCCATTATGTTCCTAGTTTACCCAACAAATTAGCTAGGCTCTTCTTCAAGTGCTTTTCTCCTTCTGACCATCACTCCACAGAACTAACCTCAGTTTACTAGCCACACTTCTGACTGCCCATTTAGTGCATTTTCAAGTCTACACCAATGTACACAAAGAGAATAAAGAGGGCCATTCATTATCCTGTTACTGAAAGGGGTAAGTTGCAACCCACGGCAGTTGCCCATTGACAGTGTGTCCTGAGGGGAATTCAAGACAGGAAAACCCACGAAATATTCTGCACTTTGGATTTACCAAGCCCCTAGATAGTTACAATGCATAACTAAGGAACAGTTTCAGTGACTCAATATTCTTGCATCTTCCCATAATAGAAGAGCTCTGAAGTCAGCAACTTGAGATATCTGTTGTGATTAGCAGTACTCTGTCATCAAGATGTATGCCCAACTACAAGTATTTACCAAACAAAACAATTCTTCTATATACTGGCTCATTCCCGATCTCTTTGGAGCAGCCCTGCAGGCTTTCATGGTAGCTCAGATGGTAAAGAATCTGCCTGCAATGCAGGAGACCAGGTTCGCTCTCTGGGTTGGGAAGATCCCCTGGAGAAGGAAATGGCAACCCACTCCAGTGTTCTTCCTTGGAAAATCCCATGGACAGAGGAGCCTGGCGGGCTATAGTCCATGGGGTCACAAAGAGTCGAACACAACTGAGTGACTAACACACACACACACACACACACACAGAGGCATTCCTCCTTTCCTCCTCCTCCTTCGGAGGAAAGGAGAGGCTTTGTGTGGATGAAGACAGGCTTCCCTTATCAATAAACAAAGGGTGTTGTGGCACAGTGACTGGCCAATGGTACATCCTGAGGGGATTTAGGAAGAACAGGACACTAGCCCTTTAGATAGCTAAGGTCCCTATCAAAGGAATGATTCCAATAACCTCAGATGTTCTCATACATTAAAAAAGCACTAAATTCATTAACTTAAGATGCCTGGTTTTCTTTAATCAACAGCAATATTTTGATAGTCCAACTATCTCGTTTTTGTTGCAAAAACTCCTATATACCTGGGTTCTGAGAGGCTCTCTTCCTAGAGCAAGTCTGCTGAATAGAATATTAACTCTCAACTTTAAAGTTGTGCATTTTCTTCAGTCAATAGCTATTTCCTGGCTACGTATGTGTGCGTGCTTGCATGCTTAGTTGTTTCAGTCATGTCCAACTCTGTGACCCTATGGGCCTTAGCCTGCCAGGCTTCTCCTTCCATGGGTCTTCAGGAAAGAAAACTGGAGTGGGTTGCTGTGTCCTCCTCCAGGGGATCTTCCCGCCCAGGGATCAATCAAACCAGCATCTCTTAAGTCTCCTGCATTGGCAGGTGGGTTCTTTACCATTAGAGCCACCTGGGAAGCCCCATTTCCTGGCTATAGGCATCAGCAAAGTTCCTGAATAAAATTTAACTTTTACATTATGCATTTTTTGTTAAGTGAACATCACGTTAAAAACACACACAAAAACCCCTAAAATGCAATACTTAAGAAGACTGCACATATATGGACTGAAAGATTCACTTAAAAAAACCTGAAAATTACGTTTTTTAAACCACGTGCTTGCTTTTTTAAAAACAACCAAAAAACAAAAATTAAAAAAACCCTCACCCTATTAGACTGCTCCTCCCCAAACCATTTTTTGTCTTTTCTAAAGAAATGCTAACAAATTTCCTGGTATGAACCAGGATACTGGTAGCTTTGGGTCTTATCAGATGTCTTCAGTCTGCATTAATGAGTTTTCTCGAGGCTGAATTCCCCGTTCCTGTGGCTCAGGGACAAACAGTGGACCGAAGGCCTGGGTTCCAAGCTGCTGAGGTGGGGTTGAGGTAGAAAACTTTGAGGCAGTCAGTGTAGCGTAGGGTCAAAAGGGGGGGGGGGAAAAAAGATTCGATTTCTTCTTTTAAAAATTGAATTCCAATCTCTACTTATTTTTCACCTAAGTGTTTGCTGTTCCAATTTGTTGACATTTAAAGGGAACGTCTCTAAGCTCCCTTGACCTGAAGGCCATAAACACCAGAACCCGTGACAGGACATCAGCAACTGACCAAGAAGACAGACACCAGGCGGTCCATTAACTTCAGAACTTGATCCTTAGACAATGGCCTGAGGTCACCAGAAAAGGTGAGGGGAGAGGTCACGAGGAAAGGTGAGAGGATGGAGACTCAATATCCTAAGAAAATTCAACAACTGGGAGCTCAGGAAAAAAGAGTCATAAAAATTGACAAGCTGACAGGATGATTTTTAGACCAGGGATTATGTACACTGGGATCCTAAACCAACCAAAAACAAATAGGTGGGTCAACATCAGTAAAGGTATAAACTGTTGCGATTCCGCGGTTTGAGGGAACGCTTTTCCCCCTCTCGGCGACGATGCTGGGAGCTCTATACCTCTCCCCTTTGAAACACAACTTTGCCTTTGTATCTGCGTGTCCCTGCAAGATCAGTCCTTCGCGGGCTGCTCCTGGACGCTCGTTTCAGGATGGCCCTCACAGGACGTGTCCCCCTGAGAGCCCACGTCTGACCTGCGCACACGGGAAGAGCCCGCGCAGCTCGGGGCGCACAGAACGGCTGGACACGAGGGGGTGCACGCAGGAGGGCCCCCGCCGCGGCTTCCAGCCCAGCCCCCACTCCGCGCGAGCCGCGCGCTGCAGGGAGGTGCGGGCAGCTCAGGTCCTAGCAGCTTACAAAAAAACCCTTTTTGAACGGAGTTTCCCAATGAAACTGCTTCCTTTTCGCACACGAGTCACTGATGGGAGAAGTGACAATCCCTGTAAGATTTCAGCGCGCGAGGACGTGGGTCGGAGCGAGGCGCATCTCCGCTGGCTGAGCCGGAGCGGGTGCACACCGCCGCCAGGACCCAGGCGGCGTGGCGCGGCCCCGCCGCCAGGCCCGGAGGGTGGAGTACACCGCTGCCGGGACCCTGCGCGGAGAGCACCGCTGCCAGGACCCTGCGCCGGGCGGCCGGCCGCCATTTCCCGCCCCGGCTCCGTCCGCGCGGCCCCGTCCCCGGCCCTCCGGCGGCGCTTGCAGGGCGCCCGGGTCCCCGGCCGGCGCGCCGCTGCTCGCCCCCCGGCCCGCGCCTCGCGGGC
>ML663012.1:12191781-12333501 GCA_007570785.1 Antilocapra americana
TGGTGCGCTTCTGGGCGGAGGAAGACGGGCCCTTCCCGTGCCCCGAGTGCGCCGACGACTGCTGGCAGCGCGCCGTGGAGCCCGGGCGCCCGCCGCTCAGCCGCCGCCTGCTGGCGCTCGAGGAGGCAGCCGCGGCGCCCGCGCGAGACGGCGCGGCCTCCGAGGCGGCGCTGCAGCTGCTGTGCCGCGCCGACGGGGGCCCGCTGTGCGCGGCCTGCCGCACGGCCGCGGGGCCCGAGCCGCCCGACTGGGAGCCCCGCTGGAGGAAGGCGCTGCGCGGCAAGGTGCCCTGCCCCGGAGGGTGCCCTGGCCCCCAGTCTCCATTTTCTGGAGGTGTCCTAGCTGCCCTCCCCACACCCCAGTTAGTGCCCTGTCCCCTTTCCTTCCTCTGGTGCCTGGCACCCTTTCTCCCAGCCCAGGACGGGACCCTGATTCCCCCGTTCCCTAACCCCGGAGGTTGCTCTCTCGGCACTCCTCTATCTCAGGAAGGCATCCTGTTCCCCTTTCCCACTTCTGGACGACGCACTTTCTCCTCATCTCTCCCCCTCCACCTCCCTGTTCCGCCATACCCGCGTGACACCCAGTGTTGGACTGCCCTGCCCTGCCCTGCCCCCCTCGGCAAAGAGATTCCTGCTGAGGCACACCCCCCCATGCCCAGCCCCCTTTATGTCACTGCCCTGCCCCCTGGCATGGCGTCATGCTGTGGTAGCCCCACCCCCACGGGCAAGGTCCTCTGAGTGGGTGTGGTAGTAGCTCAGTCAGAGTCTCTGGGACCCCAGGACCTGTCGCCTGCCAGGCTCTTTTGTCCATGGAATTTCCCAGGCAAGAATACGGCAGTGGGGGTGAGGGCACTGGCCCCTCTCTGGTCCTGTGCACCTCTCTCCCATTCGGTCTTCTCACCTGCTCTGAGCCCTCTTGAGTCCCTTCATCCACTCTGTTCTGGAACCTTCTCCACTGTGCTCTCAACTGTTTACATGTGGCACTTGGCTCTGGGTCAGAACCTGCCATTGGAGGCTGGTCACAGCTGAGGTCTGGTAATCACAGGGACCCGCTGGTGTGCCTGTGTGTTAGGGGGTCGGGGGGAGCTCAACGTTATTTCTGAGAGAAGAAAGACAGCCAGGCCCCTGTAGTGGAAAGAGTCAGTGTGGTCCCTGCCAACCTGAGGGGAGAGAGTAGCCTGTTTGAGGGTTTGTGCATCAGGGATTGGGTTGTGGGGGCCTTCTTAAGCAGTGGGATGTTGCATCCATGGGTTTCCTTGGAGTTAGAGCATGTGGCCAGGGGACCGGAGTTGGACTTTCTTCCTGGTGAAGGACCCCACCCACCCAATCAGTGCGTGGAGCTGGGCAGGCCCTGTGTCTGCCCATGGTCACCCTAAAGGGGCCACTCTCCGTCCCTCTACTGAAGACAGTAACACTAGGGTCCTCAATGAATAGTCTTGTGTAGTTACCCTGTTGGATTCTTAGCACAAATATTTCTCTCAGACTATAGAGAGCATAGTGGGTCACTAACACTCCCTCTGCAGCATGCAGAGTTTTGAGGTGTCTGAAGAGCTAAGATCATGAACTGGGGCCTCTGGACTGCCTGATGGGATTCTAGTGGTGTGATGGCCCTCTGGCCTGGGCTCAGGTGGGCCACAGATTTTCAGAAATGGCCACACACTCCATAACCAGTGTCTTTCTCCAGGAGAACAAGGGGTCTGTGGAGATCATGAAGAAAGATCTGAATGATGCTCGGGATCTGCATGGCCAGGCTGAGTCCGCTGCTGCTGTGTGGAAGGTAAGTGGGGTGGGGTTAGATTCCATGTGAACAAGGAAACATGGATGTGTACCCTGACCCTGTTTGGCAGGGCCTTGAACCTGTACAGCTGAGCGCTGTACAGTCAGACGATAGGGGAACTCTCCTCCCTTGAGGTGGTCAGTGGTGGATGGGTGGGGTCTCAGGGTAGCCTGAGGACGCAGGTATTCCTGTTGCCCACCCATCCTATAGGGACATGTAATGGACCGGAGGAAGAAAGCTCTGACTGACTACAAGAAGCTTCGGGCCTTCTTTGCCGAAGAGGAGGGGCGATTCCTACAGGAAGCAGAGAAAGAAGAAGGATCCCTGGAGGACGAGGACGAGGACCCAGCAGAGAGGTTCAGGTCTCTGCTGCAGGCTGTGTCGGAGCTGGAGAGGAGGTACCGCAACCTGGGTCTCAGTATGCTGCTCCAGGTAGGCATCCTTCATCCTGCAGTGAGGTGCTCAGTGCGGAGGGCAGCGGGGATGCAGATTGAAGAATTGGCAAGAGGGTAGCTCATCAAGAGAGAAACCTTCAGACCAGCACTGCCTGGCTTCCATTTGGGGCTGAATTTCAGGAGTGAGCAATTCAAGAGACTCCGGCTTCCCCCCGCATGTGCAGAGAAGGGGGTGTTTGCATTCCAGTATTGAAGCACTGGGCACTTACCCTGTCCTTGGGCTCTACAGGTGGGAGCTGGCCATGAGGTCAGAAGAGGCAGGGAGCTTGGGGACGGTGGTGGTTGCCATGCCCTCTTGCTGAATGTCCTCCTTACTCTCTGCCCTGATGCCTTGCCTAAACTTGGGGATTCTGGGCTCTTTGCAACCCTTCAGTCTGATCCTGGAATCAGTAGCCTCTGTCCTTCCCTCTGCTGAGCTGAGGTGCCGTTTTACCTCTGGCAATACTGGTTAGCTCCAAGTGGGTGCTGATTGTGGGTGAAGAGACATGCGGGTCTGGTGGGGCTGGATTCTGCAGTTCTCTGGCTTTCAGGATAGAAGCTCGCTCACTTGTTCCCTCTCTCCTGTGCAGTGAAGTGCTGCCTGCCCAGGCAGCAGGCAGAGGAAGCTGTTTCCACCCCTGGCCTGAAGCAGCTCCTCCATCTGCCTCCTTCTGGACCCCTTGTCATCCTTCAAGGCACCCTCAGCCCTGCGTGTCTCCTCCTAGGTGAATATGTGGACTGCGAACTCTAGGTGCCCACCTGGGGTTGCTGGCGACAGTGCTCCTCAGAAGAGTGTTTGTGTTCCCTTTTCCTCTGGGTGTTCATGTTTCCAGGCTGTAAACCTTTCACTGTAGAGATCTGTATTGGGGGTAAGTTAACCTAAGTGTATCCTGACTCCATAAAGTTTTTTTTTGTTGCCCCAAGTTTCATCAGATTTGCCGAGATCTCCATGAGTCGTGGTTGTCATCTTCAGGGGGCTTGGGCTGTGCAGACCTGCTCCATGGTGGGGCTACTCCACCCGTCATGCACGCTCAGGCCCACAGACCTGCACCCATGCATTGGGCAGAGCAGTTAAGGTGAAATTTGAGGTGACTGTCGAGGGAAAGGAATGCTCAGGGTGCCTGGGTGGGGATGGTGAGCCAGTCTGACTTGTCGCCTCTGCTTGCGGTCCTTGAACAGTGTATGTTGCACAGACCTGCACCTACTACGGCTCAGGGTCTGTCCGCAAAAACAGGAGACCCTTGGGGTGTGCCGGGACGGTGCAGCCCCTTGCTGGCATGTTTTCAGGCTGTATCTCTTCTCTGCCTCTTAATGTATCTCCTCAACCTGTTCTCATCTCTCTTCTCCATCTTCCATCCCTCGAATGCCTTTGGTTTCCCAGGAAACTGTCTTAGCATCACCCTCTATCTGCTGTGTCTGCCCCTCACTGACCTAAGAATCTTTCCTGGGGGCAGGAGGAGCAACGTCAGGATCAGGCCATCCCCAGACCTCACCTTGGTGTGTCATTTTCCCTGTACCTCTGACTTCCCTTCATATTTCCTCTACTGGATGAATTTAGCAAAGCTTATTTAGTGTCATTGTGTAGCTTCCTCCACGTGACAAAAATGTAGCATAAAGTGACAAGATCAAGGGGTGTGATAATTGACACAGGCATTTAGGGTGGTGGTTGAGGCTGTGAATTGTCCCCGCAGGTCCAGATTTGTGATCAGTGGCCCATCTCTGGATGAACCCTCTCAAACCTGGGAGTCACTAGTCTTTGGCACTGCTGGGCCTGTGTGTTTCTGCGAGCTTGGGGGGTGGTTGCCTCACTGGCCCTTCAGTGAGTGAAATAGCCCACTGAAGAGGGCTTGCTGTGGCCAGTTTGCTTGACGTCCCTCCTCATCTGTATCCTCCCCACACCCTGGCCAGTCTCCAAGGAAGCACTGTGTCTGCACGGTGCCGTGTTAGGGGCTTCTGTGGGTTGGGCTTTTCTCTTATGAGCCCTCCACCTCCCGTTTAATAGGAAAGTCGTGGATAGTTGGGACCTGTGGCCTGTTTTCAGTGTCAGGATCCTTTGTCCAAGGGGAGCGGAGGGAAATGCTGGGGGTTATTTTCACGCTGCTAGTTGAATTATTTCATCAGATTGATGACGACAAAATAAGAGGGGATACTTGCTCTCTGATACAGAGATTTGCATGTGGCAAGGCCAGTGGGGTACTGCCTCAGCTGTCAGGATGAACAAGCTTGAGTCAGAAATTGCCCAAGAGGTGCTGCTGCCCTTTGGGAGAGCAGCCTGAGAGGGTTAAGCTGAATGAATGAACCAAAGAGAATCAGGCCAGCCAAGAACTTAGAGGGAACTGATTTGCTAGACAAGCTCCTAGAGCTCCCTGAAGGCCCTCATGGTCACGGTGAAGGTTCATCCCTGGAAGAGGAGACAGGTTAACATCAAGCCAAGGGGAAAGACACATCAGGGAGTGTCCGTTCTGTTGTCTTCTTGTGGAGACAGGACAGTGTCACTGCCAGCATCTGTGTGTCACCAGTCAGATGAAGCATGGCTTGTGGGAGGGGTAGGCTGCCTGCCTCTGTGTCCGTAGCCTTCACGGGGTCCATTGCACCTACATGCTGACACTCAGCCTGGCTGGTGTATACTGCAGCCACAGGAGATGGAGTTACAGGACCCAAAACTCCTGCCACACTTCAAAAGGACAAACCACCGATGTGCCCCAGGCCCACAGGTACATCTCTCAGGGCTCAGAAGTAACTTCCAGGTTGACTACACTGTGGTTGCTTCCATATGACTTGGCAGTTCCAGCCTTGGGTTGGTGTGCCAGAGAGATGCCAGCTTGGTCCTTTGAGGGAACATGCCACAGGATGGATACCAAATCATTAGCAGCATCAGGAGGTGGAGGTGGCCCAGGTCCAAGGTACCAGAAAGGTGGAAGTGGCGGATGGCAGCACGGGAGCAGTGCAGTAGAACTGATTCTGCCACCTGGCATGGGCATGGGTGTCCCGACCTGATTTTCATGTTCAAGAGAACTGAAGGGAAGCTAGGCTGCTGACAGTCTCTTGATGCAGATGTAGCTTTTCCCAGGGTATGACCTGCTGGAGAGGGTGGGGCAGGCGGCGTGGCTACGTCCAGTCCTGCACAGGGGCAGAGCTCTGTGCAGACTATGGCTTGGTGCCCATTCTTGCCATTCGGCAGGATGTTCCCCTCACTGTGTCCTTCCACGGGGGAGTGGGTCAAGGAACACAGGAACTACCCACAGTGGTTTGACAAGAACGCTGCCATCACTTTTCTGCCACCGCCTGACAGGCTGGGGACCGTCTGGTGCTGGAAATGGTTTCCTCAGGTGAGCTGCCGGTCTTAAAAATATGCCTCCTCCGTTCAGCCAAGTGTCCCATGGCCAGAGTCAATACAGACAGGAGGAGTAGATGTTTGCAGTGTCCAGACCAACGTGGTTTGTACCAAAACTGCAAGGAGCTCCTGCAAATTCGTGAAGAGCCAAAAGTGCCTGGAGTTAAAACACAGCAGAGATGTGGGCAAGGAAGTGCATAAGAGGAAGCCAGAGAGCTCAGCAACCCAGGAGGAGATGCTCAAACTCCTGAGTTTTTGTAGCAGAGAAATCCTATGCCCGCAAGCGCAGTGACACACTGTTGGGTTGATGGAGATGGGAAAGCTACCATGTTTTGTTACCTGTACTACTGCTGAGGTTTTCAGCACTGCTGCCAGCTGTCAGATTTAGGGCATAGTGACCCTGGACCCAGTGACCCCCTCCCAGGTCACTTCTCCAGGCCCACAAGGGGGGTGCACACTTGGGTATTGTCCTGTGTTGTCTTGGGGTAGGCAGGACGAGCGCCAGTGCCCCTCAGTGGGGGAGGTGGAAGGTCAAATGGGGGTTCAAGGCTGTAAAGTATGCTGAAGCCCTGAGATAGGAGATACAGACCTGCTGGACACAGTGGAGCTTATGGCTGTGGCACCATGCTGCAAAGTGAAGAATAAAACGGCATTTAACGTGTGCACAGAGAACACTCTGATTGCAAGAGTACTTCAGGCTGGTAAGTGGACTCGATTAGGGTAGTTTCCTATGGGATGGGGAATAGCAGCAAACAAAAGGTAAAGAACCAGGGTGACACACAGGACTAGGATGGAAAAGGAGAAGAGGAGATTCTTTGGTCATCCTGAGACCACTCAACTCGGGACTTCATGTTAGGAAAGGAAGTTGGGTTCCAGAGTATTTCAAGTCACTTGGGTTTCTGTAGCGGCAAGCTGGTTCTTGAACTAGCTCCCTGTCAAGTCTGGGTGTCTAGGTGTGTGAAAGGAGCCTTGGAAGTTTTGGAACATTAAGGTGGTATGCATGCTGGAAGAAGTTGGGGGCCCTTGCAGTAAGTGAACAAAGAGTAATGTGCAAGTAGTCCGGTTTGATCTTACAGACTCAGTGTGTGTGTCTGGCCATCTACCTCACTCAGATTTCAGGCAACCTTCCCCCATATTCTCATTTTGACTCTGGGGAGGCTGTGCCCTCTCACCTCGAAGTGTCTTCATTTCTTTTTACCTGTTTCTCTGTCGAGCCCCAGTAAAGGCAGCTTCAAAGCCCTGTGCCCTGGAAGTCTGCTTCATTCGCTCTCAGGTGTGGGAGGAGTGGAGTCAACTGTTCCCACCTGGGGTTCGGAGGTGGCCTTGGCACATCTAGAGTCGTCTCTGGGAAGGCTGGTGCCTGGGAGGAAATAACAGGCCACAGGTGGCTGATGGTTGAGGCACCCCTGATCTTTGCCAAGTCAGGTGGTACAGACTTGAGGTGCTGCATTTCCTAACAGAATCTTGATCAATTTGAAGATAGATAAAGATCCATAAGCCTTTTTTTTTTTTCTTTCAGATTTTGACCTTTAATTTCTTTTGACAAGTCACTTTTTGCAAGCTAAGGCAGTTCAGTCCTCTAGAGATCCAGGCCAATTCTTCAGCAGAATGACGTTGTAGGAAGAGGGGGCCCCCCTACAGGGCCCCAAGAGCAGGCTCTTGTCTAACACTTAGAAAAGAATTGTGGGAGGAGGCGTGCTGACAAAGCAAGAAGGCACCTGGTGGAGAGCAGCAGGATAAGGGAACCCAGGAGAGCTGCTCTGCCACATGGCAGTCTCCGGTTTTATGGTGATGGGATTAGCTTCCGGGTTGTCCTTAGCCAATCATTCTGACTCAGAGTCCTTCCTGGTGGTGCATGCATTGCTCAGCCCAGATGGATGCCAGCGAGGGGGATTCTGGGAGGTGGACAGACAAGCGGTGTCTCCTTTTGACCTTTCCTGAACTCTAATGGTTGGTGGTGGCTTATTAGTTGCTTATTCCTTACCAGAACCTCCCGTTGTAAAAACTCACGTGAATGGAGCCTGGTGGGCGGTTTCAGTCAGTGTGTTATGGCCCTTTGATGGGCTGGGGCTTGGGGGTGCAGAGTCGACAATAAGAAAATAAAGGAAGAGAGAAAGGAGAGAAAGAGAGAAATGAAGAGAGACATGGGGACCAAGACTCTGATGGAGTAAAGGCGTTTATTCAGCATAATGTGGGCATATATATATACTGTCTTACAAGATAGCCTTTTCAGCAAAGATAAAAATCTTGCAACTTATCCAGGAAACATAGGGCTAGAATCTATCTCAGAGAGGGGGTTGTAAAAACTCACTTTCCATATCAGAGAGGGAAGAAGGCTGTAAATGGTTACTTTACTTTAAGAATGTATGCATTTCTTTTTTCCCCTGGAAAGGTGTGCCTCTCCCCTCATCTCTGAATATTCAGGGACTGATAAGGGACATCAGAAAACAGCACACAGGAAGCCTCCTGCCAAATGTTCCCTGACAAGTGTGCTTCCCCTAACAACATCATAATACAGGGTGCTAACAACAGGGTTATAAACTCTAAATAATAACCATTCACCTATATTTTTCCCTTAAGAAATAGAAGTCTAGCCCGTAAGGGCATGATATATAGAACATCTTGATCCACACAGGACAGAATGATCCAAATTATATGCTGGCCAGCCTATCAGTGAGCCAGATCAGAGCTGGCCAAGGATTGGTGAACAGAGAAAATTGTTTACGTTTTGAAAATTTGCTCTGAGGTTTAAAAAATTCCTAGTGTTGTTAATAAGCAAGTAAGAAATATTACAGATGCACCACACTGATATTTGATTTTGCCAAGGTCTTCTACTAGAACACAAAGTTAAGAATATGGGGATAAGACACTGAGATATTTTCAAAATAAATCAGTATAAGAAATCTGACATATTCTTCCATTTGCCACAAGAACATATATGACCATGAGAACTATTTAAAAGAACGTTCACCTCTAAAAGGGTGGTGGCAGAACATTTTGTGCCACAGAATAACCTCCCACTTTCCCATACAATTAATACTGCTATGATGTATATTCATGTGGAAAAACTTGTCAGGAGCTTTTGCCAGGGCAAGGAAATGAAAAATAGATAATGCCCTGATGACAGTTACTTGTGAGCTTAGTTAACATCTTTTAGGATGGACCTGTAAAATCTGAACACTGTTTTGTAAAACATCTGCAAACTGCAGAACTCCTTAGTCACAGTTTCTGCTCAGTGTCTTAAAGCTGGGCTCAGTTCCATCTATGACTTTTCTTCAAGGCTGGGGTGGGTGCAAGTCGTCAAAGTCTGGAGTGTCATTGTAGGAGTATCCCCAGTAGCCTTTGGATGCATAGTAAGCGATGTGCAGGTGGTAAAGTCCTGGCAAGAACACCAGGATGCCAATGATCAGAACAGGAATGGCTGGTCTGCGGCCCCCCCCCCCCCCCCCCCCCTTTTTTATATAGCCTGCCAGCAGGAGAGAGCCTTTGATCATGAGAAAGGCTCCAATCAAAAGCAGCATTGTAGCAAGCACAGTGGCCTTGTATGGGATCTTAAGAGGGCTTTTCTTAAATGCTACAAGAATACCTTTAATAAATAGGAGCCCGTTACATCAGGAAAGAAAGAAGATTCCCACAATCTGCTGGCTTTAGTAGTTTCTCCCTGAAGGTCAATGTAGCCATCAACTGTACTAGAGAGTCTTGAGTATTTCACTTTGCTACTGGGAATTCCAGTAGCCGGGTTGGTAGGAGATGGCATCATAACACGCTGACACAGCGGTGACCCAGCCAGCCGCTCGCCGACAGCTAGCTCACGGTCGGCGGCTGGAGTGCCACAGGCCTCCAAGTCTTTTTGTTTTTAAAGACAACTTTTTGGACTCTTGGGGTTATTAAATCTTCATTCCTGAAGAAGTACGTGTTAGTGAGTCACTTTTACTTGATAAGTCTTTCAAATATTTATACAACTATTTATTTTAGAAATGAAGAAATGTGCGTTAAACATTGTCATCGATACAACAAATGATCGAATAATCAGTCAGTCAGAATTAAATTTTCACAGGCGATGGTATCAATTAAGGAAGAAAGGAGTCTATTGAAAAAGTAGCCAAGAGAAGTTGCTCATGTTTTGTGGAAAAGAATAGGCAGGCCTCAAGTCAAAAGAACACCTAACAAATTAGCTATATACACAAAGACCCCTGATGTCTCTTATTTGTTGAAAGTACAAGACTATCATCTTGTAACATTTCTCAGTCCCACATCTTGGGTCAACCACTGAAGTCGCAGTGCGGAGAAGTCTCTTCCTCTGCACAAGCAATCCCTCCTGGTTGCTTTTGCCTCAAGACTCCTTTTTAAAGATTTTATCCTCACGGTTAGGTTGCTGAACACCAGTCCTCGGTCTCCGGAGACCGAGTAGGTCTGCAAGGGCTTCCCCCGCGCCTCCACCCGGGGCTACGCTGAGCTTGCGGCTGCCCGCGCTTCCACGGAGAGCTAGCCACCTGCGCGGCCCGCCCACTCCTGGGGTCTGGCGTGACAGTCTATGGCAAGACCAGCTGGTCTTGGACTCGGAGTTTCTGAGGCTCCTGGAAGGCCCCCCTCAGGCCGTCCGGGCACGGTCCTCTGTCCCCTTGGGGCCAACAGCGTCGGAGGAAACCGGAGACTGAATAGGGATCTGAGGAGTGTAGCCGAGCAAGACGCCCAGCCCACCTCCTTCCAGCCAGCAGAAACAACCAGGCTGCCCTCTGGGCCCTGGGGACGCAAAGATCGGTAAGGAAGGGCGTACACAAACTGGCTCTCCGCGACTTCCACCCTAGGCCGTATGCAGGGCAGGTGACTTTTAGGCCTCATCTGATTGGACGAGCCATAGGGCTTATAGTGGAGGAGCCCGTGGGGCTACGCGCGGTTGCGGAGCGCTTTTATCCTATTGGCGGTTGCAGCATGTAGCGGCGTACTCTCCGTACCTGCCGGCGGCACTCCCAGAGAAGGCTGGTTGTCAAAGTAGGGAGGGGCGGCACACGCCACCTGCTGCCGGCCTTCCGCGGAGGCGAGGAGCTCAACAAGCTGCTAAAGCCTCGTGGTCACCGGGCAGCATAGTATCCCTTCCGGTATCCAGGCGGGTGCTGCTGCGACACCAAAGGGCCCTGTGACGCCAGAAGTGAAACAAAGGTACTAGAAAGAGGAGTCGCTCGGTCGTGTCCGACTCTGCGACCGGCCACAGTAAGCACTTTGGGCCCCGGCCACTGGAGCTCATTTTGTGCCTTAGTCCTCAACAAGAATGCTGCGTGGGATTGGAGGCACATATGGACGTGGGGTATAGAACAGGTTTCCCTGGGGGTGCAGCCCAAGGTGGCTTAGGGCCCTCTGGCTTGCAGCAGGCCTGGTACACCTGGGCAGAAGTCATCCCTGGGAAAGAAATTGGCTCAGTGCCGGACCCAGTCTGCTCTACCCTCCTACTGCTTCACACAGATCTTTACTGCTGCTGCTGCTGCTAAGTCGCTTCAGTCACGTCCAACTCTGTGCGACCCCATAGACGGCAGCCCACCAGGCTCCCCCGTCCCTGGGATTCTCCAGGCAAGAACACTGGGGTGGGGTGCCATTGCCTTCTCCAGATCTTTACTGCAGAAGTTTTTATTTCAATGATTCCATCTAGAACATAAAACTTTCTGTTAGCTTGTGATGGGGTTCAGGATATGCTACAGCTGATCACAGCGCCTTGACATATTGAATATTTTAAGCGGAAGGGGTTTGAGAAAATGGCAGAAACAGGAAGGTTGCTCTGATCTCCCCCTACCTCCCCCTTCTCCCATAGGCCCTACTTGAAACATACCCTCCCAATACCCAGAGGAAAGGAGAATCCTTATCTCTGAGAACAAAGGGACTCGGACAAGGACCTGAACACACAGGCTTTGCTAAGTTTCCTGCTGTTCACTACACTTACCTCATCCTCCTTACCTGTCATATTTGTTCACAACTCATCGTCAAACAGCGTAAAATATTCAAATCTAAGGAAAACCTTTCCATCCCTTCACTCAGTTGCCTTCTTTCCTCTGTTGCCATCTAAATTATACAACTAAGAACCCTAAGTAGGCAAAGCTACTGGTCGTTCAAAGTGACTGTGGCCTGAAGGAAGTCTAACACAAATGACCTAAGAGGGGAGACCAATCCAGTCTCCTGGAGTTCTGGCCCAGTACTGCCTGTGGAGTCCGTGTGCCCTGTTGGGATATGGGAAGCAAAGCAAGGGGAGAGAAAAGTAAAGACAGAAAATGCGTGAACTAACAGGATGATCTTTTGTGCAGAAGGACCACAACTGTTTCTCCTAGGATGCAGACCCTACTATCCAGGCAACCTTCTCCTGGTGACTTGCAGTCCCTGTTTACACAAGTGTCTGAGCTCTTCCCAAATCTCCTCCTCACTTGGGAGAAGTGGTGGCTGACTCTGAATTTGGACAGAGCCTGAGAAGTTTGTAGGTGCTTGCTTGTCATTGCTGGGAATTAGCTAAGAAATCTAGGAACACAGGGGAATTCACCAGCCCATGGAAAAAGGGGGCTTTTAAAAAAAAAACCAAAGCGTTTCTGGGCATGAAGATTCGTGATCAGTTGGCTATCCTGTATTGTCTGCAAGCTGAGCTCTGGAGCACGGGATTGCTGTACCGTTTGTGTGTGTATGTTAGGTCTAACTCACATAACCTGAAGTTAGCCGTTTAAAGGGGAACAATTCAGTGGCATTTAGCACGTTCATGGTGGTGTGCGACCATCACCTCTAATTCCAAAACATTTTCACCACCCCAGAAGGAGCAGTCACACTTCACTCTCTTCTCAAGACCAAGACACATGGGAAGGTTGGAACTCAATAACCCTTTCTTTCCTGGAGATGTTCCAAGAAGCTCGAAACGCTCAAAAGGGAGAGCACTGGACAGAAGACCCAGAGCTTCACAGCGTAACCCTGAGGGTCTCAGACAATGATTATCGTTCTGTTCAGTTGTGTTCTCATTAACAGGGAGGGCAGCTTTCAGGCCTCAGCTTTCTGCTTTCTTCAACCTGAACTGTCTGCACTATGTCAGCTTTGCATGCCTGTCCAAACGCCAGTCATTTCTTGGGGAATCCCTTAGGTCTGCGAATAAGCCTGGCTCTAGGAAACACTCGGCTGTTCCGAACTTTGGAAGTGTCCTGAGTGCAGGAACTTCTGTCCCCGTAGAATCTGCAGTGTACCCTCCTCCTGGCATGGCATGTGCCTGTGTGTTCACTGATGAAATAAAATGCATATTTTATGAAAGACAAGAAAAATTTAGACATAAAATTTGTTTTCTGCCCCTTTGGGCCTCCTCCTTCTCATTCAGTGTGTCCTATGCACCTACATTAACTCTAGCTCTTTAGGAGATAACGTTCCTTCTTAGCCTCATAGGGATCACAGTGACCCACTTCTTGCTTTGTATCTGCAGATCTGGATTGTGTAAACTGCCTTTATATCATTTAACACATAAACTTTTATCTCAAAAGCTGTGCTTTGATGGACGTTCTGAGAGAACTGGCTCCCAGGTTATAATCCTTAGATTGGCTTGAATAAAGTCGATTATTTTTTCGTTGACATCACCATCCTAGAAACTCTCTGAACCCTATCTTTTGGGTTTCTATGAAGGCTTCATTGCATAGGCACGATTGATTAAATCATTGACCATTGTTGATTGATTATATCTCTAGCCCCTCTACCCTGACTGAAAGTCAAGTGAAGTGAAAGTCAGTTGTGTCCAGCACTTTGCAACCCCATGGACTATACAGTCCATGGAATTCTCCAGGCCAGAATACTGGAGTGGGAAGCCTTTCCCTTCTCCAAGGGATCTTTCCAACCCAGGGATTGAACCCAGGTCTCCCGCATTGCAGGCAGATTCTTTACCTGCTAAGCCACCAGGGAAGCCCCCATAAGTCAAAGGGTGCAGCTAAAAGTTCCAACCCTCTAATAAGCATGGATGCCATTGAGTCTGACAACCAAACTCAATCCTTTGTTGCTTTCCAAAAGTCACCTCATTAACACTTTTACCCTTTTCATCACAGGAAAGTCTCAGGGTTTTAGGAGCTCTGTGTTAAAAAACTGAGGGTCAGAGATCAATATATAGTTTTTTATAATGTTAAACTCCTCTTTGCAAATATTGTGTGCTCTTTTAGGAAAAAAAAATTTAACTAACATAAAAGTTCTACTGCATGAATTATATCATGATCCTGCCCTCCTGTAGACACAGTTGGGGCCTGCCTCCCTTCTCCTGGACGCCTAGAATTGTCACTTGCCCCTCTCTCCTGTTCCTTTCTCAATAGGGCCGCTCCCCACTAGCCCTTCCACAGTGTCTTGCTGCTTCAAGAGAAACTTCACAGGCCTTCCTGGGCCCCCTGCCCGGCACTTTCTCCAACACACCACACCACAGACTCCTCCCCATGGTCGCCCAGGGATCTCCGGCTCCAGGTTCTTGCTGTCCTCTCTGTTGTGGGAGTGTCCACTACACATACCCTTCTCCTGTCGGTCTCCCCTCCTTAATAACCTACAGGCTGATAGGCACTGAGAGTCCCCCATGTCGTTGCCTGCTTGGCACTTGGTTTGTCCTTCACATATGCTTGGACCTTGGAGGCACCTGAACCTTGCATCCATTGAGGTTTATTCGGGGACACACCTGTTCCCTTGCTGACCTGAGCAGTGGTCTCCCACAGCACCCGGCCATTACTTAGTAGACTTGATTTGGATAAGGAGGGGGCCCAGGGTTTTTCACACAGTGTAATGTTATTCATTCTTGACAAGGAAGGAAATTTTGATACATTCTACAAACCAGGTGAGCCTTGAGAACAATATATTGAGTCAAATAAGCCAATCACAAAAGGACAAATACTGTATGATTCCACATGTGTGAATAAGGCCCCTAGAGTAGTCAAAGCCGTAAACACAGAAAGATCCCAGGGGCTCAGGGAAGGAGGAGTCATTTTTAAATGGGTGTAGAGTTTCAGTTTGGAAAGATAAAAACAGTCTGGGGATAGATGGAGTGATAGTTGTATAATAATGTGAATGTATTTAATGCTGCAGAATTGTGTACTTAAAAATGGTTAAAATAGATATTATGTATATTTTACCTCAATAAAATAAAGGTGGCACAATGTATTTTGCCACAAGACGCATTTCAAGGTTCTTCTCCATGACCCACGTTTTGGGTTGGGCTCGATGGGAAGCTGATTCTGAAGTGTATGCAGGTGGTTCCCAGGGGCACTGTGGACACAGTGTGGTGGGGATGGGGATCATGTTGGAAGCATCACCACATCTTCTCTGAGCCTGGACTAGGCAGGCCTGCCGAGCTGGCCCAAATGGAGAAAGCTACTATGGTCTAGTCCATGCATGAAAAGTTCATCTCATTCTGTGTTTGAAACATCTTGTATTCCATTTAGAAAAAGGTTGATCATTATCCACTATACGGATTTTAGCAGCCACTAATGAGCTGGCATCTGTGTCTGGGAAATTCTGATTAAGGGAAGTGGGCAAGGAGGGACCCTTCCAGAGGTCCAGAACACTCAGTCTCAACTCATTCTGCAGTTGGTTTTATGGCTTATATTCCAGAAGCAACATATGGTTCAACAGGACAGGAAGGAGATTGGGACAGAGCATGTCAGGGAGAGAGATAGTGTTCCCTCAAAGTTGCAGAGGAGAATTCTTCCTGACTCTATGATAGCCCTGGTATTCTCAGGCTTGTGGCCAAGTCACCTGTAACTCTGCTTCTGTCATCATATGACTGTCTCCATGTGTCTCCTCTTTTTTCTTATAAGGACATTTGTCGGTGGATTCAGGGCCCACCCTAATCCAAAGCTATCTCATTTCAAGATCCTCATCTAATCATATCTGCAAAGATTCTTCTTCCAAATTGTCATCTTCCCAGACTCATGGATGTCATTGTGGGGAGTCACCATTCAACCCACAAAAGGGGGTGTTGATACCAATCCTCTTAGTTATCTGTTGAGGAGGGTATATGTACCTAACACCCCCATTTTACAGATCGGGAGACCAAGGCAGTGCTGACACATACAGCTGCTATGGTCCTGCGTATGTTTCTTATTCCTTCCATCTGAAGTGCTTTTCCCTGGCTTTGACTTTGTATACACAGTGCCCCCAAATCAAACCTTAGGAACCCTATGTGCTGTGCTGTGCTTAGTCACAGTCATGTCTGATTCTTTGTGATCCCACGGACTGTAGCCTGCCATGCTCCTCTGTCCATGAGGATGCTCCAGACAAGAATACTGGAGTGGCTTGCCATGCCTGGCTCCAGGGGATCTCCCCAACTCAGGGATCAAACCCAGGTCTCCCACATTTCAGGTGGATTCTTTACCATCTGAACCACTAGGGAAGCCCAAGGTACTGGAGTGGGTAGCCTATCCCTTTCCAAGGGATCTTCCAGATCCAGGAATCGAACTGGAGTCTCCTGCATTGCAGGTGGATTCTTTACCAGCTGAGCTACCAGGGAAGCCCTAGGAGCCCTATACCCTTAGTAAATACCATGGGGACCATGCTTGGATAGAGAAAGCTGATTAATGATGCAGTCCCCACCATAAATAATGGCAGCCATCAGGTCTACCAGGGTGTGTCCTCCCCGATGGAGCATTCTGGACAAAGCGACCTTCAGCCCTGGCTCTGAGACACACCTCATGTTACTGGGATTGCCCTCATCCTCTGATTTCTGCTTCTGACTGTTTTGTTTTTCACTGGCTTCACCCACCCTGAACTGTAGCTGTTCGCCTCTGGGGAAGTTCAGTCAGCCTGACTCCAATCTGGATTTCCCTGCTTCCAGGTAGAAAGGTTGAATAGGCTGCTTTTGCCTTTAGTGGGTAAACATCATTTTCAAACCCTACTTCCATTTTCACAGATTTCATTGAGACTGTAAGAATCCGAGGACTGATCCATCCAACCACATCCCGATTTACCACTGTGACCAGCTCCTGGCCTGTGCATTCACTCTGGCAACCGAGGACAGGCGCAGGTTGCAGCGGGGAGTAACCCCTATAAGATAAGCACTGGGTATAGAAGTGTTCACGACGAGCGAAAAATACAAATTAAACAGCACAAACCGCAGCCGAGGTTCTGTTATTTTGTGTTGTGAACGGAAGGTGACTTATCCAACTGAGAATGAATTCACTCCTAGAACATAAGCCGCTAAACATGCATAAACTCCCAAAGCTTAAGTGCTGTCTTCAACAAAAAATGTCTTGCAGCAACTCTTCTCACATCCAGGGTGCTTCAACCCTCAGGGTTCCCCCTCTCTCCTCAGAGTTGGCCCACTAGCCTCCCTTATATGAATAGGTCCTTAAGGGCATGGTGCAGCCTTTGCAGCCAGAAAAAGGTGTGCCCATCGACCAAGCACGGCCACGCGGCCGTGACAATTCTCCCCCAAGCGATGATATTCCACCAAGTTCAATGCAGAGCAGCGCACTGTGCAACTGCTTTGGAACACCCAGATTTCCTCCAAAATAAGATCAAAGCTTAGAGACCACAGTGGTCGAAACAAGGGAATACTAAAAGCCAGCTGCTTGTGCCTAATACTGTACAAGCAGATATCGGACCGGATTGAAGACCACAAACTCAAGGTCCAATTTCCTCAGCAAATGCCATCCTTCAGATTTGGTGCAATCTCTGGAACAAAAGTATACCATAGGGTGTTTTTGCTCTCAGATCCACAATTTATATCTGGCTTTAGAGAACCAAAAATGCGGCCCAAGTAACATTACAGACAGAAATGGAAATTATGTAACTCAGCTTGTTTCATCTTTTAATTTCACATTTCCATTTAAAAAATACTCTTTGAATCAGTTGGAAATCTTTTATTAACTAATTTCTAAAGCTCAGCCAGAAGACAAATTTTATGGATGAGGTCAGCAAGGGACACATTCTGCCTTTATAGGTGCACCTGGCATGATTAGGAACAGGTTTTTTCCCCAGTTATGTTCTGCTCTTCACTTCCAAGAAAGAGAGAGCCAAATGCCACTACTTAGTTTAAATCTTGGAGAAGGCAATGGCACCCCACTCCAGTACTCTTGCCTGGAAAATACCATGGACGGAGGAGCCTGGTAGGCTGCAGTCCATGGGGTCGCTAAGAGTCGAACACGACTGAGTGACTTCACTTTCACTTTCATGCATTGGAGAAGGAAATGGCAACCCACTCCAGTGTTCTTGCCTGGGAGAATCCCAGGGACAGGGGAGCCTGGTGGGCTGCCGTCTGTGGAGTCACACGGAGTCAGACACGACTGAAGCGACTTAGCAGCAGTTTAAATCTTGCCTGCAACAATTGACTCCCATGAAAGTAACTGAAACATGGAAAGACACCATTAGATAAGAGTAGAAAAAGGAATCCAAGAAGGCAGAAATATGTGAACAATAACAAAAGCCTCAGAAAGACGCTGTGGAGGACCAGAATGAGAACCTCTGGCAGGAAAACAGGCCCCAAACATGCCCCCTTCCCTGCCTGGCCTTGAGTGTAGCTGTCCCATCACTTCATGGCAAATAGATGGGGAACCAGTAGAAACAGTGGCTGGCTTTATTTTTCTGGGCTCCAAAATCACTGCAGATGGTGATTGCAGCCATGAAATTAAAAGATGCTTACTCCTTGAAAGGAAAGTTATGACCAACCTAGACAGCATATTAAAACGCAGAGACATTACTTTGTCAATAAAGGTCCATCTAGTCGAGGCTATGGTTTTTCCAGTAGTCATGTATGGATGTGAGAGTTGGACCATAAAGAAAGCTGAGCGCAGAAGAATTGATGCTTTTAAACTGTGGTGTTGGAGAAGACTCTTGAGAGTCCCTTGGACTGCAAGGAGAGCCAACCAGTCCATCCTAAAGGAGATGGGTCCTGGGTTCATTGGAAGGACTGATGTTGAAGCTGAAACTCAATACTTTGTCCACCTGATGCGAAGAGCCGACTCATTTGAAAAGACCTTGATGCTGAGGAGAAGGGGACAACTAAGGATAAGATAGCTGGATGGCATCAGCGACTCGATGGACATGGGTTTGAATGGACTCTGGGAGTTGGTGATGGACAGGGAGGCCTGGAGTGCTGCAGTTCATGGGGTCGCAAAGAATCAGACACAACTGAGTGATTGAACTGAACTGACAAGTCCTATTTTGCATAGGGCTGATCCAATCAGGTTCCAGGGAGAGGAGACAAAAAATATAAAAAGGGAAGCCGAATGTGCTGTGGCATGTTCAAATTAACGACGTCCTGCCGCACACTTTCAAACCGAGTGGTCTCTCCAAGTCAGCTGTCAAGAGTCTTCGGAAGAACCGATTGCTGAGGGTCCTATATTTTGGCCACCTGACGCAAAAAGCTGATGCTGGGCTATATTTGCAAGGAGAGAAGGAGGCGGACTAGAGAGAAGGTGGGGTGGCACCACCAACTCAACAGACAAGAATTTGGGTATGCACTGGGAGATGGGGAAGGACAGTATTTAAATCACTGAACAATTGAGCTGGGGTTAGTACTTACTGAGTGAACAACTGAGCTGTAGTTAGGAATACTGCCTGGTTCCTGCTTACTAGATTTCTGCATATTGGAGCTATAGGTGATACATATACATCTTTCCAGGTCTTTGCTATGATGTGTCAAGCACCAGGGAAAATAAATCAACCTTACAACACCATAAACTGCTTGTATCCCTTATTTTGGCAGCATGCCAGGCTTCCCTGTCCCTTGCCATCTCCCAGAGTTTGCCCAAGTTCATGTCTATTGACTCATGATGCCATCCAACCATCTCTTCTGCCTTCAATCTTTCCCAGCATCAGGGTGTTTTCCTATCAGGTGGTCAAAGTATTGGAGCTTCAGCATCAGTCCTTCCAATGAGTATTTAGAGTTTATTTCCTTCAGATGTGATCTCCTTGCTGTTCAAGGGACTCTCAGGAGTCTTTTCCAGAAGCACAGTTCAAAAGCATCAATTCTTCCGAGGTCAGCCTTCTTTATGGTCCAGATCTCACATCCATATATGACTACTGTTAAGACCATAACATTGACTATATACAATGTTAATGTATACAATATATACAAAGGTGTATATATATATATATACACACACACACTATATACCTTTGTTGGCAAAATGATGTCTCTGTTTTTAACACTGTCTAGGTTTGTCATAACTTTCATGCCAAGAAGCAATCATCTTCTAATTTCATGACTGCATTCACCATTCGTAGTGATTTTAGAACTGAAGAAAAGAAAAATCTGTCATTGCTTCCACCTTTTCCCCTTTTGTTTGCCAGGAAGTGCTGGGACAAGATGCCATGATCTTAGATTTTTTTTTTTTAATATTGTATTTTAAGCTGGCTTTTTCACTTTCTCCACCCTCGTCAAAACTTCCCTGGTGGCTGAAACTGCCTACAATGTGGGAGGCCCAGGTTCGATCCCTGGGTGGGGAAGGTCCCCTGGAGAAGGAAATGGCAACCCACTCCTGTATTCTTGCCTGAAAAATTCCATGGACAGAGGAAGCTGGTAGGCTACAGTCCATGGGGTCACAAAGAGTTGGACACGACTGACCAACTTCACTTTACTTTTCACTTTTACCACCCTCCTCAAGAGGTTCTTTAGTTCCTCTTTGCTTTCTGCCATTAAATGGTATCATCCGCATATATGAGGTTGTTGATATTTCTCCCAGCAATCTTGATTTCAGCTTGTAACTCAGCCAGTCTGGCATTTCGCGTGATGTGTTCTGCATATAAGTTAAATAAACAAGGTGACCATAAACAGCTTTGTTGTACTCCTTTATCAGTCTTGAAACGGGTGTTCTATAACAAGGTTCTAACTGTTGCTTCTTGACCCTCATACAGGTTTCTCAGGAGACAGGTGAGATGGTCTGGTATTCCCAGCTTAAGGGTTTTCCACACAAAGGCTTTAGAATAGTTAATGAAACAAGTATGTGTTTTTCTGGAATTCCCTTGCTTTCTCTATAATCCAGCGAATGTTGGTGCTTTGATCTCTGGTTCCTCTGACTTTTCTAAACCCAGCTTGAACATCTGGAAGTTCTCGATTCAAGTACTGCTAAAGCCTAGCTTGAAGGATTTTGAGCATAACCTTACTAGCATGGGAGATGAGTGCAACTCTCCAGTGGTTTGAACATTCTTTGTACTGCTTTTCTTGGGAATTGGGATGACAATTGACCTTTTCCAGACCTGTGACCACTGCTGGTTTTCCAAATTTGTTGACATACTGAGCGCAACACTTTAATAGAAGATTTAATAAAATCTTTTAGGATTTTAAATAGCTCTGCTGGAATTCCATCACCTCCATTACCTTTATTGGCGGCAGTGCTTCCTAAAGCCCACTTGACTTCATGCTCCAGAATGTCTGGCTTTGGGTGAGTGACCACACCATCATGGTTATCCAGGCCATTAAGATGTTTTTTGTACAGTTCTTCTGCATATTCCTTCCATCTCTTCTTGATCTCTTCTGCTTCTTTTAGGTCTTTACCATTTCTGCCCTTTATTTTGCCAGTCTTTGGATGAAATGTTCCTTGATATTTCAGATTTTCTTGGAAGAAATCTCTAGTCTTTCCTCTTCTGTTGTTTTCCTCTATTTCTTTGCATGGTTCATTGAAGAGGGCCTTCTTCTGTATGTTTGCTATTCTTTGGAACTCTGCATTTAGTTGGGTGTACTTTCTCTTTCTCTGTTGCTTTTCACTTCTCTTCTTTCTTTAGCTGTTCGTAAACCCTCCTCAGACAACCGCTTTGCCTTCTTGCATTTCTTTTCTTTTGGGATGGTTTTGTTCACTGCCTCCTGTACAATATTACAAGCTTCTGTCCATAGTTCTTCAGGCACTTGGTTTACGAGATCTAATCCCTTGAATCTACTCATCACTTCCACTGTGTATTTATAGGGGATTTGATTTAAGTTGTACTTGACTGGCCTAGGGGTTTTCCCCATTTTATTTAAAGAAATATATATACACCTATACCTTCACCTATAGCTATACCTATACAACTATATAAGATTTATTGTAAGGAAATGGCTCATGAGATTGTGGAAGCTTGCTGAGTCCAAAGTCTGAAGAAGGCTTGCTTGTTGAAGACTCAGGAAAGCGTTGGAAGTTTGAGTCCAAAAGCCATCTGTCATCGATCGAGGAATAGCTGATGTCATGCATGGATCCTGAAAAGAGTCTGTTGGAGAATTCTTGTTTGCTTGGAGGAAGTCAGCCTTTTTAGTCTATTTAGAACCTGCGCTGACTGGATAAGTTCCACTTGCACTGGGGAGAGTAGTCTGCTTTACTCAAAATCTACATTTTTGATTATTAATCTTATCTAAAAACACCCTCACAGAAACATCCACAATGATATTTGACCAAATATCTGGGCGCTGTGGCCCAGAGAAGTTGGCTAAAATTAACCGTCACACGTGCTATAGTTTCCTAAAGCACAGTTGTTCAGCGGGTAGCATCTGCCCTGTCTTTCCATCCAGGCTTAGCACCCTCTGACAACAACTCATTTGGGGCACTTTTGACCTTACTGCATTATTTTAATATCCTAAATTTCTGTCTTTGTTTTAGCCCCCATCCAATGAATCCACACAGCAGAGGATTCAAAAATTCAAGCCTTGTGGAATGAAGTCTGTTCCTTTGGCATACAGTGCCCTCTGCCCTTTCTTTACAGCCTGTCTCTGAAGCTGTCCAGCTAGTTTGATCTCTGACCACATTTGGGGTGTTCATGCTTCCCTTTCATGCCCCTACACCTGATTCACATATTGCCTTTGTACCTACATTGCCCAGCTTTTCTTCTTAGAATGAATGACAAATTCTAATCATCCCTGCTATCATCTGAATGTTTGTGTCTCCCCAAAACACATACATAGAAACCTTAACCCCCAACCTGGTAATATTAGGAGTGAGGTCTTTGAGAGGTGACTATATTATCAGGGCAGAGTCCTTATGAATGGAATTAGTGTCCTTACAATAAAGGCTCCAGAGAAATCTCCCATAGCTTCCACCATGTGAGAACATAGTGATAAATAAACTATTTGCATCTCAGAAAAGTCCTCACCAGAACCAAATCATGCTGAACTTCCAGCTTCCAGAACTGTGAGACATGAATATCTGTTGTTTATATGCTATCTAAGCTATAGTTTTTTGGTTTTAGCAGCCTGAATGGACTAAGACAATTCCCTTAATTTTAGCTCAATATGTCTGACTTAGCCAGGCCTTCACTTCACTGCCCTAATCAGACTTTGTCCTTCCCTTTTTGCTAGTGCTTCATACATTTCCAGGAAGCTGTGGTGTGTTTTGCTCTGTGTCTGTGTTGAAACAGAGTGCCCTTTTGTCAGCAGACACCCAGAAGCTACAATATGACAGGTTTGGTCTGTGTTGTACGTTCAAAGATGAAGAAGAAAGAACAGGTTGTCCCAACCTCCAAGGTTGTCCTAATGTAAAGGACAACGTTGACAAAGTGATCATTAAAAGACGCTGTTTTATGTGCAATAGCAGGGCTATGTGACAGGATGTTATGGGAATGGAGAAATAGTTCTCTGTTCCAGATGGGAAAGGGTCCAGAAACCCTCTCTACAATATAAAGTCCCCATTTTAGAGAGAAGCAGGTGAGCAAAAGTTTGAGTTATTACAGGTACCAGATGGAGTCGTGCAGGGCTTCCATTCATGTGTGTAATGGGCCCTTTGGCATTGAGGTGAAGCCCATAGACTACTTTCCAAAAAAGCATGTTTCAAAGCCTAAAATATTTTAGGAGAAACCAATTGTATCGAGACATATTTTCATCAGCAATACATTTTAAAAGCTTTTGTATTATGATGATATATGTTTTGATTAACTCAGTAAATGGCAAGGAGATACATTTCATGCATTGGAGAAGGAAATGGCAGCCCACTCCAGTATTCTTGCATGGAAAATCCCATGGACAGAGGAGTCTGGAGGGCTACAGTTCATGGGGTCGCAAAGAGTCGAACATGACTTAATGACTGAGTATGCATGCACATTTGATACATAAGCAATTTAAAATTCACATTTTAAAAAATTGTGAGAACAGTTGCTCAATTGAAGAAGACCATTAAGCTGTGTGTGGGAAGATCATCGTGACAATTCATGCCGTGTTGGCTATCCCTCGTGGTCATATTGTGATTTGATGGTTACAAATGTTGAACTCCAGTCGCAGGAAGAATTCAGTTCTGAGACTGAGTTCGTGTCTGACTCCATCATCATCATCAATACCATGTGATAAAGGAAAGCTCAGCAGGTTCATGGCACAGTGTTGATGCCATGAAGACAAATAGTTTCACAGTCCTAAGGTGTTTCCCAGTATTTACAAAACTCCATTTTCAAATATGTGGACAGAGAACTTTACAGACAAGAGACACCAGAAAGCATAGATATTCCATGCAACTGAGAACAAGTAGCTTCACATCTGGTGGGCACAACTTTGCCCATGGCTAGCCTGCTGTTTTGCATGTGCTCCCAAACACAGGAAGACTCAGTCAATTGCAAGGTATTTCAGGACTAATTATCACCATGATTTGCAGCAGAAATATATATGAATGATATTTTTAGATCTCAGTAGAAACTATATTTTAAACCATGTATGAAAATATGGTTTCTGTATGGTGACTAAGTCATCGGTACTGCTAATCTTCTTGCAGTTTGTTGCTTACAATCATAACCAAAGAAATGCTACATCTTATTACAGGCTGGTGAACTTGAAAAGTCTGCTTTTTCTCTCCTCAAGTTCATTGAACCATGGAATTGAGAGCCCTGCAGTGAACTGTGAATAAGGAAGTGGCTGGGGATGTGCCCAGGGCTGCAAGGAAGGTTTGTAGGGCCAGGTCCAGGGACATCAATTCCTTTGTGGTCAGCAAGATGTGATTGGATCATGTCAGTGAGAAAGTGATGGTTCAGATTTGCACTTTAGATTCTGTGGGAGGAGGAGCTGAAGGAGATAAATGCAGGGACAGGGAGGTGAGCAGGGAGACTTTAAGAAGTTCTGTTGAGAAAAGATAGGACATAAACTGGGGTAATGACAGAGGACGGAGAATCTGAATGTATTATTTATACATTTAAACTTTATGTTTACATGAATCTATATTGATTTATAAGTGGTACATTTAATATGTATATATACCCATATACTTTGGAGATAAAGTGGGTGGTGTTGCTCATTTATTTGATGTGGTGACTTAATGAAGGACAGAAAGGTGGCCAGAATAACCTTTTTAATTTGAGTGACTAGATTGATGGTGATTACTACAAAATAGAAGATACAAAATGATACAATTGATCTGAAGCATGTTGGGCTTGATGAAGGAGTCTATTGAATACACCCAAAGAAAAAATAAATCAGATGATGAAGGAATGATTGAATAAAGAATGGATGGAATGATATCACATAGACAATTGTGTAGGTCAAGGAAAGTTGTAAAACAGGTGGCAAAATAGATAATACATGAATAGGATGTGGAGAAGGCTGGCAGTTGACAGTGATAAGGAGGTGAAAATGGAAAAACTGAATATCATGGGCCTCAAAAACTGGGGTCCCCTGCCCAGGCATATGTGTTGTGTGATTTAATGAGGACAGGAACCATGTTGAAATTTGGAATGAGGGGCCACTGTTGCCCTGTGAGGATCGTGGATAGATACACAGGGCATGAGCAAAAAGAAGGCACATCCTTAAGATCTGGAAAATTTTAACTCACATTTCCATCAGTATCAGATTTATATACACAATAGTTGGGGATGTTCCCCCTTGTGCATGCGTGCTAAGTTGCTTCAGTTGCGTCTGATTCCTTGTGACCCTATGAACTGTAGCCCGCCAGGCTCCTCTGTCCATGAAGATTCTCCAGGCAGGAATACTGGAGCGGGTTGCTGTGCCCTCCTCCAGTGGCTCTTCCCCACCCAGGGATTGGACCCATGTCTCGCGAGGCTCCTGCATTGCAGGCAGATTCTTTACCACTGAGCTACTGGTAAAGCCATGTCCCCTATTGGGTGATCACAATTATTGCAATCAAAGAATGTTCAAACTGTCACACAATTGCACTCATCTCACATGCTAGCAAACTAATGCTCAAAGTTTTTCAAGCCAGCTTCAACAGTATGTGAGCTATGAATTTTCAGATGTTCAAGCTGGATTTAGAAAAGGCAGAGGAACCAGAGATTAAGTTGCCAACACCCATTGGATCATTGAAAAAGCAAGAGAGTTCCAGAAAAACATCTATTTCTGCTTTATGGACTGTGCCAAAGCCTTTGACTGTGTGGATTATAATAAACTGTGGAAAAATCTGAAAGAGATGGGAATACCAGATCACCTTACCTGCCTCCTGAGAAATCTGTATGCGGGTCAAGAAGCAACAATTAGAACCAAACATGGAACACCATTGTTCCATATCCACTGGTTCCAAATCGGGAAAGGCATACGTCAAGGCTGTATATTGTCACCCTGCTTATTTAACTTCTATGCAGAGTACATCATGCAAAATGCCAGGCTGGATGAAGCTGGAATGAAGATTGCTGGGAGAAATATCAATAACCTCAGATAGCAGATGACACCACCCTTATGACAGACAGCAAAGAAGAATTAAAGAGCCTCTTGATGAAAGTGAAAGAGGAGAGTGAAAAAGTTGGCTTAAAACTAAGCATTCAGAAAACAGAGATCATGGCATCTGATCCCATCACTTCATGGCAAAAAGATGGGGAAACAATGAAAACAGTGAGACTTTATTTTTTGGGCTCCAGAATCACTGCAGATGGTGACTGCAGCCTTGAAATTAAAAGACATTTGTTCCTTGGAAGAAAAGCTATGACTAACCTTGGCAGCATATTAAAAAACAGAGACATTACTTTACTAACAAAGGTCCATCTAATCAAAGCTATGGTTTTTCCAGTAGTCATGCATGGATGTGAGAACTGGACTATAAAGAAACCTGAGTGCCAAAGAATTGATGCTTTTGAACTGTGGTGTTGGAGAAGACTCTTGAGAGTTCCTTGGACTGCAGGGAGATCAAACCAGTCAATCCTAAAGGAAATCAGTCCTGAATATTCACTGGAAGGGCTGATGCTGAAGCTGAAACTCCAATACTTTGGCCACCTGATGTGAAGAACCGACTTATTGAAAAAGACCCTGATGCTGGGAAAGACTGGGGGCAGGAGGAGAAGGGGACAACAGAGGATGAGATGCTTGGATGGCATCACCAACTCGATGGACATGAGTTTGACCAAGCTCTGGGAGTAGGTGATTGGCAGGGAAGCCTGGGGTGCTGTAGTCTATGGGGTCGCAAAGAGTCAGACACAACTGAGTGACTGAACTGAACTGACTGAAAGTCCCAGTAATTTGTAGTGATTGTGATTTTAATGGGTTTCATGCAGTTTTACTCAGATTTTTTAATTTAATTGTACTACTGTCCAAGAATTAATTTTTAATTTTTCTTTCCTTTTTTATGGATGAAGCTGCTAGGCTCACAGAGGTTCTGTCACTTATCCAGCATCACACTGTTAGTTAGTAAGGCAGTTAACCTTAGTATCTGTTCCTTCGACCATCATAATCAAAATATCCCCAGTAGACCTCCTCATCCTTCATTTTTTCTGTCATGAACATCACCACCAAATCTGACTCTCCATTCTCATCTGACTGCGGCATATCTTTAGTAATTCTGCCAAGATGTGTGTTCTTCAAGCACTGTCCTTCATTTCACTGCTCAAGAAATTAAAATGCCTCTGTTGGCCGAGCTCATGTTCCCCATGGGAAGATTCTGAGAAAGCTAGGTTCAGGGAATGTTTATTAGGCATTACATGAAGAAAGGATACTGTGGTCAAATACATTCCACCCCCAAGTTTTACTGAGATATAACTGATACACACAAAAATGCACATAATTAATGTGTACACATTTGTTGAGTTTGGACACATGCCTACCTCCCTGAAACCATCACCACAATCAAGGTAATAGACATATCCATCACAACCAAACCAAAACTTTCTTTCCGTGCCTTTGTTGTGTGTTTTTAACATTTCGGTTAGAACACATAGAATGAGATCTACCCTCAATCAATTTTTAGGTGCACAATTAACTATATTGATTGTACTGTTTATGGTAGGCATTGTCTTGGGCAGTACTTACGCATCTTGTGTAACAAACTATTGAAGTTCAGCTCCCCATTTCCCTGTCCCTCTATTACCTGCAGCCATCATTCTATTGTCTACTGCTATATGTTTGACTGTTTCAGATGCCTCATATAAGAAGAATCATGGAATATTTATCCTTCTGTATTTGGCTTATTTCACTTAACGTGATTTCTTCCAGGTCCATCCATATTGCCCCAAATGTCAGGATTTCCTTCTTTTTAAAGACCAGAAAATGACTCAATAATAAAAACTAATAACCCAGTTAAAACTTGATGAAAAGCAGCACAGCATTAGGGAAATACAAATCGAAACCATAATGAGAAATCACTCCACACCTGTTAGAATGAGCATACTAACAAGACAAAAGAAAACCAGGGCTAGTGAGGATGTGGAGCAAAGGGAGACTGTGCACTGTTGCTGGAGTTGTATCAGGTGGACCAAAAGGTGCCTCCAGATTTTAAGTAAAAGTAAAAGACACTTTTTTCATTTTCACCAAGAACTATACTAAACAACACAGTCACAATTTTGTTCTGCTACCTTCTGTCATTTCTCAGGCAAATTCATAATTCCATTTTCCCAAAACTTTGTGTCTTATTGAGCAAAGAACTGTTCTAGGTGCCTTTTACAATCTTTCAGGTATTTGAATTTTTTTCCATTAGAAGAATTTTGTAAAGACTTAAATAAATGGAAATCCAAAGGTGCACTGTCTGGTGAATATAGTGGATGAATCAGAACTTCCCAACCAAGCTATTAACAGTTTTTGCCTGGTCATCAAAGAAACATGCAGTCTTGCATGATCCTGATAGAAGATGATGCATTTTCTGTTGACTAATTCTAGCTGCTTGTCAATGAGTGCTGCTTTCATTTGGTATAATTGGGAATAATAGTACTTATTAGAATTACTCATTTGGTTTTCCAGAAGGCACTCATACTAGAGGACTCCCTTCCAAATTCCACTATATACACAGCATCACCTTCTTTGGAGGTGGAGATGATGGAATTCCGGCTGAGCCATTCAATTCCAAAAAGATGATGTTGTTAAAGTGCTGTACTCAATATGCCAGCAAATTTGGAAAACTCAGCAGTGGCTACAGAATTGGAAAAGGTCAGTTTTCATTCCAACCCTAAAGAAAGGCAATGCCAAAGAATATTCAAACTACAACACAATTGCACTCATCTCAATGCTAGCAAAGTAATGCTCAAAATTCTCCAAGCCAGGCTTCAACAGTATGTGAACCGTGAACTTCCAGATGTTCAAGCTGGATTTAGAAAAGGCAGAGGAACCAGAAATCAAAATTGCCAACATCTGTTGAATCATTGAAAAAGCAAGAGAATTCCAGAAAAACATCTGCTTTACTGACTACACCAAAGCCTTTGACTGTGTGGTTCACAACAAACTGGGAATACCAGACCCTTACCTGCCTCCTGAGAAATCTGTATGCAGATCAAGAAGGACCAGTTAGAACTGGGTGTGGAACAATGGACTGGTTCAAAGTTGGGAAAGGAATATATCAAAGCTGTTTATTGTCACCCTGCTTTTTAACATACTGAATGCTATGCTATGCTTAGTGGCTCAATTGTGTCTGACTCTTTGCGACCCCATGGACTATAGCTCCCCCCATCCCCAGGCTCACTCCTCTGTCCATGAGGATTCTCTAGGCAAGAATACTGGAGTGAGTGGCCATGCCCTCCTCCAGGGAATCTTCCTAACCCAGGGATTGAACCCAGGTCTCCTGTATTGCAGGTGGCTTCTTTACCATCTGAGTCACCAAGGAAACCCTGTATGCAGAATATATCATGTAAATTGCTGGGCTGGATGAAGTGCAAGCTGGAATCAAGATTGCCAAGAGAAATATCAATAACCTCAGATAGATGACACCACCCTTATAGCGGAAAGTGAATAGGAACTAAAGAGCCTCTTGATGAAAGTGAAAGAGGAGAGTGAAAAAGCTGGCTTAAAACTCAACATTCAAAAAACAAAGATCATGGCATCTGGTCCCATCACTTCATGGCAAAAAAGATGGGGGAAACAATGGAAACAGTGACAGACTTAATTTTCTTGGGCTCCAAAATTGCTGCAGATGGTGGCTGCAGCCAAGAAATTAAAAGACCCTTGCTCCTTGGAAGAAAAGTTATAACCAACCTAGACAACATATTAAAAAGCAGAGATGTTAACTTCACCGACAAAGGTCCATCTAGTCAAAGCTATGGTTTTTCTAGTAGTCATGCATGGACCAAAAAAAAAAAAAGGCTGAGCGCCAAAAAATTGATGCTTTTGAACTGTGGTGTTGGAGAAGACTCTTGGGAGTCCCTTGGATTTTCAAGGAGATCAAGTCAGTCAGTTCTAAAAGAAATCAGTCCTGAATATTCACTGGAAGGACTGATGCTGAAGCTGAAACTCTAATACTTTGGCCACCTGATGCGAAGAACTGACTCACTGGAAAACCCCTGCTGCTGGGAAAGATTGAAGGTGGGAGGAGAAGGGGATGACAGAGGATGAGATGGTTGGATGTGAGAGGGTAACAGGCAGGAAGACCAGGGGTCTCCAAATGGAGGAAATAGGCTGCACGTGACAGACATTTTTTATCTCGCTTAAGCAGAAGCAGGAAACAAACGTGCTAGACTTTTTCCCCTTCTCTATACAAATTTAAAAGGTCTCTCTGAAAATTCTGTGCTGCCATGGTGGCACCTGGCCCCACCTGAACTCACCTTTTCTCAAACTCTGAGCGAACCAATGCATTTTTCTTATGGAAATGTTTTTCTTAAGCTATGTTAGTGACTATGCATTTATCCTAGACTCTGTCTTTCTTTGATTCTGCTTAAGACTCAGAACTGATAAGGGCTCAACAAACCCGTATGTTTTCCTCATACATTGTTCTCCTAATCTATGTTAATGAAACTATATATATTTACTTAGAAACCTGTCTATTTTCAAGATTCATGTCAATCATTTTGTGTCCTGGGATGACTCACCTGTGCCAATGTTATCTCAAAATGCATGTTGCGGGTGAGGGGCCTGGTGCCAGTCTCTGAATTTTGAGACATTCCCTTTCTCCAGTTAGCAGTCTGCTAGTAGCTAAATCCAGCTAAAGACTAGCAGGGGCACACTGTTTCTGCCTACTTCTCATGTCTATGTCAGAAGCTTTCTCTATATCTTTTATATTTTAATAAAACTTTATAACACAAAAGGTCTGAGCAATCAAGCCTCATCACTGGCCCTGGATTGAATTCTTCTCTTCCAGAGGCCAAGAATCCCGGTGTCTTTCACGGCTCAGAAACAAACTTTCAGATGGCACCACCAACTCTATGGACGTGAGTTTGAGCAAGCTTTGGGAGTTGGTGATGGACAGGGAGGCCTGGCATGCTGCAGTTCCTGGGGTCACAAAGAGTCAGACACCAGTCAACTGAACTGAGGGTAGATACATATCACATGTCAGCTTTAGTATTTAATAAATACTGCCAAAATATGTTACAGTGTGAGTATACCAAGGTATATTTCCCTCCTCAATGCAAACGAGGTGCTGCCTGTCATTTTAGTGAATCTGGAAGTCTTGTATTGGTACCTCATTGTGGTTTTGTCTTATGATCTCCTGAGCATCTTTTCCTATGTTTATAGGCCATTTGGATAGCCTACTTTTTTTTTTCCATTTTGATGTCCTGATTTTCATGTTTCATGCCCTTCCTTTAATTAGGTTACCTATATTGTTTTGTTTTTTGAGGAGTCCTTTTTATTTCATGAGTTCAAGTCTTTGTGAACATTTAAGTATAGCAAATACCTTATCCCACTCATCTGCTTGCCTTTCATTTTCTTAAAAGAATATCTTTCAGTAAATGTTCGTAAAGTTTTTTTTAACGACGTTTACTTTATCAATAGATTCCCTTATGGGAAGCATGATTTATCCTGTTTAAGAAACGTTTTGTGGATCACGAAGTCATAACGATGTTTTTCTATGCAATTTGTTGTGTGTGGGCATCTGGATCTCAGTCCTGGTTTTAGGGGAAAAGCTTTCAGTAACTCACATTAGGTATGCTATTTGCTATGGTCTTTAGCAGATCTGTCATCAAGTAAGTCCCTCAGCCATGTCCAACTTTTTGGGACCCCATGGACTCTAGCGTACTAGGCTCCTCTGTTGGCGGAGTTCTCCAGGCAAGAATACTGGGATGAGTAGCCATTCTCTTATCCAGGGGATCTTCCAGGCCCAGGGGTCAAACTCTGGTCTCCTACATTGCAGGCAGATTCTTTACTGTCTGCAGCAGAGAAGTCCATTTACCAGGTATGTCAAATAAGATTAAAGAAGTTCTCTTTTAGTTTGCTAAGAGGGATTTTCAGAAAATTCATTATGAATGGGTGTTGAATTTTACCAGATGATTTTTCTGAATAAATAAGAATTATCATGTATTTATCTTTCCTCCTTTTTTTTTTCATGTTCATGTGGTGAATTACATTGCTTTTTCACTTGGGATGAACCACCCTTGTATTTCTGGAATATACTTCACTTGGTTGTGCTATATAGTCATTTCAGTACTAATACTGTGTTGAAGGTTTTTGAATGTAAGCTTATTAGAGTGATTAGTCTCTAATGTTCCTTTGTTGATCAGTTAGGCTGCTTTTTTAAATTTTAAATTAAATAGTTTACAATGTTGTGTTAGTTTCCGGTATACAGCAAGGTGAATCGGTTATACACGTAACCACTCCTTTTTAGATGCTTTTCCCATACAGGTCATTTCAGAGTACTGAGTAGAGCTCCTTGTGCTATACGGTAGGTCCTTATTAGTTTTCTATTTTATCTATTGTGCATGTAAGTCAATCACAATTTCCCAATTTATCCCCTTCCCCTTTCCCCCCAGTAGCCATTGGTTTGTTTTCTACATCTATGATTCTGTTTGGTAAATAAGTTCACTTGTACCTTTTTTTCCCTTAGATTCCACTTATAAGTGATATCACATGATATTTGTCTTTCTCTAACTTTCTTCTTTCAGTATGACAATCTCCAGGTCCATTCATGTTTCTGCAAAAGGCATTATTTCATTCTTTTTATGGCTGAGTAATATTCATATTCCATTTTGGGCTTCCCTGATGGCTTAATGGTAAAGAATCTGCCTGCAATGCAGGAGATGTGGTTTTGATCCCTGGATTGGGGAGAGCCTCTGGAGAAGGAAATGGCAACCCACTCCAGGATTCTTGCCTTGGAAATCCCATGGACAGAGTGGCCTGGTGGGCTACAGTCCATGGGTCTCAAGCTGCTGCTGCTGCTGCTAACTCTTTTCAGTCGTGTCCGACTCTGTGTGACCCCATAGACGGCAGCCCACCAGGCTCCTCCATCCCTGGATTCTCCAGGCAAGAATACCAGAGTGGGTTGCCATTCCCTTCTCCAATGCATGCATGCATGCATGCTAAGTTGCTTCAGTCGAGTCCAACTCTGTGCGACCTCATGGACAGCAGCCCCACGAGGCTCCTCTGTCCACAGGATTCTCCAGGCAAGAATACTGGAGTGGGTTGCCATTTTCTTCTCCAATGGGGTCTCAAAAGTCAGACACAACTTAGTGACTAAACAACAGCAACAAATATCCCATTGTCTATATGTACCACATCCTTTATATTCATTCCTCTGTTATGAACATTTAGGTTGCTTCCATATCCTGGCTGTTATAAATAGTGCTGCAGTGAATATGAGGGTGCATGCATCCTTTAGAGTTATGGTTTTCTCTGAATACATGCCCAAGAGTGAGACTGCTGGTAATTCTATGTTTCGTTTTTTAAGGATCCTCCATACCATTCTCCATAATGACTGTACTAATTTACATTCCCATTAGCAGTGTAGAAGGCTTCCCTTTTCTCCATACCCTCTCCAGCATTTGTCTGTATACTTTTTGACGCTGGCTATTCTGATCAGTATGAAGTGATACCTCATTGCAGTTTTGATTTTCATTTCTCTAATAATTAGTGATGTTGAGCATTTTTTCACATGCTTTTTGGCCATCTGGATGTCTTCTTTGGAGAAATGTCTTCTTAGATCTTCTGCCCATTTTTTTGGTTGGGTTTTTGTTGTTGTTATTGAGCTGCATAAGCTGTTTGTATATTTTGGAGACTAATCTCTTGTTGGTTGCATCACTTACAAATATTTTCTCCCATTCTGTGGGTTGTCTTTTTGCCTTTGCTATGCAGAAGCTTCAGTTTAATGAGGTCCCATTTACTATTTTTGTTTTTAATTTCATTACTCTAGAATTCAAAAAGACATTGCTTCAATTTATGTCCAAGTGTGTTCTGCTTATGTTTTCCTCTAAGAGTTTTATAGTATCTGGTTATACATTTAGGTGATACAAATTTCATTTGTCTCAAACCTACTGTGAATCTTGAAAGTTTCACTGAGAACTCAGGATCCTAACTAAGTCTAAGTCAGTCATACTAAATTTCTCTTAGCTGTCTCCCTACCTCCTTGACTACTTAAGTTGATTACATTTTTGAGGACTGCTGGTGAAGGGATGCTGGTTGTTGCTGAAGGCCCTCTTAGAGGCGACTTCCAACTGCATTTCCAGATTTGAGTCCAGTTCTCTTTAAGATTCACAAACTGACTTTCTGAGAGGGTATAAAGATGAACTTACTCTTGGTAATAGACTCATACTGTTAAACATCAGAGAGACTTATAGAACTTTTAATGGAATTGCTGGCTCATAAGGATGTAAATATTCATTTTGAGTAGTTACAGCTGAAGAGTTTTCCTAAGAAGTTGTGCAACACACAATCAGTATCCAGCTGGCTACTGCATATCCTCATGAACACTGACTATTTTCAGGCTTTTAATATTTCCCATTCTGTAGTATTGTGTTATGATTAAAGTTTTCATTTCCCCAATAATTAAAAAAGTTTATTGGCCATTTAGATATCTTTCTGTTCAAATTACTTGTTCATTTTAAATTTGGATTTTCTCCTTTTTTTCTCTTTTATTTTTAGTTTTTCATATATTCTGGATGAATCCTGTGGCAGGAAAGTGTACTGCAAAGACTTCTTCCCATCATATCACTTGCTTTCGACTTATCTTAACTATCTTTTCATAAACAGAAAAATCCTAATTTTAATGTATGATGGTGTTAGCTAAAAATTGTCCCTTGCCATCTGCCTCTACAAAGATTAGGTCACTAATCACTGTAGTCACTGACCTTTAATATACCTGCAAGGAATTCAGGGTCGATATCAGGAATGAGGTGCTCTGTCCTCTGGGAAAACTGGCAGAATAGATCTTCAGAAGTCAGATATTTTCAGGAAGTGATTTTACGAGCCCAATCCTTGCATCTCCTCATATCTAGAAGAGCACTAAATCCCTTCAAGGTAACATCAGCTCCTTGTGACTAGCACAAAACTTTTGCAAAGATAAGTATTGATCAAATGAACTCTTCCTTCATCAAAATAAACATTTAGGTTGATCTCTACCCTCCACCCCAGCCCCCAGCCCCCACCGCCTCTTTGGAGCAGTTTCTCAGAACTATCTGAGGTGCTGTTCCTGGGCTACAGTCCTCACTTTGCCCCAAATAAAACTCACCGTGAAACTCTCACAATGTGCATTTTTTAAAAGACAACACACAATTGAAACTGAGTCCCCCTAAAGCTGAGTTCTTCTGCCAAGTGTATGGTTAACCTCTTTACCCAAAATGTTATTCCCTTTCTTGTCTAGCACCTCTTCCCTCAAGATTGAGGAGTATCAGAGAAAAGTAGAAGAGACTGAATGACCCATTGGGGCCCTCCTAGACATAAAGTCGTTCCATGCCCCTCATTTCTTATCTGTAGGAAGAAAGGCTTTCAGCCTCCAAGGCCTTCCCTGAGTTCCCTAAGAGCATAATCAAATAGTTACTAATTAGGGGAGTGAGGAAATGCAGAAAGAAGCAAGAGTGCAGTGTGGGGCAGGGTCCTGGTTCCTCCTCAATGCATATATATAATAATGTCTCTGAGTTCTTCTATAGGAATTAGCCACGCATCCTACCCAAGTTATTGCTGCTGTTGTTCACTCAGTCATGTCTATTTTCGACCCCATGGACTGCAGCACACCAGGCCTCCCTGTCCTTCACTATCCCCCGGAGCTTGCTCAAACTCTTGTCTGGTGATGCCATCCAACCAACTCATCCTCTGTCGTCCCCATCTTCTCCTGCCTTCAATCTTTCCCAGCATTAGGGTCTTTTCTAATGAGTTGACTCTTTGCATCAGATGGTCAGTATCAAAGCTTCAGCATCAGTCATTCCAATGAATATTCAGGGTTTATTTCCTTTAGGATTGACTGGTTTGATCTTTCTGCAGTCCAAAGGACTCTCAAGAGTCTACTCCAACACCAGAAAGTTTGAAGGCATCAGTTCTTCGGCACTCAACCTTCTTTATGGTCCAACTCTCACATCTGTACATGCCTACTGGGAAAACCATAGCTTTGACTAGACAGATCTTTGTTGACAAAGTAATGTCCCCACCCAGGTGGAAGATGGTAACTTCAGACTGAGCACAAGCACATGGAGCCAGACTGGTTGGAGCTAGATGACTGACGATTGTGATTCCTAGGACACCAGCCTGTTACTGCACCACCAACCAAATCAGAGGGAGTTTACACACCCTGCCACCCTTCTCTCAAATTTTTCCTAGAAAAACTCTTCCTTGAAAAGTATTGTGGAGTCTGCGCTTTTTGAACACAAGTCACTCATTCTCTTTGCTTGGCCCTTACAACAAACCTTTTTCTGCACACCAAACTCTGATGTTTTGGTTTGTTTGGCCTCCCTGTATATATTAGGACTTCCCTGGTGGCTCAGACAGTAAAGCGTCTGCTTAAAATGTGGGAGACCTGGGTTTGATCCCTGGGTCGGGAAGATCCTCTGGAGAAGGAAATGGCAACCGACTCCAGTACTCTTGCCTGGAAAATCCCATGGATGGAGTAGCCTCATAGGCTACAGTTCATTGGATCGCAAAGAGTCGGACATGACTGAGTAACTAAAAAGCTGTATAATGAGCACACTAACTAGGGTCTGACAGCACTACTAAGTTTGTGAGTAAGATACAGAAAGGATCAACTTTTGTTTTTATTTTATATATATAAAATATATATATATATATATATATATATATACACAACATATATATAATAAGATTGGACTTCCTTCATAGCTCTGTTGGTAAAGAATCTGCCTGCAAAGCAGGAGACCCTGGTTTGAGCCCTGGGTCGGGAAGATCTGCTGGAGAAGGGATAGGCTACCCACTCCAGTTTTCTTGGGCTTTCCTTGTGGCTCAGCTGGTAAAGATCCACCTGCAATGTAGGAGACCTGGGTTCACTCTCTGGATTGGGAAGATGCCTTGGAGGACAGAAAGGCTACCCACTTCTGGAGAATTCCATGGACTATATAGTCCATGGGGTCTCAAAGAGTTGGGCATGACTAAGCTACTTGCACTTTCTTTTCTTTCATGAAAAGACAAGTAAAAGAATATTCATAGCAGAATTCTTCTTAATATTCAACCATTGGAAACAACCCAAATGTTCAATGATAGAATGGATAAATTATGTTGTAGTCACATAACGGAGTAATGGACTGCAATACACAACAGTATGAGTGAATCTCAAAAATAAAATGTTGAATAAAGTCAGACACGAGGCTATATACTGTATAATATAGTTATTTAAAGTTTTTAAAATGCAAAAATAATCTACAGTGTTAGAAGTTAAGACAGTGGTTATGTTAGCTAGGAAGCAGTAGGGAAAGGATAGAGTTAAACCAAAATGTGATTTGTTTTGCAGAAAATATCAGTTAACTGGCTGAAAGTTCCAACACACCATGTTCAAGATAACTGCACTGCTAACAAACAACAAAGCACCTGCTTGTTTGCAGTTTTTGGTAAAGCTAGAGTAACATTTGTCTCGTTATAATTATCATGCCTACACTTCATGAGTATGTGTAGTCCCCAGGCAGGCTTAACACTTCCCCTGTCCAGCTGTTTGAAGAGCCTTATCTTCCTGTCTCCTTGCCTCCTTGCTTGTCAAAAGTAATAAATGATTCTGCTTTAATGGCAAGTACTTGCTGGGTTCATTGGCTATGCACCCCAAGGAGGGACCAATGGTGTCCAATAAGTTACTTTTGGGTAGAAGGGATGGGGTAATTGTTGGGAGGGCATGAGGGAAATATCTGGATAACTGATAACATTCTATTTCCCTGAAAGGTGGTTATATAGCTAGAGGGTGATTATGTTATGGAACCAAACTTGGGTTAGTGCAGCTTTGCTCGCTTGCCTGATGCTCACGTCCTGTTGTGCAGCCCAGTTTCTTTTGAAGCAAAATGCTGACTAAATAGTTAATGATCGGGAAATGTGAAGATTTAGAAACAAAGACTAGCTGCTGGGCTAGGTAATAATTTATAATTCTGCCGCATAGCAAAACCACCAAATACCCAGTTCCCTGAAAGATACAAAGGCTTGACACATATTTCTAAATTGTTTTTACAAGAAACAGACCCCCTCCAGATGAAAACTGCTAACCACAAGAACGTAGACCTTAGACTGGTTGAAACCAGTAGACTAAAGCTGTTTTAAACTTCACCTGGATGCCAACCAATCCAAGAATTGCCCATCAGTTGATCACACCCTGCTTCTTGAACACCATAAAATTCCTCACTACAGTCTCCAGAGTGGGTCACTCAGTCTTGAGGGCATTAGTCTCCTGTGGCCCCCTTTGCCTGGCAAGGTGATAAAAGCTACTCTTTTCTACTTCACCCAAAAGTCTGTCTCTGAGTGTCTATTTGGCATTGGTAAATAGAGGCTGAGATTTGGCAATACTAACAGGCCATGGACTGTCACCGGTCCACACCCTGGGAGTTGGGGACCCCTATGTTACTCTGCATGCAGTAAACCAATCTATTGACACTGGGTTCTGGTGAAGGAAAGTGCTGAGTTTATCCAAAGGCACCCAACAAAGAGTCCAGGAGAGCTAGTGCTCAAAAAGTCCAAATTCCCCAAAATATTTCAACAAAACATTTTCAAAGGCCAGGTGAGGGAGGAGGAGTCCCAGGGTCTGTGATCAGCTCATGCATAGTTCTCTGACTGGTTGGTGGTGAGGTAACAGGGTGGTGTTACAGAGGCTAACATCAATCCTCAGGCACCAATAGGTTTGGAAGCAACAAGCTAATGGTCATCAGGTAGTTAATTTCTTCCATTTGGTGGGGGTGTTAGCATTTGCAAAACAATTCTGGAAATATGCATCAGATACTATTATCTAGGTACTTTAGAGACAAGGTACAGCAGAGGAGGTGTCTGTCCCCAGGATGGCCCCATAGGATCCTGCTTGGTTACAATTATATACCTGCGTTAACTTGTGATGACCCATTAATCAGTACACTATTAAAGAGGAGGGTTTTTTTTTAAGGTAAAATTATGACTGCCATATAGATATCAAATGCACAGATTTTAAATTAGTTAGTGAAGGAACAAGTAAAAAGTTACAAACGGTGCAAAAGACATGAAATGAATTTACAAACAGATTCAGAACTGGTTTCTGTGGTGGGGGCTGGCTGGAGGGAAATCAGTTGTCCTTCATCAGACAATTTACTTGTGAATCTACAGAAAAGAATAATTTGCATTGTTTTCAGCTGTCTACTGATATTTAAACTTACAAACTTTTAAAATAGCTTGAAGATAATGAAATGGTCATAGTGAGAATGTTAATAGGCTTGGTAGAGAGGCCAGAGTCTCCAAGAGGCAGAAGAAAATAAACTGCAAGTGGCAGACTTTTTTTTTTCTTTTCTCTTCTAATCCTGTGTTGTCATGGCACTACCTGGTTCCACCTGAACTTAACTTGATCTCAAACTTGAGCTGCTGCTGCTGCTAAGTCACATCAGTCGCGACCGACTCTGTGCGACCCCAGAGATGGCAGCCCAGCAGGGTCCCCCGTCCCTGGGATTCTCCAGGCAAGAGTACTGGAGTGGGTTGCCATTGCCTTCTCCCAAACTTGAGCTAACCAGTGTATTTTTCTCATGGAAATATTTTCTTAAGCTATGTTGCTGCTGCTGCTAAGTCGCTTCAGTCATGTCCGACTCTGTGCAACCCCACAGATGGCAGCCCACCAGGCTCCCCCATCCCTGGGATTCTCCAGGCAAGAACACTGTAGCAGGCTGCCATTTCCTTCTCCAATGCATGAAAGCGAAAAGTGAAAGGGAAGTCGCACAGCCATATACGACTCTTAGCAACCCCATGGACTGCAGCCTACCAGGCTCCTCCATCCATGGGATTTTCCAGGCAAGAGTACTGGAGTGGGGTGCCATTGCCTTCTCCGTTAAGCTATGTCATTTGCTCAGAAATCTGCCTTTCTTTAAGATTCATGTCAATTGAGTCATGACCCAGGATGACTCACCTTGAGCCAATGCTATCTCAAAGTGCATGTTGTGGGTGAGGGGCCAGGTACAGCTCTCTCAGTTTTGAGGCATTTCCTTTCTCTAATTAGCAGCTTGCTAATAGGTATAAAACTCCTTACTTCTGATGTCTAGGTCAGAAGCTTTCTCTATCTTTTTTAAACTTTAATAAAACTTCATTATACAAAAAGCTCTGAATGATCAAGGCTTGTCTCTGGCCCTGGATCAAATTCCTCTCCTCTGGAGGCCATGAATCCCAGGGTTGTTCACAGCTTGCAGCAGGAACCTTTCAATAGCTTATAGACTCAGATAACCTGGAAGGGCTTGCTCTAGACACATAGTTTTCTCTGGCAGACAGCAAATAGTCTTTTGGTTCATTTCACAGTCTTTTACACCATTTAAGAGTTCTCAGTATGTCCATTGTACTTCAACTGTTTAAAAGTTAATTAAAAAATAAAATTAAAGCAAGGAGAATACAGCGATCAGCTTTCTCAACTGTTCTCCAAGATTTCCCTAAATTCCTGAGAATTCCTCACTGACCAGCTTTCTTTAAAGTTTCAACCTCTCGTAACGGGGAAAAACAGAATCTGACTCCATGTTGGATCTGTTTCTTTTACTTTAACCTTTGCTTTCCATTGCTTTTGTTACTCTAATCTCTGAAAGCATGCTGTCTGCAACTCTAAGCATGCATAATGGCTGCCTCAGGGAACCCTGCCCCTCTGCCTGAATGTTAAACTGAAGTGCCTTTGTTCAGCTCACAGCTCACAGGCAGGCATTCTGACCCTGCCCACCTGTAAAAGTCTGCAGAAAAGAAAAAAAATTAACATATCTTCTCCATGATGCTGGCCATTCCAGAAGATATTTGCAAGACTAATGGCCATTTTACTTTACTTCCTTACCTCATCCCTATCTCTGTTCTATAAAAGAAACTAGCATCCAGACCCTGATAAGATGGTACTCTAGGACACATCTTCTCAGATGCCTGGCTTTCCAAATAAAGTCATTATTCCTTGCCTCAATAACTTGTCTCCCAATTATTAGCCTCTTGTGTGGTGAGCAGACCAAGTTTAGATTCAGTGACACTCTTGCCACATGGCTGGCCTCTGTCTTTCTTCCTTTTCCCCAATTTCCTCTCCAGAGACTAACTACCTGGGTGTCTATTTGGTGCGTGTGTGCATGCTCAGTCACTTGGGTTGTGTCTGACTCTTTGCGACCCTATGGACTGTAGCCTGCCAGGCTCCTCTGTCCATGAGATTTTCCAGGCAAGAATACTGGGATGGGTTGCCATCCTCTCCTCCTGGGCATCTTCCTGACCCAGGGATCAAACGTGTATCTATTGCATTGCAGGCAGTTCCTTTACCACTAAGCCACAGAGGAAGCCCATCTACTTGGTGGAGAGGGGAAATTGCCTGTAATGTTGATTGGAAAAGATGATCTAAAGATCTGCCTCAAAGAGTTTTCTCATTGCCCTCTTTATCTTTTTTATTTTAGCTCCCACCTTCAGTTCCAGTTCCAGAAGTATCTGATATTACCACTGTTGGAAATGCTCTCAAACAGTGTCACAAGAATAAGACAGACAATCAAAACCAGCCTGGCAAGGCAGTCTTTATTTCTTCAGAAGGGTGTGCTGCAGACAAAGGCCTGGGAGCAAGCACAATGAGTGGCAAGTCTGCTTGGTTTTTGTCCCTAAGACGGAGGTTCCCTCCTCTCACTCCTCATAGGGTGACGACTACAGAATTACAATCTTTCCTAGATGTTGCCTCAGTTTTTTATTGGACACATGGTCTCCATGAGGACTACAAGTAATATTTGTAAGTTCCTGATTGAAGAATTTATATTAACTCTTTTCCTTGCCCTTTCAGTTCTTTGCTCATGTCCAGGATAAAGCCTGTTAAATTAGCCCACCAAAATGTTCTTATGAGGAAGGAGAATCAGGAAGTGAATAGAACAAAGGGTTGGCAAGAGCTGCCATTTTAGGAATCTTAGTCACAAGATGGCTATATACCTTTCTGTTCAACTATTCTAAGACAGAATCACTTCTTTCTTTCTTTTTTTTTTAAATTTTCTTTACTTTATTGTGTTGGTTTTGCCATACATTGACATGAAACCACCATGGGTACACATAAGCTCCCCCTCCAGAACCCCCCTCCCTCCTCCCTCCCGATTCCCTCCCCCTGGGTCATCCCGGTGCACCAGCCCCGAGCATCAAACCTGGGCTGGTGATTCATTTCACATATGATAATTAACATGTTTCAATGCCATTCTCCCATATCATCCCACCCTTGCCCTCTTCCACAGAGTCCACGACAAGACTGTTCTATACATCTGCGTTTCTTTTGCTATCTCGCATGCAGGGTTCTCGTTACCATCTTTCTAAATTCCATATATATGCGTTAGTATACTGTATTTTTGTTTTTCCTTCTGGCTTACTTCACTCTGGATAATAGGCTCCAGTTCCGTCCACCTGAGTAGAACTGATTCAAATGAATTTTTTTTTTAATGCTGAGTAATATTCCATTGTGTATATGTACCACAGCTTTCTTATCCATTCGTCAGTTGATGGGCATCTAGGTTGCTTCCATGTCCTGGCTATTGTAAACAATGCCGCGATGAACATTGGGGTACACGTGTCTCTTTCAATTCTGGTTTCCTTGGTGTGTATGCCCAGCAGTGGGATTGCTGGGTCATATGGCAGTTCTATTTTCAGTTTTTTAAGGAATCTCCACACTGTTCTCCATAGTGGCTGTACTAGTTTGCATTCCCACCAACAGTGTAAGAGGGTTCCCTTCTCCACATCCTCTCCAGCATTTATTGCTTGTAGACTTTTGGATGGCAGCCATTCTGACTGGTGTAAAGTGGTACCTCATTGTGGTTTTGATTGGCATTTCTCTGATCATGAGTGATGTTGAACATCTTTTCATGTGTTTGTTAGCCATTTTTATGTCTTCTTTGGAGAAATGTCTGTTAAGTTCTTTGGCCCACTTTTTGATTGGGTCGTTTATTTTTCTGGAATGGAGCTGCAGGAGTTGCTTGTATATTTTTGAGATTAGTTGTTTGTCTGTTGCTTCAAAATAGAAAGCCCAGAGATAAATCCACACGTCTATGGACACCTTATCTTTGACAAAGGAGGCAAGAATATACAATGGAGAAAAGAGGATCTCTTTAACAATTGGTGCTGGGAAAACTGGACAGCCACTTGTAAAAGAATGAAACTAGAGCACTTTCTAACACTATACACAAAAATAAACTCAAAATGGATCAAAGATCTAATCATCAGGCCAGGAACGATAAAACTGCTAGAGGAAAACATAGGCAAAACACTCTCTGACATAAACCAAAGCAGGATCCTCTATGACCCACCTCCCAGAATATCGGAAATAAAAGCACGAATAAACAAATGGGACCTAATTAAAATTAAAAGCTTCTGCACAACAAAGGAAACTATAAGTAAGGTGAAAAGGCAGCCTTCAGAATGGGAGAAAATAATTGCCAATGAAGCAATGGACAAACAATTAATCTCAAAAATATACAAGCAACTTCTTTATTTCTTATAGCTTCTCCCCTGATAGAAAAGACCATATCTTTCTTACACCATTTTGAAGTTTCTGAGATATAAAGTCAGATTGGCTTTTAGCTTTCTTATAGCTGTCTGGAATTTGGCATTTTTAAAGATTTACCAAGAAAATAACATCTATCTGCTTTTCAGGTCCAAAGTGTTGCTTGGGTCCTTGCCTGATTTTCCCTGACTTTGTGAGTTAACTTTTCAAATAATAGCTTAATTTTGGCTTTACTAGGTTTCAGAAGTGGAGAAGGAAATGGCAACCCACTCCAGTATTCTTGCCTGGAGAATCCTATGGACAGGGAAACCTGGCTGGCTACAGTCTCTGGGGTCACAAGAGTTGGACACGACTTAGCGACTAAACCACCAGGTTTCAGAAGGGAACAAAATTTGGTATGTTATCAGAGATAAAAGTTTTATTCCTCCTGTTTACAAAAAATAGCTGTTAATGGCAACAGAGGATGAGATGGTTGATGGCATCATTGACTCAATGGACTATAAGTTTGATCAAACTCTGGGAGATAGTGAAGGACAGGGAAGCGTGGCATGCTGCAATCCACAGGGTCACAAATAGTCAGACATGACTGAACAACAACAAAGAACAGTAAGACAGAGTTTATTCAAGAGGTGGGGCATTGTGATTGGGTATAGGGATCACTGCAATGGAATCTAGCAGTGGGGAAGAAGGATTGGGATCAACTCCATATATAGCATGAACAAGTAGGAATTTACTGCTAAGGAACCAGGTTAAGGGGTGGGTGGTCAGAGAATAGAAAATTACTAAGAGGAAATGTCAGGGGTGAGGGAAGCCCAATATAACAGATTACTTACTGAAAGCAGACATCACCTGAGGCATGGTAGAGGGGGAATTACCAGATTAGCTGAGTTGGTAAAGAATCTGCCTGCAATGCAGGAGACCCTGGTTCGATTCCTGGGCTGGGAAGATCTACTGGAGAAGGAAATGGCAACCCATTCCAGTATTCTTGCCTAGAGAATCCCATGGACAGAGAAGCCTGGCAGGCTACAGTCCATGGGGTCACAAGAATCAGACATGACACAGCGACTAAACCACCACCACCAAGAGTGATAAGATATGGAGGAGGGAGGATTCTGGCTATACTAATTTAGTAGGATTCTTGCTAAAATTCGACAATGCAGAAGCAAAAACGAGAGCCCATCAGTTGAAGCCTAGTTGAAAATGAGCTCAGAGGAGCCTGGTTAGAGCGTGACAAGCCGAATCTCTAAATATTCGCTTTACCTAAAGTGTTTTAAAGGTCTCTGGTCTTTTGTTGTTGTTGTTGTTGTTAAACGGGAGTAGAGTTGCTTTATAGAATTGTGCTAGTTTCTTCTGTATATTAAAGTGAATCAATTACAAATATACATATATCCCCCTTCTTTTAGATTTCCTTCCCATCTAGGTCACCACAGAGCACTGAGTCGAGTTCTCTGTGCTACAAAGTAGGTTCTCATTCAGTTCAGTTCTGTCACTCAGTCGCGTCCGACTTTTTGCGGCCCCATGGACTGCAGCACCCTAGGCCTTCCTGTCTATCACCAACTCCCAGAGCTAGCTCAAACTCATGTCCATCGAGTCAGTGATGTTATCCAGTCATCTCATTCTCTGTCGTCCCCTTCTCCTCCTGCCCTCAATCTTTCCCAGGGTCAGTGTTTTCCAGTGAGTCAGTTCTTTACATCAGGTAGCCAAATTATCGGAGTTTCAATTTCAGCAGCAGTCCTTCCAATGAATATTCAGGACTGACTTACTTTAGGATTGACAGGTTTGATTTCCTTGCAGTCCAAGGGACTCTCAAGAGTCTTCTCTAACACTACAGCTCAAATGCATCAATTCTTTGGCACTCAGCTTTCTTGTGAAAGATGTGTCTAACTCTCACATCCATACATGACTACTGGAAAAACCAAAACTTTGACTAGATAGATCTTGGTTGGTAAAGCAATGTCTCTGCTTTTTAATATGCTGTCTAGGCTGGTCATGGCTTTTCATCCAAGGAGCAAGCATCTTTTAATTTCATGGCTGCAGTCACCATTTGCAGTGATTTTGGAGCCCCCCAAAATAAAGTCTGTCACTGTTTCCATTGTTTTCCCATCTATTTGCCATGAAGTGATGGGACTGGATGCCATGATCTTTGTTTTCTGAATGTTTAGTTTTAAGCCAACTTTTTTACTCTTCTCTTTAATTTTCATCTTCATCAAAGGCTCTAGTTCTTCTTTGCTTTCTGCCATAAAGGTGATGTTAGCTGTGTATCTGAGGTTATTGATATTTCTCCCAGCAATATTGATTCCAGCTTCTGCTTCATCCAGCCTGGCATTTCACATGATGTATTCTGCATATAAGTTAAATAAGCAGAGTGACAATATACAGCCTTGACGTACTCCTTCCTTAATTTGGAACCAGTGGAAATGGAACAATGGTGTTCCATGTTTGGTTCTAATTATTGCTTCTTGACCTGCATACAGATTTCTCAGGAGGCAGGTGAGGAGTTCTGATATTCCCATCTCTTGAAGAATTTTCCACAGTTTGTTGTGATCCACACAGTCAAAGGCTTTGGTGTAGTCAATAAAACTAAAGTAGATGTTTTTCTGGAATTCTTTTGCTTTATCAATGATCCAGTGGATGTTGGCAATTTGATCTCTGGTTCCTCTGCCTTTTCTAAATCCAGCTTGAACATCTGGAAGTTCACAGTTCACGTACTTTTGGAGCCTGGCTTGGAGAATTTTGAGCATTACTTTGCTAGCATTGAGATGCATGCAACTGTGTGGTAGTTTGAGCATTCTTTGACATTGCCCTTCTTTGGGATTGGAAAGAAAACTGACCTTTTCCAGTCCTGTGGCTGCTGTTGAGTTTTCCATGTTTGTTGGCATGTTGAGTGTATCACTTTAACAGCATCATTTTTAGGATTTGAAATAGCTCAACTGGCATTCCATCACTTCCACTAGCTCTGTTCATAGTGATGCTTCCTAAGGCTGACTTGACTTCGCATTCCAGGATGATCATACCATCATGGTTATCTGGTTCATGAAGATATTTGTTGCATAGTTCTTCTGTATATTCTTGCCACCTCTTCTTAATATCTTCTGCTTCTGTTAGGTCCATACCATTTCTGTCCTTTGTTGTGCCCATCTTTGTATGGCTGTGGGCCGCAGCAATGCGTGGGAGTTCCTGGATCCAGCATGTGGGGGCTGGGAAAGACCCAGCCAGTGGGTCTCTAGCACCCCAGTGGCATCAGAGCACTGAGTGGAGGCTCGCACACTATGGATCATCCAGAGGACCCAAGACATGGTGGCTACTAACCGACTCTTTCCACAGTGCTTCTTCATAAATGTGGACTCCTACAAAGGCAATGAGCATGACAACATCCCTTGAATTTGATCCGGATTTATATTATTTCTTATGTGCTATCACAAGATGGCAGAGTAGAAGGTTCTCACTAGTTATTTTATACACAGTAATGTATATATGTGAACACCAGTCTCCCAATTCATCCTACTGCCCTTCCCTCTTGGTATCCATAAATTTGTTCCTTGGTTTCTGGTCTTTTAAAAAAAAGTCTCATTGCATTGTTGTCAAAGAATGTGATATTTATGAAACCAATTCTTTGAAATGTGTTGAGGCTACTTTTGTAGACTAGCTCAAAGTCACTTTTTATAACTGTGATTATAAATGTGTTTTCATTACTTTGAGCATGCAACATTCTTTATGTTTGTCAGTTAAATCAAAGTTGGTTAATTTTGCTCTTTGGATATTATATATCTTTAATGATTTTGGTAAGTGTTGGGGGGCAGTTTTCCTATCAATTACTGAAAAAGATAGTTTAAAAATGACTCAGTGAATTTTTCTTTCTCTTTGTTGTTCTGTCAATTGTTGCTGTATTTATTTTGAAACTCTATTATTAAATATATGAAAGTTTATGAATATTTTCTTTCTTTGATGAAGTAACTCTTTTATTGTTATGTAATTACCTTCTCTACTTCTAGCAATATTTTTTGGTTTAATTTCTGTGTGTTTGTGTGCATGTGCATTAGTACACACACACACACACACACACACACACACACATATATTAACTTTTGGGGGTTAATATTTGCCAGGTATATCTTTTGCCAGTTTTTCACTTTCAAAGTTTGTGTATCCTTATGTTTTAACATATAGCTTAGACTTATAAGAATGTAAGTCTGACAGTATTTTTCTTTCTATTGGGAAGTTCAGTTCATGTGCATATGTAGTAATTACTAATAGACTTGGATTTATTGCTGTCCTCTTCTTATATGTTTTTTATTTATCTGAATTTTTATATTACTGGATTGTTGGGTTTGAGGGAAGCTTGGTTTCTTTTCTTCCTTCTCTCTCTCCCCATTCTATATTATATGTCTGCTTTTTTTTTTTTTGAAACTGCACACTCTGTGTTATGGGTTTTATCAAGGGCCATTTCTCTACCAGACCATGAATGATGAAAATGTTCATGCAATTTTTAATGAAAGAATAACTTTGTAGTTCTGAAGCAACTGTTTGATTCAAGGTATTTGAATAAAAAAAAATACAGTGGTAGAATTTTACTTTGTTGCTATCTGGGTTACCTTCACTTGATTAAATGAACTGTGAAGATTTTCATATTTTTCAATATGATACCATACAGAGCCCTGTGAGCTTCCTGGGCACAGAGAATTTCTGTGTCCCCCATTTCTTGGATTATAAGGCAAAACCATCATTCAGGCTTCCTTCAGAAGGTCACTTCCCTGAGTTCCAATGGGCAGATTCAAGCAATTTTTAATTAGGGAAGGAAGAGGATGTGAGACCAGGGGAAACAAACAGTCAAGAGCAGCCTTGTGACAAGGTCTTGCTTCCCCATCAACAGTTATACACAACAATGTCTTTGAGCTATTTCACAGATACTGAAATCCCCTCCAGGTGGGAGAAGTTAATGAGTAATGATGATACACTGACCACAAGCATGTGGACCCCGGACCATTTGGACCTGAAGCTTGTTGATGTTAACTTCTACTTACCTCACCACCCACCCATTGGAAGAATGTCCATGGACTGATCATGCCCTCTTTGAATAATTACTATAAAACTTCTTACTATCTTCCCCATGTTGGGATACATGGTTTTGAGGGCATGAGCCCACTGTGTCTTCCTTTGCCTGGCAAAGCAATAAAGCTATCCTTTCTACTTCACCCAGAACTTTGTCTCTGAGATTTGATTTGGCACTGGTGTACAGAGAAGCTGAACTTTCAACATCAAATATTATGATATAGTTCAAACAGCTCTCAAAGAGAAAGAGTTGAGCACTAGTAAACTCAGTGAAGACATATTCTATTCAGTACTACTGCAACAGGGGTTTCAGGAAAGCTGAACTCAACTCCCAATACAGCAAAGACAGCTGGGGATTTACAGCTCCAACAAGCAGGGTAAAAGGGGTCAGTGGATGGAAAATCGCCAAAACACAGACAGCAAATTTGGGAGATTCTTGCTAAAAGCAGGCCAAGGACTTAGACATCAAGAGTAGGGGGTGAAGGATTTTATCAGATATAAGGAATAGGTGATTGTACCTAAATTAGCAGTATTCTTGCTCAAACTGGGCTCCACAAGCCAAGGACAGGGCTCAAGGTGGAAGCCTAGTAGAAAAGAAGGCTCAAAGGAACCTTCCTCAAAGTTGATCAAGGGTTAAGTATTTGTCACATCAACAGAATGAGGCATATGAAGCTAGCAGTTATTTTTAGAAAACCAAATATTACAGTCTAAGCTATTCTAAGCTACCATGTTGATGTTACCTGAATGTCATATACTTCTCTGAATTCTGTGGCAGATCCAGCTAAACTGACTACTCTGCCAACAAATTTAACTGGAGATTTTGTCTGCATTTTATACAGCTGCATTCTATATTGTAGACTTCTATACAAGGCTCCTCTGTCTATGGGATTTCTCAGGCAAAAATGCTGGAGAGGGTTGTCATTTTCTTTTCCAGGGGATCTTCTTGACCCAGGAAAAGAAGATCTTCAAACCTGGGTCTCCTGCATTGCAGCAGATTCTTTACCCACTGAGCCACCAGGGAAACCCTTCTATACAGCAGGGGTCCTCAGCCACTGGGCCATGGACCAGTAGCATCTGTGGCCTGTTAGGAACCAGGCCACACAGCAGAGGTAAGCAGCAGACAAGTGAGTGAAGCTTAATCTGTACTTACAGCTGCTCTCCATTGCTTGCGTTACTGAGCTCTACCTCCTGTCAGATCACAGGTGGTATTAGATTTTCATGGGCATGCAAAGCCTATTGTGAACTGTGCATATGAGGGATCCAGGTTGCTCACTCCTTATGAGAATCTGACGCCTGATGATCTGAGGTGGCACTAAGGTGGTGATGAGTGGCTTAGCACTGAGGAGTGGCTGCAAATACAGATTATTAGTAGCAGAGAGGTATGACTCTGAGACCATAATAAACCAATTGCTTACAGACTCAGCAAAACCCTATCAGTGAGTGGCAAGTGAAAATTAAGCTGCATTTGGTGGCAGGTTTTAACTCAGAATCTGACACCTATTTTAGTCCATATGTGACCAGCTCATTCTTTTAGTTACCACTTGCATCCATGCCTTTGTCTTGCACTGCATGCTGGTCTCAGTCACAGTTTTGGTAAGCCCATAAGCTAACACTAGCCAAAATGAGTAAAAACCAAATGTCATTGTAGAGCTTCTTTGAAAAGGGGAAAAGACTCAATGATGAGACAGCAGAAGACTCTGAGACTTCCAACAAAAGGAAAGCTGCATCATTTTTGTGTGTGTCCTTGTATTTCTACATTGTAAAAAATTAATTTATTTTAATCGAAGGACAATTACAATATTGTGATGGCTTTTGCTATACATCAACATGAATCAGCCACAGGTGCATATGTGTCCCTTCATCCTGAGCCCCCCACAACCTGTCTCCCCACCCCATCCCTCTGGGTTGTCCCAGAGAACTGACATTGAGTGCTCTGCTTCATGCATTGAACTTGCACTGGTCATCTGTTTTACATATGGTAATGTATGTATTTTCAAGACTATTCTCTCAAATCATCCCACCCTTACCTTCTCCCACATAGTCCAAAAGTCTGTTTTTTACACTGTGTCTCTTTTGTTGCCTTGCATATAGGATTGTTGTTACCATCTTTCTAAATTCCATATACATGCATTAGTATACAGTATTGGTGTTTCTCTTTCAGACTTATTGCACTCTGTATAATAGGCTCCAGTTTCATCCACCTCATTAGAACTGACTCAAATGTGTTCTCTTTTATAGCTGAGTAATATTCCATTGTGTATATGTACCACAACTTTCTTATACATTCATCTGCCACTGGACATCTAGGTTGCCATGTCCTAGCTATTGTAAACAGTGCTGGAAAGCTATATTAAAGAAAAAAAAAGAGTTCTACTTATGTGTTTGTTGCAGCAGGTAATTTACATTCTCCAAGCCTACTTTGTATTGTATGTGGTAACTGGCTATCCAATGAAGCCGTGAAACCTTCCAAACTGCTTCACCACATTGAGATCAGGCACCCTGCTCTAAAAGACAAGTCTTCGGAGTTTTTCAAAAGAAAAATAAAAATGTGAACATGAAGAACAGCAGCAGTTACTGAAGACCACCATGTCATCAACTGTGTCTGCACTGAGAGGATCACTTGTAGTAACAAACTGCACTGCTAAATCTAAGAAGTCCTTAACTATATGTGAAGAGTTGATCCTGTCTGCTGCTAAAGTTCATTTGTCATGAACTTTTAGCAGAGACTGCAGTGCAAAAGGTGGCACGTGCTCCTCTTTTAGCTAGCACCATAACAAAAAGAATGGATGGAATAGAAGAGGATAGTGAAGCACAATTGTTAGAGAGGATTAATGAGTCACTATGGTATGCAATCCAGGTTGATGAATCTACTGATGTTGACAACAAGACAACAGTGCTTGTTTCTGTGCAAGTTATTTTTCAGGAGGATGTGCATGGAGATATGTTGTGAGCACTTTCGTTGGCTATCAACACCATGGCTGCAGAACTATTCAAGTCTTTGAATGATTACATATCAGGGAAGCTGCATTGGTTGTTTTGTGTTGGTATGTGCACAGATGGAGCAACTGCCATGAATGGATGGCTTTCTGGTTTCACAACTCAAGTCAAAGAGGTTGCTTCTGAATGTGAGTCTATGGACTGTGTCATCCACAGAGAAATGCTGATTAGCCAAAAAATGTACCTGAACTTAACGTTTTGCAGGATGTGATTAAAATTATCAACCACATTAATGTTCACGCCCTTAACTCATGTCTGTTCACAAAATTGTGAGATGAAAGCAGAGTACACATGTCTCCTCTAATACAGAATGAGACGACTTTCTAAAGGCAGATCACTGGCCAGAATTTTTGAGCCACAAGAGCTGTTTCAGAGATTTCCTTTAGAAAAACAGTTATTACTGGTAGCATCTTTCAGTGACAGAGAATGGGTCGCAAAACTTGCTTATTTGTGTGACATATTCAACCTGCTCAACGAACTCCATCTCTCACTTCAGGGGAGAATGACAGCTGTGTTAGGGTCAGCAGAAAAAGTGACCGCATTCAAAGCCAAACTGGAACGACGGGGATGATGAGTGAACATTGGGATTTTTGACGTTTTAAACGTTAACAAGAGACCTTGAACGAGGCAGAACCAGGGCCTTCTTTCTCCCAGTTGGTGCATGATCACCTATTTCAGCTTTCAAGAATTTGTGATGAGTATTACTTCCTAATCACAAAAGACCCCCGAGCTGGGAAGGACTGGATCGGTGACCCACTTGTGAATCAACTTTGTGCCAGAAGGGTATCAACTGCTTGAGGTTGCAAATGGCTGTGGTCTTGAAAGTATGTTTGGGACAACTTCAGCTCTCCATACATTTTGGATTAAAGTTAAGGCAGAATATCCTGCGACTGCCACAGGAGCACTGAAAAGCCTGCTTCCATTTCCAACATCATATCTTCGTAAAGTAGGGTTTTCTTCAGTGACAGCAACCGAAACAAGATTACCGAGACAGGACACAAGCAACAGACTTCAGGTGGCCGAGTCGCCCATCATCCCCAGATGGGACTACCTAGTTGCAGGAAAACAAGCTCAGGGCTCCCGCTGATTTCTGCATTATGGTGAGTTTTAGAATTACTTCATTATCTATCACAATGTAATAGTAGTTGAACTAAAGTGCACAACAAATGTAATACACTTGAATCATCCAGAAACCACCCTCCTTCTCCCCGTCCGTGGAGAAACGCATCTGGTTTGTTAACTACCAGCTACCCTTTCTCCTCACGACTTTGCAAGGGACTCCTCTAGGCTCCTTTTATCTCAGAAGAGGAAAAGTGAGGCTTGGCAACGGTTGGCTGCCCCTTCTCCCCTCCCCATGGGCTGGGAATCCAGAACGCGAACGAGGGGGCTTCTTCAGGGTTGCTGGGGTGAGGCCGCCGCGCCGTCGACGCCCGGCCTGACGCAGCACAAGGCCACCGAGGCGAAGCAGCAGCGCTCGGAGCCGCCAGCGCTCTCCGGAGGGAGCCGCCAGCGCTCTCCGGAGGGAGCCGCCAGCGCTCTCCGGAGGGAGCCGCCAGCGCTCTCCGGAGGGAGCCGCCCCGCCCGCGGCGGGCCCGCCTGCGCGTGCCTACGCCTCGCCGCGCCCCGGAGCTTTGTGGGAAATGTAGTCCGCCTCCCCGGGCGGCGGCGCCGGGAGGGGCGTCGTCGGCGCGCTGGCCGCTTGGGCCCCTTCTGGGAGACGGTGAGTGGCGGGCCGCGGCGGGGCGGATTCCGGCCGGCGGGAGCGCCGAGGGGCCGGGCGCGGCTCCTCGACCCGCGTCCCCGAGAGGCGAGGGCCCCGCGTCGGAGGGCGGCGGCGCCGAAGCCCGCTCAGGGCCCGCGGACCGGGGCTCCTCCGCGCCGCGAGCCGCCCCGGGCCCCGCCTCGGGGACCTCGGGGGGCCCGGCCGAGGAGCGGGGCCCGGGCGCCGCCCCGGCCCTTTGTGTACGCCGCCGCTCGGGGCCGCCCTCGGTGGGCCCCGGTTCCTCGGGGCGCGGCGCGGGCCCGCTCACTCCTAGCTCCTAGAGGATGGGGCGGGCCGTTCTGTGCACGCTTCTACCTGAGGGAATCCTTTTCTTCTTTCTTGATTTTTTTTTTTAAAGCAGTTTTCTCTCTTACCAAAAAAAAAAAAAAAGTCACTCTAGGACCACTAGAAGGTTCAGAGGAGCAAAAAGGGAACGATCATTTGAATACTGTCAAAATCTGCATGTCTACATACATAGAAACGCTTTCTAAACAAAGATGTGGATATTGGTATCCTTTTCTCCGTTTGCTTTAAAAAATGAGTTATGAAGTACATGTGTGCGAATCTTAAGCTCCATGATTTTTTAATAAATGTTTTTATCTGTGTAATAGAACTTAAGATGCGAAATAAAGGTTTTTTTAATTTAATATTTTGAAACCATCTACTTAACACTAATTTTTAAGAACAGCTAAGTCAGCTTATTCATGAATATGAGGAAAAGTATGCTTAATTCTCTCTTTCGGCCTTAGTGTCTTTTCTCAGGGTTGTTGTGGGCTTTTTTTGATTGTTTGTTTACTATTATAAACAGTAAAGGCCATCTGGCTACATTTATCTTTGCATTCTTACCTCATTCTGTAAATCTTCTCAAGTGAAATTTCTAAATCACACTGTTAAGTTTTTGATACCTTCTGTCCTGTTCTCTCTAGAGCAGTAGTAGTTTACAAACATTGCAAGGTAAGGGTACCTTATTGACGCACAGTTAAGTCTGAGTGTTACTGTTCTCTAACTTTCTGATAGATGCAAACAGTGAGGTGCACCTATTTGCATTTTGAAAGCAAGTGGATATTTGTATGCAGTTTGCATTGTGTTTTTAAATTGTGTGTCTGATCCACATATATTTTCAATTTCTGTGCAGAAATGTTGCATTTTTATATGTTCAGATGTGCAAACCTTCCCTTCATGTTTGGGTCTTTGACATCATTGTTAGGGAGTCTTTCATTCCATATGTCACAAGATACTCATCTTTGTTTTCTTCTAGTACTTTAGTTTCACTTTATGTGCAAATTTTTATACTTTTCCAAATGGTAAGCTCTTGTTCTGAGTTATTGAATCATTCATCCTTTATGTGGTGACCCAAGGATGAAAGAGCAGATAAAACCAAGGAGAATCTTGGAATGCAGGAACAGAAAATCCAGACCCTTATCGTCCTTCCCTCCCCCATGTTGTAACTAATAATGGATTTCAAGCCCTCCTGAGCAGTATAGCCTGTCTCCCCACCCAGTAAATAACCTGCAAGACCCCTATCCCACTCCTGTACTCTGGGTATAAAAGTGAACTAAGCACCACTGTTCAAGGTTGGTTCTCCCTTGAGCTGGGCCACTGTTCTAACAGCATCTCCCACTCTAATAAACTTTATTTCCCTCTCATTCTGTCTCATGTCTGGAAATTCTTTTCCAACCCGCGCTTGGACCACGACATTTTTGGTGGCCTGTATGTGGACCTTGGGGTCTCTTCCCCTACCTCCTCACTTCTCGTTTCTCATAGGGACCCTCTGAGAACAGGCAAGTGCTGTGGAAGCAACTGAGGAATTCTGGCCGGGGCCACCCTCTGGTGTGTTCCCAAGGCCCCACTGCTCACTGCCCCCCAGTAGCTGCTGCCCGAACGGGTGAGGGTTTCTCCTTTGTCTTCTTTCCAACTGAAGACTAGGCCAACCTATATTGTGTGGGCACGGGTCAGGCACTTAAAAGCCATTAGGGTGCCTGCTACACGAAGACTCCTGTGTGAGGATAAGGGGCACACGGAACAGATCAGGCCACAAGGGCATCCGCCCGCAGCAAGACAACTTCCATGCACCATGTCAGGCACATAGTGGTTGAAGCCAAACAGAGGCCATTGTCCGCCGACCACCGCCTCCCCGATAGGATTGTCAGGCTTGTCAGGCGGATTCCTCAGCCTTCTTCCCTGTCACTTTCGCTTCTTTCCCTTTCATTCCAGATTGATTTACTGGAGCCTAGGTGTTGCTTCTGAGCCATCCTAAGAGTGCCTTCCACTCTTTCAGGGAATCACCAAATGATGAGTCACCTAGTTGCTCCCAGGAATTTCCGTATGTTCTGGGAGCCTCTCTCAGACTCACCCCTTGGGTACATTATCAGAAACTGGAAAATTTTGACCCTGCAGAAGACTTGGCCCCAATACAAACTGGGGGACCCCCCAAAAAAAGAAATTGGCCTCTGAATGGCACACTAGCTTTTGCCAAAAGCAGAGAAAGGACTCAGAATTGCCTTACGTTCTGTTGCCTCCCTGTCTCCTGTCCCCCTCTGTCTGTCTCCATCAGATTTCCTAGATGACTCCTACTCGACCTTTCATATCCACATGACCTCTTGGAAAGAATTCTGAGGTTCCCTTTGGTTCAGGTCTTTCCCTATATTCAAAAGCTTGAGGGATCAAAAACTCTAACATTGTAAAGAATCCCCTTCTAACTATCCTTATCTCTCAGGTGGGAAGGGGACCAAGCTTCCCCCACTCCTGAACATCCTGAAGAATTCCTTTCTAACTACTCTTAGTTTCTCAGGGTGAGGAAGGACCAAGCTTCCCCTACTCCTGCAAATTCCCTTAACCCTTCAGATTCTGCTGATGGGACAAAGACCTCACTTCCCACCAGAGAGACAATCCAAGATTTTTATCAGCTGATCTGCCCCTGATATCAGAGTCAATTTGAGCACTATTTGGTCTATATTTTAGCTATAAAACTATGACTACAGAAAGGAAAGATGACTTTTTGACACAGGATGGCCATGATGACACAGGATGGCCAGTCTCTATAAACTGGTTAAAATGAAATTTTCTTGGAAACTGCAAAACCATTTCTTTTTGCATATGCAGTTAAGAACAACTAGCTTATTAAAAGGCCTGCCTAGGAAAAATCTTGAAGTTATCCCTTTCCAGGTCCTTGAAATACACAGCCCATTTTACCTGAGACCTCAGCCTTGGGAAATTACAATTTTTAAAAAAGGGGGGCAGGGGGAGGAAATCAAAGAAACATTTTAAATCTCAAGTGGAAAACTATGCAATCTCTGTCTGTCTGTATTTATGTATGTCTCAGTATGTATCTTTTGGGTTTTTTTTGATAATATTGCTGAAGTTGTAAATGAGTTCTAATTTAATTGGCCTAAAGAAAAGTAAGCGCTTACAAATCAAACAATTCTAAATACAAGAGAAATTAACCTAAATGAATTTCACATTCACATTAACTGGGAAATAGTATTAAATGTCTAGTGTTAATGTTTGTTTGCTAATCTGATATAGACATGTCTAAGAGTCATTAACATTAAGCATAATATTTTCATTGTGCCTAGGTTTATAAGTTAAATATTGTTAGAGTGTTATCTCTGTTACAAGTTTGTCAACAAGGAAAGTACCTCTAGGGAAAAGAAAACTCCTAAAAAGTCTAAATGAGATATGAGCTTTTAGATAAACTATTAAGAATAATTATACTTTAGAAATGTCTCTAGGTGTTTTTTTTTTTTTTTTAAGACAGTCTAGAGACTGTCTTAAAACAGTCTCTCTAGATTTTTGGTAACCTGAATTTCTAGGGTTGTCCTAAACTAAGTGATGGAAGTTTATTGAATAGCTAGGTCATTTCCAAATAAAATAAGATTCTGAAACATTCATTACTGAACACTAACTTCCTCTTACAGAGAAACTAGTTATTGAATGTTTGATGCCATACTGAGATGTTCTCTATAGATTTTTTTTTTTAGAAATTTTCACTGGTATTTATGTTCACCAATCTATAGAATGCTAATATAAAGGTCAGTTCTTGGTTGCTTAAGGAAAGTAGGATGTGTGTTTTCAGTAAAGAAGGTATGAGGAGTGAAATTACATTTTATGAAGGGAAAAGGGAGTAGGTCTGACTTGTAAAGCTTGTAGGTGGCTGTTTCAGGATGGGAGAACAAAGTAATGTGTACAGAAAGTGATAAGGAGGTTTTATGGAAAGTGGACCCCAAGGGAAGAGTTTTGTGCAAAAATACAAGTTTTATTGAGATGTTGAACTGCCTTTGATAATGGATTTTAAGTTTCGTTATCCCTGAAGTGATCTGTTCTATGTTTACCTTTGAAATTTTTTGTTAACTTTGGCTAAGTGAGTAACTGTTGTTTCACTGCTACTTATATGATTCCATCTGACTGTTATAAACCCTTTTGATATTTATTGAAAACACTTCCTAAATCACTTGACTTCTAGCTAACTCTGGGATGCTTCAGAGGGCCCCTGAGACATCCCAAAGAGAGATATTAAACTACCTGAGTTCATTTGACATGTTAAATTACATGGGAAGTATTGCTAGAAGAGTGAATCATCTCAGGTTATATTGTATGGTTGATGTTACTAATATAGATATCCTAGGAATTATGTGAAATTCATGAAAATCTGATATGTGGCAGTTATAAAATAACTGATAAAATGGCAGTTATAATTCTAGTTATCATGTTAAAGTGTTACAAGTCACAGCAATGACCAGGCTACATTGTCAGTTGCAGCTTAATCAGATTTTAAACATACCTTCTATGGTTTCACCCTGATGGCCTTTGCAAGAATATTGCTACTTCAAGATTTATGGAAAAGAGTTTTCTAAGATTAAGCGATAAACAAATTTTATTTGTTATCTGGTAAACTGGTAACAGACTGGAATTCAGTCTACTCTCTATGTTAAGAGAACAAAGTTTTCTTAGAATGAAGTTTTCGATAACAGATTTTCAATTTCTTTGCCTTTAAGTCTTTTAAAATCTTTTGTTACTTTGGTAAAGTAAGTAAACATTATTTAAGATTATGGTACATGTAAACAAAACTCATTCTGCTTCTACAAAAAATAAGCCCTCACAATTAGACTTTTGCTATTCTGATGTCCTTAAAACATGGTAATAGTCTACTTCTAAATCGGGGAATTAAAAATGGGTGAACAATAGCCGTAAATCAGAGTCAGGGCTATGGGAAATCCAAGACAGCCGCTTGGCTTTTCCGGGCTCCCTGACAAACCTCATTTTTATTTGATGGGTTAAAGCCTTCCCTGGCTACAGGGTTAATGCCCTCACAATGACAAAAAAATTATATTTCACTTAATATTAAGTTCTAGTTTTATTAAGGTCTGTGTTTACTTCTGAGATAGTTCCTTGTTGTTATGTTATATTGCTAAAAGGTTTAATTAATTAAGTTATTAAAAAGGACACTCTAAGTTTGTTTCTAAAGCTTATCTCAATAGCCAGTCTTTGGATAAAGGTCAGATGCTCCATGGTGTGCAACCAGGAGAGTAACACCTGGCTGTAATAATTTAACTAAGTCAGATGACCTGTGGTATACCAGACTCTACCTAGTGGAAGTTCTTGACTTATAATTCTTACTTGTGACCTTATTAGTTACTGCTAGCTATGTTATTTCCTATGTCGCTTGTTTCAGATGACTGTTTCTTACGTTACTAAATGTGTGACTGAGCCTGTGATAAAACGCTGATATGCAGTTCCATATGAGATCAATGATTATAATAATGTAACTCTAGGTATGGGAAGAAGCAACAAGAGGGAATCATTTCCTGGACCAAGAGGCTACTAAAACAGGTATGGTCCAAAGCCTTTTGCTACTTGCCAGGTCTGGTCCAGTAACAGCACACTGAGTGTCCTGTCAGTGGAATCTTCTGTAGACCTGGGAATGAGCCTTCCCAGCACCGCGGGACACAGTGGCCATGAAATGCCCCCAAAGCATGGTCAGATATGTGGCTGTGGAGGGACCCTGCTGACTGGAAGTTGGCACTGGCCAGCTGCCTCTACAAAGATTACATCATGACCACTGCAAGCTGCTGGCCTTCAACACCCCCTGAAAGGAGTTCAGGGTGGAGATCAGAAATAAGGCACTCTGTGCTCTGGGAAAAACCCAGAAGAACCGGCCTTCAGATAATCAGATGTTTTCAGGTAAAGATTCTATGAGCCCAAATTCTTGCATCTTCTCGTACCTAGAGAAACACGAGTGTCATGAACCAGTGCCTACTCCTGGTTCTCCTGGCTAGCTCCTCAGCAGCTTTTCTACTTCTGTTAGTCTTTGGGCCACGTACCTGTAACTTTCGTGTTAAGTTTGTTTCTTCTAGAATACAGCACATCTCCAAGTGATAGTATGACAAGAATACACCCTGACCAACGCCCAGACAGTGCTGAAACAAGCTGCCTTATCATTCCATGGACTCTCCTCTCCCTCCGTAAATGCACTCTGACAGAGAGCAGGCAGAGGGAACCCAGAGCCCCACGATGCCCATATACAGCCTGAAGAAGCCAGAGTGGTCATCACCCCTTTTCCTTTGAGACCGGGTTCTCAAATGTCTGAGAAGGGAAATAGGTAGACAGTAAGACATGAACAGGGTACCAACAGGGGCCAAGAATTGGCCCTAAAAATAAAGAGAGGCGGGAATGTGGTAACCCAAGGACAAAAGAGCAGATAATACCAAAGAGGGTTTTGGAATGCATAAACAGAAAAACCGGACCCTTATCGTCCTTCCCTCCCCCTGTTGTAACTTAATGGATTTCAGGCCCTCCTGAGCATTAAAACCTGTCTCCCCTACTACCCCATAGGGAGAGGGTATTTGCCTTACTCTCCCCCCACCCACCCACCCAGTATATGTGCCTCATCCCATCAGCAAATGACCCGCAAGACCCCTATCCCACTCCTTGTACCCTGGGTATAAAAGTAAACTAAGGACCCCTGTTCAGTGTCGGTTCTCCCTTGTGCTGGCCCGCTGTTCTAACAGCGTCTCCCACTCTAATAAACTTTATTTCCCTCTCATTCTTTCTCATGTCTGGAAATTCTTTTCCAATCTGCGCTCGGACCATGACATTTTCTTCACTGATGTGAACTGTCACATTTTTTCATATCCTGAATTCTTATGTATAAACTTTTCCCTGAACTGTTGGTGTTGCTAGGATTTTAATTTATTCCGTTGACCCTTTTCCCTGTTAGACTATAACATCCATGAGGGTAGAGAGTTTATTTTGTTTGCCCTAAGAATAGGTGCCTGGTACACAGTATATCTGGTGAATGAGTGATTCTCCCTAAGCTGTAACACTGTGTTCTAATTGTGTGTATGTGGTCAGTCATGTCCGATTCTTTGTGATCCCATGGACTGTAGCCTGCTAGGCTTCTCTGTCTGTAGGATTTTCCCGGCAAGAATACTCGATTGGCTTGCCATTTCCTCCTCCAGGGAATCCTATAATATCTGGAGGGCAAGTTTGCTATTCCCTTTCAGAAACTGCCTGGCTATTGTTTCATAACACAATTAACTTTTTAAAAAGATCATTTTTTCCATAATTAACCTTACAAGATTATTATTTAGTTATAACTTGGTTGGGAATGTGTTAAGTTTATAAATTAATTTCAAAGAAGTGACAACTTAGGATATTGTGACATCTTATCCAGGAAGATGGAATGCCTCTCTTTGTTCAGCTTTCTTTAAATAAGTTTAATCAGTAAATAAAATGGTATTTTTTTATGGTATTCTTCACATAAATACCATATACTTCTTGTTTGGCTTATCCATAGGAATTATATTGTAGACAGATTCACAGCCTAAAAGTTGGGAGTTATGTTTTATTCAGCGGAAATTTTTATGACCTCAAACCCAAGCCTGGAAGGCAGCACCTATCTCTAGTAACCCTGAGATAACTGCTCTGAGGAGGCTGGGGAGGAGCTAGAGTATATAGGAGTTTTGCAACAAAGGTCAGGTAGTCTGAATTAACAAAAAATGATTGTTAATTAAAGAAAACTGGATGTCTCAAGGAATTTAGCACTTTTCTGTGCATGGGAAGATGTATGTATGAGTCAGGGCTCACTGAAATTCCTTTGATATGCACCTCAGCTACCTGGGGCCAGTATCCTGTGTTTTCACACCCTGAGTTTCCTCAGTGCTCACTGTCCGGAGTGGCTGAGGTCTAGTAGCCCTAGAAGGCAGGTATTCTTTTCTGAGTTCCCCTCAGGGCTCACCAGCTCACTGGTGGTGGATGCAATCCTGATAATATCCTTTGTTTACTGATGCGGCAGGCAATATTGTATTTCTCAGTATTTTTTTTTGCTGGAGCCTTGTTTCTCATATCTTTTCCTTCCCTCAGCTCCATCTTCTCTGGATCCTGCCCGTCCCCTGGGAAGGACACCACAGGAAGGAAGGAGAAGGCAATGGCGGCTGGGCCTCTACTTTTGGGAATTCAGGTGAGCTCGTTTTCCTCTCAGACCTCTCCCTTACTCCTTGGTGCTATAGTGTAGGTGGGCCTCACCACAGAAACCAGAACTGTTAAGATCTCTGAATGTTGGATGTTTTCCACAAAACCTTCCCTCAATGTCTCTCAGTTTTGTTCTCAGCTGCAGTTCCTTATTCAGCTGGATGCCTTGGCCTGCTAATTTGTTGGTGCTGTTCAGGGGTCAAAAAAGGGACAGAAATCATGTGAGAGATGGTCCTTATAGTGTTGTAGCCACACGCTCCGGGAAGCAAACTCACTCAGAAGGACAATGCAGATAGTGAAGTGCAGTTTATTACACTGGCGGGCCCAAGGCAGAATCTCCTCTTAGTCAAGGACCCCGACCAGTTTTTGTGAAAACCTTATATACTCTTAAGTGTATAAGGTTCCCTGAAACTAGTCTGAACAAAGGATAAAGATACAATCAAAGTTAACCCCTGATCTTATGCCTTAAGCCTAGTTAACAGTGGAAAATTCTCAATAGGCCTGTGGTCTTAGCCCAGTGAGCATAATAGAATGTATGATTCTATTTGGTTACACAGATAATTAGACTATTCTTTTAGGCGATGGAGAGCCCTGGGGCTCTTCCTTCCTGGGGTCTCGTTTCCATAGATACTGGGCATCTAGCTCCAAGTCCACAGTCCGGCCCAAGATGGAGTCCTGCTTTCAAGACGGAGCCTGTTCTGTCTCCTCGTTCACTACAACTTGAAGTTGTTGCTTCTCTGGAAAAGGAAGTAAGACATCAGGAGGATTTGACCCAGGAAACTCTTAAGTTCTTAGGTGTTTTTTTTGTTTTACTTTTTAAGTTTAGGTATAGTTAACCTTGTCTGCCATCCTAAAGGACTTGTGGTGTTTTCTCTATTCATAAGGTCATGTTTAGGAGTCTCTTGAATATGTCACTTGGTTATTTATAAAAGGAGCCAGTCTAAAGACTTCATGAAGACAAGAATTAGCTGTCAGGATTTCTCTTTGTACTACTTTCTCTTCTCAGTGTTATCAAGCTCAGTTTTAAAAAGCAACATAATCCACAAAAATAGGTACTATTAGAATTTCTGGAAAGGAGGAAGATTTAAGCGGGGGAGCACTCAGAGGACTTTAGTTGAGGAAGGCTTCAGTTTGGTTGTCAATCAGTTCAGTTCAGTTCAATCTCTCAGTCGTGTCCGACTCTTTGTGACCCCATGAATCGCAGCACGCCAGGCCTCCCTGTCCATCACCAATTCCCAGAGTTCACCCAAACCCATGTCCATCAAGTTGGTGATGCCATCCAGGCATCTCATCCTCTGTCGTCCCCTTCTCCTCCTGCCCCCAATCCTTCCCAGCATTAGGGTCTTTTCCAATGAGTCAGCTCTTACCATGAAGTGGCCAAAGTATTGGAGTTTCAGCTTCAACATCAGTCCTTCCAATGAACATCCAGGACTGATCTCCTTTAGGATGGACTGGTTGGATCTCTTTGCAGTCCAAGGGACTCTCAAGAGTCTTCTCCAGCACCACAGTTCAAAAGCATCAGTTCTTCTGTGCTCAGCTTTCTTCACTGTCCAACTCTCACATCCATACACTACTACTGGAAAAACCATAGCCTTGACTAGACAGACCTTTGTTGGCAAAGTAATGTCCCTGCTTTTAAATATGCCATCTAGGTTGGTCATAACTTTCCTTCCAAGGAGTAAGTGTCTTTTAATTTCATGGTTGTGACCACCATCTGCAGTGATTTTGGAGCCCCCAAAAATAAAGTCTGACACTGTTTTCATTGTTTTCCCATCTATTTGCCATGAAGTGATGGGACCAGATGCCATGATCTTAGTTTTCTGAATGTTGAGCTTTAAACCAACTTTTCCACTCTCTTTCACTTTCATCAAGAGGCTTTTTAGTTCCTCTTCACTTTCTGCCATAAGGGTGGTGTCATCTGCATATCTGAGGCTATAGCCTTTATTTTATTTCATTAAAATGCATGCATGCTGCATGCTAAGTTGCTTCTTATCTGACTCTTTGCAACCCTATGGACTATAGCCTGCCAGGCTCCTCTGTCCATGGGATTATCCAAGCAAGAATACTGGAGTGGGTTGCCATGCCCTCCTCCAGGGGATCTTCCTGACCCAGGGATTAAACCTGTGTCTCCAGTGACTCCTGCGTTGCAGGCAGATTCTTTACTGCTGAGCCATCAGGGAAGCCCATTTAGTTTAATAGTGCTAACTAAATTTTTAAGTCAACTTTATTTTTCAGGTATCATTTAGGTAAAATAACCCAGTTAAAGCATACAATTCACTGAGTTTTGACAAGTTCGTGCACCAACATCACCACCGCCCCAGTCAAGCTATAGAACATTGTCATCACTCCAGAAAGTATCCTCACCTGTTTCCTATCCACGGCTCCCAGCCCAGGTAATCACTGGTTTCACCTGCTTCCTATACAAAACTCCCATCCCAGGCAATCACTGGTTTGATTTCTAAATAAAAAAAGAGACCAACTTTTGTTTCCTAAAGTTAAGGTCCTGTTTTATGTCCTTACACTAATACAATACTGTTGGCTGATCTGCCGACCTTAGTCCTGTTTGGCCACAAATGTTCTTTATCTGATCCAGGAACTAATCCAGTTCTCTGGCATCTAAATGTCCTGTCTCCTTAATCTCCCTTAATCTGGAACAGTTTCTCAGTCTTTGTCTTTGATGACCTTGACACTTTGAAAGAGTATAGTGATTGATTTAGGATGTATCAGTGCAGCTTTAGTGCTGTATTCCTTCTTTCATCTTTCCTAATATTTTCATCTTTCCTGTATTAGCCAGTTATGTGACTGTGAATTGCCCAAGTATAACTTGTATTTGCCTTTAAGTTTTATCTTCTTTTTCTGAATATAAATATTAAGCATATAGTTGTAAAAAAAATTAGTCACAAGGTTATAAGATATACTTCTAATCTCAAATCCTCAAAAATGACTGTGGATGTACATTCTTCTAGCCTTTTAAGATGCCTTTTTGTGTCCTTTGTCCTTTTTTATGTTGAGTTGTTTATATATGAAAGAAGTGGATATTAGTCCTTTGCCGTAAATTGCCATTCTTGTTCCCTGTCATTCAGCTTTCTTTAAAAATTTTTTATAGTCTTTGGCTACAAATAAGTTTTGAAGTTTTATGCAGTTAACATTTCTTTTCCTTTGTTTGCTTTGGAATTATTGCTATGAAAGGTTTTCTGTAGCCTAAGTTTCTAGAAATACTTTTCTACATTTTCTATTGGTTTTTATCATTTTAAATTTAGTTTCTTGAGCTATCTGGAATTTATTGTATACATGTGAGGTTGGACTCTAACTTCATTTAATATGGTGTGGTGAGGCATTTCATCATCCATCCTTTCATTAAACAGATTTTTAGTGCCTGCCTACCATGTGCTAAGCAATGTTCTGTATGATGGGAAGGTAGTAGTCAATGAAACCGACAAAGCCCTTTCCTCCTTGATTTTCTCTTCTAGAAAGAGGAGGCAGCAATGAAGAAGAAGAAATACTACTGAGGATGTTGTTCCATGCTGTGGTCACCACACAGTAGGGTGGCCTGGCCTAGTGTGACACGGTGTCTGCTTTAGTTAGGCAGAACTGGGTTGGCACCTTTGAGGAGATGGCATTCAAACTGTTGTATGCCTATTAAAATAACATACTGAGTACTCTGCTTACTCTCGATAGATTTGAGATACTGTCTTTAAAATACACTAAATTTATATATATATATATATATAATGTTCACATATAACATACTCAGATACATATACATACACCCTTGAGTTTATTTTTCTGAATTCTGTTCTGTTGCTCTATTTCTACTGTAGTACCACTCTATTTTATTTGTTTTAGAATTTAATTTGTTAGTTTATAAAGAACATCCTCACCTCCTTTGGTTACTGTATTATTCGTATACGTTTATCCTTAAGGACAAATTTTATTAACTATTACCAAGTTCAACAGAAACCGTTAAAAAATATGCAGTTTTGATTTGGGTTCACTAACTATATCAATTTGAGGAAGATTACCATCTTTACAATATTTATTCTTCCTATTGAGTAAAAAAAAAAAAATTACCCTTTCTTTTATTCAGATCTTTCACTATGGCTTTTGTTAATTTTCATCAAGAGGATTGCCGGGGTCCAGTGCCGGCGGGTCCAGGGGTCTTGAGGGATGAGTGGCGTTGGCGAAGTACTGAGCTGAGTCAATGTGTTGATGGAGCAGTCTCTCTCTTTATTGTGGTTGGTTTACAGTTTTATACCCAAGAAACATCCTCATTACATCACATATCATTCTAGACAATCTTTTGGTTTAACAATAGTATGTTTATTATTTTATTGTCTTCAGCATACTTCATTCAATCATGGTATGTACATCAGTCTAAGTAGAAAGGTTACATTTCTCTTATCAGGTGCAGCTGTGTAGAGGCTAGAGGGAAGGGCTAAGCTTGAAACTGTTTTTATTCTAGTAACCTCAGCCACTGCCGTCTCATTCTGTTCTGACACTCTGGTTCTTTCGAGGAAATAGGACAAAGAGACAGTCTAGCAGCACTGCTTTAGCAATAAAACCCTATTAACCTTATATAACTACTATAATGAATTCCTATGTTTACACTCTTCTAAAGCAATCAATGTCTCCAACTATGTTGGCCACAGTTACGAGCATTCCTAAGTCCCATTCCCTTGGTCTCTTCAAGGAAGGGAGCTTTCACTGTGGAGTGGTCGGGCCAGTGGGAGGTGGAAAGGTGACCCAAGTACAAGCCCTTCTGGTGGTGGCCTTGCCAAGAACCCCAGAGAACTCTTGGTAAACTCTCCAGTAAGGAGTAGGAGGTATAGTAATGAGTAGGAGGTGTAGTAGTCTGTTTAAATGTCCCTTTTATTCCTCCTTTGTCCTCCGGGAAGGGAATTCACCTACCCGGATCCTTTGAGGGAATTATCTCAGGATTCTTTCTAACTGGGATTGACCTACTGAGATGAGCTAATGTTCTGAGCATAAACAGAACTTCCCCAAAAAAATACCAGGAGAGGCCTTGCCTAGGAATGTCCCGAAGGAAAATTCACTTGGAAGTTTCCTTCTTAGTCTTGTGACCTTGTCATCCGAGTGAGGGGGAATCCTGACGGCTCCCTGCAGAGGATCTTGCTTATTCCTAGTAAGTCTATTCTGAGGTGTTTCAATTTTTGTTGCTATTGTGATTGGGATTTAACCAGAGTTGTGACTTGGTTAAAAAAAAAATTAAGACATTGGGCTGCTGAGAACTGTATCTGAAAACATTGTGCTGCTGTGTGTCTAAAACATCATCACTATTTTATCTTCTTTATAAAGTATATTTTCATTATTAAAATATCCCTACTTATTCCATTTGATGTTTGGCCTTTTTAAAGAATAACAATATCAAAAAACTCTGTGTTTTATATTTGAGGAAACCTCTGCATGAAGGAGATAAACCCATGAAACTGCTTATTTCAAATACCATGATTTACTATGAGCTAATTGTAGTGCTGGGGAGAAAAAACCCATAAGTGGAAAGGAGAAAGGGAGAAAAAATCTTAAGAGATTAGCAACAAATACATTTTATGACTGATACAGTTAAGTTTCACTTTAGCTTTTTAAAATGGCTTTCTATAGTAATCTACCCAGGGTTCCATAGTACGCTTCATAGTAGGGACAAGCTCAGTGGCATGTGGCAAGAGTGGAGGGGGTAGTAGGTTCTGCACTTAAGGGAATGAGAAGATCTAGGAAGGTAGAGACCAACATATAACCCATCAGAGTCTAAATTTGGGCTTTTAATTTTGCCTTATTATTAATTTATTGAAAGTAGGTTCATTTTTTAGAAAGAGAATATCATATTTATTATTGCTTTTTAATGCATTTTTAAAAAATGAATTTTATTATTATTTTTTTGTTTTTTGGTTGCATTGGGTCTTTGTGGTTGCACGCGGCTTTCTCTAGTTGTGGTGAGCACAGTCTACTGTCTAGTTGTGGGGCGTGAGCTTCTCATTACAGTGGCTTCCTGTTGCAGAGCACAGGCTCTAGGGCACACAAACTTCAGTAGTTGCAGTGCCTGGGCTCAGTAGTTACGGCTTGTGGGCTTAGATGTTCCACGGCATGTAGAATCTTTCTGGATCAAGGATTGAACCCATGTGCCCTGCATTGATAGGTAGATTCTTAACCACTGGACCACCAGGGAAGTCTAGAAAGAGGGTATCATATTTATTATATATTACCTTTTTCACAAAGGGGGTTATATTTTATTTCCACATATATTCTACCTTCAGTTCAGTTCAGTTCAGTCACTCAGTCGTGTCCGACTCTGCGACCCCATGAACTGCAGCATACCAGGCCTCCCTGTCCATCACCAACTCCCAGAGTCCACCCAAACCCATGTCCATTGAGTCGGTGATGCCATCCAGCCATCTCATCCTCTGTTGTCCCCTTCTTCTCCTGCCCTCAATCTTTCCCAGCATCAGGGTCTTTTCCAATGAGTCAGCTCTCTGCATCCGGTGGCTAAAGTATTGGAGTTTCAGCTTCAACATCATTCCTTCCAATGAACACCCATGACTGATCTCCTTTAGAATGGACTGGTTGGATCTCCTTGCAGTCCAAGGGACTCCCAAGAGTCTTCTCCAACACCACAGTTGAAAAGCACCAATTCTGTGCTCCGGTTTCTTTATAGTCAAACTCTCACAACCATACATGATCACTGGAAAAACCATAGCCTTGATTAAATGGACCTTTGTTGGCAAAGTAATGTCTCTGCTTTTTAATATGCTGTTGAGGTTGGTCATAGCTTTTCTTCCAAGAAGTAAGCATCTTTTAATTTCATGGCTGCAGTCACCATCTGCAGTGACTTTGGAGCCCAGAAAAATAAAGTCAGCCACTGTTTCCCCATCTATTTGCCATGGAGTGATGGGACCAGATGCTATGATTTTAGTTTTCTCAGTGTTGAGCTTTAAGTCAAATCTTTTAACTTTCTTTCACTTTTATCAAGAGGCTCTTTAGTTCTTCACTTTCTACCATAAGGGTGGTGTCATCTGCATATCTGAGGGTTATTGATATTTCTCCCAGCAATCTGGATTCCAACTTATGCTTCCTCCAGCCCAGTGTTTCTCATGATATACTTTGCATATAAGTTAAATAAGTAAGGTGACAATATACAGCCTTGACGTACTCCTTTTCCTGTTTGGACCCAGTCTGTTGTTCCATGTCCAGTTCTAACTGTTGCTTCCTGACCTGCATACAGGTTTCTCAAGAGGCAGGCCAGGTGGTCTGGTATTCCCATCTCTTTCAGAATTTTCCACAGTTTATTGTGATCCACTGTCAAAGGCTTTGGCATAGTCAATAAAGCAGAAATAGATGTTTTTCTGGAACTCTCTTGCTTTTTCGATGATCCAGCAGATGTTGGCAATTCAATCTCTGGTTCCTCTGCATTTTCTAAATCCAGGTTGAACATCCGAAGTTCTCGGCTCATGTGTTGCTGAAGCCTGGCTTGGAGAATTTTGAGCGTTACTTTACTAGAGTGTGAGATGAGTGCAACTGCACAGTAGTTTGAGCATTCTTTGGCCTTGCTTTTCTTTGGGATTGGAATGAAAACTGACCTTTTCCAGTCCTGTGTCCACTGCTGCATTTTCCAAATTTGCTGGCATATTGAGTACAGCACTTTCACAGTATCATCTTTCAGGATTTGAAATAGCTCAACTGAAATTCTATCACCTCCACTAGCTTTGTTTGTAGTGATGCTTCCTAAGGCCCACTTCACTTCACACTCCAGGATGTCTGGCTCTAGGTTGGTGATCACACCATTGTGATCATCTGGGTTGTGAAGATCTTTTTTGCACAGTTCTTCTGTTTATTCTTGCCACCTCTTCTTAATATCTTCTGCTTCTGTTAGGTCCCTACCATTTCTGTCCTTTATTGAGCCCATCTTTGTGTAATATGTTCCCTTGGTATCTAATTTCTTGAAGAGATTTCTAGCCTTTCCCATTCTGTTGTTTTCCTCTATTTCTTTGCATTGATCGCTAAGGAAGGCTTTCTTATTTCTCCTTGTTATTCTTTGGAACTCTGCATTCAGATGGGTATATCTTTCCTTTTCTCCTTTGCTTTTCACTTCCCTTCTTTTCACAGCTGTTGGTAAGGCCTCCTCAGACAGCCATTTTGCTTTTTTGCATTTCTTTTTCTTGGGGATGGTCTTGATTCCTGTCTCCTGTACAATGTCACGAATCTCTGTCCATAGTTCATCAGGCACTCTATCAGATCTAGTCCCTTAAATCTATTTCTCACTTCCACTGTATAGTCATAAGGGATTAGATTTAGGTCATACCTGAATGGTCTAGTGGTCTTCTCCACTTTCTTCAATTTCAGTCTGAATTTGGCAATAAGGAGTTCATGATCTGAGCCACAGTCAGCTCCTGGTCTTGTTTTTGCTGACTGTATTCTACCTTATCTGTTATTGATATTGCAACTTCCTTGGTGGCTCAGAGGGTAAAGCATCTGTCTTCAATGTGGGAGACCTGGGTTCAGTCCCTTGGTGGGGAAGATCCCCTGGAAAAGGAATTGGTAACCCACTCCAGTATTCTTGCCTGGAAAACCCCATGGATGGAGAAGCCTGGTGGGCTACAGTCCATGGAGTCACAAAGAGTCGGACACGACTGAGCGACTTCACCTCCCTGTTTTTTGATTGCTTTTGCCTGCTATATCTTGTCTGTGTGTGTGCATGCTCAGTTGCTCAGTTGTGTCTGACTCTGTTACCGTATGGACTGTAGCCCACCAGGCTCTTCTGTCCATAGTATTCTCTAAGCAAGAATACTGGAGTAGGTTGCCACTTCCTCCTCCAGGGGATCTTCCTGATCCAGAGGTTGAATCTGCATTTCCTGTATCTCCTGCATTGCAGGCAGATTCTTAACCACCGAGCCCCCTGGGAATACCATGTCTTTTATCTAGCATCCCCTCTTTTTAAAACTTTCTGGTTTCTGTTTTATGTGTGTCTCTTATATGCATATATGTGTTAGTTGCTCAGTTGCAATTGACTCTCTGCAGCCCTGTAGACTATAGCCCACCAGGCTCCTCTGTCCATGTAATTTCCTAGGGTCTCTTTTATGTGCCATATAATTGTATTTTAAGCCAATTTTACTGCTTTTCTCTGTCTTTTTATTATTATTATTATTTTATTGTAAAAAAATTAAAGAAAGGCTTTTTTCTTTACATTATTGTGTTGGTTTTGCCATACACTGACATGAATCCGCCATGGGTATACATGTGTTCCCCTTCCAGAACCCCTCTCCCACCTCCCTCCGGATTCCATCCCTCTGGGTCATCCCGGTGCACCAGCCCTGAGCACCCTGTATCATGCATCAAACCTGGGCTGGCGATTCATTTCACATATGATAATTTGTTTTTCTCTTAATAGGTAAAGCCAAACCATTTACATTTGTTGTTATACATGTATCAAGTCTTTCTTTTGTTATTTAATGATTTATCATTATTATGCTTTCTTGTTTCTTCCTCTTTAGAGAATTTTTCAAACTGATGATTTTTCTCATTTCTTTTTTTCCTTTCATAAAATGGAATTTCTGCCATGTATTTATATACTACTAGTAGCTACTTTTGGTAACAGAGAATAAGATGGTTGGATGATATCACTGATTTAGCGGACATGAACTTGGGCAAACTCTGGGAGATGGTGAAGGACAGGGAAGCCAGGCGTGTTACAGTCCATGGGTTTGTAAAGAGTCCGACATGACTTGGCAACTGCACAAGTAGCTACTTTTACTTTTCTCGACAATATTTGTCAATAATTTTTAACATGTTTTTGTTATTTTGATATGTTGATTTAAAAGTACTAGGAGAAAATAATGAGGTAAAAAGAAATATAGTAAAATCTGTGCCTCAGGGTTGACACTTTTTCTAGAGTTCATAGCCAGTAGGATGTAAAATACCCAAATTGCTTGGAAATTGGTCTCATTCCGTCTCTGAACTCTTCAGTTCTTTTCTCCCTTTTGCCTATTCACAGTGCTCTCTGTCCTTAAATGCAACCTTTTCTATTGCTTTATTTCCACAACTTATTCCTTACTTCTTTTCATATAATCTTATTTCTCATCTTCACAAAAAGTTTGAAGTAATTTCATCTGGCAGCTTCTGACTCCTCTTCTTCCATTTATTCTTATATCCACTGTAAGCTGACTTCTTCTCTCATCGTTCTTCTGAAATTAGCCAATTTTCAAATCAGACATTCTTTTCAACCATCATTCTATTCGACCTACCTGACTTCTGATAGTGTTGACTAGTTCCTCTTCCTTGAAACCCTTTTAACCCCTGGATTTCAGTCCTGAGTCTCCTTCCATCTCCCTTTCTGTCTTTCTCTCACTCTTGTGCTTGCTAAGAGTTGCTGGGATCTTTTCTTGGCCTTCTCCTCACAACGTGTGGAGTTGGATGGCCTTGGGTTCAAGCTGTATGATCTTGAATGTACTAACCTTTTTGATCCTCAGACTCCTCATGGGTAAAATGACAACTTTAACTCTGTCACTTTGGCAGGTTGTCCTTTGGGTTAAATGAGCTGAGGCATATGAATTTCTTCTTGGTAAAAAACTGAGTACAAGGTGAGTTATCATTTAGTGTAACCGACACTTAGTGTTCCCTCCTTGTATTAGTTAGGGTTCTCCAGAGAAAGAGAACCAATAGGGTATGTGTAGATAAACAGAGAGGTTATGAGGAGTTGGCTTACACAGTTATGGAGGATGAAGAGTCCCCATGACCTTCCATCTACACTGCAGAGGGCCCAGGAAAGCCAGTGCTGCAGTCCCACTCCAAACCAAGAGGTGTGAGATCCAGCAACTGATGGTCTAAGTCCTGGTCTGGGTCTGAAGGCTCAAGAACTAAGAGAGCTATGTTTAAGGGCTGGAGAAGACAGCTATCTCAGCTCAAGCAGAGAGAGCAAACTCACCTTTCTTCAGCCTTTTTGTTCTGTGTGGGCCCTCAGTGGATTGGATGATGCCCTTCCATCTTTTTGTTATTCAATCTACCTATTCAAATGGAAGCATTCTCACAGAAATATCCAGAAATAATGCTTTACCAACTCTCCAATCATACCTTAGCCCAGTCAAGCTGACACATGAAATTAACCATCACACTCATCAAACATAGTGATTTCTTACAGAGTTTTATTTCCTCGTCTAAGAGATGGAAAACAAGGCCCAAATGGGCTTATAAGTTTGAAATGCCATTTTCAGGTCAAGCTGGCTGTTTTGTTGGTTGTCTCATACACCAGCCACATTCTAGATTTATCCTATTTACACGTGCTTTCCCCCATTAACTGGAGTTTCCACCCAGTTATTGTAAAGCCTAAAATTCCAAGTGCTGTCTCTACAACTTTGAACCTTAGGGAGCTCCAGAGACCTAGCTGTGAGTTCCCCTGCTCACACTGGATATGCTCCCACCTAATGGGAAAGGCTCCCCACCCAGCTAGCTCCTGTCAGTCTGGCCAGGTACACTTGTACTAATCCTCAACCTAATGGTTTATCTTCCTACCAGCTTGAAAATGTTTAAACAAACAAACAATCACATCTTCCCATGGTAGCCAAGGGTCACATTGCCCTCCTGTCAGTACAAAGCCTGCCTCCCACAGCTCATGTTGGCTCACTGTTCCTGAGTACAACCACCAGATGGTCTTGCATGGTGTGGAGTGTCCTCCCCCAGGTTGTGAGAATATGTGACTAATAACTGCTGTCAATCTCTTCTGTCCAGTGCTGTGTATCATGTATTTGGTCATCTTGTGCTATTTAGGGTGGGGAATCTGTCCTTTCATCAGTGGGGTGAATAGGATTCAATCAATACCATCTACTTGTCTCCATTGCTAATCTAGAGCAGTCTTCAATGTCTTTCCCTATTACTCCTTCTCTGTCCCTGATTGTTTCATAATAATGTCTGTTTTTGTTGCAGATGTTCAGTTTCCTTTGGAAGATAACATTTTCTCTCACAGATCTCTTTATCTTATCATGTCTAATGCTGCTTGTTTTTTGTTATTTTTGTTTTAATTCCCTCAGAGGGTGTTATTAGCATAATTCTTTTTTTAAGCAGGAATTTATAGTTTCAGGATCCAAGGATGTGTCTGTGGACTTCACCTAGGAGGAATGGGTTCATCTAGCTTCTTCTCAGAGGAACCTGTATGGGAAGGTGATGCTGAGAAACTATAGGAACCTGGTTTCACTGGGTAAGAACTTCTTGTAACTCAAAACATACCTATTACCATCTTTCCTACCACCGACAGGTTGGACAGCCTCTGAAATTTTTGAATTTGTACTTGAAATCTTGATCCTGCTGCTGCTGCTGCTAAGTTGCTTCAGTCATGTCCGACTCTGTGCGACCCCATAGACGGCAGCCCACCAGGCTCCCCTGTCCCTAGGATCCTCCAGGCAACAATAGTGCAGTGGGTTGCTATTTCCTTCTCTGATGCATGCAAGTGAAAAGTGAAAGTGAAGTCACTCAGTAGTGTTCAACTCTTCGCATCCCCATGGACTGCAGGGGGAGCCTACCAGGCTCCTCCGTCTATGGGATTTTCCAGGCAAGGGTACTGGAGTGGGGTGCAATCCTGATACTACAGGACATTATTTTAGGGTTGTTCCTTGGTGTCCTCTCAAGGTAAAAGGTCTTTTCTGTAGAGAATAGAAAAATGGGAAATCTCAGAAGCCACACACTCTCAGAAGCTCTGAAGGGGAAGGGATAAGACATGCTGGGAGTGATTTTTATGCTCACTTCAGAACTCAGATATAGTGTTTTTCTTCCCGAGCAGGACATCAGCTTTCCAAACCAAATGTGATTTCTCAGCTGGATTGAGAACTGAACCTGATGACAAAAGAACATTCTGGGTGCATCTCCCCAGGTAAGGATCAGGCTGCAAAGACTTGTTTTATGAGTGTCACCTTGGGGAGAAACCACTTCAGAGGTCCCTGAATCTCTTGAGACCTGTACCATTTGCTGTGTATTGAGTCATTGAGTCATGTGTTACAAAAACCTTCTCTAGTATGTAACTTTTTTTTTTTTCTTCTGATGATTGGGACCATTTAGTTTTCCGATGTTTATTCTCCCATTTGAGTTTGATGCTTCCCGCCTTGTTCTCCTACTTTTATGATTTTAAGCATTTCTTGAACCTCTACCTAGTTTCCACATTTTCTATTTTCTGTGTCAGTTTCAACAGTTTTGTCTCTCTGGACTTTGTATTTGTTTGACAGTGTGAATATATACTCTATGTCCTCTGTGTGGTTTACTGGGTAGCACTTGGTCCTTCACATGTGACTGGATAGGTCTTCTTTGAGGTTACTGGGTGGTGTGTGTGTTTTACAGGTGGACCCTGCTCGGCTTTCCACTTTTTCTCTTCTTCTGTGTAACTGGGTCAGACTAGAAGGATAAAGTCGAGTTCATGCATGTCTTTTGCTTTCACAATAAAGCCTCCTACCCATAGGCCTTTGATCTCTTGGTTCACTGTTGCTCTCTGCTCTGGTAATTTTGATCAACCTGACAAGTGGATTCTCAGACTGTAGTTTCCTGTCCTCTGTCTCTCATTGCTTCCAGGCCATTTTGTCTGGGATAAGAAATGGGATCAGTGAAAACAAAGTCTGAGTGGCTACAAGGCCTTTCCTCCTGCCCCATTTCAAGCAGTTCAACAGATTCTCCCCTACCTGCCTCTGCCACTAGTTCTTATCTTCAAGGAATGGGTGTTTAGGAAAGGGTAAGGCCCTTTAGGATTCTCTTCCCTAAAGAGAAAAAGCACAGACTCCTTGGGCAGAAGGGAGGAGCTTTGAGATTGTGTCATTCTCCCTTGAGAGTTTAAGTTTCAAGTATGTTCTGATATTTTATCTTCCAGACAAGTATGTACCCTACATACATTAGTTTACTTAGTCCTTATGAGATTATTTGCATCCTCATTTTATATCTGTGAAACTCAGATTCAGAGAAATAAGTAAGTACTTAAGATGTTAAGTGTTAACAGCCAGTGTTTAAACCCAAGTTTGTCTGCCTCCAGGGTAAACAATCTTTTCACTATGTCAGATTATGATGTTTTATGAAGATTTAATATCAGAATTATAGGCAGCCTGCAGGAGAGAAGAAACTGCTGATAAATGTACCATGGCTTTTTGATCTGCCTCTAATCCCAACTTGCCTGTATATCTTCCCTTAGTTCCATCTTCCCTATTTAGCCTTGCCCAGCAGTCAGTGATTTCAGTATCTGTCCCTCCTGCATAGGCTCACTCTTTCCTCTGCTTACCCTGCTTCTAGTTCCCCTGTTATTTATGAGTGGCTCACTGTTCTTTCCTTCCCTTCCAATTATCTTCCTAATTATAGGGACATCCTTGGAAGCTCTCAAATGTGCCATATAGCTATTCTCAGTTGCATTCTCTCATTCCCATCTTATACAATCTCCTAGTATAGAAACAATTTTGAATTTTTATTTTTTTCAGACTGGAAGAACAAGACTTGAAACAAAAGAGTCAACTACGAAGCCCAAGTTACTGAAGATTTATCTTATGGGTAATAATGGAAAGGGAAGGTCTCTGGCATTCTTCTTTAGGGGAAACCTGGGAACCTGATAATTGGTTAGAGGGGCACCAGGAAAACCAGGATAGACATCTGGGCCAAGAGCACATTACCCATAAGGAAACCCTCACTGAGCGAAGGACATGTGGAGGTAATGAACTTGAAAGATGTTCCAGTCAGGGTTCAATCATTGATATACAGCAAACTATTCCTGTGGGGAAAAGTCCTCACAATTGGAATTCACATGGAAAAGACACTAAACAAAATGCTGAATTAATTAAAACTCAAAGAATGTTTGCAGGAGAGAAAGTGTATGAATGTAATGAGTGTGGGAAAACCTTCAGCCAGAGTTCGTCTCTTCTTAAGCACCAGAGAATTCATACGGGGGAGAAACCCTTTAAGTGTAATGTATGTGAGAAGCACTTCATTGAACGTTCCTCACTTACTGTACATCAAAGAATTCATACTGGAGAGAAACCCTACAAATGTAATGAATGTGGGAAAACCTTCAGTCAGAGCATGAACCTTACTGTTCATCAAAGAACTCATACAGGAGAGAAACCATATCAATGTAAAGAGTGTGGAAAAGCTTTCCGCAAGAATTCATCCCTTATCCAACATGAAAGGATTCATACTGGAGAGAAACCCTACAAATGTAATGAATGTGGTAAAGCTTTTACCCAAAGTATGAATCTCACAGTGCATCAAAGAACTCATACAGGAGAAAAACCCTATGAATGTAATGAATGTGGAAAAGCCTTCAGTCAAAGTATGCATCTTACTGTACATCAGAGAAGTCATACTGGAGAAAAACCCTATGAGTGTAGTGAATGTGGAAAAGCTTTTAGTAAGAGCTCAGCTCTTACCCTGCATCAGCGAAATCATACTGGAGAAAAACCCTACAAGTGTAACAAATGTGGGAAATCCTTTAGCCAAAGTACATACCTTATAGAGCATCAGAGACTTCATTCTGGAGTAAAACCTTTTGAATGTAATCAGTGTGGGAAAGCTTTCAGTAAGAATTCATCTCTTACTCAACATCGGAGAATTCATACTGGAGAGAAACCTTACGAGTGTATGGTATGTGGAAAACATTTCACTGGGCGATCATCCCTTACTGTACATCAGGTTATTCATACTGGAGAGAAGCCTTATGAATGCAGTGAATGTGGAAAGGCCTTCAGCCAGAGTGCATACCTTATTGAGCATCAAAGAATTCATACTGGTGAGAAGCCCTATGAATGCGATCAGTGTGGAAAAGCCTTCATTAAGAATTCATCCCTTATAGTGCACCAGAGAACTCATACAGGAGAGAAACCCTATCAGTGTAATGAATGTGGAAAAGCCTTCAGTCGGAGTACAAATCTTACACGGCATCAGAGAACTCATACATGAGGAAAACATGGGACCCTTCATTATGGTTAACTCTTCAGTGGTAATCAGATAAGTCATGTAATATAGAAACCTAATAAATGTAATGATTCCAGTAATTTTTTAGTTGAAGTATAATATACCATGTCAGAAAATACAGACCACTGCAGAGAAACCACATAAAAGTGGAGAGAAATCTTGATTCAGAAAGTAAAACTTACTTTATACCAGAAGGTTTAAATAACTAATGTTCTAAGCAGTGAGGATTCATGCTGAAGATAAGTTCTATTGTATTATACTGCAGATTCTCCTTTGGACATCAGCGACTTCACACTGGAGAGAAAATGTGAGAGTGCTTAACTGGACAGCCCAAAGACCTGGTATGTAGTCCTGATCTGCTACTAACTTGGACAAGTCACTTACTTTCACCAGGTCCCAGTGTCCTTATTTGGTAAATGAGGGATTTTTAGGTTTAGAAGGCTCTAAGACAACTATAAGCTTTAAAATTCTACAATCCCATAAATATAATGAATGCTTGAAAATCCTTTATTTGTCCCCATCTTATATATGTTGTCTAGATGCTCCTAGTCCACAATCTGGTTTCCCTGAATCTGTTGAGTCAAAATTTTGTACCTCCACCAACTTCTATGATGGTTCCATGTCCTCCCCTACACCCTTTTATTTTCTCCTCTGAAATATTGGCTGGTTGCTACCAGATGACAGAATAATTGTACAGATCTTAATACAATAGCATGCTGTTTTAATGCTCCACTAATAGTCATTAAACTATTATTAATAAGGTAATTATTTAGAAAACAATATAACAAATATAGTCTTAGAGTACATAGGGTTCAAACACATCTTTGGATTGTACTCTTTATCAAAGTGGAAAGGAGAGGAAGCTTAACACTAACAGACATGAAAATCTGATGTTATTAACAAAATCTTTGCAACTTATAAAATATTCAAAACAGTCATAGGGAGAGATTTTATAGATCTATAGTTATGAGAGTAGTTAAAGCAATTTCATTTATAGGTGATAAATATGATTAGGAAATCAAACTGAAAAAGATAGTCTTTGTTTTCCTAGGGCTAAACTAAGAAACTAGCAGTGGAATGGGAGAGAAAAGGAAGAATTCAAGCATATCATAAGGCAGAATCTAGGTATAATGGTAATCAATTAAGTGTGAGCACTCAGATTTATTTAGGTCGATGGCTGCCATAATTAACAAAAAGTTGACTGACTTTGTGGGGCAATTATGAGTTTGGTCTGAGGGCATTTTATGAGTTAGTGGTATCCAAATGAAGATCCTGATAAGCAGTTGAATAAGTAGAAGGGTGGTGATAAAGGGGTATTCTGGGAGTACTGTCTTTAAATGCAGTAAGTGGGAGGCTAAACTAAGAAGCTTCGCTGGTAGCTCAGCTGTTAAAGAATCTGCCTGCAATGAGGGAGACCAAACTCAGTTTGATCCCTGGGTTGGAAAGATCCCCTGGAGGAGGGCATGGTAACCCACTTCAGTATTCTTGCCCATGGACCGAGGAGCCTGGTGGGCTACAGTCCATGGGGTCATAAAAAGTTGGACATGACTTAGCACACACAAGTGGGAGATGTCAAATTAGTAGAAGCTGAGGAGAAAAAACAGGCAAAAAAAATGAAATGAAAAACAGAAAAATCAGGAGAAGGTGGTGGCATAGAAGTAAAAGAATTTTAGCATAGGGATAGATTTTCAAATTCTACAGTAAGGTAAAAATAGAAAATGGCCTTTGGTTTTGATAATCTCTAACTTTTAGTGGGTTGTAGAGTGAGTTAAAGGTTGAAAAGGACTTAATAGCTTGATTGACAAAGGAGAGACTTAGGAAGGTAACTAGAGGGAGACTGTGGTTGAGAGAGGGAAAGCTTTTGGCTACAAATAACAGAAAGCCCAAATAACAATGGCTTGCAAGCAAACAGGGATTTTTTTTTTTCCCCCATAACTAATCTGGAGGTGGTTGGCATTGTTTCAAAGGCAAAATAATTCAGTGCCTTGAGTGTCATGACTTTTTCATCATGTTACAGGATGGCTCTCATAGTTCAGGTAAAATATCTGCATTCAAAGCAGGAAGAAAGGGGGTGGGTAGCACCAGCAGCATCTGTGCCTTTTATCAGAAAAGGTTTTCCCAGAAGCCCTCAGCAGACTTCTGATTACATCTCATTGACCATAGCTGCTGTGTTGCATGGAGGATAGGAGCGAAGGAGTCTGAAAAAAATAGCTCTTCCAGCCTCTGTAGTGGAGTTTAGGCAAGCAAAGGGGGGATTGAGAAAGGTGTTGATTTAGCCAACAAATAATCTGCCGGGAGCATTTGTATGATTTAAGGCAGAAGAGCATGTTTATCACTGCATGGGAGAATCTGAAAGTGCAGAGAGGAAGGAATGTGCAGTTCAAAGTTGGGGAATCAGATCTAGGGCAGAGGCAGAGGCCAAAGGGACCTTTTTCAACAGGAGGAAGGAAACTTTCCACTGGGAGAGGGGTGATCAAGAAACAATGGGTACAGAAGATATTTCTGGATAGCAATGGAGGAGGTTTCCCATGGATTCTTGAGTGTTTGGAACTACAGCAGTTTGATCTCTATGGGCTACAGGACCTCTACGGAGTTTAAAAAAAAAAAGGCAAGGACTAAGGGGGAATGAAACACTGAAATTAATTATAACCTCAGAAACTTAGATTTTAAATAATGTCTCTCCCTTACACCAGCTTCTTCCTTTCCCTTCATATATTTGTTTTTCTTGTTCCCCACCTGATTTCAAAAGATAGAAATGAAGGGGAAGAAGCAAGCAGAGAGGCAGAAATAGATGAAAAATGAAAAAGTAGCAAAATTAAAGGCTCAAAGGGAGGCAGAGGATGAGGAGGAAAGGAAGAATAAAATGTACTGAAGCCTATAAGATGGATGTGATAACCCAAAATTGGTAAAATATTAACCCTTAGGGGGAGCAGCAAGAGAAATGGGTCAGGTAAATGAAGGTTTCACTTTTTTAGGAGTTTTGGAAGCTCCGGGTCCTCATATGTCAGTGCTCAGCCATCCTGGGCAACAAGGAAAGAGGAAACTTCTGCACCTTTCTTCTACTAGCAGGGGCAGGATTCTTGGTCCCTAGACATGAGACCTTGGGCAAGGCACTTAATATATTGCTGTCTCAGTTTTCTTATTTGTTAACAGTGCAGACCTTATAGCTTTGGATTACATTCAGTACTAATGTAAAATGCTTAGTGCCCAACACATATTTAGTGTTAAATATTCTATTATCATTTTCATATATAGGAACAATATCCAAGCTTGTTAGCATGGCATCCAGAGCCTTTAATTATCTCAATTATCTTGGACTTTCAAAGCAAATGCCTTGTAGGAAGGTTATATAATTGTAGGAGGCTCTCTCCTCCTTCTGTTACCTCACTGCTGTAATAGCCTTCTAACTCTTTCCCTGTATTAGCTCTAGCCCCACCACAACCTTTTCTCCCTAAAGCAGACCAGTGATTCTGTCAAAGTGTATTCAGCCATACTCTTTTGCTCCAACTCCTTTGATTGTTTCCTATAGCATATAGAATAAATCCAAACTTTTTACCATGGCCTTCAAGCCCTAGTCCCTGCTAATCTCCTCTCCCACCCTCCCTTGTTGACTGTGCCTTCTCCTGTCATACTGGCCTTGTTAAACCACAGATTCACCAAGCACGCTTCCATCTGTGGTCAGCATTTCTGTTCTCTTCCCAAATTTTCACATGTTTTCCTTCCTTACTGCATTCAGATCTCTGCTCAAATGATACCTCCTCAAAGAGAACTCAAAATACTACTTAAAATAATCCCCACTTCCCAACCCAGTCACACTCTAAACCTAACCTTCTAAGTGTGTCACCGGTTCAGTCATTCAGTCGTGACCGACTCTGCAACCCCATGGACTGCAGCATGCCAGCCTTCCCTGTCCATCACCAACTCCCGGAGCTTGCTCAAACTCATGTGCATCAAGTCGGTGATGCCATCCAACCATCTCATCCTCTGTCGTCCCCTGCTCCTCTTGCCTTCAATCTTTACCAGCATCAGAGCCTTTTCCAATGAGTCAGTTCTCCCCATCAGGTGGCCAGGGTATTGGAGCTTCAGTATCAGCATCGGTCCTTCAGTGTGTCATCACTACCTAATAAAATATTTTCTGTTTATTGAGTACTACCTCTAGTAGAATTCAACCTGCACCACTGCTGTTGTTGAGTTGCGCAGTCGTCTCTCTTTGCTACCCCATGTACTGCAGCATGCCACGGTTTCACTATTTCTCCAGCCTTTAGAACAGTGCCTGACACAAGTAGACACTCCAAAGGTGTCTACACAATGAAATCGTCAATAAAAACTAAAACAGAATGTCATAAGTAAACACTGTCATAAGTAAACAGATGTGGCCAACTGTTCGTTAATTGACAAATCTCAGGTCCCATTATTGGCCTTTTGGGGGGGCGGGGTGTGGGAGGGGCATAAACTTAAAATGGTTTCATGTTTACTTCCCGAGCTCCCACAAAATACATATTCAAAGGCAACTAAATCTCTCCAGATGGAGTTGGCCTTTTTGGCGTTGCCCGCCTCCGCAAAATACTGTTCACAAAAATAGATACCACCTCTCTAAACAGCACCCGACTGCACAATACAAACTCCTTGGCATCCACGCTCCTCGCCAAGACGTGGAGAACCAAACTGACTCCACCCCGTGGGCGTTCCTCGCGCCACGCCCTCCGTCCTGCGGCCCCGACTCCGTCCCCGCCGAGCCCCGAGCCGCCGCAGCGCCCCCGCAGTCCTCGGCCCGCGCCTCCGCCGACCTGGCCCCGCGTCCCCCTCGCCGCCCGCGCCGCGCTCCCGCCCAAGCGCCGGGGCCCACGTGGCGTCTTCGCGTCCCCACTGCCTTGTCTAGTCGTCGCGCGGGCCTCACTCGGGGACGCGCCTTCTGACTCGTCTCCTGCCGAGAACCCGAGGGGCGTCCGGGTCCCGCGCTCCTCGTCGCGTCGGGCGCCGCTCCCCCGCAGTGGCCGCCGTCATCCCTTCGTCAGCTCTCCGCCGGTCTGCGTTCCTCCCGCTGACGAGACGGAACCCAAGCTGCACGTGGCGACTAGCGCGGGGGGCTACCTGCTGGGGGACGCCGACCACCAGGCGCGTCCCTGGGAAATGTAGTTCCGGCCCCGAGGCCGCTCCGGCCCGGGCCGGGTGGGGCCGGGCCGCCCGCGCAGGCGCGCGACGCACTCTCCCCGCCCGGCGCGGAGGCCGGCGCTCGCTGCCGCTACGCCTTCTGGGAAGTGGAGTCTGCGAAGCCGAAGCGCGGCCGCCCTTGGACCTGCGAGGATCCTGCCGAGCCGGTCCCTCGGCGGCGCGCATGCGCAGTTCCGACCGGACTGCAGACCAGCTCATTGTGTTCTGCCTGCGATGTGGCGGTGTGGATCTCACCGCTGGCAGAGGCTCCTCGAAGGGCAACCCAGTGGTGACTAGGCACGGTGGCCAGAGCCGTATCGGGAGCGCGGGAGCCGCCGTGGGGTGGTGGAGCCTGGTGGGAAGGGCGGGTGAAAACCGAGTGGGTCTGGGTCGTGGTCCGTCCTGGAGGGCGCTGATCTGACGCCCCAAACTTCCCTGGATGTATGGCCGAGGTTAGCTTCCCAAGACAAAAAGGCCAAGTGTGGGCTCTCGGGTTTAGAGTCCGAATCCGCGGGTGCATGTGGAGAAAGATGCGGTCCGGGTCACTGGCTTGTGATTTGGAACCAACTCCTATAATCCCGTGTACGCTCGGAGGTAGGTGCTGCCGGTGTGGTTCGGATCCGTGCATCCGGAACTCGCTGAGGCCGGGTCTGCAGCTGCGCAACCACCGCAGCAGCTCCCCAAGGGACCTAGTTGAGAGGCAGAGGGCCGGTGGGTGGGCTGTACGATTAAAATTCGTTGCGCCCAACACCGCCACCCGACCCCACATATACACTGCTTCTCGCCCACCTTTTCACTCCAGGTCATCCAAACCGGGTTCCAGAGAGGGCGAGGCCTGAGGCTAGAGAACAGCATAGCCTGAGAGACGTCTCAACAGTGAAGATGCAGCTTTCTTAACTTCTTTTTCGAGGAGAAGGAAGACGACCCTCCTTCCCTACTTCCTCTACTCCCTTCCCAGGATTAGGCAGGTGTCCAGGCAGGAGTCACACTTTTCTTGAGATCTCCCAGCATAATTTAAGGGCAAAAGGCCAGAGGGTGTGTAAAAAGTGTGAGATCGGGCTGGAGGATGCTTTTTTCAAGGAAAAGTCAAAGTATTTAAGATACAGAAGGAAAGATACTGAGAATTTGACTCCGATTGCTAGGGGGAAATTGATGGGTGATAGTGGCAAGATGAGCTATTCCCTTTACAGTGGAGGCCAGCAGAAATATCCCCAAAGAGGAGAGAGGATTGGGAGCAAATAGGGACTAAGAATTCACTGTTTGGGGTATTGGAGGATTCCCAGGGTGTGAATGCTCAAAGCCCCCCTCTGGACTGCTGTGTGATATCTTTTGACCCAGTCCTCTCCTCATAAACAGTAGATGGTGTTTCCAGCCTGAGGATTTCCACTCTGCTTGTCTCTATAAGGGCTCATCCGAGAAGAAGGAATGGCAGTCAGGTGCCTGCCCACCGTGGTCCAGGTGAGTGAGGGGTCACTGTGGGCTTCCCCCTCTAAATTGCCTTAGATTTGAATGTAATGGCTGAAGAGGGTGGACATGTTTCTTTCCCCTGACCAGAAACTTTTTTCCTAGTCCACTCACTCAGGAGCCTGAGCCACTTGCTTCTTTCCCCATGCTTTCTGTGCTCCCGTGCTGGGTTCATTCTGGTGGTTGTCAGAGCTCAGGAACTTGTTACTAAAGGTCATATAAATGACACAATTGGACATGAAACCCAGATTGGTTCCGAGTGGAAACCTGCACTCTTTCCGCTAGCAACTAAAATTAGGGGTCTAAAGTGGTAAAAGCAATGCCTTACACAGGGATAGAAGAGTGAAGTTGGAGTGCTTTCTTAGGAAGGTAGGATTCATTGGACACTTTTTTCCAATGGTATTTGGCTTTTTACTTCAGAGGAGTGTTGGTTACCAGTGAAATCTTTCAAATGATATGTTTTCACTTTCAATAAATTATTAAAAAACTTTGAGCAGTGCTAACTTTTTTAGAAAAAGGATATGGACTCCACTTTGAAGGAGACAGCATTCATTTGAGTGTATAAATTCTGATGAGTTTGGTGAATTTGTTCTAATTCATTCACATGTAAACCTGTCCAGGGAAGAAATCTGAGGCAGAAATCACTGGAAGAGTTGAGCAGCTGACTGAAAGTACTGTGTCAACCCAGTCCCAGCTTACTGGTTGTTCACCCTTCTCCTTGATTTCTAGCTTGTCTTTTAGAGCCCACATCAGGCACCGGTTTTCCTTTGAAACCTTTCTTCATGGTGCCAGTCCACTGTGATATTTCCCTTCCCTAGTCTTTTCCCCAAATTCATTATTGGTGTCACACAGTTGTCTTGGGTTTACAGGCTGCTATACTTTTGGTTGCCTTTCAAAAGACCTATGTTAGGGGTGTAAAATGTGCCAAATACTATGTTCCATGCCTGTGATAAAAAGGTGAACAATGGTCCTGACAGATTGATTAATGGATTCAGTCAAACGGGTGTTCCTTGGTTCAGCCTGCTCTGTGCAAGGCTCTGGGTGCAGGTAACAGAAACCCAACTCAGCCTAAGCAAAAGCAGACCTTTATTGGAAGGAGACTGAGTATTACCCAAAGTCAAGGCAAAAATGCAGCTGTACTTCAGCTATGCAGGGAAGGTCTAGAATAATCTGAAAGTCCTTTCTCTTGGACCCTTCGCTTTCATCTCTGTCCTCTACTTAACTTTTATTTCTCAGTGCACACCAGCTCCCTTGGCCTCTTGTCCATAGTTTCCAAAGAAGGGGTGAGTTGTGATCAGAGGGAATAAGGTCGCATTGTTCAGAAGGACTGTTTCCATGGCAATGGTGTGTGTGTACTGAGGGTGAGCAGGTGAACAGCTGAAGAAGAACAGGAATTGCTGAGTAACACATATATAGTGGGTGCTGGGTACATGGGCGATGTTCTCAAAGACATGATGGCAAGACAAGGGAGAAGTAGAAATGGTCCATAGCTTCTTGGAGTTAACAGTCCAGTGGGGGGAATAGAAAGTAAACCAAAACTCAGTAAAGTGAGGCAGTGCTTGAATGACCCTGTGCAGATGATACGGGAACAGTTGAGGAAGGATGCTAAGATGTAATATTGAAGCCAAGACCTGGCTATAATTGGTCATAGGGGTGGGGATACAGGCAGGGCTGTGGCAATTTGATGGAGCTGGGAGAAAATGTTTTGGACAAAATGAACAGCTACTGTGAAGTCCCAGTGCTGAGGAAGAGAATCTTTTCCACAAGGTCTTTTTCTTCAGAGTGGGAAACAAAGTCTGATAAAAGCTCGACCCTGAGAGACCCTGAGGAAATGCTTCCCTTCTCACAGAAAACCAGCCCCCTCTGTGCTAACAATCCCGCAGGTCTCAGCCAGCTCCTGGTTGAAGCCTTTCCCAGAGAGCCACATAAGGGAGAAGCCCCCAGTCAACAGGGATGGGTTTGCCCTTACAGGAACCAGTGACCTTCAAGGATGTGGCCGTGCTTTTCACCCCGGATGAGTGGGCGCAGCTGAGTCCTGCTCAGAGGGCCCTGTACAGGGATGTCATGCTCGAGAACTACAGCAACCTGGTGTCCCTGGGTAAGTGCGAGCCTCTGGAGGCTCATCTTCACATTGGGGCATTTCTTTGGAATCCTTGAACTGATTCCATACAGAAGTTTTGATTGGGAGTGAGCTGTTCTAAGGATGTTATGCCAGTGCCTATGCTTTGTGACCTGGGCACAGGGCTCTTTGGAGTCTAAGAGCAGATGTCTCAGAGGTGACTAGAAGTCAAATCCTCCCTCCCTCCTAGCAGAGAGAAGGACAGGAGCAGATTGGCTTTGTCACTCCTGAACCATCTTTTCCTCCTCCTGGGAACTCTTCTCTACCCTGGACCCCTACCTATCACGTCACCTTTTCCAGGAAGTCCCAGGTCTCATCCTTGCAGTGATTTTATCTCTGGTGTGAACAGATGTGGCCTTTTTTTTTTTTTTTCCCCCCTCAAAAACAGGACTCTTAGGACCCAAACCAGATATGTTTTCCCAGTTGGGAAAAGGGGAAGAGTGGATGCCAGAGGACTCCTGGGGAGGCTTCTGTCTTGGTAAGCATCCTGCATGTGGGAGGCGTTGGGAGCGACTCAGCATGTACCCGGGCCTGGGGACTGAGAAACCAGCCTCTTTTCCCGTCACACTCACCTCAGTGCTGTGTTGCCACATTTGTCCCTGTGTGCATTTGACACTCCTTTCTTGTGGCAGCTTGTGCCTCTCTGGACCCTCCTTCTGTGCGTTTTCTTCCTCTGCTGGGCGTAGATGGCAGCGCTGTGCCACACACTGTGTGCCCTGTTGTTCCCTAAGCACCGGACCGAGCACCAGGTTACGCACCGCTGAGCCGCTTCTGGTCCTCGGGGCCAGTCTCTGTGTGCCCACCGAGGATATCTAGCTCTTCGAGATAAACTCTGCAGGTTGCGTCAACCACCTTCGTGTTTGTTCCTTCTCATGTACCTACACCCAGTGTTTTCTTATTCTCCAGCTTCTGCTGGGGCTGTGCTGGGCTGTGAGTACCATACAAGCATAGCCAGATTTAGTGCGTGTTTTGTTTTGCTCATACCCAGCAAAGTGCTTGGCACCCAGTAAGTGGCTAAGACTTGTTGCCTAGGGATACAGAGAGCACCCTAGTTTAATGGCTGTTACTTGTTTTGAGGAACCCATTGGATCTGGCAGCTCAAGAGCGGGAGCAGGGGTACCTCTCCCCACATCCCTGAATACTCTAGAGAGCTACTGCCTTATCCAAAACATTACAACATTTTCACTTTTCTGCCAGCATTTTGCCAACTGCAAAATATTTTTAAAAACCTTTGGTTATTGATTTTTCATAGAAAGCCAATGAAGTAGGGAAGACTTTGTATCCTACAGTAAATAATTTTACTTAGAATGTCTATAATCTGTTATAGAATTTAAATGTCTTAACTCCAAAACTCAGTTATCAAAATCTTTTAACTTGCTTCAGTAGTATTCTGAGTTTGTATGTTTATTAATGCCAAAGTAAGGCATTTTTACTGTTTCACTCTTGTATATAACATATACAAGCAGTGTTATAACAAAAAAAGACAGGGTGGGGATTAAAAGAAATTAATCCACTGTCCCAGTACTCTGGCATAATAACATCATTTATTCTTTTTATTTTTCCATTATTCATCACTGACATAAATTCTTTATCGTACTTCTGTGGGGGCAGTTGTGAAACTGAGGAGGACTTTGATGCCTAGAAGGGATTTTAGAGTCAGGTGTGAATAATGACATGGAAATCCAGGGGATCATGATTCAGCCCTTCCCAGACCACAAACGTCTGCTCCAGCACCTCTTCTTTCTGAATTTCCTGGACACCCCACACCAAGAGCTGAGTCATGAAGGATGATTAGTAGTCAGCCAGTCAGACATGGAAAGAAATCTTGTTTTATGTCTCACAATATAGTTTTGAGGTTTGTTTTGTTTGTTTGTTTTTTGTACCATGAGGCTTGTGGGATCTTGGTTCCCTGATCGGGCATCAAACCCAGGCTCCTGGCAGTGGAAGTGCAGAGACCCAACCACTGGACCACGAGGGGATTACCCCAATGAAGTTCCTTCAATTTCCTGTTAAACTTATATTTTTGTTTTTTAATATAACCTCTTTCCTTTCGTTTTTCAATTGCAAATTGCTGCTATAAAAAAGTGGTAGTCATTTCCAAATATTTATTCCCTCACTCTCCAATTCTTATTCTTCTTATTCAATAAATCATTTTTAGTTTAGGTTTTCTTCTTTCTCTTTCACTTCTTAATTACTGGCTAGGACTTAAAAGCCCATATAGAACAATGACAATAGGTTTATCTATGGATTTTTCAAGGAAGAGGATCTAGAACTTTTCTGTTGTTGCATCAGTCACTCTTGGTTTAGACAGACACTTAATTTTCTTCATAGTAAGAAAAAGTCCTTCTGGTAGCTTTCCTTTAAAATTTTTCTCTTCCCTGGGCTGTGAGCTAGTACACACAGGGAGCTGACTTTTGAGCCCTTGTGGATCAGCCCCTTGCTGGGTGATCTCTGGAGATGTGTTAACTGCCTGTAAGGCAAAGATGATTAACTCTACTTACAGAAAAACAAGCTTCTGTGTGGTTAACTAATTTCAACATATGCAAGGCAAGATGAGGGTTAAACCAGCATCACCCTCAAACTGTGTCATTTTCCACCCTTCTCCAAAATAGCTTTACTTATACAGAAATTATTTGCTCAGTAAACCTGAAGAAAACTTTCTCATCCCTTAATTTAAGTAATTTGCTAGTAACTTTTTACATTTTTTCCTTATTTGTTAATCTGTTTATATCTTTTGTTTCTTTTTGTTATATCAATTGCACATTTTGCCCTTTAGCTTTAAATTATCTTTTTTTGAGCTATAAAATGTATTCATTTACAACTGTGTATGGTATTCATCTATAATTGTAACATTTTATATTATATCCTCTTTCTCATTTTTATCTGCGTTTTTTTCTCTCTAAAATTTGTTGAGATGTTTTGTAGAGAATTAGCTCTTATTTCTCTTTTATACTATTATTTTATCTTAACACTTAGCAGTATCATTTCCTTTTCTTTTTAACTTCAGACAGATGTATTTTGATACTGTAATCCTGTCTACAGAACAGAATACATACTATTTTGAACAGTTTGAAGAATAGGTAAACAGCCTCCACACTCCATGAAAGTGAAAGTTGCTCAGTCCTGTCCAATTCCTTTCAACCCCATAGTCCATGGAATTCTCCAGGCCAGAATACTAGAATGGGTAGCCTTTCCCTTCTTCAGGGGATCTTCCCAACCCAGGGATCAAACCCAGGTCTCCCGCATTGTGGGCAGATTCTTTACCAGCTGAGCCACAAGGAAAGCCCAAAAAATACTGGTGTATTTTGAACAGTCTGAAGAAACATGGAAAACAGCCCCCATACTCCATGGTCCAGCTTAAGAAACAAAACACAGCTGCACCTCTGAAGTTTGATATGTCCCTCCTCATCAACTCTTCCTCCTTTCATACGAGAGAGCCCCTAGCTTGAATTTTACGTTAGCGCCAGCACTGGCTCTTTATACCCTTCACCACATTTATCCATTCCTGCATGTATGCCAAGTCACTTCGGTCGTGTCCAACTCTTTGCAAAACCATGGACTGTAGCCCCCCAGGCTCCTCTGTCCATGGGATTCTCCAGGCAAGAATCCTGGAATGGGTTGCCACTTCGTACTCCAGGGGATCTTCCTGACCCAGGGATCGAACCTGCATCTCTTGTGTTTCCTGCATTGGAAGGAGGATTCATCACTGGCACCACCTGGGAAGCCCACATTTATCCATAGCTCTGAGCAATATTGTTTAGCTTTGCATGCTTTAAAGCTTGATGTATGTGTATTATACTATAGATACCTTTCCACAGCTCGCTTTTTTTTTTTACTTTTTGGCCAAACCGTGTGGTATGGGGGTCTTAGTTCTCCCACCAGGGCTCGAACCTGAGCCACCTGCGTTGGGAGCTCAAAATCTTAACCACTGGACCTCCAGGGAAGTCTCACAGCTTGCATTTTAAAAATCCTTGAAATGTGTAGCTTTAGTCATTTTTAACTGCACTTTGTACTTATTCAGTGGCTTAAATCTTAAGCCATTAAATACCTTAAATCTGTTTTGTTGACAGTCTGTAGGTTGTTTCTAGACTTTTTGCTGCTTTTTGAATATTGCTAACCTGGATATTCTTGTACATGCTTCCTTAAATATATGGGCCTTGTTTGGGAGTTTCTTTAGGTGTATTCATAGGTGTAGAAATACTGGGTTTAAGAGTGTATACTTTTTCAGCTCTACTAGATGGTTCCAGATTGCTGATTAAATTAATTGGTCCTACTTATACTAATAGTTAATGCGAGTTCCTTTCACTTGCCAGAGTAACATGAACTTGCCAAAATTCCTGAGAAATGTTACCTCATTATGATTTTAATTGGCATGTCCTTGTTTCCTAGTGGAATTGAACATCTTTTCATATGTTGATTATTTGTGTTCTGTGACATATTCATATTCTTCCTCCATTTTTCTGTTACAGTTTATCTTATTTGCTTGTAGGAGATATTCAGGAATCTAATACTTTATCAATTAATATGTGTGCCAGTCTATAGCTTATCTTTTCTCTTTCTTTACTGGCTGAAATTCTTAATCAGCCTTAGTCTTAATGATCTTTATTTTACTGTTTTCTGTTTCCTTTTAAAATGATCCTTTCTACCCTTATATCTATGAGAGAAAGACTTAATCATGTTTGCTCTTGTATTTCAGCTCACCAGGTCCCATTATGTATTTGTTGAATCAAAGTGTAATTGTTTTCTAACAATATTTACTTTTATCTTTTTTTCCTGTATAAATCTTATCAAAGTTTCCCTTTTTTAACAAATTTTAAATTTAATAAATAAATGTTTAACTTTATTGATGCTTTCTATTTTATCTTTATTTCATTAAATTGTGCTCTTCCTTAGTTCTTTCCTTTGACTTTTTTTTTTTTGCTCTTTATTTTTATTTATTTATTTTTAATTTTCTTTACTTTATTGTGTTGGTTTTGCCATACATTGACATGAATCTGCCATGGGTATACATATGCTCCCCCTCCAGAACCCCCCTTCCTCCTCCCTCCCAATTCCCTCCCCCTGGGTCATCCCGGTGCACCAGCCCTGAGCATCAAACCTGGGCTGGCAATTGATTTCACATATGATAATTAACATGTTTCAATGCCATTCTCCCATATCATTCCACCCTTGCCCTCTTCCACAGAGTCCACGAGACTGTTCTATACATCTGCGTTTCTTTTGCTGTCCCACATGCAGGGTTCTCGTTACCATCTTTCTAAATTCCATATATATGCGTTAGTATACTGTATTTTTCTTTTTCTTTCTGGCTTACTATACTCTGGATAATAGGCTCCAGTTCCATCCACCTGAGTAGAACTGATTCAAATGAATTTTTTTTAATGCTGAGTAGGATTCCATTGTGTTATATGTACCACAGCTTTCTTATCCATTTGTCAGTTGATGGGCATCTAGGTTGCTTCCATGTCCTGTCTATTGTAAACAATGCAGCGATGAACATTGGGGTGCACGTGTCTCTTTCAGTTCTGGTTTCCTTGGTGTATATGCCCAGCAGTAGGCTTGCTGGGTCATATGGTAGTTCTATTTTCAGTTTTTTAAGGAACCTCCACACTGTTTTCTATAGTGGCTGTACTAGTTTGCATTCCCACCAACAGTGTAAGAGGGTTCCCTTTTCTCGACATCCTCTCCAGCATTTATTGCTTGTAGACTTTTGGATGGCAGCCATTCTGACTGGTGTAAAGTGGTACCTCATTGTGGTTTTGATTTGCATTTCTCTGATAATGAGTGATGTTGAGCATCTTTTCCTGTGTTTGTTAGCCATTTTTTTTTTTATTGTTTTTGCCATACATTGTCATGATATCACCATGGGTTTACATATGCTTCCCCTCCGGAACCTCCCTCCCTCCTCCCTCCCCCCCGGGAAATCTCGCTGCACCAGTCCCGAGCATCAATCCTGGGCTGGCGATTGATTAGACACATGACAATTAACATGCTTCAATGCCCTTCTCCCATATCATCCCACCCTTACCCTCATCCACAAAGTCCACAAGTCTATTCTATACATCTGCGTTCCTTTTGTTGTCTCGCATGTTGGGTTCTCGTTACCGTCTTTCTAAATTCCATATATATGCGTTAATATACTGTATTGTTGTTTTTGCTTCTGGCTTACTTCACTCTGGATAATGGGCTCCAGTTTCATCCATCTAAGTAGAATTGCTTCAAATGAATTTTTTTTTAATGCTGAGTAATATTCCATTGTGTATATGTACCACAGCTTTCTTATCCATTCGTCAGTTGATGGGCATCTAGGTTGCTTCCATGTCTTGGCTATTGTAAACAATGCAGCGATGAACATTGGGGTACACGTGGCTCTTTCAATTCTGGTTTCCTCGGTGTATATGCCCAGTAGTGGGATTGCTGAGTCATATGGCAGGTCTATTTGCAGCTTTTTAAGGAACCTCCACACTGTTTTCTATAGTGGCTGTACTAGTTTGCATTCCCACCAACAGTGTAAGAGGGTTCCCTTTTCTCCACATCCTCTCCAGCATTTATTGTTTGTAGACTTTTGGATGGCAGCCATTCTGACTGGTGTAAAGTGATACCTCATTGTGGTTTTGATTTGCATTTCTCTGATAATGAGTGATGTTGAGCATCTTTTCATGTGTTTGTTAGCCATTTTTATGTCTTCTTTGGAGAAATGTCTGTTAAGTTCTTTGTCCCACTTTTTGATTGGGTTGTTTATTTTTCTAGAATGGAGCTGCAGGAGTTGCTTGTATATTTTTGAGATTAATTGTTTGTCCGTTGCTTCATTGGCTATTATTTTCTCCCATTCTGAAGGCTGCCTTTTTGCCTTGCTTATAGTCTCCTTTGTTATGCAAAAGCTTTTAATTTTAATTAGGTCCCATTTGTTTATTTGTGCTTTTATTTCCGATATTCTGGGAGGTGGGTCATAGAGGATCCTGCTTTGGTTTATGTCGGAGAGTGTTTTGCCTATGTTTTCCTCTAGGAGTTTTATAGTTTCTGGTCTTATGATTAGATCTTTGATCCATTTTGAGTTTATTTTTGTGTATAGTGTTAGAAAGTGTTCTAGTTTCATTCTTTTACAAGTGTCTGTCCAGTTTTCCCAGCACCACTTGTTAAAGAGATTATCTTTTCTCCATTGTATATTCTTGCCTCCTTTGTCAAAGATAAGGTGTCCATAGATGCGTGGATTTATCTCTGGGCTTTCTATTTTGTTCCATTGATCTATATTTCTGTCTTTGTGCCAGTACCATACTGTCTTGATGACTGTGGCTTTGTAGTATAGCCTAAAGTCAGGTAGGTTGATTCCTCCAGTTCCATTCTTCTTTCTCAAGATTGCTTTGGCTATGCGAGGTTTTTTGTATTTCCATACAAATTGTGACTTTTTTTGAGTTCATTCTGTTATTTTTCTTTATTTTCAGTATTAAATTTCATCACTATAATACATTTAGTTTAACAAAATTACAGTGTTCATTATGAAAACTGATGGCCTCTTGTCCCTGTTTATCCCCATTCTCCCCTCTTTAGAAATAACCATTTTCTCTCCTTTCAGCAGATTATTTGGTATATTTGCTTCCATGGCTTCAAGGAGTATGTTTATAATGCTACCTATTGACCTCAGTTTTAGGTATTATTTACTGAATTCCTTCTCTTAAAAGTGAGGACTAAACTCACTTCCCCAACCATTCATCTTACTACCTTTTCCATTCCCTGTCTTCCCAATATAGTGTATTTTTGGTCAGAGAAATAGTCAGTGTCTACCTTCTGAAGCACTATTCACAGCTGACCCATGTAGTAATTCTGACTTTTGCCTTTGTTTTCCTAAGCAGTCTTTCATGGGGTTCATTTAGTTTAATTTAATCTCAGACCTTCTCTCATTGTCTGCATCTCTTCTCCAGAAGTTTAGATCAGCAGTCATCCTAACAATTTCATTTTCCTGGAAAGTTCTCTTTTAGAGCAGTCTGACCTGCTCTGTTCTAGCAGGTCCTTAGCCGTCATCCTCCTACAAATCCCACCTTTCCTGGCCGGTATGTCCCACGTCATCCTTTTTCTTGGCTTCTCTCTTCTTTTTGTGGCACACGTCTTTCAATAGCTTCCAAAGAAAGGATGCACGGGAATAAGTTTTTGGTAACCTAGCATCTGTCAATGTCTTTTTATCTTTAGAATTCTGAAGACATTGCTCTAATATTTTCTAGTCCTCAGTCTGATACTGAGAAATCCAAAATCATTCAGGTTCTTCGTTTGTGATCCATTTTTCCTCTCTGAAAGCTTGCAGGATCTCCTCATTTCCTCCAGTGTTTCTCAGTGATGGACCCTGTTATGGTCCTATACTTGGATCCATTCAGCACTGGTGAGCCTTCCATCTGAATTTCTGCCCTGTGGGTCTAGGACATTTTCTTCTAGTATTTTTTAATTTCCACCTTCAGCTTTCTCTGTTTTCTCCTGATGGTATGCCTGATACTTCCTGGACTGGTCTTGTAATTTTAACTTTTATTAAAATTTCCATCTTTGTGGATTCTTTTCTTCTACTTTTTGACAGGTTTCTTCAGTTTTGACAGGTGTCTTCCATTTCATCTATCGGATTTTTAAAATATCTTAACCGGTCTTTCCCTGTCATTTGTCCATTGCCGAAAAATGGTTGTTTCATTTTTCCCCCCTGGTTTTCCAATTGTTTATGGTGGGAATTCTCTGTTGAGGTTTCAAATTCTGCCATCCTTTTTAATTTCCAAGAACTCTTGTGTTATTTGTAAGCTCTTATTCACATTTTACAATTAAAATATTTTACCTCTAAATATAATGATTTTAAAAAACACTTTCATCTCCCTTTATAGGCACTGTGTTCTCACATTTTCTCTTTGATTGTTTAAAAGCCTCTTTTTAAGAGATTTTCCTCAGTTGGGAGAGAGAAGCTCTCTTGCTTCTGTTGAGTTGGGAAAACCTGGGGGCAATAAAGTCTTCCTAAATTGACCTTGGGCTTCCCTCATGGCTCAGACAGTAAAGAATTTGCCTCCAATGCAGGAGACCTGGGTTCGATCCCCGGGTCGGGAAGATCTGGAGAAGGGAATGGCAACCTTCACCAGTATTCTTGCCTGGAGAATTCCATGGACAGAGAAGCCTGGTGGGTTACAGTCCACAGGGTCACAAAAAGTTGGACACTACTGAAACAACTAACACACACAAATTGATCAATACTCCTTATTTTACCCACTGCCACTCCCAGATGTACCTGATGGTGCCAGGTCTTGAAACTTTTGATGATTTGGAGGAAATTGGGTCAGTTTCTGGTCCCTCTCTGGGTGTGACCTCTTGACTATGTTGTATAGGGTTTGGATCTTACTACTTGCATGCCTTGCTTGATACCCTCGAGTTATATATTAATTGTTTAAAACCATACTTTGTTTTTTTTAATTTGGGCCAATGCAGCTATGGGTATTGCTCCTAATTCAGCCCCCATGAAGTGACCTGGGCCCCAGTGAGAACTGACTTGAGGATCCAGTCTTTCCCCATCTCAGTTCATCTTCAGCATGGTAGAATCAGAGTGTGTTTGACCCGTTGTTGATACACAATGAGATAGTATTTTCCTGTACCACAAAACATTAAAAAGCCATTTTTCTCTTATATATAGGTGAGAAGTTTTTATGATCACAATCAAGAAAAGACCTTAATAGACATAGCTGTCTAATAGCTGATACAAAGGAAAGTTAATAATTGTTTTTATTAAACCAGATATTATTATTGTTATTTATAATTATTATAATTATATTTATAATTATTATTTTTGAAGGCTGCTCCCAGATTTTTTAAAGTAGGCTTTTATTGAAGTAGTTCTAACACAGGAAAATACATAAATTATAAGTGTCATTTTTACAATGTAAATACTATAAAAAGTGTAAGTATAACCAGCACCTATATCAAGAAATAGAATGTTACTTGAATACCAGAAACCCCCTCCCATCTTCTCTGTTTCTTTTGTCCTAAAGATAATTACTACCCTGACCATAGCTTTGCTTTGCCTGTTTTAAGATATTTAATAAATGGAATCAAACGTGTCTACTCTTTTGTGTCTGGCTTCTTAACTTCCATGGTGTATGTTTGAGATTCATCCGTGTTGTCATATGTAGCAGTAGTTGGTTCATTCTCATTGAAGTATGATATTTCACTGCGTAAACCTTCCACCATTTGTACATTCTAGTATTGCTAGACCTTTGTTTTATTTCTAGCTTGGAACTATCAGTAGTACTGAAACTATTTTGAACATTCTTGTACATCTTTTAGAGAACATGCATTATACATTTCTCTTAAGCATATAGCTAGGGGTACTAAGTTCATGAGTATCCAAGTTTAATAGACTTAAACCAAATAGTTTAAGTGGTTATACCAGTTTTTACTCTAGCCAGCAGGATATGAGGGTTCCATATCCTCTTATATACTTAATATTGTCATTAAATATTTTCACCCTTCTAGAAGATGTACGGAGTATCTCATTGTATCTCAACTTATGACTAAAGTTGATCATCTTTTAACTTTTTTATTAATCATTTAATATTCTCTTTTGTAAAATTTCTATAAGTCTTTCCCCTCTTTTCTATTTAGTTGGCTAATCTTTCCTCATTGATACATTGTAGGGCTGCATATTTGGGGTTTGCTCCTTTGTCATATAGATATTATTCACATCTGAAATAATGGTGTTACTTGATAAACCCAAGTTCTAAATTTTTAGGGTAGTCCAATTAATCAGGGTCTTCCCCCTATCTTATAGTTAATGCATTTTGTGTTCTACTAAAGACATTTGAAGTCATGGAGATCTTCTGTGTTTTCCTCTATGGAAGATTTATTTTCCGTATAGGTATTCAGTTGACTCAGGATCATTTACTGAAAAGACTATCTTTTTCCCCATTGCATGCAGTGTACCTACCTTTGTCATACATATGATGACTACCTGTGCATAGGTCTGATTCTGGGTCTATAATCTGTTCCATTGGCCTATTTGTATACATACTGGACTTCCTTAAATGATTAGAAGAATTCACTAGTAAGCCATCTGCTTGGAAATTTCTTTATGAGAATTTTTTTTAAATTTTTATTTGTTTTATTTCTGGCCGCGCTAGGTTTTCACTGCTGCATGTGGGCTTTCTCTAGTTGTGGCCAGTGGGGACTATTCTTCATTGTGGTGCATGGGCCTCTCATTGCAGTGGCCTTTCTTGTGGCTCTTAGGCTCTAGAACACGGGCTCAGCAGCTGTGGTACATGGGCTTAGTTGCTTGAAGACATATGGGATTTTCTGGGACCAAGATCAAACCTGTGTACCCTGCATTGGCAAGAGGATTGTTAACCACTGGACTACCAGCAAAGCCCTTATGAGAAGGCTTTAAATTGAAGATTCAATTTATTTATTAGATATAGGACCATTCAGATTTTCTGTGTGTGTGTGTGTGTGTGTGTGTGTCTGTTTTGGTATACTGTACCTTCCTAGAACTTAGTCTTTTAATTTATTGGCATAAAGTTTCCTCATTATGTTATTATCTTATAAATCTCTTTAGAATCTGTTTTGATGTCACCTCTATCATTATTTTGTTAAATTTATTTATTTTTAGTTGGAGGATAATAAATAAATAAAATTTATTTATTTTAATTGGAGCTTTACATTGATGTGTTGGTTTCTGCCATATGTCACCATGAATCAGCCATAGGTATACATATGTCCCCTCCCTCTTGAGCTTCCCTCCCACCTCCTGCCCCATCCCACCCCTTTAGGTTGTCACAGAACACCTGGTTGAGCCCCCTTCATCATACAGCAAATTCCCACCAGCGGTCTGTTTTACATACGGTAATGTTTATGTTTTAATGCTGCTCTCTCAATTTGTCCCGCCCTCTCCTTCCCACACTGTGTCCACAAGTCTGTTCTCTATGTCCGTGTCTCTACTGCTATATCATTCTTGATAGTGGTAATATGTGTCTTCTTTCTTTCTCCATTAGTCTTGATAGAGGTCTGTTGATTTTTAATTAAGTTATTGATTTCTGTTTTTGTTATTCCTTTCTCCTTTGTATTTAATATTCTGTTTTTCTGATTTCTTGAGATTGATAATTGATATAGATAGATATACATTTCCTTCTAACCATACTGTAGCTGCATTTTATGTTTCATGTTTCTATTATCATTTAGTTTACAATATTTTCAAGTTTTGTTGTGATTTCTTCTTTATCAGTTATTTTAAAATGTATGGACTAGTTTTAAAATATCTGTGGATATTCTAGCTACCTTTTTGGTATTTTGGTATTTATTTCTGGTGTAAATCCACTGAGTTCAGAGTACACATTCTGAATGATCTGTGTCCTGTGAAATGTGTTTATTCTACTTTGGTGGTAGTGGTTTAATCACTTAAGTCGTGTCTGACTCCTGCAAGTGGCTTCTCTGTCCATGGGATTTCCCAGGCAAAAATACTGGAGTGTGTTGCCATTTCCTTCTCCATTTTGGTTAATGTTATATATGGACTTAAATATATATATTCTGTCATTGTTGACTATAGTGTTCTGAATATTCAGTATATCATTTAGGTCAAGTTTATCTTATAGCTCAGATCACCCCTATTCTTAATGGTTTGATTTCAGAGTTTTTGAGAATGGTGTGCAAACATATCTATCATTGTTAAGATTTCTTTTTTCCTTTTATTGTCCCAATTTTTACTTTATACATTTTGAAGTTATGTTATATGAAAATGTAGGTTTGTTATATATTCCTAGATAATTGAACAAATCTTTAGTCAATATGAACAATTTAAAAGTCTGTTTTCTCTAATTAAATGAGAATTGTCTGATAGTAGTATAGGTACACCAGCTTTCTTATGGTTAGTGCTTGCTTTATACATCCTTTTCTATTCTTTCTATTTCTGGGTCTGTTCTGGTATTTCTCCCATGATTGGCTTATAGTTGGGTTTTATTTTTTTAAATACCGTCTCACAACCTTAGTTTTTAATAGGATAATTTAGACCAGTTGCTAATATATATAGTATTGGAGATCTGCTATTTTATTATTTATTTTCAATTTTACTCACTTGCTTTAAATCTCTTTTTTGTCTTCTATCTTGCCTTCTCTTGAATCAACTATTTTTATTGTTCTATATTCCCCCATAAGAACTTGTATCTTCTTTAACTGTCTTTTATTGCTAAGTCTAGTAAATAAAACCAGCTCATTACTATCCAAAATGAGTAATTCCCAGGCAATGCTAATAACCTAAAACAATTCTATTTTCTTTCATCTTTTGTGTTAACTTTTCTTATGTATTTTAATTATGTATATGTGTTCAACCTCTCAAGACATTACTAGTATTATTTTGTGCAGTAATATTGTAGAAATGATCTTGTGTATTCATCTATTTCTGTTTTGACTGTGCTGGGTCCTCCTTGCTGCAGAGGCTTTTCCCTAGTTGCAGGAGTGGGGGCTCTTCTTTAGTTGTGGTGCACAGGCTCTCCTGGGCCTCCCGGGTGGCTCAGGCGGTAGAGAATCACCCGCAAGGAGAGAGACCTGGGTTCGATCCCTGGGTGGGGAAGATCCCCTGGAGGAGGGCATGGCAACTCACTCCAGCATTCTTGCCTGGAGAATCCCTGTGGACAGAGGAGCCTGGCGGGCTGCAGTCCCTGGGGTCGCAAAGAGTTGGACACGACTGAACGACTAAGCACAGCACACATCCCTCTCTTCTGCTGTGTCCAATAATATACTGTTAAATCCATCTATTGAGTTCTTTATTTCATTTATTATATTCTTCAGTTCTAGAATTTTCTCTTGATTCTTTGGTTCCAGTTCTCTGTTAAAATTCTCATTCTTATCTTTTTATTGAACATAGTATTCACACTTACTTTTAAACCCCATGTCTGATAACTTTGGTATCTGAGTTCTGAGGATCTCTGTCTATTGTTTGCTTTTTATCTTGATTCAATAATTTCTTAGTACTCCTGGTACTTTAAGAATGAATCTTAGACATTATGTATGAAGGAGTGAATAGGCTCTGGATGATGTTATTTTCCATCCAGAGAAAGCTTGCCTTCCCTCTGGTAGACAGCTGGAGTGAAAGCAAACCTTCCTAATCCATCCAGGCAGTCTTTAGCTGGAGATTGAGTTGAATGTTCATGAAGCCCTTGCTACTGAATTGTAGCCCTCCAGCAGTCCCAACTGAAAGCTTTATATGTTTACTGTGACCACCATCACCCCACCCCGAGAAGGTCTCGAACTCCAGTTTTTGGCTCAACAGTACTATCAGACCATAGAGAATTCTGAATTTCTACTTAGCTTAGTTTCTTGCCTTGAGAAACTTAAGAATTCATCAAATTCTATGAGGAAAAAAACTGGATCACCTCTCTGCATTTCCCTTCTCTCTCGAATGTTGAACTATCAAGTTGGCCTCAAGTGATATCTGATGACTTTAGACAGATTCTTTTTTTCAATGCAGATTTTTTCAGTTTTTTTTTTTTTTTTGGCAATAATGTTGGTCTGCCACAAGGCCACTCTATCAGGTCCAGAAACAAAAGTCAGTTCTTAAGATTTTGAGATTTGGCAAAACAGGTGTTTAAACATTCTTTCTTTTGAGTGAAGATATGTTATTCTAAGCTCACAAGGATTTTAGCCTTGAAGTGCACCTGTTTAACTTTATTTTCCAGATAAGTACGAGGAGATGATGATGATGATGATGATGAGGATGATGATGATAATGATTGTAGCTCTTTATAGATTTTCTGGAAGGAGTAGGAGAAAAAAGTGTTGAGGGAGGCTTGTTCATGATAGGCTTTCCCAGGAATCTTTGCATCGTCTATGTTAATATCAAGTGCTTATCATTGCATTTCTTGGTACAAAGCCTTAAGTCTTAAATAGACAAATGTTCACAAATATGTACCAGAAACTAATGTGCATTCAGAATTCTGTTTGTTAATATCAGGCTACCTTGAGACCAAGTGAGAATGTTGTTTAGCAAGTGTGGAGTTTGTGGGGAGAGGAATCATCTTATCAGACAACTCATGAGACCATGGCCCATATCCCAGTAGCAGAGTCCCATTTCTAATGACTAGTATAGTTCTTTCCCCAAATTCAGGGCCTTGCCTCCAAGACATACTGGATATATCCTGGCAGATCTTCTGCTTTGTCCCTAATTTTCTGTGCTCACGTATATATCATCATGGTACATTTTCCTCATATCATTGTCCCATTCATACAGGTTTGAAGACATTGCTTCCTTACCAGCAGCATGCATGTGTGTGAAGTCACTTCAATTCGTGTCTGACTCTTTGCAACCCTAAGGACTGCAGCCCACCAGGCTCCTCTGTCCATGGGATTCCCCAGGCAAGAATACTGGAGTGGGTTGCCATTTCCTCCTCCAGGGAGCCTTCCCAACCCAGGGATAGAACCGGTGTCATGTCTATCTCCTGCATTGGCAGGCAGGTTCTTTACCACTAGTGCTACCTGGAAAGCCCTTACCAGCAGCAGAAAGTCCTAACTTTATTAGTAGATACCAGTGTTTCACAGCCAGACTTTTTGTTTTCCATCTGAATGCTGAAATGAGTTTACAAAACATAAATGCTGGTTTTAGTAGTTACTCTGAAAGCTGACCTCTTTTTCTACCAGCTGTTGACCTCCAGTTGCAATGATTTCTTAAGGCCACATCTAGGTTATTTTAAAGACCATATCGCTAAAATAGATAAGATACATTTTTTTTTTCCTTATCTGTTAGCATATTGCGGTCTGTATAGGTTTTTTGAGACTTTAAAATTCAGGTAACTTCTCTGTAATCACAAAGAAAATAAATATTTTACTCAGGCCTGTGATTTCTGAATGCCATCTCCAAATTTTCCTGCTTCATACATAGTATATTTGATCAACCCGGTCCTGCCATATCTTCTATCCACCTCTTCTCCCCTTTTTCTATATTCATTTCAAGAAGTCTTCAAAATTGCAACTTCTTTGTTAGCATTATAAACAAGGTCATGTTCTTATCCTAACTAGATGTTTTACTATGATAAAAACAGACTTGTTTATTTTTCATGTCTTTCAGACTGGGTGATTACACCTATGAATAAGAAATCTGTTCTCAAGGCAGATATTCCTGAAGGAGAATTGGGTCAGTGGATGATAAAGGAAAGATTCGCTAGAGATAGTTGCTGGAAATATGATACCCTGTTGGAATTGCAACATGGAGAACAGGAGACAAACTTGCAGCAAGTGGTGCTTGCTCATGAGAAAGCTTTGTCTGTGGTTGGTGACCAGAAATGTGATGAATCTAGGGAACATCGCACCATGAACTCATCTTTTGTTCAAAGTCAGGGATTTCAATCTAGCAAAAAAGCCTTTGAGTGTAGTGAGTGTGGAAAAGTCTTCACGAAGAGCTCAACCCTCAATAAACATCAGAAGATTCATAGTGAAAAACTTAATGCAAATCAGAAAATTGTCATTAAAGAGAAGCGATATGAATGTAGAGAATGCGGGAAGGCCTTTCACCAGAGCACACACCTCATCCATCACCAGAGAATTCACACTGGTGAGAAGCCATATGAATGTAAGGAATGTGGCAAGGCCTTCTCGGTGAGCTCCTCACTTACTTATCATCAGAAAATTCATACTGGAGAGAAACCTTTTGAATGCAATTTATGTGGGAAAGCTTTTATCCGAAACATACACCTTGCCCACCATCACAGAATACATACTGGAGAGAAACCTTTTAAATGTAATATATGTGACAAAGCCTTTGTGTGCAGGGCACATCTTACCAAACACCAGAATATTCATAGTGGAGAGAAACCCTATAAATGTAATGAATGTGGGAAAGCCTTCAATCAGAGTACAAGTTTTCTTCAGCATCAGAGAATTCACACTGGAGAGAAGCCTTTTGAATGTAATGAATGTGGAAAGGCCTTCAGGGTGAACTCTTCCCTTACTGAACATCAAAGGATTCATACCGGAGAGAAACCTTATATATGTAATGAATGTGGGAAAGCGTTCAGGGATAATTCATCCTTTGCTCGACATCGGAAAATTCATACTGGGGAGAAACCTTACAGATGTGGTTTGTGTGAGAAAGCCTTCAGGGACCAATCAGCCCTAGCCCAACATCAGAGAATTCATACTGGAGAGAAGCCTTATACATGTAATATATGTGAGAAAGCCTTCAGCGACCACTCAGCCCTCACTCAGCATAAAAGAATTCATACTAGAGAAAAACCTTACAAATGTAAAATCTGTGGGAAAGCCTTCATCCGAAGTACACACCTGACTCAACATCAGAGGATTCATACAGGAGAGAAACCCTATAAATGTACCAAGTGTGGGAAAGCTTTTAACCAGACTGCAAACCTCATTCAGCATCAGAGACATCATATAGGAGAAAAGTGACATGGAAGAGCCTTGAGACTGAGTGTATTAATTATTGAATGCAGGAGAATCTGTTCTACAGAATAACCATGAAAGCTTACTTGAAGATAGTCATTCTATTACTGAGAGTCAAGGTTCACACTAGTATGGGTTTTGAGACCTTAAGAATGGCAAACACTCTTCATACTTCAGGAACTATCTTGGTTGAATAGCTGCTGCTGCTGCTGCTAAGTCGCTTCAGTCATGTCTGACTCTGGCGACCCCATGGATGGCAGCCCACCAGGCTCCCCCGTCCCTGGGATTCTCCAGGCAAGAATACTGGAGTGGGTTGCCATTTCCTTCCCCCATGTGTGAAAGTGAAAAGTGAAAGTGAAGTCACTTAGTCATGTCTGACTCCTAGCGACCCCATGGACTGCAGCCTACAAGGCTCCTCCATCCATGGGATTTCCCAGGCAAGAGGACTGGAGTGGGGTGCCATTGCCTTCTCTGAGGTTGAATAGCAGTGATATTTAATTAGTCTGAGTTACCAGTATCAGAACCAGAATGGACCTTCATCGACAACATAGAAATTAGTTCACCATTTCTCTTAATGGTGAACAAAAAAGAAAATGGTCTATAAGCATTTTACTTTACTTGTAGGAGGCTTTCTACCTTTAATGGAACCCTTTGTTTTCCTCACCCCCTACTGCTGACACCAGTGTAAAGAAAGTACAGTTATCTATGCGTTGTCACAGGAGTTAAATTATGCTTCCTACCTTCTGCTTCAAACCACCTTTTGCCAGACTTCCCTGGTTCGTATGTCCACTGGCTTCTTACTTGTATTCTCCTCCTGGGATAATTCATTTGAACAGTGTGTCCCTTTTTGATTTAGCAACTCCTAATTGGTAACAACATGGCAATTACTACCACCCAATTTGTCCTTGAAGACTGGTGACTTGACCTCATACACAGTCCATGATTCTGGATATTGCACTAAACCCAGCTTTCAGAACACAGGACCCCTGTCTGGAAGGCAGAGGTTGATCTTAACTCCTGAGTTACACAGTTCCTCTGGGCTTCTGCTTGACTCTGACCCTTGGATAATCCCTAAATTAGGGACCTAGTCTGTGCAGACATTCCCTTCCAGTTGTTCTGCATTGTAGCACTCTACACATGACAGTCAGGGGCATGCTTAACTTTGGGTGTGATGACCCCAAACCTAGAGGTGTTCTGGGCCACCTCAACTTCTGTGACTTGCCATTTCATGATGTGCAGCTGATGAGGTTAGAGCCTCAGGCGAGTTGTCAGAATGCTCTTAACCACTCTTTCCCTTGGCTGGGCAGTCCTCTGTATCCACTGCATTAGAGTATGTTTGTTGAATATTGAACTGCTGGATCCTGGTCCTTGCCTTCCTATTGTCCACTTTTCTGATGGTATCAACTCTGTGTTCCCAGAAGATGGAGAGAGCTTTGAATTTCTGATTGTGCATTTAAAAGTTGTCATTTCCTCTCCACCACCTGGGTATTCTACCATTTAAAGATTACCCCATTCTGACAGTACTGAGCAGCGTGATGATAAATTCCATGGAGTGGTCAGCAGCACTGTGACATTCTCTGGCAGGGGCTGTGTCCACTCCCAGAAGTCAGAGTGATACTCTAGTCCTGCACGTACATTTCCCTCATCATCTTTAATTCTTTAGTGCTGTCAGTAGAAATCACATATAAAATAACATCCATGTGCCTTCAAACTCAGCCCCTCATGGCACCTCCCCTTCCCCATCACAAAGAATGGGGAGCCCACACTGCTGCAGGCTGGCGCATGCTAAGGCCTGAAGGTCGGAGAGCAAGTGACCTGTCGTCTGGGAAGCAGTGTGGCAGGTTCCTGGTCTGTGAAAGTGCTTCCCATCAGTTGGGTGACCTGCCAGCCCCCATGAAAGCTGTACCTCAGCTCCAAGTTACAGGAGAGGATATTCTTTGTGATGGTGGAATCAGGACTTCATGTTGAACATAGACTTGGAAGCTTCCAGTAGCTTTAAAGCCCCAAGTTCTCTAAATTCCACCTAATAAAGGCCACCTACTTGGGTTGGTATCTCCTGTTAGGTGATCAACAACTCACCCTTTCTCCCTGGACGAGCTGCAGGACAAGCAGCATTTCAAGAGGTTGCTTGGAAGCCACCATGCCCTGGGCCCACACATGTTCCTCTGTAGCTTCTCATGGCTGGCAACCCCAGATCCAACAATAAACTTGGAAAACTGCTTACCGCTGCAGAGATCTGCTTTCAGCACTATCCCTGTGTCCCCCTCCTTACCTTGAATCCCTCACAAGAAACACGTTTCTCAGCGGAGTTCTCCCTTTTGTTTCTAATAAGAGCTGTTGCCCCTTGGTATGTGCTTGCCGCTGGGCTACGGTTCCTGCTGCCACTCATCCCAGCGACTCCCGCAGCCGCTGTCCTGCCAGCAGTAATGCAGGCTGATTGCCCTCCGGCCAATGACAGTCCACTTCCCCTGAGACTGCTCCTGTCAGGCTTGAGTCTTCATGAAAGATGACCTCTGACATGACTAGTCACTCCCTCGTCTGGGAAGGCAAAATTAAATGGCCTATTAGAAATGCCTGAGCCGACTTGAATGTATTTATGATTCTTCTGACCCGACTATTAGCAGTGACTTTATCCTGCCACATTATTAACACCTTGTGTAGGACCTTCTCAACTAAGGGAGCCAAAAGGTGCCTGGGTGCTATTTTGTACTTTTAAAATCTGAAGTAGTATGACTCTGCACACTAGCAGTCTGACCTTTGGCTTAACCCCAAAAGTACATTTTTGGAGAACTCTGACTTAGAGTCCCTCAGCCACCTTCACTTCTGCCAGCCAATCTGCATGGCGTTAGAAAAGAGTTGAGCAATCACTGACAGGGACTTTTCTTTACCCAAGCTTCCTAGGTGGAGCAGTTCATTCTGCAACTCGCTTTTCTAGTTTTGCTTATAGACAGTGTGACAGATGAGGTTCACTGGGACCCTCCATCCTCGGCACATCCAGCCCATCCCTCACTACTCCCTGGTGGCACAAACACTTCCCAGCACACCCCCGTCTATACCATCTCAAGACAATGAGTCTCAACATGTGGCAGAGGAAGTGCTGAGCCAGTGCACCCATCCCATTCAAGTGGACTCTAGGAAAAGGACACAGAAGCAGACCTAGAACCCACCTCCCACACCAGTGCTTTCCTAGGGCACTTTGGAATTGCCCAGTGAATTTTGGAATTGCCCTTGAAAGTACCAATTCTGCTCTGGCTGGGGAAGGGTTTGAGTAGAGAATTAGCTTGTAGACTTTGTTATATTCTTCAATGTCTCCAGGCTCCCATGAATAGCTACTGAAAGTCCCAGCTCCTAAGGGAAAAATAATTTCTCCAAGTTTCCCCACTCAAATTCTCTCATCAGGACCACCTCATCGCCAGCTGATTCATTTTACACCTGAGTTCTCCCTGGTAAGTTTGCCTAGCTTAGAGAGCAGCACCTCATCAAGATGTTGGCTTTCTCCACATTCAGTGACTGCTTTTAAAATGGCACCTTAACTTTGCAGCAGACTAGGGCTTCCAGCCTCAGTCTTGGGACAAATAGCGCTAAACTGCATGCATGCCTTTGGCTGAGAAAACAACCATGTTTAGTTCCCTACACGTGAATGTAATCTAAGAGTGCACAGCCTCTAGCTGTCTTAATTCTTTCCCCTTCCTTCCCCTCTTTGTACTTTGCCCTACCCGCCCTTGCTGGATTAGCCACCAGGACAATCTGGAAATAACCACTCCTACCTGCTTTATCCTGCAGTGGGAAGGTGCCCACCTCAACTCCTGCAAAACATATTTTGGATCCTATTTTTACTTTTGATATCTTAATATCAATTTGTGAAGGGAAGAAAAATAGAAGGCTCTACTATTTCCATCACTCAAGGACATCATCGTTGTGCTCATGATGGTTCTCTGCCCATGTCAGGGTTTGGTTGTATGGACGTGTCCCTCCTTGTTCTTTGTCTTACCCTGTACACCGCACATCACTGTCCTCAGAAAAAGAAAAAAGTTTCCATAAGAATTATTAATCAGTGTGCCTTTCTGAAAATAAGTGAGAAAAGTATGCAGTGTTTAAGATGTGCAAGCCGCCTGGTGATCTAATCAGATATTACTAAGAGTGGCTAGAAATCTTGCTTCCAAGTGTGTTTACCTTTTTATGGCCAATGTGGTCCTAACTCCCTGCGCTGACTATCTAGACCTGACCCCAGAAAGCATAGTAGCTCAGGCCGTGGAATATCAAAAGCTTTGTCTTCAGTTGCTGGGGGTAACTTAACATTTGAGGGCATACCTGGTACCAGGTACTGTTGTAAGCATTCTCACTTAATCCTCACAGTTATGTGAGACCATTTCTACCCTCTCCATCTGAAGGTTGAAGAGAGGATTAGAGACTCGTCAGAAGTCACACAACTGGTAAAGGGTGAATCAAGGAACTGACCCAGGCCGCGTACTGCACTGGGTCACTTCCTTTATGGCATGTTCTTGGCCACCCTGGAGAGCCACCTGGTTTTAAATGAGAGGGTGAGGCTGATGTGGGTGTAGAGAGGCAGTGTGGCATGAGAGAGAGCATGGCCTTGGGACATCTCATGAGGGCATCCTGGGATAATGATAGCAGGTCCTCCCACCCAGGCCAAATGAGGGAGTTATTACTAGGAATGCCCATCCTAGAGGTGTTCCGAAAGGGGAATGCTTGTGGCCAGAAAACCAGAAAGGGGAAGATAGTCATTCATTTAATAATTTTTGCCAAGCATAGTGTACAGTGGTTATACATGCATAGTTACCACTTTCATGAACCTTAAATAGTGAAGATGGGTGTTAAAAAAGAAAATATTAATATTTAGCAAGTAATTATAGTATGTGGAGTGAGTAACTAAAGACAGTATGAAAAAGAGTCAGGGGCCCAGCTTTAGACTGCACGGTTGCAGCAGACCTCAGTGAGGACTTACTTTATGACAAGAGCCACAAAAGGAATGAGGTCTGAGTATTCTAGATAGAGTGAGCATATGGGTAAAATGGGAAAGAAAGCTCAGAGGTAGGAACTATCATGGTCTTGTTGTACGCGTGCTAAATCGCTTCAGTAGCGTCCAACTGTTTGCAGCCTTATGCAGCCCGCCAGGCTCCTCTGTCCATGGGATTCTCCAGCCAAGAATACCGGGCTGGGTTGCCATGCCCTTCTCCAGGGTATCTTCTGACCAAGAGATCAAACCTGCATCTCTTACATCTGCATTGGCAGGCAGATTCTTTACCCCTAGCGCCACCTGGGAAGCCCATCATGGGCTGGTTAGGAACCTTTAAAATGTGTGGGTGCAGCCAGAGTTGGGAACCATGTGAACAAGATGAGGTTGCATGGGAAGAGGCAAGACCTCAATAGCCTGACCAGCCTTTGTGGTGACCTTTGGCACTTTAACACAAAGGAAGCTACTGCCAGTTTTTAGGTGTTACATTTCAAATTTCTAAGTTACAGGTAGTTGCCACTGATAAATAAATTTTACCAGAGCATAAAAGCACAATCGCTTTTCTTTTTTTCCCAATTTTTCCCCCTTGTAGTGAATAGGAAATTCTAAAGTTAGAAAAACTGTTTAACCACCTTAAGTTCAATTGTTAATTTATTTCAACAATATACCTTAACCAAGGTACAGGGTCACTCTCTGACACAACTCTGATTATTACCTGATATTATTTTACCATTTTTAGCCATCCTGATACAAAAAATAAAGGAGTTATAAATATTTTCAGGCAGTCCTATACCAGATTCCTCCTGGTAAGTTGCCCCAGGCTCATGCCAGTCTTTGTGGTGGGCTCCAGTCCATCTCCCATTCCAACCACCAGTGATGTGGCGATCCATCCACAGTCACACCCGCTTAAAAGCAAGGGCTTCAAGGCCTTTCACAACCAGATCCATGTAGCCTCTCCAGCCTCATCTATCACCTTACCCTGCCAAAATGGAATTGCTTGTAGCTCTTGGCACTCCAGACTGATTTATCATTGTTTCTGTCTAGCTCCACAACAAGGCTGTGAGCTTATGTTAAGACCTTGGCCCAGCACCCAACTCAAGTTGAGCACATAGTGGGGTCAACAGATGTGTGTTAAATTAGGAAACGGGTGATCTCACTATTTCCCTCACTATTTCCTGAGGCCTGTAGGGGATATGACACATCTCTTTAAAGTAAAATGACTTCAATTAGCTTATGGGTTATAAAATGCACTTCTATCCCCAGGGCTACATATTAAGGGAAACCTGTACTCAACCAGTTACTCTGTGAATAAATGTTGAGGAGGAGAAACAAAGAGGTGCAGCGGGGGAGGTGGGAGAGGGAGGGGGTGTTAGTTGTGGCTGCATTATGCTCTGAGTGTTATTCAGTAGATAACATCACTGGTTTGTTGTTTTTTTTTTTTTCTTTAACGTGACTGTTTTTTAAGTGGTTTAATGTGGTTTCATTTTTTTCCTTTTTTGATAGCACATGGTACAAATTCAAAACTTGTACAGTGAAAGGTAACTTCCTCTCTCCCATTCCTCCACCTTCCCAGTTTCCCTTCCCAGAAGTAACAGCAGTTACCAGCTTCTATGTGTTTGAACTGTGATGTTGGAGAAGACTCTTGAGAGTCCCTTGGACTGCAAGGAGATCCAACCAGTCATTCCTAAAGGAAATAAGTCCTGAATGTTCATTGGAAGGGCTGATGCTGAAGCTGAAACTCCAATAGTTTGGCCACCTGATGTGAAGAGCTGACTCATTGGAAAAGACCCTGATGCTGGGAAAGATTGAGGGCAGGAGAAGGGGACGACAGAGGATGAGATGGTTGGATGGCATCACCGACTCAATGGACATGAGTTTGAGTAAACTCTAGCAGTTGGTGATGGACAGGAAGACCTGGCACGCTGCAGTCCATGGGGTTGCAAAGAGTCAGACGCAACTGAGTGACTGAACTGAACTGAACTGATGTATCCTTCTGGAGATAGTCTGTAGGTATACAACCGTCAACTTTCTATAACACCAGTACTAGATATGTTGTCCTGCATTTTTCTTTTATTTAACAACATATCTCAAAGATCTTTCCATTACAGTTCTTTCCAGTAGCATGTGATAAGAGCACATTGAGGTATGGGGAAGTCAGGAATTAACTTGAATTTGATGCTAACTAAAATGATGATCTTTTTCTTTTATCCCATTTATTTCACTTTTTCTATTCACATTCAGTGCTCCCATTTCAGTTAGTTTATGTTTTCCAGTTTCTCCATCTCTTCTATTTTTTTGATGTTCTTTAAGACTTGAGAAAGAACATAAAAAAAAGAATATAGAAATAGTATGTGTAATATATATATTTTAGAAAGCATGAAATTTTGCCTAACTAAAATATTTTGATGACATTTTGATTCCACTTGTTTGACTGAGTACAAATAGGATGCTAGATTTCTAATTAAAAAATAGATATGCAACAAAGGTTTACTGTAATGCATGGGAACTATAGTCAATATCTTGTAATAACCTATAATGGAAAATACTTTGAAAAATAATATATGTGTATATGTATAATTGAATCACCTTGCTGTGCACCTGAAACATTGTAAGGCAACTATACTTCAATAAATTATATATATTAAGAAAAAAGGCAGGGTATAAAATGGTCTGTTAAAAAAAAAAAAAAACACCCAGCAGAACCTGGCATACTCTCCCAATGAAGAGTTAAGCTGATATATAAGCCTTTACCTCTGAGTGTTCAGCAAGTTACTCATTGCTGAAAGCTCCTCAGGCACATGCAAATAAACCTTGTATTTTCTCCTGTTGAAAAGAAAAACAGTTGGTTTGTGGTCTATCAGACATACATTGTACATCTGCTTTAATTATTAAAGAAAGAGAAATGCTGCAATTAATGTTCTTGGTTATGTGCATTGGCAAGTATTATGGTTGGGCGAGTATTTGTGGTGGAAAAATTCCCCGAAGTGGATTGTTAGGTCCCAAGGGTGCCTGCAGTTTCTAACTTAGCCAAACAGTGGCATCTAGCCCTCCTTAGAGGCTGTGCTGTGTGTCCGCAGGCCACGGGAGGTGGGCCCACAGCTTGCCAGTGCAGAACATTGGCTGACTCCTTGATCTTTGCCAGTCTGAGAAAAAGGGTGTCTCAAGATGGGTTTTTGTTCCACTTTGGTTGAAATATAATCTGAGATATAATCAATTTACAGCATTGTGTAAGTTTAAGGTATACAATGTAATGATTCAATGTACGTATATATTCAAAATGTTTACCACAATAAGGTTAGCTAACACAGCCTTCACCTCACACACTTACGTTTTGCTCTTGTTAATGGTGAGAACATGAAAGCTCTACTCTCATAGCAACTTTCAAGTGTACAATACAGTTTTATTAATTCAGTCACCATGCTAAACACTAGATCCTGGCACTTAGTCATAACTGAGAGTGCCCTTATCTTACTGTGAATTAGATTGGGCATCATTTCGTGTGCTTCAGAGCCATTGTTTTTCTCATTCTAGGCTTGTTGGTTTCAAGAAATCAATTTAAAGGCACCCTTTTATAACGATTAGGCTATTGTTATGAGTTGCAAACGTATTTTATTAGTTTTGGTTTTGGTCTTTGACTTTGTAGATAGTGGTGTTTTTGTTCTTTACAAATCTTTTGATTCTTAAACAAAGTTGATTAATCTTTTCTTTTATTGCTTCTGAGTTTTAAATTACAGGTAAAAAGTACTTATCCACACCCAGATTGCTTTTTAAATTATCCACTATTTTCCAGCTTTATATTTTACTTTAAAATATTTGATCCCTTGAAATAATTTTGGTGTAAGATGTGAGATTATAGAGCCAATGTAAATTTTTTCAGGATAGCTATCCAGATGTCACAACATTATTTATTAATTAAGCCATCTTTTCCTCCCGTGGATTTAAGGTGTCATCTTTATCTTTTACCACATTTCACACATATTTTGGTCTTTCTGGATTCTGTCCCCTTGGTCTGTCTGTGATCTATGAGTCAGTACTTTGAATTACTAAAAGGTTGATATGTGAATGAGTGAGTGAAGTGAGTGAAAGTTGCTCAGTGTCCGATTCTTTGCAACCACATGGACTGAATTCCCCAGGCCAGAATACTGGAGTGGGTAGCCTTTCCCTTCACCAGGGGATCTTCCCAACCCAGGGAGCGAACCCAGGTCTCCCACACTGCAGGCAGATTCTTAACCACCTGAGCCACAAGGGAAGCCCAAGAATACTGGAGTGGGGAGCCTATCCCTTCTCCAGCAGATCATCCCAACCCATGAACTGAACCAGAGTCTCCTGCATTGCAGGCAGATTCTTTACCAACTGAACTATCAGGGTTGATATATATGTGTATCTATCTATCTGTATATATATATAGACATATATATATATATGACTTAAAAGCATAGATTAACCTTAAAATACAGACAATAAGATTTATGTATTTCTGAAGTAATTTATCTCAAAATCTTGTTTCACTTAAGAAGATAATTATAACTTGACTTTAATGCTAGACAGAATGTCAATGAAGATTTTAAAAATACTTCACTTCAGTGAAGATTTAAAGAGTCTTTCATCACACCTTACCTTTTAGAGTCGGTTCTCAAGGATGTGTTTCAGACCTCTGTGCACATCATTTTCCATCACAGTTGAATTCCCTGGTAACCAGCTTAGCCTAAGGGGTGTCTCTGAACGGGGTTCAAGAGTTACTGCCTTGGACACATGTTTGGCACTTGGGCCTTCATCTCTATGTGGTTTTAGCCCTTTATATTTTCTTGCTGTTTTAAAAAACTTGAATCGTTGGGCAAAAAGTCAATATGCTATAAATAAGCATGGTTAGCAAACTTGACCTTATGGAACTAGATGCAGCCTGCAGCATTGTCCCCTGCAGAAATGTTACATTGCGAAATGAAATGTTACATAGCAAAATGAAAGTAGATCTTTTATTCTACTCAAAATGCTAGATTGTGTGTGATCCCTTTCACAGATGAGATTTTTCAAGCTTGTCTTCATAGTAAGCAGGTTATTTTGTTATTTTTTCTTGAAAATGTGGATAGTTCAAGGGAAGTCATCAATAGCTATTGTTTAATATTTTTTTAAAAAAAAAAAAGGAAAAAAAAGAAAGCTATTAAAAAATAACCTTGGAGTTAGGAAATCTAAGTCTGTCACTAGGAGCCTGGTTGAAGAACTGATATTTTTATAAGGAAATAGAGTTCACATTTCTCTAGGTAGCAGTCTTTGAAGAAGGAATGCTAGTGGGGAGGTTGAAGGGCTTATTTCCCGGGCTCAAAATAAGCAGGTGATTTTAGAATTCTTGTCTGATAATTGCAATATCCGGAGTCTTTGCTCCAGTTTGTTTCTGTTGGTTGTTTAACATGGCACCTTATTTCCCTATTTGATTGATTACTTTTTGGTGCTATGCTGTTCCTTGTCTTCAAATAATTATATTGGAGGAATTCTAAAGCCTAGCTTCAGGCGTTCTTCCAGGGAAGATTTGCTTTTTTTGTGCGAAGTGCCTCATGGTCTGGGATACTTTAGAACACTTGGGGAGGGGACTCTGGCTGCCCACCCACATGAAGGCTGTCCTGTGTTGTGACATCTTGGGGACTGACTCATTTTCGTCTTGCTCTGAAGCGCACACGTGTCCTTCCAACCCTCTGGATGCTACAGAGAGGGGGACACGTTTAGTTCTGCTTTCTCCTTTACCCTGAAGTGTGTAGCCCTTTCAGTCCCCAGCTTTAAAATGGGAGGGTTTCCTTTCAGATGCCCCTCATGAAACTGACCGTGGCTTTTGAACTCCGTTTACCTTTCCCTGGCAGTTTGTCAGAAACCAGCTTTCAAATCTTCCTGAATCTTCAAATGCCATCAGGCAGAAAGCTGCTTCACCAGTCACTTTTCACTTAGTTTTTGACCTGGCAAATCTTCATGATCTTTTCGGCTTTTCAATACTTTTAAGAAGATTTTTAAAATATTTTACTGTGCCTTGTAATTGTTTTAATGAGAAGATTTGGGTTCTAATAAACTTGTCCTCATTCATCCCATAGGTAGAACCCTCTGTTCTCTCAAACCCCTCCAGTCAGGTGCTCCCACTTCTCCACTGAAACTGCTTTGATAAGGTGCCCTTTGCTAAACTTGATGATCAGTTCACGGTGCTCATATCACCTACCAGCAGCACCTATCATACTACCTATGTCAATCAACCTTGACATAGTTGATTACTCTATTTACTTGGCTTTGTGTGCATGCTACGTCACTTCAGTCGTGTCTGACTCTGTGTGACCCTATGGACTGTAGCCTGCCAGGCTCCTCTGTCCAGGGAATTCTCCAGGCAAGAATACTGGAGGGGGTTGCCATGCCTTCCTCCAGGAGATCTCCCTGACTCAGGGATCGAACCTGTGTCTCTTACATCTCCTGCACTGGCAGGCAGGTTCTTTACCACTAGGGCCACCTGGGAAGCCTCTTATTTGGCTTTAGATCAACACATTTTCTTTGCTTTCCTCCTGCATTACTGGGCTGCTATTTCCTCCTACTTTTTTCCTACTGTTCCGTGGTAATAACATCTTCTGACAGTTCTCTCTCCTCTCCTTGACTGCTCAGTACCACTCTACCCTCTGACCTCTTCTCTTTATATTCATGCAAATGAATGGTTTAAAATGCCATCTGTAGACTGAGGACAGATTGAGGACTCCCAACCAGTCTTACGTGTTCAGCATGGGCATCTACAGTGTAACCCAGATTCATGGATGTAACAGCTTACTCGAGGTTTCCACTAGGATGTCTAATTGAGATCTCAGTCTTAACATATCCAAAATCATATGTTTCCTCCTCAAAACTGCCTGGGACTGAGGTACGAGAGAACAAAGGAAAAAAAGAAGGATTATGGTGAATTTTCCTAGTCTTTCTAAAATCCTTATCTTGATTCAGAACTTGAGGGATTATTGTGGAACTCTTTGTCCAAACCCTGGTGCCCAAGGCCAGGTTTCAATATTCAGGGATATTCAGGTTTTAGCTTTATCCCCCAATATGCCTGTTATTGTTTATTTTCTAGAGTCCTTAAATAGCTATTCCCTGCTTTCTGTCCAGGTTTTATAGCAGCATTTAGAGGAAGAGAGAGAGAGTGGTGTCTGCTTACTCCATATTATCCAGAACTGCAACCTAGGATAAAGTTTTTATTTTTATACAGCCTTGTGTTTTTCCTAAGTTAATCACCTGAATGTTTTGTTTACATTAATTCCCACAGATCCTTAATTTTTTCAGATGTATTGTCATATGAATCAGCCATTTTTTTCTACTTATTTCACTTTTACACTGTAGTCCTCCATTTGGACTCCTTGGTCCTCCTCGGATTTAGACTGCAGCTGCTGCTGCTAAGTCGATTCAGTCGTGTCTGACTCTGTGCGACCCCATAGGTGGCAGCCAACCAGGCTCCCCTGTCCCTGGGATTCTCCAGGCAAGAACACTGGAGTGGGTTGCCATTTCCTTCTCCAATGCAAGTGAAAAGTGAAAGGGAAGTCGCTCAGTCGTGTCTGACTCTTAGCGACCCCATGGACTGCAGCCTACCAGGCTCCTCCATCCATGGGATTTCCCAGGCAAGAGGACTGGAGTGGGGTGCCATTGCCTTCTCCTCTGATTTAGAATACTTGCTTTCCAAATTGCCAACAGGGGACAACAGAAGATGAGATGGTTGGATGGCATTATCGACTCGATGGACAGGAGTTTGAGCAAGCTCCAGGAGTTGGTGATGGACAGGGAAGCCTGGTGTGCTGCATCCCATGGGGTTGCAGAGAGTCAGACACAACTGAGTGACTGAACTGAACTTCTAACTAGATCATTTCTTCACTAATTTCTTGGATTGGATCCATTGCTTCTTGGATCCCATGTATTCTTTCTTGCTTTACTCTGTAGTTTTTGTTGGAGGATATTCTCCAAAAGCATTGTAAGAAAACATAAGAGATGAACTTTACATCTTGCATGTCTGAATATGTCTTCATTCTGCCTTTGTTTCAGATTGGTAGTTGACTGATTCTAGAATTCGAAGAGTGGATAAGAAGCAGATGGATTTTTCTCTTAGGAGATTTGTAAATAATACCTTTGTTTCTGGTTCCATTCCTCACCCCTGCACCCTGCCATGTCCTGCTCCTGTATCTCAGACCTCAGTCTTTCCAAGTCAGTGTCTTCAAGAAAAAAACTATCTTCTTTTCTCATTCCTAGTGCATAGGTGTCTGTTGATGGCTTTCTGCATCTGATGTGCACACCCGGCTTCCCTGTCCATCATCAACTCCTGCAGCTTGCTCAAACCATGTCCATCGAGTCGGTAATGCCATCCAACCATCTCATCCTCTATCGTCCCTTTCTCCTCCTGCCTTCTATTGTTCCCAGCATCAGGGTGTTTTCAAATGAGTCAGTTCTTCACATCAGGTGGCCAAAGTATTGGAGCTTCAGCTTCAGCATCAGTCCTTCCAATAAATATTCAGGACTGATTTCCTTTAGGAGTGACAGGTTTGATATCCTTGCAGTCGAAGGGACGCTCAAGCATCTTCTCCAACACCACAGTTCAAAAGCATCAGTTCTTCAGTGCTCAGCTTTCTTTATAGTCCAACTCTCACATCCATATGTGACTACTGGAAAAACCATAGCTTTGACTGGAAGGACCTTTGTTGGCAAAGCAATGTCAACATAGATGGCTTTCAAAATAACTTTTTGTTTTCTCTGCCTCTTCCCAGGCATGCTACACCTCTTTTCTTTACCTATTACTTGTAAGCATTCATTCTTCATGAGAGACTCTTGTGCAAATTTAACATTATATTAAAAGTTAAAATTGACATTAATATCCAGGCATCAACATTGAAACCTAACAGTGTAACAAATCAGAATCTTTCCATAGGTCAATATGTTACATGGAAATTATCTTTTACGCAAGAAATGTTTAAAGTTGGAGTAGAATAGTTATAAGAAGTGTCTGGCTTTCATGTAAACAAGGAGATTCAGTAACCTGGTTTTGGAAAATATGTGTTTCCAGAAAACTATGGTACATGATTTGGGAGACATAGTATAATACTTTTTGAACATAATATGAAGTTAAATTTTGATCAGTTCTGAAGGGACCAACCTTGATTAGTGAATCATATTGCCTCTGATGTTACCATATGCCAGTATGTTATGAAACTTTTGTGTGAAAACAATTCTGAGATGAATACATACTGAATGAAAGTGACTGAGTCTTAGTGTCAGTAGCAGTAAGTCCTCCATCTTAATGTTACTGTCACATAGTTCTGATATTAGGTCTAATATCACGTTTTACCCACTTTATTTTTTAGAGATGAGAATTGCTTTTAAAAATGAAGGATTTAAACTTAATATATTGGCAAATATTTTTCTCCTGAGATTTGAATTATGAATGTTCAGAGTCACTGAGGATTAAAAAAGATGAATGAACCATATATGCTTATTATGAACCAAAATAAGCAGCCACAGTGTATGAGGCACCATGAGGATATGAGAACAAATCATTGTTGGAATTCACAGAAATCACAGAAGAGCTGGCAAAATATTCATGAAACTTGACTACATACAGTAAGATCTTTAAAAATGGAGTCAAGTGGTAAGCAATGTGGAAGAAGCTACACATGGATACTTGGGAGAGTCATGTGTTTTTGTAGGGGTGATGGTCTTAGAGACATAGACTTCCCTTTCATTTCCGGAATTTCCTAACTGTGTAACTTGGGGCAAATCTTACATATTCTAGTCTTTAGTTTCTTTACTGATTAAAAAAAAAAAAGAGCAGACCAGAGAATTTTAAATATTCTATCTCTGCACCCTTGTTTGCCTTTTTCATCCAATCCTCCTACTCAATCTTCCCCTTTCAGAGCTGCGCATGCATGCTAAGTCCCCTTAGTTGAGTCTGACTCTTTGCAACCCCATGGACTATAGCCCACTAGGCTCCTCTGTCCACGGGATTCTCCAGGCAAGGATACTGGGGTGGCTTGCCATGCCCTCCTCCAGGGGATCTTCCCTAACCAGGGATCGAATCCATGTCTCCTACATCTCCTGCATTGGCAAGCAGGTTCTTTACCACTAGTGCCACCCGGAAAGCCCAGTCACTCGGTTGTGCCCGACTCTGTGTGACCCCATGGACTGTAGGCCGTCAAGCTCCTCTGTCCATGGGATTCTCCAGGCAAGAATACTGGAGTGGGTGGCCATTTCCTTCTCCAAGCCTATCTTTATTGGTACTCCTTGCTTCACAGATTAAAATGATGTCTCTGAAATTCCCAACCTACTTGTCATGGATTTCAGTACTCTGCTATGTCCACACTGGAGACAACTTCCCCCTAAAAGCTCAAGAGATGGGAAATATTTACCCTTGGGAACATTTCATATTTAGAGGCAAATATGTCAGTATGACAGAATATTCCTGAAGAGGCTTCTTTTTATAAAATGATGGTAGAAAGATTCACTTGGAATTGTGCATTTTATTCCATTTTAGAGGGAATTCTGCAAATCAACAACTATATACAAAAGCAACAGAAAACCCAAATCAAACTTTTGGGAAAAGTTACATTTATTTAATAAGAACTTACTGAGTAAAGTGAGAGACAATGAATGTAATGAATTTGAGAGAATTTTCCAAAGATCACAAAATGTAATAAATGTGACAAAGTTGTAGGGAATGTGTCCCCAAGAAAATCACACTATGAAAATACATAAGAATATAAATAATATAAAAAAATCTTTCCTGGGGGGGGTTACAAAGGGCATAATGAAAGATTTTTAAATTATGAATTTGTTCATTATCTTGATTATTGTTATGATTTCATGAATAGTTATATATGCTAAGACAAATTGTACCTTCTACATGCAGTTTATTGTATGTCAATTATATCTCAATAAAGCTGTTTTGTTGGGGTTAAAAAACATTTAAAAAATCCCTCCTGTACAAATCTCAACACACTGGACATACTGAATAAAAGCTTGTATCAAGATATAATCTTAGCCTGCTTTAGAGAACTCATACTACAGAAAAGACTGTGATTGTAAGTTGGAAAAGCCACCAACCAGAACCCCATTTTCACTGGAACATATAATCCACACAGAAGAGAAATCATTCAAGGGCCATGAATGTGGAAAGCCTATAAGTATAGCCCAGCTCTTATTCAACAGAGAAGGGCACACACAGGAAGAATGCCTTATAAATTCCACAAATTTTGGAGAAAAAAACTTGTTTCAGGGGTTCAAATTGATTGAATATTGGAGAAGGCAAGCTGTGTGTGCAAATAACCTGGAAAAACCTGCAGGGATCTGCCAACCCCCACTGAACAGCGAAGAAATGATCCAAGGGGGAGATCTCACGTACACACCCAATGAGGAAAAGCCGTCTTCAGGAGTCAGACCTTTGTACATGTTAGAGATTCAGAAAGGAGAGAAGTCAAAGATGTCCTAAATATGACAATGCCTTTGGCAATAGAGGGTGCCCCCACTGCACACAAAACGGTTCATGATCTTCTACGAGTGGACTGCATGTGAGAAGGCCAGAAGAAGACAGGACTCACTGCGCCTCAAAGAATCCACACCAGAGAGACCCGTCTGAGTGAAGTTGGGGGGTGTTAAAGTCTTCAGCAGGAAGCCAGGACTCTAAGTCAGAAACTTCATATGGCGGGGTCAGGGGCGGGGGTGGGTGAAGAAATCCTCTAAATGTGGGAAAGCTTTCACTAAGAAATAATCCAAACTCTAAGTCATAGAGTTCAGAGTGGGGGAAACCACAAAAATGTAAAAAACTGTGGAAAGGTTTTCAACCAGAAGTCAAAACTCACTGAGTAATAAAGAATTTATACTGAGATAAAGAGCAAGAAAACAACAAATACAGGAAAACCTTCATTTGGAGATGAGAGCTTATTGTTCTCTAAGAGGTAATATAGGAGAAAAACTCTATTAAAGCACTAGTGTGGAAAAGCCATCAGCAAGAAAATACACCTCATTGTACATCAGAAAACCCACACAGGTGAGAAGCTGTATGAAATAATGAATTTTGGTAAGCACCCAGCAATATATGGCATGTCATAATTCACACTGCAGAGAATTCCTAGGAATGCAACAAATGTGGGGAAGGGGAATCTGTACACCAAAAATGTTATTCTGAGGAGAAGCCCTTTTAAAGAATGCAGAAAAACCTGGTCCCAAGGTCAAAATGGATTATGCAGAGATTCTGTCTAGCGAAGAGTCTCTGTTGGATGAAGTACAGTTGAATCTTCAAAATCAGTTCCAGACATTAGCCACTAGAGAATTCATACTGATAAATAAAAAGGAGTCAATTTAATGAATTCAAATTCTACCCCAGGGAAATAAAATTCCATAACTTAAACCAAACCTTTTGTTTGTTTGTCCAAGCATTTTCCTTCCCATGCCTCATGCATGCCTTTCAAAGGCGATCTCCCAGTAAATATTGGGAGAGAACAGTTTGGATATTTATCCCAAGTTACCCTCTTGGAATGAATCTTCACCATGGACACAGCTCTCTCTGTAACTGGTCCCAACCTAGAACTTGAGAACAGGCATCAAAGGAGGCAAATGCCACATTGATAGTTTATTCTCACACCACTACCACCACGCAAGTGCATCTCATTTTCTTAGAGTTCAGGGTTAATTTAAGCAAATACACATGGGAAGGGAAGAAAAAATTAGCTGTTCTCCAAGTATGACATCCTCCAGATCCCAGGAGAAAAGAGGTCAAAGACTCTGACACAAATAACCACATGGGGGCACCCCAGTTCCCTCTGTCCTGTGCAGGCCCATCTTCTCCCTCAGGGCTCTCATGCAAGGCTCAACCCCTCTGTACCAGCAAAATATTTACCCAAGCCCAAGTTACACAGTCCAAAATACAGAGCCACAGAGCTCTTGTGGAAACCGCTCCTCTCCAACTTCAATCCTGTATTTCATGCTGGAGTCTACACGTTCTCATATGCTGCTCAATCCCTAGATTCTGGTGGCTGATCAAGGTGGAGGAAATCTACTCACACCGGGCCAAGCCCAAGGCTTCACCATGATGTCTGACTTCAAACCAGGGAATATAAATTTAATCCCTCTCCAGGACAGGATTCTCTCAGTGGCGGTTTTCCACCATGAGTAGAAAGTCTGGTTGGCAAGAAGGAAGCATGAAGCCAAGACCCACAAAAAAACGGGGCTAAAATGTGTCCATGTGGGTCCAGGCCAGTTCCATCCTGCTAGGCCTGGCCTTTGTGGACTCCCCACCCTGACTGCTCACTGTAGACATGAACGCCGCAGCTTCTATTATGAAGCAAGGAAACAAAAACAGCAGAGGAGGGGGAGCAATCGTCCGATTCAACCTCTACTTGCTAGCTGGGGCCTCTGCGTCCTCACCCTTGGGTGGGGCCGCCACTGTGGAGGTCGTCTTGAGGCTCCGTTTCCGCTTCTGCACGTTCTGCTCCGGGTGGAACAGGATGACGTAGGTTTTGGGCACATAGAGCATGCCGAGGGACACCGACGCACTCAGGCTCAAGGACACAGTCAGCGTCGTGGTTTGGATGTAGATCTAAGCCACAGAGCAAAGGACCAGGTGGACCCAGCCCAGTTCTCGCCCACCCTCTGCCCCCACACAGCCTGGAAGTGAGTCCATTTCAGCCGGGTAAAGGGGAACGACCACACAATAAAGGACAGCAGTGTAAACAAAGGCCCCCATGGCATGAAGAAGGGACAGTAACAGTGTGGCTCTGGTGTAGGCAGGAGGGAGGGAAAACAACACATGACTGAGTGGACAAGTGATCAAGGGAAGCAAGAGGTTTATTCACAGAGAGCCACACCTGGGGCAACAGTCCACATGCCTAGAAAGGGCTAGAGCATGTTAATAAATCAATGAACATGTTTTCAAATATACAAATGAATGGATGAACACAGCCTGCATAAAGGAACAAGTGGGCAAACAAAGGGATCATGAGGTGAATAAATGAAAGTTCCACTGGGCATATGAATAAATCAGTGCAGAGTGGTCAAACAAATGGACTGACAGATGGATTGGCAGAGATAAATATATGAAAAGGTAACTTAATAAAAAAAGTTAATTGGTGGGTAGAGGCACGGATGAACAAATGAATGAATGAACAAAGGGAAAGGGAAGGAGAGAACAACCAGAGGGAAACTAGAAAGACAGAGGAGTACATTAATGAATCAGCCAAGCAAACAATTAATCATTCATATGGGCTCAGCACTTAGAACAATTGAGCCCCTCCATGGACAAGCAGAACAATTGACCCTCCGAAATGAACGAGGTCATGAAACCCAGTGAGGTTGGGACCCAGGTTACCTTTTCAGCTGACTGGGCAGTGCCAAAGAAGATAGGCACAAAGGCCAGCCAGATGATACAGGTGGTGTACATGGTGAAGCCAATGGGCTTGGCCTCATTGAAGGTCTCGGGCACGCCACGGGCCTTGATAGCGTACACCGTGCAGGTGACCATGAGCAAGAGGCTGTAGCCCAGGCAAGCGATGAGGGACAGATCCGACATGTCACACTTGAGCACGCCTCTGGCCTGTTCTGGGTCCACTGTCCGCTGCTCTTCATAGTCAATCACGCTGTGTGGGGGCTGGGCCCCCAGCCAGGCCAGCACTCCTACGACCTGAAGGAGGCAACGTGGTTATCAAGGACACACCCAGACTCCCCCTCGACTGAGATCTCTGGCAGGGTAGGGTTGCTTCGAGGCTCCTGGCCCGTTGAGTGGAATGCTGGGGCCTGAGGCCACCGCGGAGAGGGCAAGGTTGTCCATCAGGGGGCTGCCTGGACGAAGGCCAGTGATATAGGCAGGTGGGGAGGAGGGGCTGCAGTGGAAGTATGTGCTGGGAACATCAGGGCGGACTGGATAAGGGGGCCTAGATGTCCTCTTCCTGTATTTCAATCATTATCATTGCCATTTACTGAGCTACACAAGGTGGCAAAGGATGAGATGGTTAGATAGCATCTCTGACTCAATGGACATGAACTTTCAAACTCCAGGAGATAGTGGAAGACAGGGAATCCTGGCGTGCTGCAGTCTATGGGGTCGCAAAGACTCAGACACGACTTAGTGACTGAACGACAACAAACAAGGGAAAGGGAGTACAGGCAGAGGCTCTGGAACTGTGACCCTAAACATACCTCCTCCCTCTACCAAATGGGAACCCTCGTCATCTGTTGTGAGGATGTGACGGCAGCCTAGGGGAGGAGTCAGTGCATGTCCCATTAATTCAGAACAAGGCCCAGCAGAGATGCTCCTCTCCATGGAGGCAGTAGCATGTGTTCTGCAGACATGAAAACGCTAGCTGGATCCAATCTAACCATACGGGACACCTCATTCCTGAGGACCCCCTTTCTTCTCCAGATCCAAAGAACTGTTGAACATGACATCATGAAATCACGTGGGAATGCATAGTGAAGCTCAAAATAGAGAGGCAGCAGATGGAGAGGGGGACAAATGTAAGCTTATGCTGGGTGGCCAGAGGTCAGAGTCAGTTACAGGCCCTAACAAGAAGATGGAGAACAAATTCCTTCATGGTGAGGGGAGACATGACCTTGAGCCAAGGGAAGCTGGGCAGTAGGAACTAAGACACCTGCATAAAGGTGGGACCTGGGAAAAGCTGTCCTATACATTTGTGCAGGCCATTCACTGAATAAGCATGCTTGATTTGGGAGGAATGAAGCTGAATCCTAGCCAACACCTCAGGGCAATGCTGTGCATCTGGAGTAGGGCTATGTGATCCTAGAGGAAAGGAAGCTTTTAAAGGAATTTGTACATCCAGAAGGAGCACCTTTTTGTGATTCTCCCAAAAGCAGAAGCTCCATGAACAAGGGACTAATAAAATAAAACTCCACCCACTGTCTAGAAAGGAAGCCTGGAGGCTCTTCTTATAATTCCTCTGAATGGAGGAGAAAGTTGCCCATGAGAAATGAAAACTCAAGGCCTACGATACATGGACATAGCAACCAAAACGCACCTCACTGAATCTGCAGCCTAAGAAACTGACGGAAGAATAAGCAGCCAGGACACACAATGAACTCCTATAAAATAACAAAGTGAGCAAAGCACAGGAGCAGGCACAGGCATATCACAGAAGAAGAAACTACAAAGACCAGCTGCACTAGAAAGGCGAGACACATTGAAATCATGAGATGTCCCTTCACGTCCATTATATTGCTAAATAACCTTGTGGAGGTGAAGGCTACATCTCTGAAAAGATTTGGGATTTCTAGAAAAGGAGGTATAAAGCAGCGAGTCCACAGGTAAGCCAGAGGAGAGCGCTGAACGTAGTCTAAGCATCTCTATCCTGAGGTGAGATGTGCCACGGACGCTTCAGGCAGGAAGCAGGGAGGTGCCTTCTGAGAGGGGCTGGGCGCTGAGATGCTGGCCCTGACAAAGGACACTCAAACCCTTCTATATGCTAGGAGGGGGCAGCACCTTCCAGTCGTGGACATTTGCATGGTCTGAGGCCCGTGGGTGGGAATGATGCAGGGCTAGGTAGGAAGAAGAGCTCTCCTGGAGTGGAGAAAGAGTGTGTCCAAATGACTTGAGCCCCCCCACTTGGCCCTGAGAATTGGGCTGGCTCTGCAACGTCACACACACACCTGTCTCCTAGTACTCTTTGCATAACACAGGAGCCATTTCCAATGTTCTATTACCATCTCAGAGGAAACCCAGAAGGAATTCTGCTTTTGCTGTACATAGAGCATGAGATTCTAGCTATTTATGGAACGGGATGCCTCATTCCACAGTCAGATCATCAGACTCTATGCCTCTCATCCAGGTCACCCGGTGATTGACTGGGCAGCAGGAACTCCCCTTATGGAAGCAGATTCTCTGCTTAGGGGAGATTCACCAGGTATCTCTTTGCCCTGGGAGCCAAAGTATGGAACAACTTGTTCAGTTTATGAAAATTATTTCATTGTTTTAGAGAAAAATCCCTGGGGGCTTGCACTCCCCACCTCACTGATTCATTTTCCTCCAAGGATGCAGCAGGAGGAAACGGTTGCTCCTAAATGAGTTCTACTTAGAAAAACAATAGCCCTCTAGCTCCTGGGGCTTTTCTTTTCTTTTTAACATAGAGACCAAAACAGAAGAGGGACTCTGATCTTTAAAGTGGAGGTCAGTGCCCGTACCCTCAGCCCCAATCCCATCTGCAGCCGGTCAGCTTAGAGCCTGCGGACTCACCTGCACGGAGGTGAGGCTGAAGGTGATGACGAGCTGCGAAGTGGGGCTGATGAAGGGCGGAGGCGTGACTGAGCGCTTCCCTTGCTCAAAGATGCGGTAGATCCGGTTGGTCTTGGTGAGCAAGGCCGAGTAGCTGAGGGAGGTGCCGAGGCCGAGGAAGAGTCTGCGGGTAGCGCAGACGGCCGCTCCGGGCTCGGCCACCATGAGGAAGGTGATGGCATAGATGAGGAAGATGCCGGTAAGGAGGACGTAGCTGAGCTCACGGCCAGAGGCCCGGACGATGGGCGTGTTGTTGTGCCGCACAAAGGTGGCCACCACCGTGGTGGTGGCCAGGATGCCCAGCACGGCCAAGAGGAGGGGCGGGGCCGCCCAGGGAGAGGACCAGGACAGGCGGACCACCGGCGTGGGGCGGCAGCCCGTGTGGTTGCGCGTGGGCCTCATGTGCCCTGGGCAGGCCTCACAAGTGAACTCGTCCACCTGGAAGCGGTACCCGTCGCAGGCCTCGCAGTGCCAACAGCAGGGGACGCCCTTCACCATCTTTTTCCGCTCCCCCGGCCCACAGGGGAGGCTGCACTGAGACTCGGGAGCCTCTCCGGGGTCTCCTGACCACTGCAGGGCTTCCACCTGGGACGGGACACCGCGGCCTGTGACTCCGGCCTCCAGGAAGGTGGGCCCGCCTCCCTGCGCCCAGAGCTCAGCCCGTGCCACTCACATCCAGCCTGAGGGTCTCCGCCCACTGGCCCACCGCCTGGTAGCTGCCACTGCCTGCACTGCCATTGGTCGCCTGGTACTGGAAGATGTCATACCGCCCAGGTGCGTCCCCATTCTCATTGAACATCACAGGGGTTCCTGCGCTGCCTGAAAGGAGAGCCTGTCATCCTCCGCTGGCGCTCTAGCCCATGGAAGGCCAGGACAAAGGAGGAGCTTAGCCAGTACGTGAAAAGGTGGTCAGTATCACCCATCATCAGGGAAACTGCAATCAAAACCCCAGGGAGATTCCTCCTCACACCCATCTAGGATGGCCACTGCCAAAACCACACCAGGTACATGTTGGCAAGTAGGGAGACATTGAAACCCTACACTCCACTAATGGGAGTGTAAAATGATGCAGTAACTATGGAAACCAGAATGGTGGTTCCTCAAGAAATTAAACGGAATTACCACATGATCCAGCAATTCCAATTCTAGGTATATACCCAAGAAAACTGAAAGCAGAGACTTGAAGAGAAGTTTATACACTTCTTGGTTCACAGTAGCCTTATTCACAGTAGCTAAAACATGGAAGAAACGCAAGTGTCCATTGACAGAGGAATGGATAAGCAAATTGTGGTCTAAATATACAATGGAATATTATTCAGCCTTAAGAAGGGAGGAAATTCTGAAACATTCTACAACATGGATGAACCTTGAGAACATTACGGTAAGTGAAATAAGCCAGTCACAAAAGGACAAATGCTGTGTGATTCCACTCATCTGAGGTACTTAGAGTGGCCAAATTAATATTGACAAAAGGTAGGATGGTGGTTGCCAGGGGCCGGGGGAGAAGGAAATGAGGAGTTAATGTCTAATGGGTGCACAGCTTCAGTTCTGCACGATGAAGAGTTCTAGAGACTGATTACACAAGTGACCCCATTCAACTGTACTCGATGTATCCATGTGTGCTAAGTCACTGACAGGCAGACTTCAGTCATGTCTGGCTCTGTGACCCTATATACTGTAGCCCACCAGGCTCCTCTGTCCGTGGGAGTTCCCAGGCAAGAATACTGGAGTGGGTTGCCATGCCCTCCTCCAGGGGACCTTCCTGACCCAGGGATCAAATCCACGTCTCTTTCCTCTCCTGCACTGGCAGGCAGGTTCTCTACCACTAGAGTCACCTAGGAAGCCAACTCTTTGTGTATGTTACTACAATTAGAAAGAAATTAAAAAGCTTGGGTATCTAGGTAAGAGGAAGAGTTCAGACTTAGAAAGGTACTGATTTAAACAATAAACCTTATTTCTTTTAGAAGCTTGTTCTACTACCTTGCAGGGTTATTTCTGGAGTGATGTTATGGCATGCTCTTTTATTTTATTTATTTATTTTACCTCACAGCGTGTGGGATCTTAGTTCCCCAACCAGGGGGTCAAATCCATGGCCCCTGCAGTGAAAGCACAGAGTCTTAACCGCTAGACTACCAGGGAAGTCCTAAATCATGCTCTTTAACAGGGAGCTTAGCAGAGAGAAGATGCTCAACACTTGGTGGAGGAACAGTTTTTAATTTTCTAAAGAGTAGTAATTGAACATGATGGGAAGCTTTCCCCAAAACCACAAGCATAGCTGAGTCTATCTGGGCCTTTTGCAGTGCCCTGAGAGACCAGACGATGCCAAACTCTCTGCAATGGAGCAAAGGGTTGTGTGTGACCCTCTGAGAGGTCCAGACAAAAAGGGTCACAAACAAGTTCTTCAGAACCTGGAATTTGCAGCCTGGGGCTGGGGGTACCAAAGCCTGGGGAACAAGGAGTGTTAAAAAGGGGCCCTCAGAACTTGGCTCAAACCTCCAGATCTCAGGTCCAGGTGCTCCCACTACCTTCTTCTGCTCCCCCATTCCTTCCATCCTGGGCTGTCCCAGGTCTTGAGAACTCCAACCCAGCAGGCTTCCCCTCACTCACAAGCGGCTCTGGCCCTCACTCACCATTGAAGCGCACGGCTCGAATATACTGCAGCAGTGTCCGACCATCAGTGGGCTCCATTGCTGGGCACAGGCCTGTGTGCCCAGGGCAGAGAGCCTGGTGCATGCTGTGGAGGGCGTGGGCAATGGCGTACACAGCATCGATCACAAACTGCACCTTCCCTTCCTGCTCGTAGGCAGAGTCCCGGCCGATGCGTTCCTCACCTGTCCTAGGGATGCCCAGAGGAAGTGTGCCTGGCCCCCAGGTGCCCAACCTGGCTTCCCACCCTCTCCCTCTCCACCCTCACCACCCACTCTGGGCAGCTCTCACCTGTGCATTTGCGGGTGGAATCGTCAGACTGGGTACCTGAGCTAGTCAGTTTGCAGTTAAAATTCTCTTCCCAGAACTCAGCAAACCAGATGTTTCGGCGGTTGTTCTCCAGGGATCGAGTCATGAAGTACTGGTCAAATCCTGAGACAGAGGGAAGGAGGAAGGAGGGCAGGCACCCATATGAGCCAGCTGCAGCTCGCCACTTGTGTCCCTTCACCACTTGCTGACTTTACACCTGGGGATGCCCATGTGATCAATTTCTGGCCTGGCTGATGAGTTCAAAGTCATCTAGGGACTCTGCAGTAAATTTGCAAACTCACCACATAAAATAATTTTTTGCTGCCTTGTCTTTCCTGGTTAGGATGCTGCTGTGAAGATGTAATGGGTGGAGCTTCAGCAGCCACTTTGTGAAAAAGACATCACAATCAAGAAGACATATAGCAACTACAGAGGATGGTGGAACTGAAGGGAGGACAGAGCTCAAGATTCTGAGAACATCATTGACTCATTGTCCCAAACATGAAGTCGCCCCTACTTTGAGACCTCTTGTCTTGTGATGGAATACATTTATTGCTAAAACTACTCGTAGTCTAGTTTGTTGCCTGCAACTGACTGTATTCTAAGGGAAAGAAAGAATGTGAGGGTGTGTGTATACCTCCAAGAGGCTGGGAGCCCCTGGAAGTCAGGGCTCAGTGTTGACAAGGGTCTGTACTTCATAAAATAGCCCTGAAGTACCTCATCAAGGTGTCTGTAGTTTAGCCTTTGGGGAAATGAGCAACCCTAGTGTGAAGTGACCGTCTTTTTTTTTGCATTCTTCCAGATATTCACAGGTGGGATGCTCATTAATTGATCAGCAGGACAGTAAATCCCACATCCTTGTTTTCTCTCCCTCTCACACTCATCTTCAAATCAGAGTGCCTTTGGCAGAACCAAAATGCAGGCATTGATTAAAACAAAACAAACAAAACTTAACAATTCTTCACCCTGAGCAGTGGTGTGTACATTTCCTCATTTGCCAATTCATTTCGGACACTGTTTGGAGGGATGTATTCATAGAATCTCAGGATTCGAGAATCTGGGAACCCCAGAAGGGACCCTGGGTCATGGTACAATTTTATAGAAGGGAAAAATGAGCACCCCCAAGAGGGGATCGTTGTGGGGAAGGATAGATATGCGTGGGAGAGGCAGGGGAGGGCATGCCCCACTCACCATCAATGGAGGCCCTTTTGGGCAGGATGGTGATAGCTCCCACGGCCACATCCTCCAGGTTCAGGACAGGTGAAATCTTGGCTCCCCAGCTGTCTGAGCCAACCCATAGGAAGTGGCCAGTCAAGTTGGCCTGGCGTGCAGCCTCCAGAACCCTCCTGGTAAGAACAGGGCAGGGTGAGGGATGCCCTGAGGTCCTCCTCCTACTTAACCCTGGTCACTTTCCAGTCTTCTCTCTCCATCTAACCCATTCTGCACCACCCAGCAGGCATTTGTTTATCAGGAAAAGTAGGATGTAGGGAGTTTAGGACCCTGGGGTTCTCAGACAGTAAAAGGTCCAGCCAGGCTCTAACTCCAGGCCTGCCCTCTTGTTCTGTGCACTGCTTCACGCTGTCTTTAAAAGGGCCTGCCTTCTGCTGGGGATCAGGCTGGGGGCCATGTGTCCTATTGCTGATAACCGATTGCCCCTGGGAGTTGTTCCCTGACAATTGTTACATGTGCCCACCAGTCTCTCCCCCCACGGTTAATTATAGAAGTAGATATGTATTCTTATGTGTCTCTGGCTAGACTTGGAGCATTTTGACCCAGACCAGGGCCGGGTTCATTTCTGGGGCCACCAGACACAGAGAGAACAGTAGAAAAGGTATGTGGTGGCAGGAAGGTGAGAGGGGAAGGAAGAGGGGAAAGGAGGATGTACATGGCTGGGATGCGTGAGATGAGGCGGTCGGGTCTTCCAGAAGAACTACAGAGGGACATGGTGGCTGAGCACGCCCTCTGACCCACCTGATGTCATCCTCGTTGGCAAAGATGATGATGCCCCGGGCGTTCGGTGTCTCCATGAGTCTCTTGATCACTTTATTGAATTCTCCTGGCTTTGGTTCCCTGGGAATCTTGATGGACTGGGCAATACAGACCCCCCCTGGGTGTCGGAGATGCCAAAGTCAGTCGTTCACATACCAAGGCCACCACCACACCTGACTGTGGCAGAGACTGAGTCTTCCAAAGGAAAGGATGCCTGCCTGCAGGGGGCACCACCCAGGCCCCCCACTATAAACCCAGAGCCCCACCTCACAGCTTGCACCCTGTCTGACGGCTGTTCCATAGGCTCCTTCGGGCCTCAGACCACCCCCACCCCCCGCCCTGGCCCCAAGCTCACCAGCCTCTCGAGAGATCTGCACAAAAGCCTCAACCCCACTCTCGCCATAGTTGCCCTCAGAGGCCAGCGTGGACACGTAGTTCCATCCCAATGCCCGCACAATGTCCACCATGGCCTGGGCCTGGTAGGAGTCAGGTGGCACCACGCGGGAGAAGAAGTCATAGCGTGTGGAGTCGCTGAGCTCAGGGGCCGTGGAAGCGTAGCTGATCTGGGGTATCTAGAGTGAGGAGAGACACCGGGCTGTGGATGGAGGGTCAGCCACCCTAGGTAGGGAAGGCAGTGAGGACCCAGGACCCAGGGATGGAGTGCTAGGGGCAAGTTGGAGCAGCCTATCCACACGGAGAGGCTGGAAGATGCAGAGAAAGGCCTGCATTTGTGAATGGGACTAATGGGACATGGGGTTCAAGTCCAGTCTGCAGCTGCCAGGGACTGGCTGCAGCAGTCACCTGGGTAAAGGGACATCTGTCAGCCCCAGAGGAAGCACGTCTCCCCAGCTCACACAAAGGGGCGGCCCCAGGAGGCAGGCATCAGCCCCAGGAGGGGCTGAGCAGGCAGGAGAGCTGCGGAGGGGTTGTTTGATTGAAGGTCGTGTCTGCTCTAATGGAGGGGCCTGTTTGGAACAGGGTTTATCCATGTGCGTTAGAATGATTAATAATGGGGATTATGGCTGAGCTGATTCAGGAGCAAAGATGGGGGCTGCTGCTGCTCAGTCGCTTCAGGCGTGTCCGACTCCGTGCGACCCCATAGACGGTGGCCCACCAGGCTCCCCCGTCCCTGGGCTTCTCCAGGCAAGAGCACTGGAGTGGGGTGCCACTGCCTTCTCTGAAAGATGGGGGCAGGAAGTGTGAAAAGAGACTGGAGACTGGTGGTGGGAGAGGCTAGCAGAGCAGAGGGGTGAATCCCTCGTGTTAAAGAAAAACACAAGCGAACAACAACAACAAACCCAGCACACACACAAAAGGGAGCAGGTGGGAGCTGGTGTGAAGGTCAGAGAGGTGGAGGTTCTGGAAGAAGCAGATTGGAACTGGTCCAGGGGAGACAGAGATGTCTGAAGCTGAGAGAGAGAAAGGGTGAAGTGTGGAGACGTTATGGAAAGGGGAGGGGAAGAGCAAGAAGGAAGAGGAAAGGGAGAAGAGAGAGAATGAGGGAAAATCAGAGAAAAGAAGGCAGAGGAAGGCCCAAGGGCTACAGTGAAATTAATGGACGCAGTAGTTATGCGGGCAGTCTAGACACTTTCATCTTCAGAACAACCTTCCCAGACAGGCTTGCGTCTGGCCCAGGGAACAGGGCTTCCTGGGTCACTGGAGTGATTCTCAAAAGACTAGACCTCAGGCACCCCCAAGGCAAAGACAAGGGAGAGACGCTGCACCCCGGGCGCGCCCCCGGGCTCTCACCGCGAACAGGCGCAGCACGTTGGCGACCATGATGGAGACGGAGCTGGCCGAGGCGCCCACGACGGCCACCACGCGCTCCGGGGGCGCGGTGCGCAGCGGGGGGACCCCGCCCGGGCAGCGCACGGCAGCCTCCTCGCCGTCGCGGCCGCGGATCAGCGCCTGCACGAAGGTCAGCGCCTGCTCCAGCGCGTACGTGTCCCGCGAGCAGGTGTCGAGCAGCCGGGCGCCCAGGCGCACCCCGGGCAGCAGCTCGGGGTCGGCGTTCACGCGGTCCAGGGCGTACAGCATGGCCTCGAGCCGGTGCACGCCCTGCTCCTTCTTGAGCTGCCCGCACGCCCTGCCCGCCGCGCCGCGAGCGTGCACCGGGAACAGTCCGCCCAGCGTGAGGCCGCCCGCCAGGCGCACCGAGCCCGCGGCGCCCACCACTCCCGCCTGCGCCAGCGCCAGCAGCAGCAGCGGCAGCAGCACCGGGACCCCGGCCATCGGCTCGGGGGCTGCAGGAGGCGGACGGGGCGGGGACGGGAACAGACGGGGAGCACGCTCTGATCGTCGGGTCGGGGGAAAGAGGAGGGAACCCCACAATCCTTGGGGAGAGGGGAGGTGCGCAACATATGAATGTTGGCCGAGCCAGCTGGAAGAGAGGTGAGGCATCAATTCAGCCGGCCTGCCCGGGACAGCTGGCTCTCACACCCTCTGAACCTCATCCCCCGGTCCGCCCTACCCGACCACTGTCTCCAGCGCTCCAGCCCTGCCCATCCCCAACGCACACCCAGGCCCCTTTTGAAGCCACACTCACCTCCGCCAGCCGCTGTGGGTTCAGTGACAGACGCAGAGGGCCCTGAGAGAGAGAGGATTTAAGGATTCTAGGGAAGGGATGAGAGGCCGCGCTGAGGGCGGAGACCCATCCTGAGCAAGGCCTGTGCCTACGACTGGCCCTCTCAACATCTGCTTTCCCTCCCCCTCCCACTCCTTGGGTCTGTTTCTTCCCTGTCTTTGGATATGTGACTGACGCACACGTTTCTCTGTCCGCTGGTCTCTGTATTTCTTTATCTCTGTTTCTGGCTTTCTCTACGCATCCCTCTCCCTTCTCTCTTCCCTCCCTCCTATCTCTGTCGATGTCCCTTTCTCTCACTGTCTCTCTCTTGTCTCTTACTCCTTTTCTGTTCCTCTTCCTCTCTTTCCTGGCCACCAGTGTCTTGGCTCAGGCTGCCCAAGGTACTTCCGAATTTTCTCCTTGCAAAATCCTGCAGTAAACCCATGAGTGGAGTGAGAAGGGACACAGGTTGAGCGAAAGGGGGTGCACCTGAGCAGCAGGACTGCAAACAGGGCTGAGCCAGGAGGAGGCAAGAACAAGCAGACCTTTAATGGTAGCTAGGTCTCTGCTTATCACACACACACGCAGCACAGATGATCCTGCAAAGAAGAAACTTCTACCATCAGACCCTTTTTGCAGACACACGGAAATAGACACTTCGAGGAGTTAAATGACTCAGGCAAGGTCACACAGGTGCCACATGTCAGCATCAGGATTTGTACCCAGGCTGGTGTACAGCCTTCACTGCCCTTGATGGAAGGAGGGGACAGGGCAGATTTGCCGTGCCATTCCCACCCCCATGTCTTATATCTGAGGGTGGAATCCTAAGGAGTTACGCTCTTGGTGGTTCATAAAGCCTCCTTGGTTCTGGGGTCTGAAGCAGTGACATACCATGTGAGGGGCTTTGTATCTGAATTTCCTCATTTCATGTTTTGGGCCAAGGTGATGGGGATTGGCCAAAAATCCTTCTACCACCACCCTCAACTGAGGCCCTGGATTTGCCTTTATGACACTAGGACCAAAGTGCATCCTGGAAACAGGTGGTGAGCTCCCAGCCCCACGGATTAGCAAGTTCCAAGGTGGGGGGGTAAGGGGGACTGAGCCAAGGGGGGCTGAGCTGGTTTGGGCTCCATTAGAGGGTGGATTAGGGCAGCCATGGGGATTTGGGTAAAGCTGTCAGAGGAGCAAGCAAAAACCATGTCATCCTTCTCTCTTCTCTCCCCACATAGAAGGGACCTGAATATCTCTGTTTCCAGAGCCATCCAGGCTTGAAACTTGTGCCTGGCAGAGTTGGGAGGTCCAGCTTGGTCTGTTGGACCAAGGTTGGTAAGGATGGGGCACTTAGCTCGTGCTAGGCCCCAAGCTTGATGTTGCAAAAATCTGTATGAACTGGGCATTTGAGGTGGTAGGGCGCTGCTGCTGGGCTCACACAATCAATCCCTCACAGCCTTCCCCTGCTCAGGACAAGTCAGACAGGGCCACAGCTGACATCACAAAACAGGCTTCTGACTCATAGGATGAAAGCATCCCGTTGGTTCCCTGAGTGTAGGATGGACCAACAGCGAGTTGGGGCGTTAGCCCTCATGGTGGTGCCTGAGGGAAACAAGTGAGTGACCAGGAGAGGGAGAGAAGGAGGTGGGTTCCAGGCCAGGGGAACAAATGGCTCTGAGAGTGGAAAGAGGGGCATCGTGGGTGGGCACCTGGGAGTGGGGATTAGCCATCCCTGTGAATGTGAGGGCCGGGACCAGGGCCGAGCAGGTCAGAGGATGGCAGAAACCAAGGCTTTGACTTTGGACACAGGAGAGCCAAGAATTTCATTTGAGATTTGAGAGGATAGGACAAGCTCCTGGTTAGATCCACTAAAGCGAAAAGTTTAATATGGCAAATACCACAGTTTTAACATTTCAACTTAGAGTTTTGATACCAGTGTCTAGACTTCATATAGTTCTCTTCTGGGACTTAGAGGAAATGTCCAGAGTAGTAATTAAATAATTACAATGAGTATTGAAAGCTTGCTTTTATTATGTGATATGTGTGTGTGTGTGTGTGTGTGTGTGTGTGTGTATTGCTAGTGCTAAGTTGCTTCTGTCGTGTCCAACTCTTTGTGATCCTATGGACCATAGCTTGCCAAGCTCCTCTGTCCATGAGATTCTCCAGGCAAGAATCCTGGAGTGGGTTGCCATTTCCTTCTCTGGGGATTCTTCCCAACCCAGGGATTGAACCTGGGTCTCTTACTCTCTTGCACTGGCAGTCAGATTCTTCACCACTAGAGCCCCCTGGGAAGCCTCACAACACTCTGCAAAGTCCATATCAGTATCATCCCCATGTTACAGATGTACGCCGAGGAGCGCAGAGAGGTTAGGAGCTAACTTAGTCAGGATTACACAAACGTTGATCAATGGAGTTGGGGCAGAGTGAAGCCAAGTCAGGCTGAACTCTGAACTAGGCTACTTACTGGGCTCTATGGATGAGTCAGTACATACAGATATACTGCTAACTGGGCTGTACAGATGGCATCAGTACATGTAGATCTTGCTAACTATACATTTGTGCCCCTACCCTATGACCCTGCTTGTTGTAGATGTAATTGTGCCAGAAAGGGAAGAGAGTGTTACAGAAATTACAATTTGTTTATTTTGAACATGTGGTTTTTTGGTTCCTGAGGAATTCCAACTCTGGAATTCCTTTGGAAGCAAGAGTCTCTCACCACATTTGTTAAGTTGCTAGAGCGGCCAGAACAAAGTATCACAGATTTAGTAGCTTATCCAACAGCTATTTATTATTTTGCGGTTCTGGAACCTGGAAGTCTGAAGTCAAGGTGTCAGCAGGGTTGGATCTATTCAAGGGAGGATTTGTTGAGCTGTCTTCTCTCTGTGTAAAGGCACCAAAAAGACACCAATCTCATTGGAACAGGGCCCACCCTAATGACCTCATTTCACCCTGGTTAACTCTATAACAATTCTATTTTCAAATAAGGTCGACATTCTGAGATACTGGAGACTAGGATTTCAGTACATGAATTTCTGGGTAGGGAGACACAAATCAGCCCAGTTTCTCAGCCCACACCTTGAAAACTTTGCAAGTGAGCTTTCACCCAAGTCTGCCAGCCCTTTGCTTTGGAACAATAATAACATGAGTCAGGAGGTGAGTGCAGGCAGCTTGGGCCAAGGATTTGGCCCTGTGGACTCAGTAATACTACTCAGGTGTGACATAGCCTTGAGAACCTGTTCATTTTAAAGGAACTATTTGCTAAGTAGCAGGGTATTCATTAGGAGATACTGCCTAATTGTTGTTGTTTTTAATGGCAAACCTTTAACCAGAGTATACATTTTCTTCAAAATTAGAGAAATCAAACTGAGGAAAGACACAGAATGAATCTCAGGAAAGTTTTCCCAGATATAGTATAGAACAGCAGTCAGAAAAAAAATTTATTGGTTAATGGAACTTAGGTTTAATGGAATGTTCTCCATAATACACAGTATCAAGGTATGATCATAGCAAAACACTTTTTTTAAGGGCCATATGGTAGGCCAAATAATCCACCCTTCACCCCAATCTGTCCAGGTCCTAATCCCTAAGACCTGTGAATGTTACCTTATATGGCAAAGGGGACTTTGTAGATGTGATTAAATTAAGGATTTGTGATGGGGAGATGATCCTAGATTATCCTGGTGGGCCCCATGTATTCACAAGGGTCCTTACAAGAGAAAAGATGATGTGACGATGGAAGCAAGGAGAGATTTAAAGATGCTAAATGCTGGCTTTGAAGATGTAGATAGGAGCCACAAGCCAAGGAATGCAACCCTAAAACCTGGAACAGATGAGAAAATGGATTGTCTCCTAGAGTCTCCTGAGGGAACTGGCGCCTTGACTTTTATCCAGTGCAATTGACTTTAGAACTTTATAGGAGGATAGATTTGTGCTGTTTTAGATGACTGAGTTTGTGGCAAGCTGTTACAGCAGCAATAAAAAACTAGTGCAGGTCAGGTAGTAAATATTTTAGGTTTCTATCTCGTGTTCAACCTGCTAATGTGAATAGTCACAGACAGTTCCCAGAGCCACCTCAGGGTCATGGCCAGGAACGCAAACAAGGCGCTAGCTGGTGAGAAGGGGACATCCCTTCTCAGTATCAATTTAGGTCAGGAACCCCAACTAGTAGACCTGATTTGGGTTCTGGAGGGCCAGCTGGAGGCTAAGAGAGAAAGAAAGACAGTGAGTGAGGAAAGTAGCACTGCAGAGCTTTGGATAAAAGAATTTTTTTTGATAAATAATATGGAAAAATTGTGTGTCCATGTACACAGAATCAATTCCAGATGCATTATTGACCTAAATGGGAAATGTAAACTGATAAAGCAGGTAAAAGATTATATACGGGAGTACTTGATCACCTTAGGGAAAGGCATCATAAAATAAACATGAAAAGTAATAATCATGATAATTCCAGGTGGTGCTAATGGTAAAGAACCCACCTGCCAATGCAGGAGACATAAGAGGTGGGTTCAATCTCCAGGGTGGGGAGATCCTCTGGAGGAGGAGATGACACTGTTCTTGCCTGGAGAATCCCATGGACAGATGAGCCAGGCAGGCTACAGCCTATGGGGTCACAGAGTCAGACACGACTGAAGTGACTTGGCGTGCAGGCATGCATAGTTTGACAACTTTAAGAATTCTATCAAGAGATATCAAATATAAAATATGTCGATATCATTGAAGCTAGACTTGTGGGTTTATTATGCAACTTTCTTTAGAAAACAAGAGAAAAAGACAACAAAAAGAGAATGAAAAGGAAAGCCACATTGTGAGAGAATATATTTAAAAACTCGTGACGTGAAAGTGTGTTGGACTCTTTGTGACCCCATGGACTATACAGTCCATGGAATTCTCCAGGCCAGAATACTGGAGTGGGTAGCCTTTTCCTTCTCCATGAGATCTTCCCAACCCAGGGATCGAACCCAGGTCTCCCGAAATGGCAGGTGTATTCTTTACCAGCTGAGCCACAAGGTAAGCCCAAGTATATTGGAGAGGGTAGCCTATCCCTTCTCCAGAGGATCTTCCCAACTGCGGAATCGAACCAGGGTCCCCTGCATTGCAGGTAGATTCTTTACCAACTGAGCTATCACAGAAGCCCTTAAAACTCATATAACCAACAAATAACTGATATCCAGAAGGTAATAAAAAGACAAATAACACATGAGAAAAATGGGCAAAAGATTTGAGCAGTCACTTCACAAAAGAAAATATCAAAATATCAATAACCCAGTAACCAAATCAGCCTCATTAAAAATTAGGAAACTGCAACTTAAAACTATAATAAGCATGGCAGGCCCACTATCAACTGAAAACTCCAAGTATTAATGCAGAGGGGAAGTAGTAGGAATTCTCAGATACTGCTAGTTGGAGGGTAATCCTCAGGAACACAGTTTTGCATTATTACTAGAGTTGAAGATATACATGCCCTATTTCTTAGCAATTTTATTGCTAGGTATAAACATGAAAAGTAATAATCATGATAATTAGAGAAATGAATGCACAGATGTATGCAAAAGAATATTTGAAGTATTATTATTCGTTAGAGAAAAGATTAAAACTAAAAGGTGTATTAACAGTAGAGTAAATAAATACCTTGTGGTATAGTCATATAATGGGATGGAATAATACATAGAAAACTGAGTGAGCCAAAACTATGCAAAACAGCACATCTTACATATTGTTGAATAAGTATACTGAGATTCCATTTTATGTAGTATTCATAAGTAAGCAAAGTAAATCATAATGTTTAGAGACGCATACTGCAGTGCTAAAACCACAAACGAATGCAAGGAAGGGTAGAGGACAGTTAGAGCTGGTAGGGATCATACAGGCGTTTGATTTATGCTGATGAGCTATGAGTTATGCTACACATTTATGCTCTTGCATGTAAAAAGTGTGTGTGTCATTTTTCACAATTAAAAGGTACCAGGGTTTCGCCCGCTGGGTCGGCGGAGGCCAGGCTTGTGGGGTGCCCGGAGCCGGGGTTCGCAGGCCGGCAGCGAGGTGAGCGGCACGGCCGCGCGGGCCACCCGAGGCCTCGGAGTTCCTTCGCCCCGGGCCGGGCCGGCAGCCCCTGGGGCGGCCGGGAGCGAGCGCGCACCCCGGAGCCGGCGGGCGGCGGGTCGGCGCGAGCTGCGGCGCTCGGGCTCGGCCCTCGGCGCCTGCCGTTGCCGGGAGACCCGGGATCGCTGGCCCGGGGCTCCCGATCCCGAGGGCCGCCTCGATCCCGCGGGGAGGGACGGCAGCGGCCGGGCTTTGCCCAGGCGGCTTCCGAGACCGCTCCTGGTGGCTGAGAGTCCGCGGGCCGTCCCGACCTGCGCCCGGGGATTGGGCGGGGAAGCGGTACGCGGGGCCCGGCTTCTCCCGGAATTGCCTGGCCTCCGCGGCAGCGGCGGGGCCGCGCCTGGCCCGGGAATGAAGGGCTGCGCTAGCCCGCCTTCCGGAGCTGTCAGATTGGGGGTGCCCACGGTTGCACGGTGTGAGGTCCTATCGCGGCGGCATTCGTGTGCAGGGGTGTGCGCGCGTAGTCAGCATGCATTACTGGAATTGGGATGATACAGATAATACTGAGAGCGATTTGTTCTGTTCTTGCCCCACCCTTATTATAGAAAAATTGGAAATAAAGAAGAGTTTACTGAAGAAAATAATGCTCACGACACTACAGTCTCAGAATTTTACTCTTGTGTGGACTAGTTTGTACTTGAGCTAAGCCTGTACCCATTGTATCACTTCACAGTATATTTAGTTTTTCATTTTCACTTAAAATCATTCCTAAATATCATTTCTAATTTTGTATGTTCTTTTTATTGGCTGCCTAAACCATCGTTGTGTAGGTCCTGTAAATTATTTAACTATCACCCGGCAGCGAGGCATTTAGGGTGTTTGTGGATTTTTGCTTCATTTGAATGTTCCAAACAATACTTTGATAAACCTTTGTTTAAAAAAATATTTAAGATGATTGCATGCGTGCTTAGTCTCTAGATCGAGTCAGACCCTTTGCGAACCCCTGCTCCTCTGCCCGTGGGATTTTCCAGGCAAGAATACTGGAATGGGTTACCATTTTCTTCTCTTGGACTAATTCTGAGAAGTGAATTTATTAGAATAGATACTGTGATCTTATGGGGTCTTTTTAGGTCTTACACATGGCCAAATTGTTTGCCAAAAAAGTTTTACTGGTTTCCATCATTTTGACTACCTTTTTCACCAAAATTAATTCTTTTTTAGGATATCAACCAGCAAGGTTGAACCTCTTAGGATTTTTTTTTTGTGTGTGTAATAGTGATATGTGATGATTCCACTTGCTTGATTTTTTGCACGTCAGAGGATGTTAGTTTGTGTGTATGTGTATTGTTGGAGTTACTGCATCGGCCTTGACTGAAAGTTAGAGCTGGATAATATCTTAGCGATAGTCTGTCTTAAGTGATCTTCTGGCATAAGTCCCTTATTTTGCAAATGAAGAACCCAGGGGCCTGGAGAGGTGGAATGGTGAATAATCCAAGCACACTGCTAATTAAGTAGCCGACCTGGGATTAGAACTCAGGTTTCCCACATCCTAAGTGTGTAGTCGTTACACATTCAGTCTTGCACAGAGCAATGACATACTCAGGATTAGGATTTAAAAAGATGCTTATGCCCCTTGGATTACTCAGTTGTTTTATTGACTCCTTTTTATTGTAGTTGATTTCCAATATTGTGTTAGTTTCAGTTGTACAGCAAAGTAATTCAGTTATGTACATGTATGTATGTAATAGGTGTACATATATTATGTAAGTGTAATATTTTACATGTATGTATATATTTCCATGGTTTACTGGTTTAGAATTGTGTCACATAACAGAGATTGTAATCCTGAGTGATGTGTAGCACTGAAAAATGGAAAAAGTGACTGTTTTCATGGCCAGGACTAGAAATTCATTATTTAGAGTCACAGTCCCTTCAAGGCTTTTTTTTTTTTCTTATTGGTTTTGCCATACAATGACATGATATCACCATGGGTGTACATATGCTCCCCCTCCAGAACCCCCTCCCTCCTCCCTCCCGACTCCCTCCCCCCCGGGAAATCTCGGTGCACC
>ML663012.1:12333601-12380998 GCA_007570785.1 Antilocapra americana
GAGTCTGTTCTATACGTCTGCGTTCCTTTTGCTGTCTCGCATGCTGGGTTCTCGTTACCATCTTTCTAAATTCCATATATATGCGTTAGTATACTGTATTGTTGTTTTTCCTTCTGGCTTACTTCACTCTGGATAATAGGCTCCAGTTCCGTCCACCTGAGTAGAACTGATTCAAATGAATTTTTTTTAATGCTGAGCTTTTTTGACTGTTGTCAGATTCTTCATATGTTGGAATAAAATATCTAATAAGTTTAAAAAAATAAAATAAAATATACTAAAACATAGAAGAGTTAGGACAATTAGATAGCAAAAGTAAGACATGAGAACTATTAATAAATTGAAATATATCAGTAATTGGAATAAACGTGATTGGACTAGATGCTTCAGTTAAAATACAAAAATTTTGAGTTAAAGAAAATTCAGTTTAAGTTGCTCCTAAGGGACACACATAAAACATATAAGGGTACAAAGTTGTGTACCCATCTGACCTATCTGATGGTTCCCTGGAAGACTACACTTGAAAGGCTTATCTGTATTTTACCTGATTTGGTGCTCAATCAGTGCTAAAAATCTTCCCCTGGAGAACACTTGTCAAAAAAATTTGCAAGCAAATGTCATAATATTGAGGCTAGGATGATAGATAGATAACAGTTGGGTTGGGGCAAAAAAAAATGCATGTACGTCTGTATCAGTGGCTCAGTCGTGTCCGACTCTTTGCGACCCCATGGATTGTAGCCCACCAGGCTCCTCTGTCCATGGAGTTCTCCAGGCAAGGATATTGGAGTGGGTTGCCATTTCCTTCAAGCCAAATAAGCGTTTAAAAAGCTGACAAACGAGATGACTCCCGGAGCTTTCAAAGGCTCTGACTTACTCCTGGGATCTAGAAGGCAACACACATGGACCTTGTGTACACACTCAGGAGAGACAGGAGGAAGCCCTAAGCCCTCAGCTCTGCTGACCTTGAGGCTCTGCAGAAGCAGACAGCAGAGTCGTCAACTGTCTGAGTGCTAAAGGCATGTGCCAACATGCACAGTCCTTTGGCAAAGAATGGGAAATTTATTAATTCTAGACGTTTGAAGAACTCTCCATGAGTCATTAGCTGATAACCAAGTGTATCAATAGACAACAAAGAATACAGACTTTACAGAACTAGTTCAAAATAGTCACTAAACAACAAACAAACAAGCAAAAACAACAAGCCCTGGGAAAGGGGAAACTCTAATTCTAAGAATCATCACATTATAATATTTTAAATATTTAGTTTTCAACAAAAAAATTCATGTGATGCAAAGACAAGAAAGTATGGCCATTCATGAGGGAAAGAAAAATGATCACCTGAAATTCTTTCTGAAGGAGAACAGACATTGAAATTTCTAAACAAAGCGTTTAAATTACCTACTTTTAAAATGTTCAAAGAGCTAAAAGAAACCACACCTAAAGCACTAACAGAAAGCATAAAAACAATGTTTCCTCAAATAGAAGATATTAATATTGAGATAGAAATTATGAAAATAAAACAAATAGAAAATCTAGAGCTGAAAACTGTGGGCTTCCCAGGTGGCACTAGTGGTAAAGAACTGCCTGCCAATGCAGGAGACACAAAAGACACAGTATGGATCCCTGGGTTGGGAAGGTCTCCTGGAGGAGAGCATGGCAACCCACTCCAGGATTCTTGCCCCGAGAATCCATGGACTGTGGAGCCCCGGCTATGGTCCATAAGGCCACAAAGAGTCGGACACAACTGAAGCAACTTAGCACGTTCACAAGAGCTGAAAAGTATTATACCTAAAACGAAAAAGTCACTAGAAAGGCTCAGTAACAGTTTTGAGAAAGCAGAATGAAGAACCAATGAACTTACAGATAGGACAATTGAGATTATCCAGTATAAGGAAGAAGGAGAAAAAAAATAAGGAAAAATGAACAGAGCCCCAGGGATCTATAGGATATTACAAAGAATACCAATATGTGAGATAAATGAAAATGAAAACATAATATAACCAAGCTTTTGGAATGCAGCATAAGCAGAGCTCAGGGGAAATTTTATTATTGTAAATGCCTACATTTAAAAATAAGACAGTCTCAAATTAATAACTTTATACACTAAGGAACTAACAAAAATAGCAAACAACTGAAAGAAGAAACAGCACAGTAAGATTAAAGCCAAGACCACTGAAATGGAAAATAGAGAAAAATGATAAAAACCAGATGTTGGTGTTTGGAAAAGATCAATAAAATTAAAAAACATTAGCTAGACTAAGAAAAAAAGAAGGAAACTGCAAACAAGAAGAAATAGAAGCGGGGATGTTACTATCAACCTGAGAGAGACAAAAAGCATTTTAAGGGAGTACTATGGACAATTGCACACTAAAAATTAGATAACCTAGCTGAAAAAAACAAACTACCAAAATTGACTCAAGAGGAAACAAAATCTTAACAGACCTATACTATAATCAGTAATGAAAACTTTCCCAAGAAAGAAAAATCTATGGTAAAATGGCTTCTCTGGGTGAATTACACCAGTTAAAGATTAACAACAAACTTCCTGAAGCTCTTATAAAAAATCAGTTCAGTTCAGTCACTCATGTCCATTGAGTCGGTGATGCCATCCAACCATCTCAACCTCAGTTGTCCCCTTCTCCTTCTGCTTTCAATCTTTCCCAGCATCAGGTTCTTTTCCAATAAGACGGTTCTTCACATCAGGTGGCCAAAGTATTGGAGCTTCAGCCTCAGCATCAGTCCTTCCAATGAATATTCAGGACTGATTTCCTTTAGGATTGACAGGTTTGATCTCCTTGCAGTCTAAAGGACTCTCAAGTCTTCTCCAACACCACAGTTCAAAAGCATCAATTCTTTGGCACTCAGCTTTCTTTATGGTCTGAATCTCACATCCATACATGACAACTGGAAAAACCATGTTGCAGACAGACCTTTGTCAGCAAAGGGATGTCTCTGCTTTTTAATATGCTGTCTAGGTTGTTCATAGCTTTTCCTCCAAGAAGCAAGTGTCTTTTAATTTCATAGCTGCAGTCACCAGCTGCAGTGATTTTGGAGCTCAAGAAAATAGTCTGTCACCGTTTCCACTGTTTCCCCATCTATTTGCCATGAGTGATGGGACCTGATGCCATGATCTTAGTTTTCTGAACGCTGAGTTTTAAGCCAGCTTTTTCACTCTCCTCTTTCACTTTCATCAAGAGGCTCTTTAGGTCTTCTTCACTTTCTCCATGAGGGTGGTGTCATCTGCATATCTGAGGTTATTGATATTTCTCCCAGCAATCTTGGTTCCAGTGTATGCTTCATCCAGCCTGGCATTTCGCATGATGTACTCTGCATATAGGTTAAATAAACAGGGTGACAATATACAACCTTGACGTACTCCTTTCCTCATTTGGAACCAGTCCATTGTTCCATGTCCAGTTCTAACTGTTGCTTCTTGACCTGCATACGGATTTCTCAGTAGGCAGGTCAGGGAGTCTCGTATTCCCATCTCTTTAAGAATTTTCCACTGTATGTGTGATTCATACAGTCAAAGGCTTTGGGGTAGTCAATAAAGCAGAAATAGATGTTTTTCTGGAACTCTCTTGCTTTTTTGATGATCCAACAGATGTTCGCCATTTGATCTCTGGTTCCTCTGCCTTTTCTAAATCCAGCTTTAACATCTGGAAGTTCTTGGTTTTCATACTGTTGGAGCCTGGCTTGGAGAATTTTGAGCATTTCTTTACTAATATTTGGAGATGGTTGCAATTGTGCGGTAGTTTGAGCATTCTTTGGCATTGCCTCTCTTTGGGATTGGAATGAAAACTAACCTTTTTCAGTCCTGTGACCACTGCTGAGTTTTCCAAATTTGCTGGCATATTGAGTGCAGCACTTTCACAGCACATCTTTTGGGATTTCAAGTAGTTCATCTGGAATTTCATCACCTCTACTAGCTTTGTTCATAGTGATACTTCCTAAGGCCCATTTGACTTCACACTCTAGGATGTCTGGCTCTAGGTGAGTGATCACACCATTATGGTTATCTGGATTATGAAGATATTTTTTGTATAGTTCTTTTGTGTATTCTTGCCACCTCTTCTTAATATCTTCTGCTTTTGTTAGGTTTGTACTGCTGCTGTCCTTTATTATGCCTTATTTTAAGAAATTACCACAGCCACCCAACCTTTGGCAACCACCAGTCTGCTTAGTCAGCAGCCATCAACATCAAGGCAAGAGCTTCCACCAGCAAAAAGATTACGACTTTTTGAAGCCTGATGGTGTGTAGCATTTTTTAGCAATAAGGTATTTTTAGTGAAGGTATGTATATTGTTTAAACCTAATGCTATTACACTTAATAGACTACAGGATGGTGTGAGCATAATTTTTAAAAATTACTTATTTATTTAATAATTGCATAATTATTAAATACATTACAAGAGGAGGCTAATTACAATATTGTGATGGTCTTTCCATATATCAACACGAATAAGCCACAAGTATTCATGCATGCCCTCCCTCTTGAATACCCATCCCATCTCTGTCCCCATCTCATCCCTATAGGTTGTCATAGAGCAACAGCTTTGGGTTCCCTGCAATATACATCAGACTCCCACTGGCTATCTGTTTTATACATGGCAATGTATATGTTTCAATGCTATTCTCTCAACTGATCCCACCTTCTCTTTCCTCCACTGTGTCTAAAAGTCTGCTCTTTATGTCTGTGTCTCCTTTGAACATAACCTTTATATGTACTGGGAAACCAAAAAAATTGTATGACTTGCTTTCCTGCAATATTCCAAACCTATATTTCTGAGGTATGCCTCAGATGTGTGGCAGAGGTCCAACTTCATTTTTTGCAAGTGACCATTCTGTTGGATATTTAGAATATCTCTATGGTAAGTGATACGTTGTCAGAGACTGAATGAAAAATATGATAAAGTAATATGGGTATCTACCAGTCAGAGGAGACAACAGTTTGAGATGCCAGGGACAGACTGGTGGCACAAATTGGTCAAGGAATGAATATAGATGTTTCTTCTGGAGTACAGTGTATATATATATATATATATATATATATATATATATATGAAATTTTTCTGTTGAATAAAATTGCAGACAAAAATACAACTGGAGATGAGGCAAGACTAGGATTTGAATAGACCATTCAAACCATAGCAGTTTTGGAACAATCCTGATAAAAAAACAACAGCATAATTTAAAAGACATGATTAGTTACTAGATACCTACATATGGATAGATAGGAGAGAGAGAAAGTGAATGAGACAGGCAGACAGAACTTCTGTTAAGAAAGGTGAAAGTGGTGACAACGCAAAACCTATGGGACACAGCAAAAGCAGTTCTAAGAGGGAAGTTTATAGCAATACAATCCTACCTCAAGAAACAAGAAAAACATTGAATAGACAACCTAACTTTACACCTAAAGCAACTGGAAAAAGGAGAAGAAAAAACCCCCAAAATTGGTATAAGGAAAGAAATCATAAAGATCTGAGCAGAAACAAATGAAAAAAGAAATGAAAGAAACAGTAGTAAAGATTAATAAAACTAAAAGCTGGTTCTTTAAGAAGATAGACAAAATTGACAAACCCTTAGCCAGATTCATCAGAAAAAAAGAGAGAAGAATCAAATCAACAAAATTAGAAGTGAAACAGGAGAGGTTACAACAGATAATGCAGAAATACAAAGGATTATAAGAGACTATTATGAACAACTATATGGCAATAAAATCAATAACCTGGAAGAAATGGACAGATTCTTAGAAAAGTTGAATGTTCCAAAACTGAACCAGGAAGAAATAGAAATTATGAACAACCCAATTACAAGCACTGAAATTGAAGCTGTGATCAGAAATCTCCCATAAAACAAAAGCCCAGAACCAGATGGCTTCACAGAATTCTAGCAAACATTTAGAGAAGAGCTAATGCCTATCCTTCTAAAACTTTTTCAAAAAACTGCAGAGGAAGGAGCACTTCCAAACTCATTCTATGAGGCCACCATCACCCTGATACCAAAACCAGACAACGACAACACAAAAAAAGAAAACTACAGGCCAATATTGCTGAGGAATATAGATGCAAAAATCCTCAACAAAATTTTAGCAGACAAAATTCAACAACACATCATAAAGCTCAAACACCATGATCAAGCTGGGTTTATTCCAGGGATGCAAGAATTCTTCAATATATGCAAATCAATCAATGTGATACACCATATTAACAAATTGAAAGATAAAAACCATATGATCATCTCAACAGATGGAGAAAAAGCCTTTGACAAAATTCAGCACCCATTTACGATTAAAGCTCTTCAAAAAATGGGCATAGAAGGAACCTACCTCAACATAGTAAAGGCCATATATGATAAGCCTACAGCAAACATTATTCTCAATGGTGAAAAACTGAAAGAATTCTCCATAAGATTAGGAACAAGAAAAAGGTGTCCACTTTTGCTGCTATTATTCAATATAGTTCTGGAAGTCCTAGCTACAGCAGTCAGAGAAGAAAAAGAAATAAAAGGAATCCAGATTGGAAAAGAAGAAGTAAAGCTCTCACTGTTTGCAGATGACATGATAGTGTATATAGAAAACCCTAAAAATAGTATCAGAAAATTACTAGAGCTAATCAGTGATTTTAGCAAAATTGCAGGATACAAAATCAATACACAGAAATCACTTGCATTTCTATATACTAACAAAGAAAAATCAGAAAGAGAAATTAAGGAATCAATCTCATTCACCATTGCAACAAAAAGAATTAAATATCTAGGAATAAACTTACCTAAGGAAATAAAAGAACTGTACACAGAAAATTATAAGACACTAATGAAAGAAATCAAAGATGACATAAGCAGATGGAGAGATATTCCATGTTCCTGGGTAGGAAGAATTAATATGGTGAAAATGACTATACTACCAGACACAATCTACAGACTCAATGTGATTCCTATCAAACTATCAATGGCATTTTTCACAGAACTAGAACAAAAAACTTTCACAATTTATATGGAAGCACAAAAGACCCTGAATAGCCAAAGCAGTCTTGAGAAAGAAGAATGGAGCTGGAGGAGTCAAGCTTCAGATGATACTACAAAGCTACAGTCATCAAGACAGCATGGTACTGACACAAAAACAGAAATATAGACCAATGGAACCAGATAGAAAGCCCAGAAATAAACCCATGCACCTAGGGGTACCTTATTTTTGACAAAGGAGGCAAGAATATACAATGGGGCAAAGACAGCCTCTTCAATAAATGGTGCTGGGAAAACTGGACAGGTACATGTAAAAGAATGAAATTAGAACACTTCCTAACACCATACACAAAGATAAACTCAAAATGGGTTAAACACCTAAATGTAAGACCAGAAACTATAGAACTCTTAGAGGAAAACATAGGCAGAACACTTGATGACATAAATCAAAGCAAGATCCTCTATGACCCACCTCCTAAAGTAATGGAAATAAAAACAAAAGTAAAAAATGGGACCCAGTTAAACTTAACAACTTTTGCACAGCAAAGGAAACTATAAGCAAGGTGGAAAGACAACCCTCAAAATTGGAGAAAATAATAGCAAATGAAACAACTGGCAAAGGATTAATTTCCAAAATATATAAGCAACTCACACAACTCAATACCAGAAAAACAAACAACCCAATCAAAAAGTGGGAAAAAGACCTCAACAGACATTTCTCCAAAGAAAACACACAGGTGGCTAGCAAACACATGAAAAGATGCTCAAAATTGCTCATTATCAGAGAAATGCAAATCAAAACTATAGTGAGGTATCACCTCACACCAGTCAGAATGGCCCTCATCAAAAAGTCTACAAACAATAAATGCTGGAGAGGGTGTGGAGAAAAGGGAATGCTCTTGCACTGTTGGTGGGAATGTAAATTGATACAGCCACTATGGAGAACAGTATGGAGATTCCTTAAAAAACTAGGACTAAAACCACCATGTGACCCAGCAATCCCACTCCTAGGCATATACCCTGAGGAAACCAAAATTGAAAGAGAAACATGTATCCCATTGTTCATTGCAGCACTATTTACAATAGCTAGAACATCAAAGCAACCTGGATATCCATCAACAGATGAATGGATAAAGAAGTTGTGGTATATATACATAATGGAATATTACACAGCCATGAAAAGGAATGCATTGGAGTCAGTTCTGCTGAGGTGGATGAATCTGGAACCTATTATACAGAGTGAAGTGAGTCAGAAAGAGAAAGATAAATACAGAATTCTAACACATATATATGGAATCTAGAAAAACAGTGCTGGAGAATTTACTTACAGGGCAGCAGTGGAGAAACAGACATAGAGAATAGATTTATGGACATGGGGAGAGGGGACGAGAGGGTGAGATGTATGGAAAGAATAACATGGAAACTCACTTAACCGTTTGTAAAATAGATAGCCAACGGGAATTTGCTGTATGGCTCAGGAAACTCAAATAGGGGCTCTGTATCAACCTAGAGGGTTGGGGTGGGGAGGGAGATGGGAGGGAACTTCAAAAGGAAGGGGATGTATGTATACCTAAAGCTGATTCATGTTGAGGTTTGACAGACAACAGCAAAATTCTGTACAGCGATTATCCTTCAATAAAAAATGAATTAATTAAAACAAAAAGAGAAAGGTGAAAGTGGGAGTTCCCTGGTTAGGATTCAGTGCTTTCATTTCTGTGGCCTGGGTTCAATCTCTGGTCAGGGAGTTGAGATCCCACAAGCAATATGGTGTGGCCAAAGAAAGGAATGTGCATGTGAAAGATAAGGGAAATGTGATGAAGTGGTTAACTTCATGGTGCCACTGAGTCATGAAGACCACACAGAAGTGTTTCTGAGAGAGAACGTGGGTGGCCACACTGTGTCAGGAGAGAGAGTGTGAGAGTTAAAGGTGTTATCAGGAGCAGCCCCACTTTCTCCAATTGTACTGCTCTCAGCTGTGTTGGTTTACCTGTACTCAGAATTCTCTTACTTGAAGAGTAAAATATTAATGTGCTAGAGGAAAAAAATCTCCTATGAACCAGGAAGCCTTCCACATCATACCAAAGTAATCCATAATACAGAGGCACATGTGGCAAAACATATTCTTCACAAAAAATTCAGAGTAGAAAAAAGAAAACATCTTATATTTTATGAGACTAGCACATAACTAGGACAAGAAATAAAATTTATAGGCAAACTAAGGAGCACAAATATAAAAATCCTTACCAAAACATTGCAAGCCGAAGAACATAAAAACATCATAATCAAGTCTGGTTTGTCCCAGAAATGCACTTTAGCAGATTAATGACTTAGAAATTACTAATGTAATTCACTGCATTAACAGATTAAAGGAAAAAACATGATTATCTAAATGGATGCAGAAAAAAGCACTTGAGAACATCCAATATTCATTCATAATTTAAAAAACTTGGCAGTCTAGGGATATTCTTTAAACTGGCAAAATCATTTACCAGTAGCCTCCAGGAAACATTGCATTCAGTAACTAGTCACTTCAAGTATTTATTTCCTTTAAAACCAGGAAAAAAAAATACAGTTGATTCTTAACAATATAGGGTTTAGGGATGATGACTCCCTTCATATTAAAAAAATTATCTATGTATAAATTTATGGTTAACCACTGATCTTGATCAACAGATTCAACCAACCCCAGATTGTGTAGTTTTGTAGTATGAATTCATTAAAAAAATAATTTGTATAAGTGAACCCATGCAGTTCAAAACTGTGTTGTTCAAGGGTCAACTGTAATTTCAATTATCACTCACATTAGGGGGCACTAGTCAGTGCAAGAAAAATAAGCATAATAATTGAATTTAAAAAATATGATTCTCATGGTTTACAGATATGATGGCCTATTGTATTTATTCAGAGTTCTCCAGAGAAACTGAACATGAGTATATTAGAAGGATATGGCTCATGTGATTATGGAGGCTGAAAAGTCTCAAGATCTACAGTCAACAATCTGGAGGACCAGAAGAGCTGATGGTATAGTTTCAGTTTGATTCCAAAGGTCTGAGAACTGGGAGAGCCCATAATATAAATTCCAGAACAAAACAGGAGTCTCAAGATCCAAAAAGAGCCCATGTTTCAGTTTGAATCTGAGGTCAGGGAAAGACCAACATTCCAGCTTAAGATAGGCAGAATTTCCGTGTTCCTTATGAGAGAATCAGCCTTTTCCTTCTATTCTGGCCTTCATTTGACCAAATGAGACCCACTTATATCATATAGGGTAATCTGCTCTGCTCGGTCTGCCAGTGCAAATGTTTATCTCATCTAGAAACATCCTTACAGACATATCCAGGATAATGTTTGACCAAATAATAGGGCCCTCTATGGCCCTCTATGGCCTATTCAAATTGAATCAATAAATTAAATACACTTTGTCAACTTGGCCCCCTTATGCATCTCTTTAAACCATGGCCAGTCCCTAAATAAAGACAGTTCAGCTCAGTTCAGTCACTCAGTCGTGTCCAACTCTTTGCCACCCCATGGAAAGCACACCAAGCTTTCCTGTCCATTACCAGCTCCCAGAGCTTGCTCAAACTCATGTCCATTGAGTCAGTGATGCCATCCAACCATCTCATCCTCTGTCATCCCCTTCTCCTCCTGCCTTCAATCTTTCCCAGCATCAGGGTCTTTTCCAAGGAATCAGTTCTTCGCATCAGGTGGCCAAAGTATTGGAGTTTCAGCTTCAGTATCAGTTCTTCCTATGAATATTCAGGACTGATTTCCTTCAGGATGGACTGGTTGGATCTCCCTACTGTCTAAGGAACTCTCAAGAGTCTTCTCCAACACCATAGTTGAAAAGCATCAATTTTTCAGGGCTCAGTTTTCTTTATAGTCCAACTCTCACATCCATACAAGACTACCGGAAAAAACATAGCTTTGACTAGATGGACCTTTGTTGGCAAAGTAATGTCCCTGTTTTTCAATATGCTGTCTAGGCTAAGTCAACAACTTTTCTTCCAAGGAGCAAGTGTCTTTTAATTTCATGGCTGCAGTCACCATCTGAAGTGATTTTGGAGTCCCCCAAAATCAAGTCTGTCATTGTTTCCATTGTTTCCCCACCTATTTGGGGAAAATTCTGGGGAAAATAAAGACAGTAACAAGGTCAAGCTTCCTCCTAACATGATACAACTACCTTGCCTACAATTTACAACTCACTCACTTCTTCCCCAGAAGAGTTTACTCTTCTGGATTTGGTTGTTGTAGTTTTCTACTGACCTTAATTGCAGGGCATGGTAATACAAAAGACATCTTAAGGGATCTCCTGAATTCCAGACATATTCTTCCTTATGTCCATTGTAAGCAACAGTTTAATTTCATCTTGGTAGTTGGGATCAATCACTCCAGTCAACATCATAACTCTTCTTCGCCTGATGATTCAGAGGCATGAGGAACTCAAAGTGGCCATCTTTACTTCCAGTTCAATGGAATCATTGTGTCTCCTGGTGGAAATTTTCAGCCCTCTGGAACAAAGACCTCTAGTCCAACGGAATCTAGTTTGTGGAAACAGGAAGCAAAATTTTGCTAGTGGGTTACTAGGGGTAATAATGGGGGGTGCCACTATTTCCCATTTCCTCCCCTTGATTCCTGGACTTGTGAATTCTGGCTAGGGGAAAATCAGAACTGTATATTGGATGCTGATTCAGGGCATATACAGCCTTAGGGAGAAACTTGCCTTAGCCCTGCAAGGTATTCACCTAGTTGGCAATGTGACTAGGTCTTTCAAAAGAGCATTCCACTATTCTATTAAGCTGGCTACTTCAGGACTGTGGGAAATATAGTAATAGCAATGAATTCCATGAGCATGGGTACACTGCCACACTTCATTTGCTGTAAAGTGAGCTCTTTGATCACAAACAATGCTTTATGGAAATCTCATAATAGTGGATAAGGCATCAGTCTGCCTGATTACCATGGAAATGGTACTATATCAAGGATTCAGTGTTGGTCTCTAATTGCTGGCAAGTGGGCATTCAACAATGGCCATAGTCTGGTTGGCCTTGGTGAGTGGAAGTCCATGCTGCTGAGCTGACATGTAACTCCCAACTTTGCTACCAGGCAACTTTGTTCATGAGCCCCTGGGTGATGACTGAGAATACTAGAGGAAGATATTGACTGGTGTCCACAGAACACAGTGAAGTGAAAGTCGCTCAGTCATGTCTGACTCTCTGTGACCCCATGGACTCTACAGTCCATGGAATCCTCCAGGCCAGAATACTGGAGTGGGTAGCCTTTTCCTTCTCCAGGGGATCTTCCCAACCCAGATATCAAACCCAAGTCTCCTGCATTGCAGGCAGATTCTTTACCAACACATAAGATTATCTTCCATGGGGTCTCAAAGAATCAGACATGACTGAGTGACTGAACTGAAGATTATGTTTTCCACTTGATTATTAAAAAAACCTTGAATAGTGAAAGCAACCTTGAGATAGAAGAATGGAACTGGAGGAATCAACCTGTCTGACTTCAGGCTATAATACAAAGCTACAGTCATCAAGACAGTATGGTACTGGCACAAAGACAGAAATATAGATCAATGGAACAAAATAGAAAGCCCAGAGACAAATCCATGCACCTATGGACACCTTATCTTTGACAAAAAGGGCAAGAATATACAATGGAGAAAAGACAATCTCTTTAACAAGTGGTGCTGGGAAAACTGGTCAACCACTTGTAAAAGAATGAAACTAGAACACTTTCTAACACCATACACAAAAATACACTCAAAATGGATTAAAGATCTAAATGTAAGACCAGAAACTATAAAACTCCTTGAGGAAAACATAGGCAAAACACTCTCTGACATAAACCAAAGCAGGATCCTCTATGACCCACCTCCCAGAGTAACGGAAATAAAAGCGAAAGTAAAGAAATGGGACCTAATAAAACTTAAAAGCTTTTGCACAATGAAGGAAATTATAAGCAATGTGAAAAGACAGCCTTCAGAATGGGAGAAAATAATAGCAAATGAAGCAACTGACAAAGAATTAATCTCAAAAATTTATAAGCAGCTCATGCAGCTCAATTCCAGAAAAATAAATGACTCAATCAAAAAATGGGCCAAAGAACTGAACAGAAGACATACAGATGGCTAACAAACACACGAAAAGATGCTTAATATCATTCATTATCAGAGAAATGCAAATCAAAGCCACAATGAGGTACCATCTCATACCGGCAAGAATGGCTGCTATCCAAATATCTACAAAAAATAAATACTGGAGAGGGTGTGGAAAAAAGGGAACCCTCTTACACTGTTGGTGGGAATGCAAACTAGTACAGCCACTATGGAGATGAATGTGGAGATTCCTTAAAAAACTGGAAATAGAATTGCATTTGACCCAGCAATCCCACTGCTGGGCATACACACTGAGGAAACCAGAACTGAACGAGACACGTGTACCCCAATGTTCATCGCAGCACTGTTTATAATAGCTCAGACATAGGAGCAAACTAGATGTCCATCAGCAGACAAATGGATAAGGAAGCTGTGGTACATATACACAGTGGAATATTACTTAGCCTTTAAAAAGAATACATTTGAATCAGTTCTAATGAGGTGGATGAAATTGGAGCCTATTATACAGAGTGAAGTAAGTCAGAAAGAAAAACACCAATACAGTATACTAACACATATATATGGAATTTAAAGAGATGGTAAGCGATGACCCTATATGCAAGACAGCAACAGAGACACAGGTGTAAAGAACAGACTTTTGGACTCTGTGGGAGAATGTGAGGGTGGGATGATTTGAGAGAATGGCATTGAAATGTGTATATTATGAAATGTGAAATAGATCGCCAGTCCAGGTTTGATGCATGATACAGGGTGCTCGGGGCTGGTGCACTGGGATTACCCAGAGGGATGGGATGGGGAGGGAGGTGGTAGGGGGGCTAAGGATGGGGAACACATGTACACCCATGGCTGATTCATGTGACTGTATGGCAAAACCCACTACAGTACTACAAAGTAATTAACCTCCAATTAAAATAAATAAATTTATAAAAATTATGAAGCACTTAAAAAATAAAATAAAAGTACAATAACAGAAACTCCAATAAGAAAAATAATTATGTAAAAATTTCTCAAATTATTTACTTTGAATAAAGTTAATGCTTCTCAGTAAAAATTAAAGAAAGAAAATAAAATTCTCCGTTGCTGAGGTCACTCTTTGGTGAGCATTCACATCTTCACATTTGTTGCTCATTCAGAAATATACCTCTGTATCTTTTCTCCAAATTTCCTTGTTATCAATTTTCCAGTTTTATTACAATCATGTTCCTTCCCATTCCCTGACCATTCAGTCAAACCAATGACTACAGTCCATCACTAGGTATATGATCTCACATCTGGCCATTTTTTTCCCAAGCAAAGTAAACAACTAGATGCACTACTCAAAGTTCAGCCCACTGGGAGGATTTCCCTTCATCTAAGTTCTCTGGGGATGTCCCAGACGGGAGGTGTATGCTGCAGCTGTCCGCCTCCAGTGATGGCCAGGACGCAGTGGACTTCAGATGTGCAGGGTGATGGTGAAGACAGAATAAAGAAGCACTGCAGGATATGGAAGATGAAAATCAGTGAAACGTAAGAAAGACGTAACAAGAGAAACCATCTCTGACCACCCATCTTTCCATCTCACCCCACTTGGAAATTCCCCCATTGACAATGACAGTGAGAACTACCAAATCTGACTTTTACGTTTGGTGTCAGAATTTAGGTTCTTGCTCTATCGGTTTTTAAAAAGACAGTTTTCAGAAATTCTTAAAAGGCAAGAGTGAATTTCTGTGGATTTTACTGGTCTCGGCTTTTATATTCTTTCAGACACTAACAGGACTGCATAGAGATGTTTTTCAACATTACTGTATTGTCTCCTGCCAGATGTGTAAGATCACCATTAGGAATGGAAATTACGTTTGAAAGCCACTAGACTCCTTATAAAGCCATGAGTGCAGGCAGTGAGAGATAAGGCAGTGTAGCACAGGTGGGACTCATGGGACTACCAACAGAATAATGGATAACTAAATTGTACTGAAGTCACACAATGTTATGTTAAGATAGATGAATCTCCCAAACAAGGTGATGAGCAAAACAAAGAACTATGGGAGACTAGCAGAATGCGGTCCACTGGAGAAGGGAATGGCAAACCTCTTCAGTATTCCTGCCTTGAGAACCTCATGAACAGTATGAAAAGGCAAAAAGATAGGACACTGAAAGATGAACTCCCCAGGTCGGTAGGTGCCCTATATGCTACTGGAGATCAGAGGAGAAATAACTCCAGAAAGAATGAAGGGATGGAGACAAAGCAAAAACAACACCCGATTGTGGATGTGACTGGTGATAGAAGCAAGGTCCAATGCTGTAAAGAGCAATATTGCATAGGAACCTGGGATGTTAGGTCCATGAATGAAGGCAAATTGGAAGTGGTCACACAGGAGGTGGCAAGAGTGAACACTGACATTCTAGGAATCAGCAAACTAAGATGGACTGGAATGGGTGAATTTAACTCAGATGACCATTATATCTACTACTGTGGGCAGGAATCCCTTAGAAGAAATGGAGTAGCCATCATGGTCAACAAAAGAGTCCAAAATGCAGTACTTGGATGCAATCTCAAAAATGACAGAATGATCTCTGTTCGTTTTCAAGGAAAACCATTCAACATCATGGTAATCCAAGTCTATGTCCCAACCAGTAACACTGAAGAAGCTGAAGTTGAATGGTACTATGAAGACCTACAAGACCTTTTAGAACCAACACTCAAAAAAGATGTCCTTTTCATTATAGGGGACTGGAATGCAAAAGTAGGAAGTCAGGCAACACCTGGAGTAACAGGCAAATTTGGCCTTGGAATACAGAATGAAGCAGGGCAAAGGCTAATAGCGTTTTGCCAAGAGAACACACTGGTCATAGCAAACACCCTCTTCCAACAACACAAGAGAAGACTCTACACATGGATATCACCAGATGGTCAACACTGAAATTAGATTAATTATATTCCTTGCAGCCAAGATTGAGAAGCTCTATACAGTCAGCAAAAACAAGACCACAAGCTGACTGTGGCTCAGATCATGAAGTCCTTATTGCCAAATTCAAACTTAAATTGAAGAAAGTGGGGAAAACCACTAGCCCATTTAGGTATGACCTATATCAAATCCCTTATACAGTGGAAGTGAGAAATAGATTTAAGGGACTAGATCTGATAGAGTGCCTGATGAACTATGGACAGAGGTTCATGACATTGTACAGGAGACAGGGATTAAGACCATCCCCATGGAAAAGAAAAGCAAAAAATCAAAATGGCTGTCTGAGAAGGCCTTATCAATAGCTGTGAAAAGAAGAGAAGTGAAAAGCAAAGGAGAAAAGGAAAGATATTCCCATCTGAATGCAGATTACCAAAGAAGAGCAAGGAGAGATAAGAAAGCCTTCCTCAGCAATCAGTGCAAAGAAATAGAGAAAACAATAGAATGAGAAAGACTAGAGATCTCTTCAAGAAAATTAGAGATACCAAGGGAACATTTCATGCAAAGATGAGCTCGATAAAGGATAGAAATGGTATGGACCTAACGGAAGCAGAAGATATCAAGAAGAGGTGGCAAGAATACACAGAAGAACTGTACAAAAAAGATCTTCATTACCCAGATAATCATGATGGTATGATCATGCACCTAGAGCCAGACATCCTGGAATGTGAAGTCAAGTGGGCCTTAGAAAGCATCACTATGAACAAAGCGGAGGTGATGGAATTCCAGTTGAGCTATTTCAAATCCTGAAAGATGATGCTGTGAAAGTGCTGCACTCAATATTCAGCAAATTTGGAAAACTCAGAGCAGTGGCCACAGGACTGGAAAAGGTCAGTTTTCATTCCAGTCCCAACGAAAGGCAATGCCAAAGAATGCTCAAACTACTGCACAATTACACTCATCTCACACGCTAGGAAAGTAATGCTCAAAATTCTCTAAGCCAGGCTTCAGCAATACGTGAACCATGAACTTCCAGATGTTCAAGGTAGTTTTAGGCAGAGGAACCAGAGATCAAACTGCTGACATCTTCTGGATCATCAAAAAAGCAAGAGAATTCCAGAAAAACATCTATTTCTGCTTTATTGATTAAGCTAAAGCCTTTGACTGTGTGGATCACAATAAACTGTGGAAAATTCTGAAAGAGATGGGAATACCAGACCATCTGACCTGCCTCTTGAGAAACCTGTATGTAGGTCAGGAAGCAACAGTTAGAACTGGACATGGAACACAGACTGGTTCCAAATAGGAAAAGGAGTACGTCAAGGCTGTATGTTGTCAACCTGCTTATTTAACTTATATGCAGAGTACATCATGAGAAACGCTGGGATGGGAGAAACACAACTGGAATCAAGATTGCCGGGAGAAATATCAATAACCTCAGATATGCAGATAACACCACCCTTATGGCAGAAAGTGAAGAGGAACTAAAAAGCTTCTTGATGAAAGTGAAAGAGGAGAGTGAAAAAGCTGGCTTAAAGTTCAACATTCAGAAAACTAAGATCATGGCATCTGGTCCCATCACTTCTCAGGAAATAGATGGGGAAACAGTGTCAGACTTTATTTTGGGGGGCTTAAAAGTCACTGAAGATGGTGATTGCAGCCATGAAATTAAAAGACACTTACTCCTTGGAAGGAAAGTTATAACCAACCTAGACTGCATGCTGAAAAGCAGAGACATTACTTTGTCAACAAAGGTCCGTCTAGTCAAAGCTATGGTTTTCCCAGTAGTCCTGTATCGTTATGAGAACTGGACAGTGAAGAAATCTGAGCGCCGAAGAAATGATGCTTTTAAACTGTGGTGTTGGAGAAGACTCTTGAAAGTCCTTTGGACTGCAAGGAGATCCAACCAGTCCATCCTAAAGGAGATCAGTCCTGGGTGTTCATTGTAAGGACTGATGTTGAAGCTGAAACTCCAATACTTTGGACACCTACTCCTGAGAGTTGACTCATTGAAAAATACCCTAATGCTGGCAAGGATTGGGGGCAGGAGGAGAAGGTGACGACAGAGAATGAGATGGCTGGATGGCATCACCAACTCAATAGAAATGGGTGTGGGTAGACTCTAGGAGTTGGTGATGGACAGGGAGGCCTGGTGTGCTGCAATTCATGGGGTTCAAAGAATTAGACATGACTGAGTAACTGAACTGAACTGAACTGAACTGATGGCATTTTCCTAGACGTGTATGGGTTTTATTAATTTAAAAATTACATATTAAAGTGCTTTTATTTTAAAGAATATGAAGAATATGTACATTTCAATGCTGTCTTGCCAATAATGGTTCACAATTATTTCATTTTATTACTTTTATTGTGGTAAAATACACATAATATAAAATTTACCAATTAACCATTTTTTTAAGTGTATGGTTCAGTAGCATTAAGTATATTTCCACTGTTGTGCCATCGTCATCACTAGTCACCTCCAGAGCTTTTCTTTATGCCAACCTGAAATCCATACCCAGTAAACAATAAATCCTCATTTCCTCCTTCTCTTAGTCCCGGGTAACCAGTATTCTACTTTCCATCTATGAATCTGACTGTTCTAGACACCTCGTATAGGTGGTCTTTTAGAGTTTGCCTTTTTTCACTTTTCATTTCTTCAAGATTCATCCATATTGTAGCATATATCAGATATTCCTTCCTTTTTAATGGCTGAATATATCATTGTATGGATAGACCACATTTTGTTTACCCACTTGCCAGTTCACTGACATTTGGGTTCTTCCTCCTTTTTCACTATTTTGAATAACATTGCTGTGAACGGTAGTGTACAAATTCCTGCTTGAGTCCTTGCTTTCAATTCTTTGGGGAATATACTTAGAAGTGGAATTGCTGGATTATATAGTAATTTTATTGTTAATATTGAGGAACCACCATACTATTTCCACAACAGCTGTGTTGCAGGGAGGAAACCAATTTTGGCTCCGTGTTGGAAACTGTTTCTTTGACTCACTTTTCATTGCTTTAATTAGTAAAATCATACTCATTGGCTTGCCTGGAGCACCCTGCCCCTCTGTTTGATTAAATTGCCTTTGTTCAACAGGTAGAGAGATAGTTTGTCCCTGCCCATCTCTTAAAAGCAGAGATTAACACACCACTTCTGAAGACTAGACATTCCCTTGGAGATGTTTTGCAAGACTGAAGACACTTTCACTTTGTTTCCCCACTGCAAGTCCTTCTCTAGTCTGCCTTTTGAATTTAGCTTCTCATTGCTTCTTTATCTCTGGTCTATAAAACAACCTGGGATCCAGACTCCAATAAGATGGTTATTTTGAGGCGCTAGCCTGCCATCTTTTTGGTCTGCCATTCCCCCGATTAAAGTCTCTTCCTTGCCTCAACACCTCGACGCTCAGATTTGTTGGCCTATGGTGAGGGGAGTCGACCAAACTTGGACTCGGTAACAGCTGCAGCATTTTACATTCTCAGCAGCAGTTCACAAGGATTAAATTTCAACAAGTCCTCACCAATGTAAGTCGATTTCTGAATTATTTTGTTCTTGTCTTTGTTTTGACAGCAGCTATCCTAATGGGTAAAGTGCTAGCTCATTGTGGTTTTGATTTGCAGTTCCCTAAGGTGAGCCCAAGAAAGCAACGGCACCCTACTCCAGTACTCTTGCCTGGAAACTGAGGAGCCTGGTAGGCTGCAGTCCATGGAGTCGCAAAGAGTCGGACACGACTGAGTGACTTGACCTTCACTTTTCATTCTCATGCTTTGGAGAAGGAAATGGCAACCCACTCCAGTGTTCTTTCCTGGAGAATCCCAGGGATGGAAGAGCCTCGTAGGTGGCCGTCTATGGGGTCGCACAGAGTCGGACACGACTGAGCGACTGAGCAGCAGCAGCAGCAGCGAGGTTCGCAGTGTGTACTGTTGCACTTGACTAGTTTTGCTTTTAAATGATCTTTGTAACCCTGTGATCCCAGATCTCTTTCTCATATTATTTTCCTGGGGTATAATAATTTATCTCTTTATTTTCTACCTTAAGGTGTCCTTTGGTTTTAGGCCTGGTTTTGTAAACTGTAACGGTGGCTATTTAAAAAGGCATTCACTTGATATTTATAGAATATGTATTATTTGGTATGTACAGTGCCAGACAATGAGGATGCAGTGGTAAAGAAGGAGGTTACTCTCAATCCTGGAAAACAAGCTTTACAATTTAAAGGAACCCTTTTAAAAGAAGTAATGAATGTCACGAAGAGGGCAGTACTAGGTCTATATTTCTTTTTTTACCCAATGTGTCAGTTAAAATATATTTTATTATAGGTTACAAAATTAAAAAATTCTTTAAATAGATACTGTTCTCTCAATAACCAAGAAAAAGCAGCAGCAAGCGGCTAGTCTTCCACATTTTCTACTACATGCTCACTTTTTCCACTTATAATCATTGTCATCATAATTGTAAATAGAACGGGTGCACGAAAGCACACGTGGTTACAGCAGAGGCTTCAGCCTCTGGCTTTTACAAGACTGCTTTCTCTAGCCTTCGCCTCCTTGGCCCCGCTCGGACTCCGTCGAGGGCCGTGCCGTGGAGGCGTCTGGGGAGTGTAGTTCGAAAGGACCAGCGCCAGGGTTCTCCCGCACGCACGCGCAGTTCCGCCCGGGGGCCTGGCGGCGACGCTCAGTGCCCTGCCCCAGGTGCTCCTCTCACCTTCTGCGGGGTCCGCCGCTCCCCACGTCCCGGCGAGCCGGGGGCAGACTGCCGATGACAGTGGGCCCGGGGCGGTAGGCTCCCCAGCAGGGAGCGGACGGAGGGTCAGCCGCGGCGAGTCCCAGCCGGGGCGTCCGAGCCCGGGCGGCCTTGGCAGGTGAACGCGGCCGGAGGAGGGGGCGTTGCCCCGGCCAGGGCCCTCGACGGACGGCGCGGCTCGGGCTGCGGCCAGGCTCCCCGAGAAAGGTCCGTCGAGAAGGGACTGCGGGGAGCTGTGTCTCATGTCAGGATTCGTGAGCCCGGGGGCGGTTTTCAGCTTTTGCCGTTTGTTGGTATTCTCCCCCTGCCGTTGAAACTTCAGGTTTATCCGTTCTGCCAACCTTGTATTTTGGCATTGTTCTTCTAGGGTGAATCCTAAGTGACTTAACGGTTTCCTTTTGTGTTTAATTTTGTCCACTTGCTAAGTTACCTCCCTTTTCTCTAAATTTTAAATTCATTTCCAGCCAACGAAGGTATTTTTTCTGAGTCTTGTACTTTTAGGAGGGTGGGGGTAGGGAAGGTGGATCGGTAATGTTTCCTTTTACAGTTAAGGAGGTTTGATAACTTGCTTCACAGAGGAAACACAACGTCCAAGAGGAAGAGAAGAGGACTGATTTTTGGTTGGCTGTTTCTGAAAAGGACACCAATTCTGAAAATGACGTTTGAAGAATTATTATAATCCTAATTACCATAGCTCAAAATACCTAAATGCAGGTGTGAAGAATATCTGTAATTTCTCATTAGTTTAATGTCTCTGTGAGCCTGCTGTGACTGCTGTTTACAGTGTTAATTTGTAACGGGTGGTTCTGATACCTTCATTTGATTCATCTTTATTCATAAATCATTGGCTGAAAGGTTGCAGGCTCAGTGACTGGAAGTCTGCTTACTGTGCACACCTGGTTTTGGTGGTCAAGGACAGGTCCCCTCCAACTCAGAAATGCCTTGGCTTGCAGGTTTCCTTTGGTTTCTACAGGGTGCTCAGCCTGTGGAGACTTCTTAATCTGGTCTAACCCTAATGAGGAGGGGAGTGCAGACAGAATGGAAAGACCTCACAGTTTCTTTCTCCCTTCTAGGGGCCCTCTAACAGGAGCAGCAGGAGGGAGAAATGGCCACAAGGTTGCTGCCAGCCCAGGCTCTGGTGAGTGAAGGCTTCTTGTTTGAACTGCCTTCTGGGTTCAGAGGTTGGGAACATGCGTTATCTATTGTTGAGCTTTTCTAGGTAATGAAGCCCATTGAGGGTCGAGAATTGAGGAACTCCAAAAAGACGGCATTTCCCTTGCTGCAGGGCCAGCCTCTTTGTGAATTTTCCACTTAACTAGTTAGTGCTTGTTGACTTGGAAATGAATGGGTCCATAGGCCCCATGCGTGCCATGCCCAGAGCTTTGTGAAGGATCCAGGGTTGTTTTCCCCCATGGAGGGCAGAGACATAGGGAAGTCAAATCTTTCTGGTAACACTAGGAAATCAACTGAGAACTAATCTAGTACAGTAATACCTGATAAGAGTCTAGGTGATTTTCTAAGAAGATCCTAGAAAGCGGACCTAGTGGTCAGAGATGCTACCTACTATTGTGGTCAGAGATTCTTCCTACTGTTGTGCAGTTTTATACATATGAGCAGTTTTAGGCTCATACAGATGTTGAAAGGAAAAGAAGTTACAATTTGGGCTGTGGTTTGGGGGAGGGGGCAGATTCAGGGAAGTGAGACTTCCCTGAGGTGGGAAGCATCTGGTTCACAGTGATTTCTTCCCTTCTTTGCCCTTTCACTTGGGGAACAACAAATAAAAGCAAAATCGCTTTCCAACCCAGAAAACCTTTCCACATCAATAGAAGAGAAAGAAGACACTTTTATTATTGAGTGAACATTACACCAGGATGTATTGTGTATCACTGGCAATCCACTAAAGCGATTGCAGAGACAGAAGGCTCACTTACATATAGCTAAATGCTATAACCCAGCTTTGCAGTTTGGAAATTTGTCAGGTGACAAGTTAGGCCCATCTCCTCCAAAGAAATGGTGATGTTGGCACATGAGAAGAAATGGTTACCTGGTCCTTGAGGAAATAGACCAGAATTGTGAGACTGGCAGATGACTTATTTAGCCATAAAAGACTTACATACATTTGGTAAGGGAAATTCAGAAAGAAAATAAAGGATGGGGTTGGAGTCTTCTCACTTATTTCCAACAACCTCTTATTTTTAATTTGCTTTTGCCCTTACCAATCAAAGAACACCCCAGCCTTGTGACCGCCTTTCTGGATTTGGGGGATAAAGTGTGGAAGTATTTTTACCTATAGAAATGTGTCCTAAAATGTGCAGGGATGCTCAATCCAGTATTTTTAGGGTTACAAAAATAGAAATAACCTAAATACCCACCAGTAAATTAGTTAAGTAAACCATCTAATAATCTATAAGTAACCTATACAGTGAGATACATGGCAGCAAATAAAAAGTGTTGAGTGGGGTTGTCTGTGTAACATTTTATTTTTATTTAAATTTAGAGCCATATTATCATGTAAAAAGTCTGAAAGAACACACAACAAGAAGTTAGCAAACCTTGTTTTTGATGGTAGGAAGTTAGATTAATGTTCGGTTTTCTTTTTTTGTCTGCACCACGTGGTATGTAGGATCTTAGTTCCCTGACCAGGGATGGAACCCATGCTCTCTGCATTGGGAGCAGAGTCTTAACCACTGGACTGTCAGGGAAGTTCAGCATTCTTTTTCTTTTGCTTATTGATCATTCCTAGTTTGCTTAAAAAAAAATGATTCTTAATAATAAAAGAAAGGGGCCACCAGTTTAAAACAGGTGACTTGTGATGCACTGAAGCAGGAGATGTTCCCAAAGCCACATTCATGTGTCTGATGTACCGTGAGGCCAAACAGACCAAAACATCAGAGTTTGTAGTGGGAAAGGTTTATTGTAGGGCCAAGCAAGATGAACAGATGGCTTGTATGCAGAAACCTCAACTCCCTGATGGTTTTTTAGGGAAAAGATTTTTTAGGCAAAATTTGGGATAAGGGCTGCAGACTGTAAATTTCTTCTGACTAGTTGATAGTGAGGTAACAGGGCGGTGTTCCAGCACTGTTGTGCTCAACCTTAGGTAACCATCCTCTACCTGGGCGGGGGCCTTAGTTCCTGCAGAAGAACTCGAAGATATAGTCTTATGTATGTCCCTTGAGCAGGAACCAGGACTCTGCTTTTTGGCTGCACTGTTGTTTCTTGACTGCTCTTCCTTTGTTTCTGCATTCCCTCATTCATGACTGTTTGAATATGCCCCTTGGTATTCAGGAAGGTCTAGGAGGCTGAAACCCTTTTCCTACAAACAAGAAATGGAGAACATGGAAAGGCTTTTTGTATACAGGAGGGCCTCTCAGGGCTCCTGCTTGGTTTCAGAGAGAAGCAGAACAGAGGCTTCTGGCATGGGGAGAGAGTCCCAACTGCAGCCTCATCACTTGGCTCTTCAAAGATTGTGCAGCCCACCAGGCTGGGCCGGCTTCTGGGAAAGCCATGCCTGAGGCATTCCCAGAGCCTCCTTCCCTGTGACTGGCAGCATCCTTTCATCTGAGACAGAGATGGCCCGAGGCGCCCACAGAATCCAAGCACACCTATGGCTCCCTGAGTGAGTGTACTGGAGGCTCCTTCTAAAACCCTGTTCTCATGTCTCACCTGTAAAATGAGTTTGGTCGAGGTGGTTGTACCTTTCTATGCCTAGAGTTCTGTGTTTCCATCATTCTGATTTTATTCCACGCGTTCAAGTGTTTCACCTTGTTTGGCTGCTGTCTTTCATTTTGCTGGGAGCCCAGCGCTTCACTGACAGTAGGTAGGTGACACATATGTATGTGCCTAGTAAAGGAGGGGAAGTACTCGGCTTGAAATTGCTCAGAACCTAGACTGGTGACAGGGTTGCTGCTCAGTCACCCCACCGGGGGCATGGTCCTGGGTGAGCAGGAATGGGTTTCTGTTACAGGCGTCCGTGACATTCAGGGACGTGGCTGTGTTCTTCAGCCGGGACGAGTGGCTGTGCCTAGACTCCACACAGAGAACCTTGTACCAGGAGGTGATGCTGGAGAACTACAGCACCCTGTCCTCTCTGGGTAAGGACATCTCCTTATGATGTAGAATCTGCTGGGGGAGCACCTGGGTGCCCTCCTCAAGGAGGACGTTTTGAGGGCATGGCCAGGTTCAGCCGCCAGGTGGGCTCAGAAAGTAGCGGTAGCTGTGGCCCTCAGGTGCAGGGACAAGTCTCAGCTTGGTCGAGTCGGTGATGGGCATCCTTTCTGTACTTTTCCTGTCTTCTGCCCCCTGAACTCTGTCCCTCTGGGTCTCACAAGAGGTTCCAGCTTAGAGGAATGTACAGCCAGAGCCCTAACTGTCTTCCCGAGACCACCTCCTGGCCATCCTCTGGGAGCCCAGTTTTAAGCCCTTCTCAGAACAAATCCATTTACTCTCAACTGTCCCTTTGCCCCAGACTCTGGGGCTGGATCTGAGTGAGTGACTGGCCACTCATGTGTGCACCATGGATTCATTCTTTTTCTTGCTCATGAACAGGGATTCTGTTTTCCAAACCAAAAGTTATCCTCCAGTTAGAACAAGGGGAAGACCCCTGGATGGTGGAAAATGGAGTTTCTCAAAGCACATATCTAGGTGAGTGACAGAAATTGGGAAATGGGCATTAGCATTTCCAAGCTGTTTGGGCTTTGCTGATCAGTAAGGAGGGGATACTGACTATGCTTGGAAGATACTTACCAAGACCTTCCTTGATGTATCAGGATAGGTGGGAAATGCTGGGAAGGGCATATCCTCACTCGACCTTTTTCAGTACTTGGTATAGCAGGTTCAGAGGAAGAGTTGAATTCTTCCAATATGAGTTGCACTTTGTCATATGTCTTTTGTAAGTTGAATGCAGAGCATGTGATGTGTAAAGGTTTGTGATTCATATCTTCTCCCTTTTTTTCTTTTACTGGATTGATTATTTTCTTAAATTATTTTCTTTTTACGATTTGAACAAACCTTTTATCACTACAATGCATTCCTCATTGTCTGATCTTGAGTTTTTGCTTTGACTTCTCTGCAACTTCTTACACATGGATTAGCTAAAAACCAAAATGATGCATGCATATTTATGTACTGTGCAAGAGAGAGACAGCAAGGTTAGCAAAATGGTAACAGTTACTGAATTTAGGCAGAAGGTCTGCAGATATGAAACATAGCTTTCTCCTCATTCTTTTGGTATGAGACAATTTTAAAATAGCATGTTCCATCACTTCTCAGCCTTTTGGCTAAGATCAAGTGTAGTATCTGTTCTTATGAGTTTAAAATAGTATGTTCCAGACCTTGGCTGCTGGAATGTATCTCTCAGTCTCTAAAATCCCTGTGGGTTGCTGAATCATAAGGTCTTGCTTTCTGTTGCCCTGTGAGTTTTGCCTTTGTTTCTGACCCTGGAGGATGACTCACTCTTCTGAGTTTGGCTCCTTGTCCACAATTGTTATTCTGATGGCAAATGATAGGCTTTCTGTGTAGTTCAGTCTTGTGTTTATGAGTTCTGTCTTGAGAGTCTTGCCTTTGGTTTGACTCGAGTATTTCCTAACTAATGTTTCAGAAAAGGTTCATGTATACTGTATTTGTACATGTCTGATATCAATTCTTTCCCCTCTCCTGTGGGAATTATGTTTTGTATCTAGAATTCTGGCATCGGTTTTTATTTCCTAGAAATTGTTCAACCTTTGTTCCACTGTTTTGGGGCACTGAGTATCGTTGACTATAAGTCCTCTCTTTCCCCCACCACCTGTGTTTCAATTTAGAAAACCTTTTTCTCCTTTTTTATTTTTTGATATCCTTTTCATCTTTGAAATTCACAAGTTTCATTAAGTTATATCAAGGAAGTTTTTTTTTTTAATATTATTCAGCATTCATGGAGCCCATTGCTTTGAAGACCCAAGTCTTTTTTTCATTTCAGTGATTTTTCCTCTACCACGTACTGACATATATTCTGCCATATTCCGTGGACAATTGGAGGTGAATAAGAAGAATAACAATATGAAACAGAAATTCAGTCAGAGCTGTCAGAAATAAATGTATCTGTTGGATGAGTTTCAAATTTGGTTGTGAGCTTTCTGATTGGCAAATAAATTATTAATTTCAAATTGACTATATTCTTTTGTAAGATTTAAAAATTATTATTTTTACTTTATTTGAGGTGTGCATGGTATTCTTAAAAAGTGAGAAATAGAAAAACAGAAGATTGATTTGAAATTTTATGAACCATACTGAGTCATTGTTAATATTTTACTATTCTTTCAAACAATGAATATTTGAGTGTGTTTGTATATGAGAAAAACACACAGAGAAACTGATTGTACATATTGTTCTTGAGCTTGTTTTTAATTATAAATGTTCAGTTATTTAGCCATCATTGAATAGAGGTCTGCCTCATTAAAAGAACTCTAGAGTATTGTTAAGCCATATTTTATTAAACAGTCTTCCTTTTGGAAATGTTAGTTTCCCATTTTTCCCTATTAATATTGCTATCATTGCTTTCATGGCTATGGAATATAGAAGTAAAAAGAAGGGGGAAAGTTCCAAATAATTATAGCACAAGGCACAAGTCAGTCAGTTCAGTCACTCAGTTGTGTCCAACTTTTTGTGACCCCATGAACCATAGCACGCCAGGCCTCCCTGTCCATCACCAACTCCTGGAGTTTACCAAAACTCATGTCCACTGAGTTGGTGATACCATCCAACCATCTCATCCTCTGTGTTCCCTTCTCCTCCTGCCCTCAGACTTTTCCAGCATGAGGGTCTTTTCCAATGAGTCAACCCTTCACAGCAGGTGGCCAAAGTATTGGCGTTTCAGCTTCAACATCAGTCCTTCCAATGAACACCCAGGACTGATCTCCTTTAGGATGGACTGGTTGGATCTCCTTGAGTCCAAGGGATCTCAGGAGTCTTCTCCAACACCACAGCTCAAAAGCATCCATTTTTCAGGGCTCAGCTTTCTTTATAGTCCAACTCTCACATCCATATAGGACTACTGGAAAAACCATAGCCTTGATTAGATGGACCTTTGTTGGCAAAGTAATGTCTCTGCTTTTTAATATGCTGTCTAGGTTGGTCTTAACTTTTCTTCCAAGGAGTAAGCGTCTTTTAATTTCCTGCAGTCACCATCTGCAGTGATTTTGGAGCCCAGAAAAATAAAGTCAGCCACTATTTCCACTGTTTCCCCATCTATTTGCCATGAAGTGATGGGACCGGATGTCGTGATCTTAGTTTTCTGAATGTTGAGCTTTAAGCCAACTTTTTCACTCTCCTCTTTCACTTTCATCAAGAGGCTCTTTAGTTCTTCTTCACTTTCTGCCATAAGGGTGGTGTCATCTGCATATCTGAGGTTATTGATATTTCTCCTGGCAATCTTGATTCCAGCTTGTGCTTCCTCCAGCCCAGCATTTCTCATGATGTACTACTCTGCATATAAGTTAGATAAGCATGGTGAGAATATGCAGCCTTGATGTACTCCTTTTCCAATTTGGAACCAGTCTGTTGTTCCATGTCCAGTTCTAACTGTTGCTTCCTGACCTGCATACAGGTTTCTCAAGAGGCAGGTAAGGTGGTCTGGTATTCCCATCTCTTTCAGAATTTTCCACAGTTTATTGTGATCCACATAGTCAAAGGCTTTGGCTTAATCCATACAGCAGAAATAGATGTTTTTCTGGAACTCTCTTGCTTTTTCGATGATCCAGCAGATGTTGGCAATTTGATCTCTGGTTCCTCTGCCGTTTCTAAAACCAGCTTGAAAATCTGGAAGTTCATGGTTCATGTATTGCTGAAGCCTGGTTTGGAGAACTTTGCGCATTACTTTACTAGTGTGTGAGATGAATGCAATTGTGTGGTAGTTTGAGCATTCTTTGGCATTGCCTTTCTTTGGGATTGGAATGAAAACTGACCTTTTCCAGTCCTGTGGCCTCTGCTCTGAGTTTTCCAAATTTGCTGAATGTTGAGTGCAGTACTTTCACAGCATCATCCTTCAGGATTTGAAATAGCTCATCTGGAATTCCATCACTTCCAGTAGATTTGTTCTTAGTGATGCTTCCTGAGGCCCACTTGACTTCACGCACCAGGATGTCTGGCTCTAGGTAAGTGATCACGCCATCATGATAATCTGGGTCGTGAAGATCTATTTTATACAGTTCTTCTGTGTATTCTTGTCACCTCTTCTTAATTAATATCTTTTGCTTCTGTTAGGTCCATACCATTTCTGCCCTTTACTGAGCCCATCTTTGCATGAAATGTTCCCTTGGTATCTCTAATTTTCTTGAAGAGATCTCTAGTCTTTCTATTTTTTTTCCTCTATTTCTTTGCATTGATCACTGAGGAAGGCTTTCTTGTCTCTTTTTGCTGTTCTTTGGACCTCTGCATTCAAATGGGTATATCTTTCCTTTTCTCCTTTGCTTTTCGATTCTCTTCTTTTCACAGCTATTTGTAAGGCCTCCTCAGACAGCCATTTTAATTTTTTGCATTTCTTTTTGTTAGGGATGGTTTTGATCCCTGTCTCCTGTACAATGTCACAAACCTCCGTTCATAGTTCATCAAGCACTCTTATCTATTAGATCTAGTCCCTTAAATCTATTTCTCACTTCCACTGTATAATCATAAGGGATTTGACTTAGGTCATACCTGAATGATCTAGTGGTTTTCCCTACTTTCTTCAATTTAAGTTTGAATTTGGCAATAAGGATTTCATGATCTGAGCCACAGTCTGCTCCATATCTTGTTTTGCTGACTGTATAGAGCTTCTCCATCTTTGGCTGCAAAGAAGATAATCAATCTGATTTCAGTGCTCACCATCTGGTGATGTCCATGTGTAGAGTCTTCTGTTGTGTTGTTGGAAGAGGGTGTTTGCTATGACCAGTGTGTTCTCTTGGCAAGACTCTATTAGCCTTTGCCCTGCTTCATTCTGTACTCCAAGGCCAAATTTGCCTGTTACTCCAGGTGTTTCTTGACTTCCTACTTTTGCATTCCAGTCCCCTATAATGAAAAGGAAAACCTTTTTGGTTGTTAGTTCTAAAAGGTCTTGTAGGTCTTCATAGAACCGTTCAACTTCAGCTTCTTCAGCGTTACTGTTAGGACATAGGCTTGGATTACCGTGATATTGAATAGTTTTCTTTGGAAACGAACAGAGATCATTCTGTCATTTTTGAGATTGTATCCAAGTACTGCATTTCAGACTCTTTTGTTGACTATGATGGCTATTCCATTTCTCCTAAGGGATTCCTGCCCACAGCCATAGATATAATGGTCATCTGAGTTAAATTCATCCATTTCAGTCCATCTTAGTTCGCTGATCCTAGAATGTCGACATTCACTCTTGTCATCTCCTGCTTGACCACTTCCAATTTGCCTTGATTCATGGACCTAACATTCCATGTTCCTATGCAATATTGCTCTTTACAGCATTGGACCTTGCTTCTATCACCAGTCACATCCACAGCCAGGTGTTGTTTTTGCTTTGTCTCCATCCCTTCATTCTTTCTGGAGTTATTTCTCCACTGATCTCCAGTAGCGTACTGGGCACCTGCTGACCAGGGAAGTTCATCTTTTAATGTCCTATCTTTTTGCCTTTTCATATTGTTCATGGGGGTCTCGAGGCAAGAATTAGGATTAAAAAGACTTATTGAAAAACTACTCAGCTTCATTATATATCAAAGAAATTCAAAGTAAAGCAATATCCTTTTTCCTTTTAATAGGGGATATTACAAAAGGTTAAGAAATACACATACAGTGTTTGCTACTGTTCTGAGCAATAAGCAATATCTTTAGTGGGATTTTGACTGAAGTATTTCTGGCTTTATTCACATAAATCCCAGGCTTAAGAATTTTTCTTAAAATAATTCCATAATTGTGCAGAGTTGCAAAGATAGTGTAAAGGAATGTTTGCTTTAACATGAAGCATTACTCAGAGTAACGAAAGCTAAATGACTTAGGAGGGGATTTATTAAATGTGACATATTCATGTAATGGAATAGTCTGTAGCCATCAACATGATATCAGCCTACTGTCATTCACATGGAGAGAAGTTCATGATTTTTATCCCCAAACTTTAAAGTTTTTATTTTGTATTGGTGTATAACCAATTGACAATGTTGTGGTAGTTTCAGGTGAACAGCAAAGGGACTCAGCCATACTTATACATGTATCCATTCTCTCCCCAACTCTTCTCCCATCCACACAACATTAAACAGAGTTCCAGGTACTATAGGTCCTTCTTGGATATCCATTTTGAATATAGCAGTGTGTATGTGACCTTCCCAAAGTCCCTAACTATCCCTTCCCATTGGCAACCATAAGTTCCTTTTTCTAAGTCTGTGAGTCTCTATGTTTTGTATGTAAACTTATTTGTATCATTTCTTTTTAGGTTCCACATATAAGGTATGTCATATGATGTTTCTTTCTCTGACTTAACTTCACTCAGTATGACACTGTAGTTCTGTCCACATTGCTGCAAATGACATGATTTCATTCTTTTTAATGGCTGAGTAATATTTTATTGTATATATGTACCACATAATAACTTTTTTAAGTGAAGTGGTGCTGGGAGGTTAGTTTGAACCCACTTTAATTTTTAAGTAAAAGTGTTTTCTTTATATATAGAAAAATTCTGGTGAGCTAAATTCCATATTTAGCAGTGATTGATTATGTTTGCATGATAATGGGTGAACTACATTTTCATTTTAATAGTTTTCTGGAGTTTCTTAATTTTTCTTACAATGATTATACATTTCCTTTTTAGTTAATATATTTTAGTTAAAATATTCCTTTTTAGTTAAGAATATTAAAGCTCTATTATAAAATACATTCATTTCTTTTATAAAATACATTCGTTCCTTTTGAATCAGTAACCCCATTCTTGAATAGTATTCTAAGTGATAAAAATGGCAGACAGAAAATCATTTTCAAAATTGTACTCTCCCAGTATTCCCTGTATCCCTATATGGCCCACATCTCCATTGGATTCCCTAAGCCAGAGTGTTAGTTGCTCAGTCATGTTTGACTCTTTGTGACTCCTTGGACTGTAGCCCATCAGCCTCTTCTGTTAATGGAATCCTCCAGGAAAGAATAGTGGAGTGGGTAGCCATTCCCTTCTCCAGTGGGTCTTCTCAACCCAGGGATTGAACCTGAGTCTCTTGCATTGCAGCAGAGTCTTTACCATCTGAGCCACCAGGGAAACCCCAAGCCAAAAGCTAGGCATTATTGTTGAGTCCTCTCACTTATTCTGTACTCCCTATTCACAGGTGAACATACCTGTCATCTCTGCTTTTAAAATACCCCAGTATGCCTGCTTCTGTTACCATGCCAGTGCAGACTGCCATAACCTTCCTCCAGGAAGACTGTCGCAGCCTCCTAATTGACAGCCCTGTACTTGTCTTTGTTTTCTTTTCCTCTGTTCCCAATTACAGCCCATTTGTCACACAACTCCATAGTTTTCCTTTTTAAACAAAACTGTCACGTTCTTCCAACCTGCCAGTGATCCTTAGAAGAAATTCCAAACACTGCCCTATATTTTACAAGACCTTGCATGATGTGACCCCCAGCCCATCTCATTTCTTCCTTTTGTAGCACTTTTCCCCTTTTCACTCTTGCTTAGGCCACACTAGTTCTTTATATTCTGCAAACACACAGAACTTATTCCTGCCTTATGGCCTTCGTAATTGCTCTTCTTACCCAATTTTTACATGGACAACTCTTTATGTTATTTAAATCTTTAACTTTATTTCCTCATCATAGTTTGAAATATCAAGTTGTACATATCACCTTGTTTTTGTTTATTTTCTCAGAGTTTTCATCACTCCCAGTAGTTTATTTGATTACTTGGTCATTGTCAGTATTGGCTACTAGAATGTAGACCCTGTGAAAATGGGACTCTTATCTGGCATGTTGTCTCTAATCCTGAGTCTTAACCTTTGCATGGTACATAGTGGATGCTAAGTAGATACTGTCAGTGAAATGCATTACATTATTCTTAGCACTTAAGGGAGTCCTGGAGCTCCAGTAGCTGAGGCTGTGTTTCAAGGAGACTTCTTGAGGCAGTGCTTCTCTGCTTGTTTATAGCCGGTCTGCAGTCTCCCTCGGTTCCAGCTGGAGTGCCCTGCTGGCTGGCCTGAAAGGTGGCACTGTGCGCAGAGACACTGTGTGCCCTGCTGGCCTCTGCTCTGCTGCTAGATCAGGTGTGGCTCCTGTGCCTGAGGAGCCACCCTCTCAGTCCCTCAGCCCACCCACATATACTTTTCTTCAGGCTTTTTCTCACTCTTTTCTCACTTCAGTTCAGTCGCTCAGTTGTCTCCGACTGTGACCCCATGGACTGCAGCACACCAGGCCTCCCTGTCAATCACAAACTCCTGGAGCTTACTCAAACTCATGTCCATCAAGTTAGTGATGCCATCCAACCATCTCATCCTCTGTCGTCCCCTTCTCCTGCCTTCAATCTTTCCCAGCTTCAGGGTCTTTTCCAATGAATCAGCTCTTCGCATCAGGTGGCCAAAGTATTGGAGTTTCAGCTTCAGCATCAGTCCTTCCAATCAATATTCAAGACTGATTTCTTTTAGGATGGACTGGTTGGATCTCCCTGCAGTCCAAGGGACTCTCAAGAGTCTTCTCCAACACCACAATTCAAAAGCTTCAACTTTTTGGTGCTCAGCTTTTTTTATGGTTCAACTCGCACATCCATACATGACTACTGGAAAAACCATAGCTTTGACTAGACGGACATTTGTTAGCAAAGAGATGTCTCTGATTTAAGGAGCAAGCATTTTTTCATTTCATGGTTGCAGTCCAGTCACCATCCACTGTGATTTTGGACCCCAAGAAACTAAATTCTCTCACTGTTTCCATTGTTTCCCTGTCTATTTGCCATGAAGTGATAGGACTGGATGGCATATCTTAGTTTTTTGAATGTTGAGTTTTAAGCCAGCTTTATTACTTTCCTCTTTCACTTTCATCAGGAGGCCCTTTAGTTCCTCTTTGCTTTCTGCCATAAGGGTGGTGTCATCTGCATATCTGAGGTTATTGATATTTCTCCTGGCAATCTTGATTCCAGCTTGTGCTTCATCCAGCCCAGCATTTTGCTTGATGTACTCTGCATATAAGTTAAATAAGCAGGGTGACAGTATACAGCCTTGATGTACTCCTTTCCCGATTTGGAACCAGTCTGTTATTCTATATCCATTTCTAACTGTTGCTTCTTGACCTGCATACAGATTTCTCAGGAGGCAGGTAAGGTGGTCTGGTATTCCCATCTCTTTAAGAATTTTCCACAGTCTGTTGTGATCCACATAGTCAAAGGCTTTGCCATAGTCAGTAAAGCAAAGTAGATGTTTTTCTCAAATTTTCTTGCTTTTTCTATGATCCAGCAGATGTTGTCAATTTGATCTCTGGTTCCTCTGCCTTTTCTAAATCCAGCTTGAGTATCTGAAAGTTCTTGTTTCATGTACTGTTGAAACTAACTTGGACAATTTTGAGCATTACTTTGCTAGTGTGTGAAATGAGTGCAATTGTGCAGTAGTTTGAACATTGTTTGGCATTGCGTTTTCTAAGGACTCCATGAATACACTCGTTAGCCATCCTTGTACATTTTGATGTTATTTTTCTTTATTTTCAGTGCAAGAGAGACTTACATGTTTCATTTATTTTAGGATGGGAGAGCTTGTTTGAAACCAGAGTTTCTGAAGAAGAAAATCAGGAAGTAATGAATCAACTCTTAGTTGATGGTCCTTTTGACTTTAAGTTGGGAAAAATCTACATAAATGAGGAAACCCTAGAGAATCAACAAGGCAAAGAGAACAGACCTTTGAGGGAAGTCCTAGTTACCATCAAGAAAACATGCATGAAGGACAAGAGCTTTATAGGTATTGACCTTGGGAAAAATCTTGATTTAAAATTATCACTTATTAGAAAACCCGGAATTGTTTCCAGAGGAAGGAAACCTTGTTCACAGCAGTATTCAATTCTATTTAAACAGCTGGGAATCAGCACAGTGCGTAAGTGTTACAAATGTAATATCTGCGGAAAAATCTTCCTCCACAGTTCTTCCCTGAGTAAACATCAGAGAATCCATACTGGAGAGAAGCTCTATAAATGTAAGGAATGTAGGAAAGCTTTTAGCCAAAGCTCGTCTCTAACTCAGCACCTGAGAGTTCATACTGGAGAGAAGCCTTATATATGTAGTGAGTGTGGAAAAGCCTTCAGTTTCACTACATCTCTCATTGGACATCAGAGAATGCATACTGGAGAGAGACCCTATAAATGTAATGAATGTGGAAAAACATTTAAAGGTAGTTCATCCCTTAATAATCACCAGCGAATTCATACTGGAGAAAAGCCCTATAAGTGTAATGAATGTGGGAGAACCTTTAGCCAGTGCTCATCTCTTATTCAGCATCATAGAATTCATACTGGAGAGAAACCATATGAATGTAGTCAGTGTGGGAAAGCCTTTACTTCAATATCACGACTAAGTAGACACCACAGAATTCATACTGGAGAGAAACCTTTTAATTGTAATGAGTGTGGAAAGGTGTTTAGTTACCACTCAGCCCTTATTATACATCAGAGAATTCACACTGGTGAGAAACCTTATGCCTGTAAAGAATGTGGGAAAGCCTTCAGCCAAAGTTCAGCTCTTATACAACATCAAAGAATTCATACTGGAGAAAAACCCTACAAATGTAATGAATGTGGGAAAGCTTTCTCCTGGATTTCACGGCTTAATATACACAACAGAATCCATACTGGAGAGAAACCATATAACTGTAAGGAATGCGGAAAAGCTTTCAGTTCCCACTCAGCAGTTAATACTCATCGAAAAATTCATACTGGAGAGAAACCTTATAAATGTAATGACTGTGAAAAAGCTTTCAACCAAAGCTCAGCACTCATTCAGCACCAGAGGATTCATACTGGAGAGAAACCATATAATTGTAAAGTATGTGGGAAAGCCTTTAGACAGAGTTCATCCCTTATGACACATATGAGAATTCATACAGGAGAAAAGCCCTATAAATGTAAAGAATGTGGGAAAGCTTTCAGTCAGAGCTCGTCTCTTACAAATCATCAGAGGACTCATACTGGAGAAAAACTATAAGTTAAATGCATGGGGAAAAACCTTCCAACTGAATTTCATTCCATAGAAAATATCAAAGAATTCATTCTAGGGCGAAAATCATGAGGAGTAGTTAATTGTGCATTAAACTTCAGGATTTAGACCTTGCCAAACATCAGAGACTTACGATGCAGGGTAACCTTAGAAATATTAGGAAAACGTCTATAAAATATTTCTTCATACATTCTTAACTTATTACTGACTATAAAATAGAAAATTTATCAGATCAAAGGGTTAGTATTTTATTTTTTTTCTAGTGATATGTGGTAACAGCCACCAGTTTTCACAGGCATCACTGGGAAACTTGTTGATTAATGGAAAAGTGCAGCCATAAAATCCAGACTTTGGATTAGTCTAGGATTGTATATTTTTGAAACTTCATTTGAGTTTCAAAGCCAGTTGTACTAAGAAAAATGTATTAGAGATGAAATGTAAGCAGATGACCTGGAACTACCTCACTGTCAGTAAAATTTGTTTTTGTAAGAGTTTAAAAGCAACTTCTGTACTTGGTGGTTGTTAAAACTTTTGAGTTATTTCTCCCGTGCTTCCTAAGCCATTCACCTGAAAATAAAATCACTCTGTAAACTGGTTTAAGTTCTGGGAGTGTTCTCCCTGACTACTTGTTCCAAATTCTGAATCAGATCTAAAGCCACTTTATTTCAAATCACAAAATACATGGTATTTCACTTGTTTTTCTCATAAATTGATTACCAATGTTGTATTACATTTAGAATTAAAGATAATTTAGACAACTACTGCTTTTGCAAGTTGATTTGCTGATAAGAGTTAAAAATTATCTTGCAATGTAAGCATAGGGAGCATGACTCTTGGCCGCCAGGCTGTGTGCCTGCTTCCTTGAGTTCTCTGGTTGCCAGCCACCAGGAAGACCCAGGAACACATGGAACTCTGGTTGTCCTCCTGTTAGGTCAAGTGAACAAGGTAGTTTTCATGCTTATATTTTACTTTCATCTCCATCAGGTGATGCTCGTTCCCTTCCACACTCTGAGGACCACTAGACAAAAGTTGAGGCTCTAAGTTCAGATGCTTTTTCCTCCAAAAAATGGACTGTGTACTTTAACAAGTTATTGATCCCAGAAACTATTTCTAAAATGTGAACAGTAATTTAAACAAAATAAAAACAAATTATACTAATATTGTTGAGCTTCACCGAGGTGAACATCTAGTTTTGCCAATTTTATTAGGAGTAGGCAAGCACTTAAGGACAGGAATACTCATTTCATTGAAAAAACTGTTAGGTTTTTTCCTATTTGCCAAGGTGCTTTATAAAAATCTCCAAAAGGGTTAGGAGTGGAGACTAAGCAAAATTAGTGAATTCAACTTTTCCTCTTGGGACTAAGCAGTCTCATTGTTTTAGACTTGTGAGGAGCAAACTCTTCAGGGTCATTTAGTATTCTGCTTGCAATGTCCCTTCTCATACAATAATTCTTTTAAATTCTCTGATTACCTAAGGGAAGTTCCTAGGAAATATATAACTTTCCTAGGAAAGATAGAGCTTCTTAGTTTGTAGTGCTATACCAGAATACTAGAGACTGGATACCTTATAAACAATGGAAATTTATTTCTCACAGTTATGGCTGGGAAGTCTAAGATCAGGGCATCAGCATGATTGTGTTGTGGTTAAAACCCCCTTCTTGATTCATTTCTGGTGCCTTCTCACCATGTCCTCATGATGAGGGATCTCTCAGGGGCCTCTTTTTCTAAGGGCACTGATCTATTCAAGAGGGAGGCAGCCTCATGATAGACACCTCCCAAGCCTCCACCTCCTAGTAACATCACCTTCAGGGTTGAATTTCAACATGTATTTTGAGGGGACACAAACATTCAGATCATAGCATTCCATAAGTATCAGTGTCCTAAAATCATCAAAAAATTAAAATCACAAAATATGAGGCCTAGTTATTTTTAAGGCAAGGCCTATCAAACTTGCAGGTAACATTGTTTATGTCTTTAGCAGGATCCTTCAGAGGAGATAATCTGTAAGCTTGATGATTCTAATGTAACCCAGTACCAAAATCAGGCAAGGAAAATACAAGAAAGGTTGCAGTCCAGTATCATCCATAAGCACATGTAAAAATCCTAAACAAAGCATAAGCAGATGGAGCCCAAAAGTACCTAGACATAGTACTAGTTTTACCGATAAGTACAGGTTATTCATGGAGATGCATGGGTTATTTTAACATTAGGAAGCTTACAGATGCTATGTGCCATCTTAATATCAACTGAAATCCATAGGTTCATCTCAGTAGATGCAGAAAAACAACCAAAATACTCAGCACCTACTCATGATTAGAAACTTTAACCAAGCAGCAGTAGGAAGGAAGTTTATAACTGGAAAAAAAGGTATTTACCAAAAAACCTGCTGAAAAAAAAATGGTAAAAGATTAGAAGTATTCATGACATGACAAGTATGGGGAAAGAATAGACTACTCAATAATAGTTCTTGAAGCAGAAATGGTTCATCCACATAGAAAAAAACTGGATGCTTACTCTCTCCATATCGAGTTATATGCAAGGCAAAATTGACTTTTGGAAGAATATGTAAGCAATAACTTTATGACCACAAGATAAGGATTTTTTAAACAGGATACAAATAAGCTTTATAAAGTGTTTATAATGTTTGCTCACATTGAAATAAGGAACTTGTGGTTACCAGAGTATACCAAAAAGGAAATGAAAAGACAAAGAATGAAATCTTTCTACAACATGCCCAGTATGTTTTCTGGAAAAGCTGAATGATTTGTATGATCAATTAAAAAGAAAAACCTAACAGAAAAAAAAGTGATCTGAATACATGACTACTTATTATTTCATAGATGAGAAAATAGAAATTTCTAAAAACATAAAAGATATTTCATTGGGAACAATGTAAATTAGGACCATAGATATGATTTTCTAAGTACAGATGAGCAAATATGTATGACAATACTGAGTTTTGGAATATATGTGAAATAACTGGCATTCATACCCTACTAGTGGGAGTATAAATCAATACAGATCATTGACATCTTGCTTGCTGTAATACACTGGCACCTGTACATGCTAGATAAATGTTTGCATATGAGCACAAAGAATCCTGTGTAAAGATATTTATACTGATCATAATAGCAAATATTTGGAAGTAGTCTGAATGTCCATTAGTAGAATATATTCAGTAAACATCAATGAAAATCAATGAACCAAAGTTATATACAAAACACAGATGAATTTTAAAACATACTGAGTTCTAAAAAGTCATGGGAAGCTACATTAGGGATAACATTTTTTGCAAAATTAAGTTTATACTAAGTGATATGTGGTGAAGATCATAAAAACAAGTGATTGGATGAGATGGTATTTTAGTTATAATTAACCACCCAAATGTAGAAGATTGCAAATAAGAAAAAAAAGTATTTGAGGTCCTAAGTATTGCAATCAAGAGGCACAGATTTTAACAGCAACTCAAATATGCTCTAAGGGGAATATTCATTCCCCAAGGGAAATAAAATGTTAGGGTTTATAAAAGCAACAGATAAAAGCATTCCAGAGGTGTTATACAGATGTATTTTCACAGAAATATGGTAGCATTCAGTCAGTTGTGGAGAGCAGATTGTTTGCTAATCCATGGTCTTTAATGAGTAAGGAAAGCAGGTTCCAGATGGTTTCAGGAACTTTTGACTGTCAAAAGTTTATACTGCATCTGGGAGTGGATGTGTGTAAGTTCTACTTCCTTAATGGCCTCCTGGCTCCATTTTAGATCCCTTGAAAATAAGTGACTCCACTTCATTGTTCATAGTCCACATTATCCATCACTGTGTAACAACTCTCCCCCAAATTTAACAGTTTAAAAAACAAATTATTTATTTCCATCTTGGTTTCATGTTTGGGCTCAGCTGGATAATTCTTAGAGTGTCTTAATGTGTTTGTGTTCAAGTAGCAGGTTGAGCTAGAGGCCCAACTGGGCTTGATTTCTAAGACTGTCAGTTTTTAATGACTGTAGGCTGGGAGCATGGTTGGATTTCTCCATGTAGATTGGGCTTCTCACAGAAAGGTGGCTAGTTTCTGAGAGGCAGTGTCCCTAGAGCAAGCATCCTGAGAGACCTAGGGAGAAGTGCAAATCTTATAACTCAGTTTTGGAAGTCACAACATTAACTCACAGATTTGGCCCAGATTCAAGGCGAGAAAATTATACAAGGACATTAATACCAGGGAGCATGGTTCATTGGGTGACCATATTTGGAGACTAGCTACCACAAAAACAAAATTCAGGATGATAATTACCTCTGAGTGTGAGGCAAGGAAATGACTTGGAGAGGAGCAGAGAATTCCTCAGCTTGTTTGATGCCTGAAAGAGAGTCCCTCATCAAGAAGAGGCTGCCCAGGCCAGTCACAATGATGGTCAACATGAAGGCCAATGTGTATGTCAGTAAAAATAAAGACGTATAAAAATATATAAAAATGAAGACTTTATGAAAGAAGTATCAGTTTACTTATTTTTATATGAGGAATCAATGTACCACATTGTAAAACAATCCAAAAGGTAAAGTGTATATGAATGTGTATATATGAATATGAATAAGTATATATGTGTTCTTGTATTTTTTGAAATTTATTTCTTTAAATAAAACTTTAGAGGACTTATTAAAAAAATAGTTAAATACAAAGTTTTGTTCCAACTCTGCACTGGGTGAGAATGAAACAAAGATCTTCATGGCTGAACAACCTAGATAAGCTGAACATATAGTTTAATATAAAGTTTAAGGGACAAATAGTTCAAGGATAAAGTTTAAGACGTATTGACCCCAGCTGTTGTACAAAGGGCAATGTTAAGGTCATAGCATTCTTCAGTTCAGTCGGTCAGTCATGTCCAACTCTTTGCAACCCCATGGACTGCCACATGGCAGTCTTTTCCTGTCCATCATCAACTCCTGAAGCTTGGTCAAACTCATGTCCATTGAGTCGGTGATGCCATCAAACCATCTCATCCTATGCCATCCCCTTCTCCTCCTGCCTTCAATCTTTCCCAGCTTCAGGGTCTTTTCCAATGAGTCAGTTCTTCGCATCAGGTGGGCAAAGTATTGGAGTTTCAGCTTCAGTGTCAGTCCTTCCAATAAATATTCAGGACGTATTTCCTTTAGGATGGACTTGTTGGATCTCCTTGCAGCCTAAGGGACTCTCAAGAGTCATCTCCAACACCACAGTTCAAAAGCATCAATTCTTAGGCACTCAGCTTTCTTATATAGTCCAACTCTCACATCCATATGTGACTACTGGAAAAACCATGGCTTTGGCTAGATGGACCTTTGTCAGCAAAGTAATGTCTCTGCTGTTTTAATATGCTGTCTAGTTTAGTCAGAGCTTTTCTTCCAAGGACCAAGCGCATTTTAATTTCATGGCTGCAGTCACCATCTGCAGTGATTTTGGAACCCGAGAAACTAAAGTCTGTCACTGTTTCTATTGTTTCCCCATCTATTTTCCATGAAGTGATGGGACCAGATGCCATGGATCTTAGTTTTCTGAATGTTGAGCTTTAAGCCAACTTTTTCACACTCCTCTTCCACTTTCATCAAGAGACTCTTGAGTTCCTCTTCACTTTCTGCCATAAGGGTGGTGTCATCTGCATATCTGAGGTTATTGATATTTCTCCTGGCAATCTTGATTCCAGCTAGTGCTTCATCCAGCCTGGCATTTCACATGATGTACTCTGCATATAAATTAAATAAGCAAGGTGACAATATACAGCCTTGACGTACTCGTTTCCCTATTTGGAACCAGATCATTTATTTGGAACAGAGATCATTTGTCAGGGGACGTTCAGCATTAAGGGATCCAATATGTTATCCTCTTCTTTTGTGTGCCATTTCTCAAGGACTCTCTATTTCTTATCAGTTCCTGGAAAATATTTCTTATCAGTTCCTGGAAAACAGGAATGAGCAGAGCTGCACGCAGTTCTCAGGACTGAGATCATGCGAAAGGGCACCTGCTTGGATTCCTTTCAGTGACTTCCTTCAGTGACCTTTTACTATCTATCCAGTTATGCCCTGCTTACTCAGGATATGGAATACTTTCTGGCCCTTTAAAGATTGTTATTTGCTTAGCTCTGGTTTTGCTCATTTTTTTTAACTGCCTAAAACTGCCTTGTATGAAGGTATATAAACATACATTTCTGCAAATAAAGCACCCTTGTTTCACTCGAGACTTGGGTCCCCTGCATCCCTCTTCTCATCTACTCCAGTCCCCAGGTCCTGGTCTACAAAGACTGTGACAATCATTCTGTCATTTTTGAGACTGCATCCAAGTACTGCATTTTGAACTCTTTTTTGACTATGATGGCTACTCCATTTCTTCTAAGGTTTCTTGCCAGCAGTAATAGATATACTGGTCATCTGAGTTAAATTCACCCTTTCCCATCCTTTTTAGTTCACTGATTCCTAAAATGTCAGTGTTCACTCTTGCCATCTCCTGTTTGACCACTTCCAATTTGCCTTTGATTCATGGACCTAATATTCCAGGTTCCTATGCAATATTGCTGCTTACAGCATCGGACTTTACTTCGTTTCCAGTAACATCCATGACTGGGCAGTGTTTTTGCTTTGGCTCCATCATGTCATTCTTTCTGGTATTATTTCTCCACTCTTCTCCAGTAGCAAACTGGGCATCTACCAAAGTGGGGAGTTCATCTTCCAGTGTCATATCTTTTTGCCTTTTCATATTGTTCATGGGGTTCTCATGGCAAGTATACTGAAGTGGTTTGCCATTTTCTTCTCCAGTGGATCACATTTTGTCAGAACTCCTTACCATGCCCCGTCCGTCTTGGGTGGCCCTACACAGAATGGCTCATAGTTACATTGAGTTAGACAAGGCTGTGGCCCACGTGATCAGTTTGATTAGTTTCTGTGATTCAAAAGAAGACTCACGATGGTGGCATAGAAGGATGCATGCTTATCGTCTCCTGTGAGAACCTAAAATTACAACCTGCTGCTGAACAACGATCAACAGGAGAATGTTTAATCCCACCAAAAAAAGATACCCCAAGTCCAAGGGCAAAGGAGAAGCCCCAGCAAGGTAGTAGGAGGGGTGAAATTGCGTTTAGAATCAAAACTTATACCCACCATAGATGCTTGGAGGGCACAAACAAAACCTTGTGTGCACCAGGAGACTCCACAGAGACTGAGCCAGACCTGCCTTTGAGTGTTTGAATGTCTCCTGTGGAGGTGCAAATCAGCAGTGGCCTGCCACAGGGGCAGGGGCTCTGGGTGTGGCATAAGCCCTCTTGGAGGAGGTCACCATTAACCCCACCATACAGCTGCTGAGCAGATGACCCACAAACTGCAGAACAATTATACCAAATAAATTCTCAAATTGTTAAGATAGTTCTAGGACCCACAGCAGATTTCCCAACCTGGAGATCTGGCAAAGGGACTGAGAAACCCCAGGGAATTTGACTTAGGAGGGCAGTGGGATTTGATTATAGCACTTAACACAGGACTAGGGAGACAGACTCTTGGAGGGCACAAACAAAGCCTTGTGTGTACCAGAACCCAGCAGAAAGGAACAGTGACCCCAAAAATGACTGATCCAGACTTGCCTGTGAGTGTCCAGCAGTCTCCTGTGGACACGTGGGTTGGCGGTGGCCTGCTGCAGGGTTGGGGCACTGAGTGTGGCACTGGGTGCACAGGACCTTTTGAAGGAGGTCCCCATTATCTTCATTGCCTCCACCATAGTTTGGTCTCAGGTCAAACAACAGGGAGGGAACATGGCCCCACCCATCAACAGAAAATTGGATTAAAGATTTACTGAGCATAGCCACACCCATCGGAACAAGACCCAGTTTCCCCCACAGTCAGTCTCTCCCACCATGAAGCTTCCATAAGCCCCTTATCCTTATCCATCAGAGGGCAGACAGAATGAAAACCACAATCATAGCATTCTTCAGGCCATCTTTAAATTTAAATGTGTCTCATTACCAGAACCATCAACATCTTCCGTCTACACCTTCCCTTCCTATTCATCTCCCTAGATCCCCAGAGAAAGAGAATATTGGTTCCTATTGCAAGTTTACATGTCATAAACCAAATATGTGCATATCATAAGAGAACACAGCAAAGAAATAACAATCATTATTAAGCTGTCAATAGATCTTCTTTGCCTCACTTCTCTTATTCTCAAAGAGACTTGTTCAGAATATAAGCAAAAGAGAAAAATGTCCGTTTTCATATCTTCTTAAAAGGCCATTTTCAAAGCAAACTGAAAAAGCGAAACATGCTTTATTTTTGTAATAATTGACATGCCTGATATATTTCGTGTTCAAAGTGATTAGATTATTTAAAATATTCATCTTTTCAGGTGGTTTGGGTTGCATTATTAAACAGATGTTTTCTCATGAAGATCTGTGTGATGAACAGGTCATTTTACTTCTCAATTATCCCTCCATTGAATTTGTCAAATGCTTCCTCATGATTAAATTTATGTTATGCTTTTTGGTAAGAAAATCACCAAAATAGTATTGTATTCTTTTCAGTACATTATATTACCATTAGGGGGTTTGTGATGTTGAGTTAACCCAGTGCTGGTAAATTTAACTTTGCTCTATTGATTATGATGGTATCTGCCTGATATCCCACTGTAAAGTTACCAGTTTTCTCATTGTAATCTTAAGTATATTGAGAGGAAAATCTATGAGTGTATGCATATATATTTTTTACTGGTCAAGCTGTCCTTCACTAGTTTTAGTATCTGTTGGTGGCACTTGCTTTAATCAACTGTTATTATAACAGGTATAATATAAACTATTATATATAGTTATAATATTTATACAATATTATATAGAAATATAATTTTAATATATCACATATCTAATATCTAATATATTTAGATATTAATTAATATATATATCATAGTCTAATATATATTTATATATATTTATATATTATATCTTTTATATATACCATATAATTTACCATATAATTTACCATATACCATATAATTTATTTTATATATACCATATAATTTATTTTATTATATAATATTATATATTGTTATATATATTGTTAATTATATATTATTATTATATATAATAATAAATATAAATAATATAATATATACTATATTATATACAATTATATATATATATACAATTACGTATTATAATTTTAAATGGGACAGAAAATAAAATTGTGTTTGGTTTAAAATATTGGAATATTTGAAACCTGAATGAATTTTTTGGCCAGCCCAAATACAAAGTGTAAGAAAACAATAAACAGAAACCTCAATTAAATAGAGACAGGAGACCAGAAGGGGGTGCTCTTACCCCTACAACAGGAAGAACCCAAGAGGAAAAGCAAAGACTTGCCCTTCTTTGCTGGCAAGAGATCAGCCTGTGAGAGTCTGTCAGGACTTAGGCAATGAAAACACCATGGACTCTTCTCAGCTTCTTTTCCCTCTATAAAAGAGAGCTCTTCTCCATTTCTGCTGCAAACTTGCACGGCCATGTTTACAGACCTCAAATTGCAATTCCTTGTTAATCCTGAATACACCCATTTTGCTGGAGAAAAAAACTGGCTGTGTATTTGTTTTAGGTCAGCAAAAGGACATCAAGAGACAAGCTGATTTTTAACAATGGATTTACTTATTGGCTGTGCTGGGTCTTTGCTGCTGCAAGGACTTTTCTCTAGTTGGGCAAGTGGGGGCCACTCTTCATTGCAGTGCATGGGCTTCTCATTGCGGTGGCTAAGAGACAAGCTGATTCTTAATTTTTATAATCAGACAAACAGAGCATAAAGAGTATTTTTTAAAAATTAATATAATTACCAGGACTATTTAAAAGGAATAGATATACTTCTAGTTGAAAAACATAATATTCCAATGTTAACATTCTCATCTTTTCCATATTTTGAATTTTAGTATTTCCAGACACTTCTTGTAACTTCTACTCAGCCCAAACTCCTGTCTTCTCTCACAGATTTACTACAATAGCCTTCTAGTCTTAGTCTCTCTACTTCTTCCTTTGAACTTTCAGTTTATTCTCAGCACAGCAGCCAGTGATCACTAAAAAAATGGACATAAGAGTTTATCTCTGCATTGCCCAGAGCATTCTCTTTCAGAGTCAAATCCTGTGGCATAATGACCAGTAAGAGCCTATAAATTTAGTCCTCATGCCTCTGATCTCCAACTTCTCTGTCTCTGTTTCTGTTTCAGCAACTGTAATCTTATTGTCTCCTCAACAGGCCAGGTATGCTCCTACCTTAGGGTATCTGCCTGTTGGTCTGTCAGGAAGCTTTCCACCAGATATTTAGTTTGGCTCACTTCTCATCTTCCGCGGGTCCTTCTTCAAATGTTTGACCTTGTCAGTCAACCATGTCTTAACCACTATGTGTAAAATTGGAACATCGCTCTCACCAAGAGTCCTGGTTCCCTTTCTCGTTCTTATTAGCATGCGTCAGTATCTAAATACATACCATTTATTTATTTTATTTACATAGAATTGATTTACAATGTTTTGTTAATTTCTGGTGTACAGCAAAGTGATTCAGTTATGTGGCTATACATATTCTTTTCCCTTATAGTTTATTACAAGATATTGAATATAGTTCCCTGTACTATACACTAAGACCTTGTTGTTCATTTTATGTAGTTTGTGTTTGAAAGTCTCCAAATTCTAATTTATCCTTCCTCTACCCCTTTTCCCTTTGGTAACCATAAATTTGTTTTCTGTCTGTGAATCTGTTTCTGTTTTGTAAATAAATTCATTTGTATCCCTTTTTAGATGCCACATATAAGTGATGCCATATGATACTTGTCTTTCTCTGCCTGATTTATTCACTTAGTATGATACTCTCTAGGCCTATGTATTTTGCTGCAAATGGAATTATTTCATTTTTTTTAATGGCTGAGTTGTTTTTGCTATTATTTTTCTTGTTTCTCTCCCCTTGATAATTTAAGCTGCATGAATGCAGAGGTTGTGCCAGTTTCATTTACAGGTTTATTTCTAGCGTCTACAACAACCAACGCCAGGTGCAAGACAAGTGTTAAATATACTTTGTTAAATGAATAAATAATGCCATCATATTAACAGAGAAAATGAATAAACTTTTCATATACGAAGATAGGTGAACCTAATAAGTTTAGCATGTAAGTCACATTCAGCGTGTACGTCACAGAAAAACATATAGCAGATTCTATTTACATTAAGATGAACACCTTGCAAAAGTAAGCACATTGTTTTAGGGGCACCTACTTGAGATGTACTCATCAGGCTAAGCCAGGAAATGCTTAACACAGTACACAACAATGGGGAGCATCGTGGACAGGTCTTCCAGAGTCTGGTCAAGTTCTCTTTTGAAGCAGAATTTTGAGTATGTGGGTGTTAGTTTTAGTATGCTCAAACATAGCTGTTCATACATTATCCTCCGCGTACACATTAAAATAATAAAAATAATCAAAGCGAGCTGGCAGGAGGTAGGTGGCACTGACCTTAAGGCGTCAAAGTGCAGGGGTTTTATTCAAATGACTGCCTGTCTAACAACGCAGGTCCGCAGCTGATGCAGGC
>ML663012.1:12381398-12415561 GCA_007570785.1 Antilocapra americana
GAGGGCGGCCCGCCGGCCCGGGAAGCTCTCGGCCGCGTCTTCCGGCGGCGGGCGGGCGGCCCGGGCGGGGCTGCGGCAGGCCGGCGAGGCGCCGGGGCCGAGCGGGGCCGGGGCGGGCCGCGATGCTGCGGGCGGCGGCGCTGGCCGGCCCCCACCGCCTCCCCTCCGCGGCGGGAGTCGCGGGGAGCCGGCGCCCCGACAGGTGAGTGGCGGTGGCCCGGGGCTGCTGTGGGTGGGGGTCTTTTGTGGCCGGCTTTTCAGAGATCTCTGATGAAGCAGCGACAACAATAGCAACGCCTACGGAGACCTTCTCTGTGCCAGGGACTGGTCTGGCGCCTTGGAAGAAGGAACGCATTTCAGCCTCAGACAACTGGTAGATCCCGTTTTACAAAAGAAGAAAGTGAGGCACAGGTGGACAGCTAATTTGCCACATTAACTGGGGCCTCGGACTCCGCCACGATCCTTTCTGCCTCTACTGTATACTTAGCAGTTTTGTTTCTTGGGGGAGGTCACTAGACCCCCTGGTTCTCAGTCTCCCTCACGTCTGTAACATGAGGCAGCAATACTTTTTGGAGTGGTTGTGTGGATTAAATAAGACATGCAAGATACAAGATGGGGAGAAAATGTGCATCATAGAGTGCCTGTGGTACTTGTACAGCAGCTTTCCTTCGCTGGCGGACATTACACAGCATACTGTTTGTTGAGCTCTCATGCCAGGTGCTGTACCTGTAGACCCTGCTGCAAACTTCGGTGGCTAGTGCAGGCAGCCTTGGCCACCTCTCCTCTCTGACCGTGGTCTGCCTACTTCTCTTACCTTGCTTTCCCAGTTGGGGTTTGTGTATGAAGAACAAAGGATCTGGGGAGCTGTGGATGCTAGAAGAGGTGGCACCTGTGGAATTTCTGTTTAGGAGTGGCATCCAAAATGGTGTGCATTACGTGTGACAGTTCCCTGGAAAGAACACAGCACCTGGGTGGAGAGCAGTAGGGTAAGGGAACCCAGGAGAACAGCTCTGCTGCGTGGCTGGCAGTCTCAGGTTTTATGGTGATGGGATTAGCTTCCGGGTTGTCCTTAGCCAGTCATTCTCAGAGTCCTTCCTGGTGGTGCACGCCTTGTTCGGCCAAGATGGCTGCCAGAGAGAAGGATTCTGGGAGGTGGTCAGACAGGCGGCGTCTCCTTTTGACCTTTCCCGAACTCTTCTGGTTGGTGGAGGCTTATTAGTTCCCTGTTCCTTACCAGGACCTCCTGTGGTACAATAGCTCATGCAAATAGTTACTATGGTGCCTGACCAGGGTGGGCAGTTTCAGTGAGTGTGCTTCCCCTAACAATTCCATAGGAAAAAAAAAAAGATGACGTGTAGGCAAGCTCCTTTATTGTGGCTTCTTCAGGAAGGAAATGGTGAAGTAGGCAAACAGGCTTAGGACTGGCTAGATATGTTTGAAAGTGGCAGTCTGGGACACTCACATTTGCTGTGACTGTTTGAATGTATAGTTTAAAGCTATCCAGAAGTCTATGAGGAGTCACAATTTGTTTAGATATAGCTAATAGAGCCCAGTGGATGTTAAAAAGCACCTACATATGGAAATTAGCAGTATGGTTAATACAAGGTAGAGGTGAAGGTTGGCAAATTGTCTTAGAACTTAATTGGCTTAGTAGGCACACTTTTAAACTTGGTTTGCATCATTTATATGGCATGGCTTTGTTCGGACCTAGTGGACATTATGAGTAGTTGTAACTTCCTTTTTCCAAGCTGTGCTTTGACCCCAGAGTTCTTCATGACACTTTTTTCTTTTGCAGACCTACCTTGTCAAGCACTCTGCTCTCCCTTGACAGGAAAACTGAGAAGGAAAGAATGGCCTTGGATTTGCTACCTGCTCAGGTGACAGTAAGTAAATTTTGTCTTCTTCGTGAATTCCCCACTGTGTTCAGAAATGGTGGACGTATTTCCATTCTTTGTCCAGCTGCTTTGCTTCCCAGTGGAAACTGTGGTGAATGTAGAGTCCGATAGGTTTTTCCCGTGATCCTGGACTTATCAAGGGGATGCTGAGGAATGTGCATCCTCTGCCCCTAGACAGAAGGCACTCTTAATTCACCCCCACACTCACTTTATGACCAGAGATTGAGTCGGCTCTGAACATAGGCTCCCAGATAGGATGGGTGCTTGGTGAGGAGTACTGGGCATAGGCAGTCTTTATCTTCACAGGTGATAGAGTGTCACTGGAGCAAAGCCATGGGAGGGCCAAGAGATGCCCTCAACAGGTATTTGTTGAGCACTGACAGTGGACAGGGTACTGTGCATGGCACTGGGGATACAGAGAGGAGAAGTGTTATTTCTGTTCTCAGGGAGTTTGGTACTGATCTTAGGAAATGACCGAATGCCCAGGAGAATTCAGGGAAGAGACTGGAGAAGTGGAGTTATTTTGAGCTGACACTGAAGGTTAGGACTGATACCTGGTGGGCATCACAGAAGGAACTGAACTTGACCTGGGCTCTCAGGCTGGCATTGGGGAGGACAAAGGATTCCCTCTTTCTTGGCACTTTCTCTGCCTTGTGCAATGGTGAAGCTAAGCCATCTCATATCCCTCTCATCCTTTGGGTACCTCTATCTCCTTCTCTTTTGCTGTTTCCCTGCTATTTCAGATCCCCCTCTGGCTCTTGTTTCTTGGTCCTTTTGCGATCTCTTTTTGTTATTTAACTCTCATTTTTCTCAGGATCTTTATCGAATCTCTCTGCTTAGACCTGAACTTTTCCCTAAAGATCCAGTCTGTCATTCCCAAACTCTTATGAAATATTTCTACATGGAAGTTCTGTCATTCTCCCAACACCAACTTTCTTCCCTTATTTGTCACTGGCTGCTTTTCTCAAAAGTAGTGGTAGCCCACAGTTTGAAAATGTGAACTCTGGAAGGTGATTTTATGAGTTCACATGCAGACTAGGAATGTGTCGAAATAAAATTGTTTTCTCTCTCTGTGCTTCATTTCCTCATTTGTAAGTGTGGTTAGTAATATACATGCCTCGTTTAAACTTGCTAATAGAGGACTCCAAATATCTGCATTTTACAGATGGGGGAACTGGGGCACAGAGAAGCAATTAACTTAATCACAGTTTTGTTGTTGTTCTTCAGTCGCTCAGTTGTGTCCGACTCTGTGACCCCATGGACTGCAGCATGCCAGGCTTCCCTATCCTTTACCATCTCCCGGAGCTGGCTCAAACTCATGTTCATAGAGTCAGTGACGCCATCCAACCATCTCGTTCTCTGTCATCCCCTTCTCCTTCTGCCTTCAATCTTTCCCAGCATCAGGGTCTTTTCTAGTGAGTCGGCTCTTTTCATTAGGTAGCCAGAGTATTGGAGCTTCAGCTTCAGCCTCAGTCCTTCTAGTGAATATTCAGGATTTATTTCCTTTGGGATTGACTGGTTTGATCTCCTTGCAGTCCAAGGTACTCTCAAGAATCTTCTAAAATAGCACAGTTCAAAAGCATCGGCATTCAGTTTTCTTTATGGTCCAACTCTCACATCCATACGTGACTACTGGAAAAACCAGTTTTGACTAGATGGACCTTTGTGGGCAAAGTAATGCTTCTACTTTTTAATATACTGTCTAGGTTTGTCATAGCTTTTCTGCCAAGAAGCAACAAAACTGTGATTAAGTTAATTGCTTCTCTGTGCCCCAGTTCCCCCATCTGTAAAACGCAGATATTAGGAGTCCTCTATTAGCAAGTTTAAACGAGGCATGTATATTACTAACCACACTTACTTTTTTAATTTTATGGCTGCAGTCAACATCTGCAGTGATCTTAGAGCCCAAGAAAATAAAGTGTGTCACTGTTTCCATTGTTTCCCCATCCATTTGCCATGAAGTGATGAGACTTGATGCTGTGATCTTCATTTTTTGAATGTTGAGTTTTAAGCCAACTTTTTCACTCTCCTCTTGAGTGAACAACCAGTCCATTGTTCCATATCCAGTTCTAGCTGTTGCTTCCTGACCTGCATACAGGTTTCTCAGGAGGCAGGTCAGGTGGTCTGGTATTCCCATCTCCTGAAGAATTTTCCAGTTTGTTGTGATGCACAGTCAAAGTCTTTGGCATAGTCAATGAAGCAGAAGTAGGTGTTTTTCTAGAACTCTCTTGCTTTTTCTGTGATCCAACGGATGTTGGCAATTTGATCTATGATTTCTCTGCCTTTTCTAAATCCAACTTGAACATCTGAAAGCTCTTGGTTCATGTACTGTTGAAGCCTAGCTTGGAGAATTTTGAGCATTACTTTGCTAGCATGTGAGATGAGTGCAGTTGTGTGGTAGTTTGAACATTCTTTGGCATTGCCTTTCTTTGGGATAGGAATGAAAACTGACCTTTTCCAGTCTTGTGGCCACTGCTGAGTTTTCCAAATTTGCTGAATATTGAGTGTAGCACTTTCACAGTATCATCTTTTAGGATTTGAAATAGCTCACCTGGAATTCCGTCACCTCCACTAACTTTGCTTGTAGTGATGCTTTCTAAGGCCCACTTGACTTCACACTCCAGGATGTCTGGCTCTAGGTGAGTGATCACACCATCGTGATTATCTGAGTCATGAAGATCTTTTCTGTACAGTTCTTCTGTGTATTCTTGCCACCTCTTCTTAATATCTTCTGCTTCTGTTAGGTCCATACCATTTCTATCCTTCATTGTGCCCATCTTTGCATGAAGCGTTACCTTGGTATCTCTAATTTTCTTGAAGAGATCTCTAGTCTTTCCCATTCTATTGTTTTCCTCTATTTCTTTGCATTGACCACTAAGGAAGGCTTTCTTATCTCTCCTTGCTATTCTTTGGAACTCTGCATTCAGATGGGAATATCTTTCTTTTTCTCCTTTGCTTTTCACTTCTCTTCTTTTCACAGCTATTTGTAAGGCCTCCTCAGACAGCCGTTCTGCCTTTTTGCATTTCTTTTTCTTGAGGATGGTCTTAATCCCTGTCTCCAGTACAATGTCATGAACCTCCGTCCATAGTTCATCAGGCACTCTGTCTATCAGATCTAGTCCCTTAAATCTATTTCTTACTAGCACTGTATAATCATAAGGGATTTGATTTAGGTCATACCTGAATGGTCTAGTGGTTTTCCCTACTTTCTTCAATTTAAGTCTGATTTTGGCAATAAGGAGTTCATGATCCGAGCCACAGTCAGCTTGTGGTCTTGTTTTGCTGACTGTATAGAGCTTCTCGATCTTTGGCTGCAAAGAATATAATCCATCTTATTTCAGTGTTGACTATCTGGTGATGTCCATGTGTAGAGTCTTCTGTTGTGTTATTGGAAGAGGGTGTTTTCTATATGTATTATAGAAATATATAACCAATTTTTCCTCTCAGTTTCTTTGGTATGCATATGGTTGTTTAAAGCAAAAATATAATCTTGTGTTACGGATTTATGACATAAGTGGATATAATGTATATGACAGCTGTGAATATAGAATTCATTAAGGTCTGGGCTGGAAGAGTTCTGTCTCCAAGGATGCCTGGATGACTGGTTTTTGATTCCTGGCCAAGATAAGGGCACTGGTTGTGCTCTTATTTTATTTTATTTTTATAGTTTTCTTTCTTTCTTTGACCGTGTTGGGTCTTTGTTGCTGCATATGCTTTTCTCTAGCTGCGGAGCGTTGGGGCCACTCTAGCTGCAGTGCATGGACTTCTCACTGTGATGGCTTCTCTTGCTGCGCAGCCCAGGCTCTGGGCGCGAGGGCTTCAGTCGTTATGGCGTGGTGGCTCAGTAGCTGCAGCTCCCAGGTTCCAGAGCACAGGTTCAGTAGTTGTGCACAAGCTCAGCTGCTCTTAGGCATGTGGGAGCTTCCTGGCTCCGGGACTGAACCTGTGTCTCCTGCATTGGCAGGTGGATTCTTTACCACTGAGCAACCAGGGAAACCCTGGAAATACTCTTTACATGTCACTGACTACCCTCAGGGTCATCTTCACTTGATTTTCAACTGGCTTATATGGTATGTCAAGCCATGCTTGATGCATATAAAGCCCCTGCTGAGCATTTCTCCTTTGAGCTCCCCTAAACCAAAAATTCTCATTTATTAATAGATCCAATGACACAGCATAGTCTGTGCATGCAAATAAGGAGACTAATGAAGCATCTCTGACTTCCAGTACTTTCCTATGCAGCTTTTATTTTGTACCCTTTGGGCTTCCCAGGTGACTCAGTGGTAAAGAATCCACCTGCCGGTGAAGGAGATGCAGGTTTGATCCCTGGGTCAGGAATATTCCCTGAAGAAGGAAATGGCAACCCTCTTCAGTATTCTTACCCGGGAAATTCCATGGACAGAGGAGCCTGACAGGAGGACAGAGGAGCCATGTGGTTGCAAAAGAGGCAACTTATTGACTAAATAACAACAACAAAATTGTACCATTTGCCTTCCATGAGCAGTCTCAGAGTGACCTGATGTGTCCTGTCAACTTTATGATCTGGGAATGTCTTTTTAATGACTTTGTAGCAACAACAACATGAAGAAAAACCATATGTTTGCAAGGTTTTTACCTTCTGTGTTAAATCATATATTAGCTCTAAATATGCTGTGAAGAACTAAGTATGTATATTATGATTCTCAGTAACCACCAAAAATGCAAAGCTAAAAAGTGAATATGTAAATTAAAGTGGAATCTTAAAAAATGTCAAAACAAACATACCCTGTAAAAATGTAAGCCTGATGAAGGATATAAGTGGAAGATTGCCAGTCTGTCCCTCTCTAAAATATCAAAGAATAATCTGGGACAGCTTGTTGTTTTCTTCCAGATATTTTTGAATGCACCTGTGCATATACAGATGAAGAATTTTTCAACACATATTGACTGGGAGCTTGCTTTTTCATATGAATCGATAATATATCACAGTCAAATTCCAATGTCAGGCATACAAATCTACCTCATTCTGTTTAATGGCTATATAACATTTCATGGGCTAAATGCAGTATAAATTGCTTATCTATTCCTTTGTTGATAGATAATGTGGTTGTCTTGAAAATGTCACCATTGTATTAGTTTCCATTGTTGCTGTAACAAATTATCAGAAATTCAGTGGCTAAAACAACGTAAATATATTCTCCTTTAGTTGCGGAGGTCAGAAGTGTGAAATCAGTTTTACTGACTTAAGGTCAAGTTCTCAGCAGGGCTGATTCTTTCTGCCTTGGCTCTAGGGCGAGGGGTGGGGAATTTGTTTCCTGATCTTGTTTTCATCTTCTAGTGGCTCCCTATCTTCCTTGGTCTGTGGCCTCTTCAAACATCTTTAAAGAATATCGTTTCAGTCTCTGCTCCCATCATTACATAGCCTTCTCTTCTAACTCCTTTTGTGTCCTTCTTACAAGGACTGTTATGGTTACACCAGATCCCCCTGGATAATAATCCAGAATAATCTCTCCTCCCGCTCAGAATCCTTCAACAGATCTCAAAGTCCCGTTTGTCATATGTACAATGTTTACAGGTTTATTATTCAGCCTACCATAACCATTAACATACAAGTAATGTTTTAGTGAACATCCGTGAGCAGGTATCCCTACCCAGTTGTGTGATTATTCCTTGTAGTAGAATCCTGGAAGTAGCAATGCAAAGTCACAGTGATGTACCTTTTACATTTTGATAGATTCTAAAAATACCCACTAAGCTCTGTACTGTTTGTCACTCCCTTTAGCCCTTTCATAAAAAAAAAAATTAGTGTCTGCTTTCTTACATTTTATGTTTGACTGGGTTCTCTTGGAAAATTTAACCTTCTCAGCATTTCCCTCTTGCACCTGTGTAGTACTTTGGTTCTTTTAGTTTTTTCTAGTCAGTGGAACTCATCTGACAATATAGCTTAGAGATCTGTCTACCTGAATTCACTTAAGAGCTCCACCACTCAAACAGTATTAGCTTGGAAAGATTTTATAACCGTTCTGGACTGTTTCTTTATCTGCAAAATTATTTAATTATAGTGTCCCCCTAATAGAATATCTATGAAACTTAAATTGGCTACTGTATAAAAAGTTTCTATCATTGTCTCTGACATCTTTGTGACCCTATGGACTATAGCCCACCAGGCTCTTCTGTCCATGGAATTCTCCAGGCAAGAATACTAGAGTGGGTAGCCGTTGTCTTCTCCCGAGGATCTTTCTGGCCAGGGATCCAACCCCGGTCTCCTGCACTGCAGGCTGATTTTTTACTGTCTGAGCCACCAGGGAAGCCCATCAGTAGACGTTAACCAGTATTATTTTTATTATTTGCTTTATGTCTCAGAAATTCCTTTTTATTTCTGTTCTACTAGTGATATTTCTCCTAGTTTTCCGGCATTACTCTAAACGTACTCTGATTTTTTCTTTTCATTTAATTTGGATTTTGAGTTGGAAGGAGGAGGTAAATGGACTCTTGACAGATCCCAGGGTGCAATATAAATTCCCTCTTGGCAGGAAATTTGCCTGTTTTCCCATACCCTCACAAATATGCCATGTGTCTTTGCTCCAAGTGGGTACTTGATAAATATTTGTTTGTTAGTTGATGTTACTTATGGTTCCAAAAGTAACATAAATAGTTGCTTTGAAGTATTTAGAATCCCGAGACATTTTCAGAATAGTTGCTACACATCCCAGTGTCACCCTCTTACCAGGTCTTCAGGGGAGAAGCTGTTCCTGGGTAAACAGGAATGGGTTTGCCATTATAGGAGTCAGTGACGTTTAGGGATGTCGCTGTGCTCTTCAGTCGGGACGAGTGGTTGCACCTGGATGCTGCCCAGAGAACCTTGTACCGGGAGGTGATGCTGGAGAACTACAGCACCCTGGTCTCGCTGGGTAAGGAGGCTTGCCTGTCATGGAGAATCTGCTGCGGGAGGACTTTAGAGCTCCCTTGGAGGTTCAGAGTCTGCAGGTTTCTGTCCTCTGCCCTGGGAAAGGACAAATCTCTGTAGAATTAAAAGTGTACCTGTTTGTTTTAATGCCCGCATGCTGCTCTTTGTCCTCTGCCTTCCTCCCACCCCACCTCCTTAATAGTTCCCTCCTACTCCAATGATTGGAACCCAGTTGAGATTCTGAAAAACGCATAGGACTCCCATCTTCATGGCATTCATAGACAGGGCCCCATATTGTTTCTGAACCAAGACCCACCTCCTGCTCCATCCCCACGAAGGCCTCAGTCCCTCTCAAGAGTGCTTATGCTGCCTACTTTGCCTCTCCAGACTTGTATTATCTTCCCTGTAGGTTCTGGTTTGAGTTTTGGGCTTGCTTTCCATGCCATTTGTTCAAACTCCATTTCCTTCCTGATGAGCAGGGATTCCATTTTCAATGCCAAAGTTGATCTGCCAGCTGCAACAAGGAGAAGATCCCTGTATGGTGGAAAGAGAAATCCCTCAAGATACCTGCCTTGGTGAGTAAGTGACTGGGGGATGGGCACAAGTGTCTTTATACATAAGCAGATTGTGAGGAGTGTTCAAAAACTCTCCTGGAAATTCTGAGCCCTGTTGAAATGCTCAGGACCACCTGGCAAGGCTCCTTGGTTGTAATGGTTTTCTTTCATCAAGAAGGTCTTTGTCTTGACATTTTCCTTCTCATACCACTCCCTGCATTCTCGTTCCCTCCCTCCCTCCTTTTTTTTGCAGCCTCATTCACTTCCTTCTATCACCTCTTGATCTTCCTGTTATTTTTCCATCTACATTTACACATGTTCATGTCTGACAGATTTTTTAACACTTTACACCTTCTGCCATAGTTTGAATTTTTTAATAATGTTTTCATTTCTTTTTTACCATCCACATATTTCAAAGTATTATTAACATTGCTTTGTCTCTGATTTCTTATTTTCTTGGTGACTGGATTGTCATGTCCCACTAGTATATATTCAATCAACTGTTGTTAACATTACCACTGTAGCCTTTCTAGTCCAGGGATCAGCAAGCAAAATTTTCCTGGTGGGCCACAGTGCATGGAGTCACAAAGAGTCAAACATGGCTGATCACACAGCACCACCACCACCAGCTAGTACAGTATAGCATTAAAGATCACAGAATTTAGACATTCCGAATTTTGCTTGACCCTTTCCACTACTTACATGAGCTATAGGAAAGTTACCTCCCTTCTCTGAGCCTCTTTTTTCTCACTCATTTTCCATGCTATGAGCACAGTGATCTTTTTGAAACTCAGGTATTTATCCTGTACCTTAAGAGACTTCATTGTTTCTCCATTATCCATGGAGTGAAGAAAGATTCCTTAATATGACATTAAACCTACATCTTAGCCTGTCTTCATCCTCCCTTATGGTCTCATCAGTGGCCACTTCCTCCTCACCTCAGTGTCCTGGCTACATCTGCATACTCACCATCATTTGTGTGTTATTCCTTCAGCTTGAATCCCCTCTCTACCTTGTGCATTGGTAGACTACTTATCTCTCAAGATCCATTTGTCCACCTAATATGCCACTCTTATCTGTAGATTTTTCTTATCTTTCCTACTTTCCTCAATTGTTTGCTTGATTACTTGTGTCTGATTCTTTGTGACACTATGGACTGTAGCCTGTCAGGCTCCTCTGTCCATGGAATTTTCCAGGCAAGAATACTAGAGTGGGTTGCCATTTCATACTCCAGGGCATTTTCACAACCCAGGGATTGAACCCATGTCTCTTGCATCTCCTGCATTGTCAGGCAGAGTCTTTACCACTGCACCACCTGGGAAGCCCTCCTACTTCTCAGTCAGCATTAAGTTTTCCATCATTTATGTTCATACAGGACTTTCTACATAGTCGGAGTACATTCATTATTGTATCTATCACAGTGAATTGTAGTTATGTTTGTTAATTATTTTTCTAACAAGATTGTGCATGTTTATGGAAGAGACCAGATCTTTGAATTCTGTTCTTCAAGCATCTGATATATTAGATTTAGTAAAATTTTTAAAAAAATTTAATTTATGTTTTAATTTAATTAAATTACCTCTCTGATTAACTCAGTGCCGATGAGGCTCAAGTTACTCAGGTCAGCCGGCCCACTGCAGCTACATTATTTTTCAGATTCCAGTCTGTCCTTCCTCTGATCCAAGCTGCCTGTTTTACCAAGTATAAACATTTTTGCCTTATTATTATCTAAGAATTTATAGTACCTTCTGTTATCTATATTATTGTACATTATTCTACTAGTTATTTAGTAACTGTATATTTGGCCTTACTGTGCTTAACCAAAATTTTAACTAGTTCCAACTCAAATTCCCTTCTTTAGTCAATAAGCCTCTCCTAAATAGGTTTACTTTCCCCACAGATGACTTTAGCAGGCCTTTTTTTGACTCACAGGGTCCTCTTTTCTTTTTCTGTTGAAATCCAACCCATCTCTATCGTCTATCTTCCATTCTTTACCAGTGTTATTGATATTTGTATCCTCATTTTCTGAACCTCAGATCTGAATTATGCAGTTGTGTCTTCACAGATCATGAAGAAATGAACTATTTCTGTTTGGATATTTATTTTTTTCCTGTTATCATTGCTAATTATTCAGTATTTGTTCAATAAATGAATGCGTCTCAGGAGTCCAGTAAGAGAGGAGAAGTCTCTTTTCATTTTCAAGGTTACCTGCCCTTCATAATAATTTTTCCAACTTGGTCACTCTGCTCATTTATTCTTTATTTTTGTGTCTAAGACATTCTAATTGTGTACTTGTCTTGTACATAATAAAGAATTAACAAGTCATCATAAGACATAGCTACTGCTCTCTTTGGATAAATAAATTTGAATTATTTTCACAAACTTTATATGTGCAAGTTAAGTGATTGAATGTTTTGAAAATATGTTTTGAAATTTGAAGAGGTGGATTATTTAGGCTTAAATAATTGAGTTTTAAAGAAATAAGATTAGAGTAGTAGGGTAAGTTTCTAGATGGACAGGGAAGATCATATTGTGAGAAAGAGTAAAAAGAGAGAAGGTACCTGGTTGATCCTTGAAAATCTAAACTGCTAGGTTTCCCATGGATACCATTAAGAAAGATCTATATTCTTATATAGATTTATAGCCTATATTTCTTATTCTTATTTAATTTCAATAAAATATTTTCATTATTAAAACCAGATGAATTTTATTAACCTAGATAATCTATATTTTATTCTATTTGTATAGTTTATTTAAGCATATACAGTCACCTAATTAGTGATCTAACTTTAATCTGTTTTCAATCATGGATTGATAAAAGTAAGCCAGTTTTTAACTCAAAGTTTCTTAGAATCAGCTCAAGCTAAATCTTTTCACTTTAGAATCAGATATGAGGTTTGGGCTTGGGCATACTTCAGAACTTCACATCTTTTGTAGACTTTTGTTAGTCTCAAAAGATCTCTGCCTTTACTTCTCTCAGGTGGCAGTATCTTCGTTGTCACTGTTAATTTGTCCACTATATTCTCCCACCCTACTCTTATTTACTTCTCCTTCCATTCTATCCTGTTTTTCTCTAGATTCAAGTCCATATTTGAAATTATCTGGTATCAAACTCTCTTCTAGCAGTGGAACCATTATTCTGATTTATTCCAGGTTTCCAGATGTGGCCTGAAATAGAAGCATTGCCTCGCAAACAGGACATTTCTACAGGAGGAACATCTCAAGGAATAATAATGAAAAACTCCATTAAGTTGGACATCAAGTGTAGAGAAGCTTTGGAATTTGAGGGCAGGACACAAGAAGAGCAACAGAAAAAAACTCTCAGGCAAATGGTAGCCTCACAGAAGAAAACCATCGGTAGAGCTGGAAACCAGACAAATCTTGAATTAGAGCAAGGCTTATTTATAAATACAGTTCTTATTAGACAACAAAATGTTCCTAAGGAAAGAATACCCAGTATATGTTATACTTTTGGGAGAGATTTTAAACAGAATTTTGATCTAATGAGATGTTTCCAGATTTACCCAGGAGAAAAACCTCATATTTACAATGAATGTGAAAAAAGCTTCAATCAGAGTGTTCATCTTATTGAACGCCAGAGAAACCTTACTGGTGAGAAACCTTACAAATGTAATGAGTGTGGGAAAACCTTCAGCCACAGATCATCGCTTCTTGCCCATCAGAGAATTCATACTGGAGAGAAACCTTACAAATGTAATCAATGTGAGAAAGCATTTAGTAGCAGTTCAACCCTTATCAAACATTTGAGAGTGCATACTGGAGAGAAACCCTATCAGTGTAAGGAATGTGGTAAAGCTTTTAGCCAGTGTTCAACCCTCACTGTACATCAGAGAATTCATACTGGAGAAAAACTCTATAAATGTGGAGAATGTGAGAAGGCCTTTAATTGTAGAGCAAAGCTTCATAGACACCAACAAATCCATACAGGTGAGAAACCCTATAAATGTAGTGAATGTGGGAAAAGTTACAGCCAGTTTACATCCCTGGCTGAACATCAGAGGCTTCATACTGGAGACCAACTGTGTAAATGCTTGGAATGTGGAAGAAATTTCACTCGCATCTCAACCTTTATTGAACATCAGCGGATTCATACTGGACAAAGGCCGTATCAATGTAATGAATGTGGGAAAGCCTTCAACCAGTATTCATCCTTTAATGAACATCGGAAAATTCATACTGGGGAAAAACTTTACACGTGTGGAGAATGTGGGAAAGCCTTTGGTTGCAAATCTAACCTTTATAGGCATCAGAGAATCCATACTGGGGAGAAACCATATCAATGTAATCAGTGTGGAAAAGCTTTCAGCCAGTATTCATTTCTAACTGAACATGAGAGAATCCATACTGGAGAGAAGCTCTATAAATGTATGGAATGTGGGAAAGCCTACAGTTACAGATCAAACCTTTGTAGACACAAAAAAGTTCACAATAAAGAAAAACTCTATAAATGGAAAGAATATGGGATCAGAGATTTCTTAGAGGAGATAAGCCCTATGAGGTTTAATTCATCTCTGAAATAATTTAAGGGTTCTCATTGGAGAATAATAAATAGGGCACAGACTTCTGATAGATCAAGTCGTTTTTTACTTCTCTTAGAGAAAATATGCTAGTTATCACTAAGTAATGGTAAAATTGACCAACAAATATTAAGAGCACTGACTTGTCAAATTTTATAAGAACCAGTAAATTTAAGGTTTCTAAAAACATAAAAATTTTAAGTTCACAGAAAATTGTAAAAGAAAAAAATTAAAAAATTTTAAAAAATTAAAAAAATGAAAAAAAAGAAAAAAATAGAATATAAGTTTTATTTCTTTCATTAGACTTTGTTGCCTTTCTAACAGTAAGCTTCAATATGAATTTTCTTTTAAAGGCAGTCCCTGAGTTATTAATAATGTGAGTAAGCATGGGGCCTTATATTCTAAAGTGGCGGATAGATATCGGACATGCTCTCTTTCATAAAGAGAAGCTAAAGATAAGAAGAAATTCTTTAAGTTTAGATTTTCACATGGAAATAATTAAGCTCACTTTTCATGAACTGCCTCACCAGCAATTTATATTTAAAAATATACATGTATGTATATGTGTGTTAGTTGCTCAGTCATGTCTGACTCTTTGCGACCCTGTGGACTGTAGCTCGCCAGGCTGCTCTGTCCATGGAATTCTCCAGGCAAGAATACTGGAGTGGGTAGCCATTCCCTTCTCCAGAGGATCTTCCTGATCCAGGGATCAAACCTGTGTCTCTTGCTTTGCAAGCAGATTCTTTACTGTTGCCTGAGCCACCAGTAATAGACATAAATGTGTGTATGTATTCATGTGTATATACACACAGAGAATTTTGGACTATATTTTTTCAAAATTCTTTGATGATTAAAAAAACGTGGTTTTATTAATTTAGAATTAAGTTTTGAAAATTAAAATTTTGCCCAATGGTGTCTATTCCTTTTCTTTTCTTACATTATTTCTTAATTTGATCTGATTCTACATTGCTGAACAGAGTCTTAGAGAAGTTGGTGTAAACTGAAGCAAGTGGAGAGACTGTCATACAAATAGTGTCTTGTATGTTGCAAAAGGGATATATTTCCAGACTCTGATTATGTACCTGGTAGCTCATTAAAACCAGGAGAGATTTTACTTTAGTTAGTTATAGCCTTTCATTTTAACAAATGAAGAAATTGAGCTTTTTGAGTACAATGAAGACTAGAATCTAGATCTTCAGCTCTGGTTTTCTGTAATAATTATAGGTTAACTTATAACCTCAGGCCCCGAGAGTCCAAGTCCCAAAGCGCTATTTGTTTTGTAAACTGGTTAGGCACAATTGCGTTAATTTAATCAGTTTTATTTTTATGTTTGATAAGTTCCCTCAATTTTAGTCTTAATAATTGGCTTAGTTATGTTTTCCTTTTTTCTTATGAGTCCCTAATTATACCTGCTTTTATAGTAACTATATTTAAATCCTAAAACCTAGCTATGGTCCAGATAGTGAAATTACATTTGGGGGTTTCACATATAAAATTGCCTTTTAATTTATTTTTGTTACACATCTTTTAGGACTTCTTTTGTGTAAAGTGATATGTAAGTATTTTATTATTAAACATTCTAATTATTGGTATAAACTGGTTATCCAAACATGTTTCATGTTTTGCAGAAAGATTTCATTTTCCTCTGGGCCTACTTCCTTCAGTTTTATATTTACTTTCACAATGGGTACTATTCAAAAGAACTGTTCTATTAATATGAAACTTAGCTAGAACCCTCAGAGACATCTAAACTTTAAACTCAAGCATTCAGCATTTGACTTGTCTTAGCCCCATTAGAAAGTGTTTTCTTGGGGATTCCCTGCTGGTTAAGTTTTTTAGAACATGGCGCTTTCACTGCTGGGGCCCAGGTTCCTTCCCTGGTCAGGGAACTAGATCCTTTAGGCTGGGTGTCATGGTCAAAGGAAGCGAAGTGAGGTGGAGGGTGTTTCTTACATATTCAAAGGAAAATGGGGCTTCCCACATGGCACTAGTGGTAAAGAACCTGCCTGCCAATGCAGGAGACCTAAGAGATGTTCCCTGGGTTCCATCCCTGGGTTGGGAAGATTCCCTGGAGAAGGGCATGGCAACCCACTCCAGTATCCTTGCCTGGAGAATCTGATGGACAAAGGAGCCTGGTGGGTTACAGTCCATAGGGTTGCAAGGAGTCAGACATGACTGAAGCAACTTAGCACATAAGGAAAATGAAGATTTTAAACCTCAGTTTTTAATATCATGCAGAACCATCTGCAGGATATTCTAGATAAAAACACATTTGATTACCCAATAGCAGTATCCACACATTATGCAGATTTTGGTCTCTAAATGCTGTTCCTCACTAAAAGGAAGTAGGGCTCCTTGGAGAAATGGCTGATTGCTTATGTTTGGAACAGGGGAAATATAAGATAGGCCTTGAATACTTTTTTTGTGAAACAACTCAAAGACTAAAGGGATAATGTCAGAGGGATGTGAAGGCCAATTTGAAGGAGCTCCCATTGGTCAAATTTAAGACAATTTGAACATCAAAAAGAATAATCACAGTAATTGGTTGTAACATGCTAAATAAAATAAAATGTTCCTATAATGAAAAAATAGAGAAAAATAGAAAAGCTGTTTATATACTTATTTGGAGAATGTCATTTCTTCATTGTACGTGAAGTGATAGATTTAGAAAAAATCTATTTTAGAAAAAAATCTATTTAGAAAAAAATCTATTCACCATTTTACAACCCTTAATGAAATTAAATTAGGCATGGTCAATGCATGGGAAAACCCTATTATGTGGGAAAAAAAATCAAACATTATTTACGCAGTGTCAAGACCACAGATAACAATTACAGAGGAAAGATACGCCTTTATAATGGAGAAATCTGGCTGTTAAACTGAGTTTCTCTACCAGTGGAACAAGCTGACATGTGACTGCTAATGAGATGCAGTATAAAGTACACATGATCATCCTGTGATGTATTATTGCTGAAAAAAAGAAACTAATTAAATCTCTTATCTAGACTTTTTTTCCTTTTATAAGAAATACAAGGAATAGAGGAACAAACTGAATTATGTAGTGAAGAATCAGACAAGTCTAGAGTTTGAGTTATTGTACAAGATAGCTTGTCTGGACTTTTCAAGAAACCAATATAATAAAACAAGAAGTGGAGTCGTCTAGATTAAGAAACTTGAGATATAACCAAATGCAAGGTGTGATTCTTATTTGGCATCTGATTCAGAAAATCAGAACAACTGTAAGATATTTAGGAGGACATGGGGAAATACGAGGACAGAATAGGTATTAGGTAATGTGGTATGTTTAATTTTCTTAGAGGTGTGATATTGATGATATTGTTGAAGTATGAAGGACAGTACCCTTTTTCTTAGGAGATGCATGCCAAAGTTTTCAAATTTGAAGAGTCATGATGTTTGTAGCATATTTTTAAATAAATATGTAGAAAAATTAGTCAGCTGTTGTTGAATTTTTGTGGAAGATATAGTATGTTCATTGGTCATTCTGTAAACTTCTGTATGTTACAATTTTTTAATAAAAAATTGAAGCAAAAATTTGATTGGAAAAGTGATGCATGTGAAACTTCTAGTCCAGTATTCTTCCTTTATACTCATAAATTTCTGGTTTGAGAGTTTATCCTATATGGATATGATCATTGGAAATAACTTAACCATTGTTTGTTCTGGTTCTTCTCATAGAATAAGCACACAACACCTTATATCGCCTACTAAATATGACTAAAAATCCTAGAGAATGCATGGAACAGCAGCCTGAGGATCCTGGAAAGTAATGATGGTAGCAGCCAGATTTGGGAAGGAAACAAGATTTTGAAATAAGGCCAATCTGTTACTCTCAGGCATTGCTGTGGTGGGGACACTGGTTGAGCAGACATCTAACCCTCTCAGAGAGGACAACATTTAACTCTGGTCAGAGAACTGTTGGAGGAATCCTCATTGCTTTTCATCTCTCACTTTTTGCTACTTGGACCTGGAGGTAGGTATATCCATTAGGTGTGTAGCAGAGAGGAGAACCTAAAGCCATGATATTTTAATAAAAAAAAAACAAACAGAAGAGGAGTGGGCCCTGGAAGCTGGAATGTGTCAAACTGGTGACAGAAAAGGAAACTCAGGAAAGTAATTTCATAAGGTTGTGTATAATACCCCAGACTCATCCCTAATCTCAATCCAGAATCTCATAACACAGTGTAGAATTGCGTACAGTGTAAAAACCAGGAAAACCTCAACAGTCCATGAGGAAAAGGACGACAGACACTGCCCCAAGATGACACACAGGTTGGCACTGTAAAAGCAGGTGGTGTAACCGTGCTTCAAACAGTGTGACCATTCTTGAATGGAGACCTAGAAGTTCTCAGCAAGAAAATAGGCAATACATTAGATGGAACCGAATGGAAATTTTAAAAAATACAGTCACAGAATATACCAAAGCAAACATCTCTGGGCATACTTAGCAGCAGAATAACAATGACAGAAAAAAGAGTCCGTAAACTGAAGACAGACTGACACAGATGCAAACTGATCTAGAAAGGGGAAAAAGACATGATTGTATCAATGGATGCAGAAAAAATTTTGACAGTATTTATGATGTTACCCTTAACATCATTCAGCTGATCACCACTAAGCAGGATGTTAGTTGTGGGGTTTTGGTAGATGCCCTTTATTAGGTTAATTTCTATTCTAGTACTCTCACTTATGTCCAGCTCTCACATCCATACATGACCACTGGAAAAACCATAGTCTTGACTAGATGGACCTTTGTTGGCAAAGTAATGTCTCTTTTTTTAAAAATTTTCTTTACATTATCATATTGGTTTTACCATACATTGACATCAATCTGCCATGGGTATACATGTGTTCCCCTTCCAGATGTCTCTGCTTTTTAATATGCTGTCTACGTTAGTCATAACTTTCCTTCCAAGGAGTAAGCATCTTTTAATTTCATGGCTGCAGTCACCATCTGCAGGGATTTTGGAGCCCCCCAAAAATGAAGTCAGCCACTGTTTCCCCACTTATTTGCCAAGAAGTGATGGGACTGGATGCCATGAGCTTAGTTTTCTGAATATTGAGCTTTAAGCCAACATTTTCACTCTCCTCTTTCACTTTCATCAAGTGGCTCTTATATATAAGACATAGATAAAAGTGGGAAAAGGATCTGAAAAGATATTTCTCCAGTGAAGATATTCAAATGGTCAAAAAAACACATGAAAAAATATTTAACCTCATTATCCTTCAAGGAATTGCAAGTCAAACTATAAGGTGATTTTACTTCATATCCACTAGAATAGTTAGAATAGAAAAGATAATAAAAAGTGTTAAAACTATGAGAAAAACTGGAACTCTCATACACTCCTGGTAGGAGTATAAAATGGTGTGACCTCTTTGGAAAATAACTTGACATTTCCCTAAGGTTAAGTATAGTTACCATATGACTGAGCAATTCCATAACTAAGTATATACCCGACAGCAATGAAAACATACATAAAATAGGTGAGCTATTTCAAATCCTAAAGGATGATGCTGTGAAAGTGCTGCACTCAATATGCCAGCAAATTTGGAAAATGCAGCAGTGGCCACAGAACTGGAAAAGGTCAGTTTTCATTCCAACCCCAAAGAAAGGCAATGCCAAAGAATGTTCAAACTACCACACAGTTGCACTCATCTTATACGCTTGAAAAGTAACACTGAAAATTCTCCAAGCTAGGCTTCAACAGTACATGAACCGAGGACTTCCAGATGTTTAAGTTGGATTTAGAAAAGGCAGAGAAATCATAGATCAAATTGCCAACATCCGTTGGATCACAGAAAAAGCAAGAGAGTTCTAGAAAAACACCTACTTCTGCTTCATTGACTATGCCAAAGACTTGGACTGTGCATCACAACAAACTGGAAAATTCTTCAAGAGATGGGAATTCCAGACCACCTTACCTGCCTCCTGAGAAATCTGTATGCAAGTCAGGAAGCAACAGTTAGAACTGCATGGAACAATGGACTGGTTCCAAATTGGGAAAGGAGTACATCAGGCTGTATACTGTCACCCTGCTTATTTAATTTATATGCAGAAGACATCATGCAAAATGCCAGGCTGGATGAAGCACAAGCTGGAGTCAAGATTGCCAGGAGAAATATCAAGACCTTCAGATATGCAGATGACACCACCCTAATGGCAGAAAGTGAAGAGGAACTAAAGAGCCTCTTGAAGAAAGTGAAAGAGTAGAATGAAAAAGCTGGTTTAAAACTCAACATTCAGAAAACTAAAATCATGGCATCCAGTCCCATCATTTCATGGAAAATAGACGGGGAAACAATGGAAACAGTGACAAACTTTAATTTCTTGGGCTCCAAAATCTCTGCATATGGTGACTTCAGCCATGAAATTAAAAGATGCCCCTTGGAAGAAAAGCTGTGATGGATCTAGACAGCATATTTAAAAGCAGAGACATTTCCTTTGCTAGTCAAGGCTGTGGTTTTTCCAGTAGTCATGTATGGATGTGAGAGTTGGACCATAAAGAAAGCTGAGCACCGAAGAATAGATGCTTTTGAACTGTGGTGTTGGAGAAGACTCTTGAGAGTCCCTTGGACTGCAAGGAGATCAAACCAGTCAATCCTAGCGGAAATCAGTCCTGAATATCCATTGGAAGGACTGATACTGAAGTTGAAGCTCCAATACTTTGGCTGCCTGATGCAAAGAACTGACTTATTTGAAAAGACCTTGATGCTGGGAAAGATAGAAGGCAGGTGGAGAAGGGAATGACAGAGGATGAGATGGTTGGATGGCATCACCGACTTGATGGACATGAGTTTGAGGAAGCTCTGGGAATTGGTGATGGAGAGGGAAGCCTGGAATGCTGCATTCCATAGGGTCGCAAACAGTTGGACATGACTGAGCAACTGAACTGACTGATAGCATGAAATGTCATTTCATAACCAAAAAACATAAGGTAAATTGATATACACATGCATATATTATTTGTGTTATGCATTGTGTTGTGTTATGCAATGACATACAGAGATATAAACAAGGGCACACCCCTGGAGGAGTGCACAGCCTGGAGAATCCCAAGGACAGAGGGGCCTGGTGGGCTCTGATCCATAGGTCACCAAGAGTTGGACACGACTTAAGCAACTGAGCACATAACACGCTGCACACACATAGGATGAATTTTTTCATTCGCTCTTTCACAGTAATTGCATCCATTCTTTCAATTAATGTTTACTGAGCACCTACTGTGTGTCTGGAATTATTCTCTTTTTTCTTTTTAAAAAATGTATTCTTAATTTATTTTTTAGTTGGAGGAACATTGCTTTACAATATTCTGTTGGTTTCTGTCATACAACAATGCAAATCAGTCATAATTATACATATGTCCCCTCCATCTTGAGCCTCCTTCCTCTTCCCCCATCCCACCCCTCTCTGTCATCACAGAGCACCAGGCTAGGCTCCCTGTGTTATATAGCAACTTCTCACCAGCTATCTGTTTTATATGATAATATATATATATGTTGATGCTACTCACTCTCACTCTCTCATTCCCCCACTGTATCTACAAGTCTGTACTCTACATTAGAGTCTCCATTCCTTCCCTGCAAATAGTTTCATCAATACCATCTTTCTAGATTCCATATATATGTGTTAATATACAATATTTTTTTTCTCTTTCTAACTTCATTCTGAATAACAAGCTCTAAGTTCATCTACATCACTAGAACTGATTCAAATGCATTCCTTTATACAGCTGAGTAATATTCCTTTGTCTGTATGTACCACAGCTTCTTTATCCATTTGTCTGTCGATGGCCATCTAGGTTGCTTCCCTGTCCTGGCTATTGCAAATAGTGCTCCAGTGAACACTGGGGTACATGTGTCTTTTAGAATTGTAGCTTTCTCGGGGTATAGGCCCAGTAGTGGGATTCCTAGGTCATTCAGTAGAGGTAGCACAGCTGCTTGGATCATAGGGACCCAAGTGGTGCCAGGTGAGCAGGGAAGCCAGTGGCCAGGAGTCGCAGGAGATATGGCTCTATTAGGAGTCTTGTCTAGCCTCTGGCAGCTGGCACTTAACGGGCAGCCCTGGCTGGTCCTTCTCTATTGCGTGGTACATCAGGTGCTCAAAGGACCCCCTTACTGGGGTCCTTCTCTGTCGCTCAGCTGCCAGTGCTGGCATGTGGAGATAGAAAGGCTACAGTGGTGGCTCCACCTCTGCGTGTGACTCAGCAGTAGCGCCCTGATTCCATGACTACGCAGTTTTGCTCCAAATGCATTCCCTGTTGCAGATTTCCTCCCCTTCCCCCATCCCTCAGGCAGTCTCTCTGCAGTCAACAGTAGGCTTGCCACGAGATTGCTCTCAAATCCTCACACCCCAGGTCCTAGCCACCATGCACATTCCTGGAAACATGTACCTGTCCGGGGTACGTAGGGCCATGGCCCGGATTTCATTCTATTCATACTGTCACTGATACTTAACCCTCCAACAGCCTCAAATTCTTCCCCTCTGTCCTAACAAATTTCTCTGAATGCAGAAATCTCTTCCCTGCTTCAGCTGCCTCACTCACAAGTGCAGGTCCAGTCCCACTAGCTCTCCTTCCCCTTCTCCCTCCTTTCTTTTGTCCTACCAAGTTATGCATGAATCTATATAATCCTTTCCAAAGTCAGGGACTCCTGCCAGTGTTCAGCTGGTGTGCTGTGAAAACTGTTGTATCTATATATATATCCTTGATGCATTTGTGGGGAGAGATGTACTCCATGTCCAACTAGTCCTCTGGCTTCTTGGCCCCCTCTGCTGTTTTTAATTCTTGATCATTATTTATTTAATTCTTGATCATTACCAGAAGTTGGTAAATATTAAATGAGCTTTTGGCTTTGTTGATCTTTTAAAGTTCTTTTTCTATTAATTAAATTCTATCTGTATAAATAATCTTGGTTATTTCCTTCTACTTTCTTTGGGTTTACTCTGTTAAATAGTTCATTCATTTATTTTCAATTTTTTTTCTAATTTTTGTATTATAGATTATGAGAACCTCCAAATATATCCTTGATTGCATTTCACAAGTTTCACTAAGTCATATTCAATTGTATTTCCTAATTTTCATTATTATCTTTTTGACCTGTGAGTTATTTAGAAATGTTAGTTTTTGCATTTTAAATATGTTTTAAATTTTAGGTATTCATTTCTAATTTAATTATCTGTAATTAAGTTAATTGCTAAATCTATTCAAGTTCTTATTCTTTCGTCATGGTATCAATATTTGAAAAGAATATGACTTGTTCAGTTGTTAGGGGAACAGAGATATATGCATGTTCCTTAGGTAAAGCTTCTTTATTGTATTAGTCAAGTCTTCTGTATATTATTGTTTTCTTTTTACCACTAATCTATTAATTACAAAACATATTAAGTTTTCTCCTTATGATGGAGTCTTTGTCAATTTCTCCTTGAGGTTATGACAATTTTGCTCTGTTAACCTGGTTAATTGAACTTTTACATTTTTATGATATTTAAATGATGATTTATCCAGTAATGTCTTTTGACACATTAATAGTAGGAAGCCAACTATTACACAGAATTATAATTCTTTATATGTAAAAATATTAGTTTAAATTGATTTAGGGATAGAGAGTTGTTATTTTGGGGCAATTTGCTAGGAATTTAAAGGCTTTGAGTTCTACTCTCTTTTATCAGTAAAATCTTTTGTTAAAGTTTGCCTCTTGTTATTAGAAATGGTACCTAGTCTAAGTCCAGAAGAGAAAAACAGACAGACAACCCTGTATTAAAAATTGATAAATGGAATTCCAGAATTTTCAGATTAGATAATTTAGACTAAACATCCTGCTAAAAACTAAAAAGACTGAATAAGGAAAGCACAGTTCTTCAAAGCATTGAACAGTGTTTTAGAAATTAAATAGGATATTTAGAAAGTTTTACCCAATATCAGGGAGAGGACTAGAATTCAGAGTGGTGAACTGTGGCCACTAGAAAACTTACACAATACTATCAGCCAACTTGACCTGACATCTACAGAACACTCTACCCAATAAAAGCAGAAAATATTATTTTCAAGCATTCATGAACTATTGGTAAACAAAACGCAAGACCATAAAAATTCTCAATACATTTAAAAGGATTGAAATAATACAATATGTGTTTTCCTTAACCAAAATAAAATTAAATTAGAAATCAATAGAAATTAAAAACTAGAGGTATTCAAATATTTGGAAGATTGAAAAAGCACTATTAAATAAATCATGGACCAAAGAAATCACAAGTGAACTTTCCGCATGCTGTGGAGCAACTAAGTCCATGCGCCGCGACCCCCAAGCCTGTGTGCTGCAACTCCTGAAGCCCGTGTGCCTAGAACCTGTGCTCCACAACAAGAGAAGCCCCACAAGGAGAAGCCCAGGCAAATGGCTGTTGGATAGCCATATGAGAAAGGTGAGTTTAGATCCTAATGTCACATCACATTCAAACAGTAAATCAAAATGGATCATAGGCTTAAGTGAAAGTGAGATTTGCTGAGTCAGTTCTGACTCTTTGTAACCCTATGGACTGTAGCTTGCCAGATTCCTCTGTCCATGGGATTCTCCAGGCAAGAAAACTAGAGTGGATAATAGCCATTCCCTTCTCCAGGGGATCTTCCTGAGCCAGGGATTGAACCCAGGTCTCTTGCATTGCAGGCAGATTTTTCACCATCTGAGCCACCAGGGACGCCCCCATAATCCTAAATGTAAAAACTAAAACCATTAAATTTTTAGGGAAAAAAAAGTAAGAGGAAAGTTTCATGACCTTAGGCAATTTACTGGAGAAAGAATAACCTTTTCAAAAGTGCTGCAACATTTAGATGTCTCCTCGCCATCTTTCCCCAGGGAGCAAATCTGAAAACCAGCGCCTCCAGAACACAGTCTACCAGGGGGCGAGACAGCATTAGACACTGTCCCCAGTGGATTGATAGATGAAGTATAAAACAAGACCAGATGCTGTGGTTTTCAGGATGCACTTGGCTTTAAACATCCTTTATAACCTGGAGAATTTTCTGCTGAAGTGAATTCAGGAATAAGAAACTCCACACTTGTTCTGCATAGTCCAATTTATTGTCAATTTTGTTGTCCATTGACATCCTGTTGAGATATGTTAATCTGTAACACATCTCTCTCACAGAAGTAACAAACCAACATTTACAGATGGCGGAGTAGAAGGACGTGCGCTCATCTGCTAGATCTCCAAAATTACAACTTGCTGCTGAACAACCGTCAACAGGAGAATGTTGGATCCCACCAAAAAAAGGATACCCCACATCCAAAGGCAAAGGAGAAGCCCCAGCAAGATGGTAGGAGGGGCAAAATTGCATTTGGAATCAAACCCCATATCCATCAGAGATCCTCGGAGGGCCCAAGCAAACCTTGTGCACATCAGGACCCAGAGACCCCACAGAGACTGAGCCAGAACTGTGTTTGAGTGTCTCCTGTGGAGGTCCGGGCCAGCAGTGGACTGCCTCAGGGGCAGGGGCTCTGGGTGCAGTAGACCTGGGTATGGCATAAGTCCTCTTGGAGGAGATAGCTATTAACCCCACCATAGAGCCACCAGGACTTACACAGGATTGGGGGAACAGACTCTTGGAGGGCACAAACAAAACCTTGTGTGCACCAGGACCCAGGAGGAAGGAACAGTGACCCCACAAGAGACTAACCCAGATTTGTCCATGAGTGTCCAGGAGTCTCCAGCAGAGGTGTGGGTCGGTAGTGGTCTGCTGCAGGGTTGGGGCACTGATGCAGCAGCACGTTCATGGGACCTTTTGAAGGAGGTCACCATTATCTTCATTCCCTCCACCATAGTTTGGCCTCGGCAAACAACAGGGAGGGAACACAGCCCTGCCCATCAACAGAAAATCGTATTAAAGACTTACTGAGCATGGAACTGCCTGTCAGAACAAGACCCAGTTTCCCTCTCAGTCAGTCTTTCCCATCAGGAAGCTTCCATAAGCCTCTGTCCTTCTCCAACAGAAGGCAGACAGAATGAAAACCACAATCACAGAAAACTAACCAATATGATCACATGGACCACAGCCTTGTCTAACTCAATGATACTATGAGCCACGCTAGGTAGGGCCAACCAAGACAGAGTTCTGACAAAATGTGGCCCAATGGAGAAGGGAATGGCAAACCACTTCAGTATTCTTTCCTTGAGAACCCCATGAAGAGTATGAAAAGGCAAAAGATAGGACACTGAAAGATGAACTCCCTAGGTTGGTAGGTGCTCATTATGCTACTGGAAATCAGTGGAGAAATAACTCCAGAAAGAATGAAGGGGTGGAGACAAAGCAAAAACAACACCCAGTTGTGGATGTGACTGGCGATGGAAATAAAGTCCAATGCCGAAAAGAGCAGTATTGCATAGGAACCTGGCATGTTAGGTCCATGAATCAAGGCAAATTGGAAGTGGTCAAACAGGAGATGGCAAGAGTGAACATCGACATTTTAGGAATCAGCAAACTAAAATGGACTGGAATGGGTGAATTTAACTCAGATGACCATTATATCCACTACTGTGGGCAAGAATCCCTTAGAAGAAATGAAATAGCCATCATAGTCAAGAAAAGAGTCTGAAATGCAATACTTGGATGCAATCTCAAAAATGACTGAATGATCTCTGTTCATTTCCAAGGAAAACCATTCAATATCACAGTAATCCAAGTCTATGCTGAAGAAGCTGAAGTTGAACAGTTCTATGAAGAACTACAATACCTTCTAGAACTAACACCCAAAAAAGATGTCATCTTCATTACAGGCACTGGAATGCAAAAGTAGGAAGTCAAGAGATACCTGAAATAACAGGAGAATTTGGTCCTGGAGTACAAAATGAAATAGGTCAAAGGCTAACAGAGTTTTGCCAAGAGAACACACTGGTCATAGCAAACACCTTCTTCCAACAACACAAGAGAAGACTCGACACATGGACATGATCAGATGGTCAACACTGAAATCAGATGGATTATATTCTTTGCAGCCAAAGATGGAGAAGCTCTATATAGTCAGCAAAAACAAGACCACAAGCTGACTGTGGCTCAGATCATGAACTCCTTTTTGCCAAATTCAGACTTAAATTGAAGAAAGTAGGGAAAACCATTAGTCAGGTACAATCTAAATCAAATTCCTTATGATTATACAGTGCTAGTAAGAAATAGATTCAAGGGATTAGAGCTGATAGACAAGGTCCCTGAAGAACTATCAATGGAGGTTCATGACATGGCACAGGAGGCAGGGATCAAGACCAGTCCCAAGGAAACGAAATGCAAAAAGGCAAAATGGCTGTCTGAGGAGGCCTTACAAATAGCTGTGAATAGAAGAGAAGCGAAAGGCAAAGGAGAAAAGGAAAGATATACCCATTTGAATTCAGAGTTCCAAAGAAGACCAAGGAAAGATAAGAAAGCCTTCCTCAGCAATCAATGCAAAGAAATAGAGGAAAACAATAGAATGGGAAAGTCTAGAGATCTCTTCAAGAAAATTAGAGATACAAAGGGAACATTTCATGCAAAGATGGGCACAATAAAGGACAGAAATGGTATGGACTTAACAGAAGCAGAAAATATCAAGAAGAGGTTGGCGGAATACACAGAAGAACTATACAAAAAAGATCTCCACAACCCAGATAATCACAATGGTGTGATCACCAACCTAGAGTCAGACATCCTGGAATGCAAAGTCAAGTGGGCCTTAGGAAGCATCACGACGAACAAAGCTAGTGAAGGTGATGGAATTCCAGTTGAGCTATTTCAAATCCTGAAAGATGATGCTGTGAAAGTGTTGCATTCAATATGTCAGCAAATTTGGAACACTCAGCAGTTGCCACAGGATTGGAAAAGGTCAGTTTTCATTCAAATCTCAAAGAAAGGCAATGCCAAGGAATGCTCAAACTACCACACAATTGTATTCATCTCACATGCTAGCAAAGTAATGCTCAAAATTCTCCAAGCTAGGCTTCAACAGTACATGAACTGTGAAATTCCAGATGTTCAAGCTGGATGTAGAAAAGGCAGAGGAACCAGAGATCAAATTGCCAACATCTGCTGGATCATCAAAAAAGCAAGAGAGTTCTAGGAAAACATCTACTTCTGCTTTATTGACTATGCCAAAGCCTTTGACTGTGTGGATCACAATAAACTGTGGAAAATTCTGAAAGAGATGGGAATACCAGACATCTGACCTGCCTCCTGATAATTCTGTATGCAGGTCAGGAAGCAACAGTTAGAACTGGACATAGAACAACAGATTGGTTCCAAATAGGAAAAGGAGTACGTCAAGGCTGTATATTGTCACCTGGTTTATTTAGCTTATATGCAGAGTACATCATGAGAAACGCTGGGTTGGGTGAAGCACAAGCTGGAATCAAGATTGCTGGGAGAAATATCAATAACCTCATATATGCAGATGACACCACCATTATGGCAGAAAGTGAAGAAGAACTAAAGAGCCTCTTGATGAAAGTGAAAGAGGAGAGTGAAAATGTTGGCTTAAAACTCAACATTCAGAAAACTAAGATCATGGCATCTGGTCCCATCACTTCATGGCAAATAGATGGGGAAACAGTGGAAACACTGACTGACTATTTTGGGGGGCTCAAAAATCACTGCAGATGTTGACTGCAGCCATGAAATGAAAAGACACTTGCTCCTTGGAAGAAAAGTTATGACCAATCTAGATAGCATATTAAAAAGCAGAGACATTACTTTGCCAACAAAGGTCCATCTAGTCAAGGCTATGATTTTTCCAGTAGTCATGTATGGATGTGAGAGTTGGACTATAAAGAAAGCTGAACACTGAAGAATTGATGCTTGTGAACTGGGGTGTTGGAGAAGACTCTTGAGAGTCCCTTGAACTGCAAGGAGATCCAACCAGTCAATTCTAAAGGAAATCAATCCAGAATATTCATTGGAAGGACTGATGCTGAAGCTGAAGCTCCGATACTTTGGCTACCTAATGCAGAGAACTGACTCATTTGAAAAGACCCTGGTGGGAAAGATTGAGGGCAGGAGTAGAAGGGGACAACAGAGGATGAGATGGCTGGATGGCATCACCGACTCAACGGACATGAGTTTGAGTAAACTCTGGGAGTTGGTGATGGACAGGGAGGCGTGGCATGCTACAGTCCATTGGGTCTCAATGAGTCAAGCACGACTGAGTGAACTGAATGTTAGGGGGGAGAGTTTCAAATCATTTTTTAAATAACATTGTTCTATTCATAAAGATTAAGGATATTGTTACCAACACGAGATGCAGTTAGAAATCTGTATCCCCTTATGAGACATCAAAATATTAAAATAGCTTATTTTTTTAAGAAGACGGGCAAACATTGATAAAACTGCAAGGAGAAATAGAAAAATCCACAATCAGTGGGATGTATTAAGACAGCTTTCTATCAAGTTTATGGAACAAGAAGAGAATTCAATCAAGATACTAAAGATTTGGGTAATAAATTAATAAATTTGACTTATCAGACATATGTAAAATACCACATTCAGCAGTTACCGGTGCATATTCCTTAAAGCACATGTGAAATTCTTAAAAAAAATAATTGACTACAAAATGGGCCATGATGTAGTTTCAAAGTGTTGAAATATTTCCCAAAATAGTTTTCTGACCATAATAAAATAAGCTAGAAATCTATAACAGTCCATAACTAGAACATCCTGTGTGTGCCGTGTGCTAAGTTGCTTCAGTTGTGTCTGACTCTTTGTGACCCCATGGACTGTAGCCCATCAGGCTTCTCTGTCCATGGGATTCTCCAGGCAAAATCACTGACGTGGGTTGCCATGCCCTCCTCAGACGATTCCCTAATGTTTGGAAATTCAGCAACATGCTTAAAATAACCCTTAGGTAATAGAGGAAGTCACACTGGAAGTTAGAAACTATTTGAAATGAAATGACAAAAACATATGAAACATCAAAATCTGTGGGGCACAGCTAAAGCTCTAGAGAGAAAAATTGATAGCCATAATTCCATAGGATTTTAAAGAAGTTGGAAAATCAGTGACCTAAGTGTTCACCTAAAGAAACTAGAAGAATCTTACTTGAACCAAGGCATTGGTTGCTTCAGTGTGCCATAGGGCACTCACACATTGTGTAATCTTTATGTATTAATTAACTATTAATTAATTATTAATCTGAGGTTAATCCCTGAGGAGCCCCCAGAGATGAAGCAACAGCTGTGTGGGGTCATGAGGTTCAGGGGGAACAGGCTACATGGCCTCTAAATGGAAGTGTACCGTGTTCCCCTGGGTTAGGATTGCACCGTGGAGTATAAACCCCTGGATATGACCACGGCATGGCTGTTCTGTGCGTGATAATCAAGGGCTCACACGGTACCTGGAGGAGGGAGTGGTGGCCAAATTCTCTGTAATGACATCATTTGGTTCCTCTTAACCATTTATCAACATCCGTCAGAAAGCACAGACTGGGCCTTCCTTACCACTTGTTTTACAACCCAGGGCCTGCTTTCTAAAATAACCTCACTGGGTTATCCAGTTATGAATTACCTGTGCCAATAGTTAGTCTCAGTTCCTGCCGACCCAAAGCCTCTTAAGTCTCCACTTCTGACACACTCTCTCACACACATCCATCCCAAGTTCCTCTTCCCCATTTAAAATGACTAACTCTACTGTACTATAAAAAGAGTCAAAACAAATTACAGCAAAGAACAAGAAGAAATCCTGTGTGTCCCTAAGCCACGCACAACCCCTGTACAAATTAATGTCTTTTTTTTCATATAAACCATTTTTTTTGTGGACCATTTTTTAAATGAAATGACTATTTCATTGCAAATAGTTTCTAACTTCCATATTTATTGGCTGTGGTGGGTCTTCGTTGCCGCACGCGAACTTCCTGTAGTTGCAGCGAGTGGGGGCTTCTCTTTGCTGCAGTGCCCGGGTCTTCTTCTTGTGGTGGCCTCTCTTGTGGAGCATGGGCTCTAGGTATGCACAATCTGGTCCTTGGGGCTAACAGGCTCTAGAGTGCGGGCTCAAGTTGCTGCCCAGGCTTGGTTGCCATGTGGCTCATGGGGTCTTCCTGGAGCAGTGACTGAACCCGTGACCCCTGCACTGCAAGGCAGATTCTTAACCACTGGGCCACCAGGAAAGCCCCCAAACTAATAAGATTTCCGATAGTTCGCTCTCCCCAGCGCTGTGTACACATTGCCTGATTCCTACTTGGTCAGGGTAGCAGAAGAAATCACCTCTTCTGCCCTTCAACCTTCCTCTTCCCCAGTATCTGCTAATATCAAAGAGGGCCAGAGAGAATGCACTTTTCTTTAAAAGTGGAATCCTGATTGTAAGTAGGATTACCAAATTTAGCAAGTAAAAATACAAGATTCTCAGTGAAGCGTGAGTTTCAGAGAAACAATAAATAATTTGTAGTTGAAATGTGTCCCTTTTGAAGCTGTGCTTGCTCTTCGTTGCTGTGTTGGCTTTTCTCTAGTTGCGGCGAGCAGGGGCTACTCTCTAGTTCATATTGCGGTGGCTTCTCGAGTTGCAGAGCAAAGGCCCCGGGGAATGTGGGCTTCAGCAGTTGCAGAAGGTGGGCTGTGGAGCACAGGCTCGGTAGTTGTGGCCCACAGGCTTAGCTGCTTCATGGCATGTGAGATCTTCCCAGACCAGGGATTGAACCTGTGTCTCCTGCATTGGTAGGTAGATTCTTTACCACGGAGCCACCAGGGAGGTTCCTCATACTTATACTAAAAAGTTCACTGCTGTTTTTCTGAATTTAAAATTTAACTCAACATCTAGTATTTTCTTTCTTTTTTTTCCTGGAAACCCTATTACAGGAGAGAAAGGGTTGTGATCAGGGAGGAGGGAGTGTCTGGAGATACTTCACCTCCACTTTGAACTAATGGTTGACTTGGGAGCCTTTGGCTAAGTTATGTTTCCTGGAGAACTGACGCCACGGGGAGCCAGGAGAGGGATCAGTCCTTATGGGTGCCTCTTGCTCTTCTTGGGATCCCGCCTTGGCTCACTACGTGCTGATCCCTCCAGACCTTTTGGCTTTCAAGGGCAGCACATCCTTCTGTCTGCTCAAGTTTAAGCTGGGAATGGAGGACACGCGGTCAAGGTAACAAGCAAACACAGGCATGATATGCAAAAACACAGACGTTTTTACTTTAATAAGTTATAAAATCAAGGAGCCAAATTTTACTCTACAGAAAACAAATGTATTGATTGCTGTCATCAGAGAGATAAAAAAGCTGTGATCGAGTTCAGCACCAGGGAAACCCATGCGACAGCTGCCTGTCAGACATGGAGAACATAGTCAAAACGCTTCATCTGATAAGGACTTTGCTATTGAGCACCATTTGTATACTCCAGACAAATAAACAAAAAACCTTAAAGTACACATGAAAGGCTTATATGGGAAATTCCATGGGTTTTACAAAAGGAGGAGATCAGAGAGCCAGGTCCCAAAACTCTTGCATGAATCTTCCCACGAACATGAAGTGACTCTTGGGCCCCTCAGCTGACTTTCCAGAGCAGTGGACAAAGAGGACCTCTGAATCTCAACCTGGTTGTCAGGAAACCTTGGCTCAAAGACGTCCTCTGCCTCCCCCAGGCTGCAGGGGCCTCTCTGGAAGCAAAGGACTATTGCTAAGCCAGCTGTCCAACCATCTCAAGCTCAGTGGGAACTTACAGTGTCTCAGAGCAGGTGAACACTGCCTTCTTAGAGAGACCACTGAGGACCATCCAATCCAGAGAACTCTGTGGACATATGGCCCAAGGCACTAAGTATGGCATGCTGAGCCATGGCCATGTGGTCTGCGGTTCCCAGAGGGCACCTTCATGCTGCAAGAGACAGATCCCCCTGGGAGTGTCCCACCTGGGAGTCTCCCCAAAGGCTTCCAGACCCCAAGACACACAGCCCTGCTCTGCTGAGATATGAGAATGCAGTGTTCCCATCCTGTGGCTCCCAAGAAAGGCAAACGGAGTAATACTCTGGCTAGGGCTAGTCCAGAGCTTCCTCAACATTCTGGGACAGACCCAAGCAAGCACTGCCCAGCCCTTCAGTCTGTGAGTAGCACCAGTTGCCATGAGTTCAGCCAATGGAGGAAAGCCTTGGGTCTACTTCCTAATAATAGGGAGGTGGGGGTGCAGGAGTGCTTCACACTACACCTTGTTAAAGAAGTGATGCTAATGATATATATTCAGAAATGTTTCCTCCAGTTTGGTTCTTAGGAGCCAGCAAGCTCCTAAGAGGACATGTATGAGAAAGTGTGGGACATGGTGGCAGAGAGGAGACGGGGAGGCTAGTCCTCACCCATTTGATGGTTAGGCATCATCCCAGATGTCCCCTCACTGTTTCCTACACCATTAACCTGTCCCTTAGACCACACAGAGATACACGCCACACACGCAGAGGTTCAGATGAAGGTATTTAGCACCTCAAAACTCAAAAACTAAACATCGTGGTGTTAGCTTGAGCCTATTTTCATCTACAGAATGGGGAATGAAACAAGAAAGAGCTCTCTAAGATCGATGACTGGTGAGAATGCACAGTCTTTAAAACTTTCCTGGGTGTGAAAAGCTTAAGAGTTACATGTCAGGCTAGGCCCAGCTAAGGAGCTAATGTGCTTGGGTCCTGTAATTTCGGGAAGTTTAAGCTACATGTTCACACACACAGAAAAATGAGCCCTGATCACCCACTGAATTTTCCAGCAGAGTGCATGCCTCCCTCATCCTTCCAGTGACTTGAGGAAGCAGAGTGTCTCTCTGGAGAGTCGCAGGCCTGAAGCCAGGCTGGCCAGAGGTGACAAGAAGGCCAAGGTTAGTGAAGAAAAGAGGCTGATGAGAGCCTGGGAGTGCCAGCTGGGGACCACGCTCATCCACACCACCTGCCTTGCCACCTCCAGTACTGGTGTTCGCTGGAATTCATGACCTCCACTTCACTGCATTCATCTTAATGACTGGTCACTTAGTAAATAAATCATTGTTTCTTCTAAGAGTCCCACGGGTCTTATACCTCAAACTGGAGATTGGTAGGGAATGTCCTGCGTCTCCAGCAGAGGTGTCACCACAAGGGGAAGAGTCCCAATCACTGCTCAGAAACTTAGGGCAAAGGTTTTTTCTCTCCCTCCTGCTGTCCCTCATTGATGAGGGGTGTAAAGCCTCCATATTCCTCTCTACCCGACACCCAACCCCAGTACAGGACTTAGAACATTCCAGGACTAGGAAACATAGGTACCAACCTAATTGCCACATGCTTACAACTATATATATATGTATGTGTGTGTGTGTATATATATATATATATATAT
>ML663012.1:12415661-12442930 GCA_007570785.1 Antilocapra americana
TATATATATATATATATATATATAATGTAAATATAGGCCTATATATTTACATTATTCTCCTTTGTTTTCTCAAAACCTTTTGGAGTCAGGAATCTGACTTCATCTCCACAACACAGGAGTTTCCATGGAATATCTCTATAAGCAAGAAAAAAAAGCTATTGATGCTATCTTTCCATTTTATTAGAACTTTCCGAGCATCTCTTTCTTCCTCATCTCATCAATGAGCTCTTGGATTCTTTGGTTTCTGGTCTTTTCGTACGGGCTCGGTCGTCGAGGGATCAGGTTGGGTGGCTGGACTTCATCTTCCAGGCCATGGATTTTGTAGGGCACATCCACAGCATTGGTTTCTGGATGGTCCTCGGTGGCATTGGTGCTGGAACTATTGAAAGGCGCCTCCAGGGGTATGCCTGGCAGAGGCTGCACCTCCATGACTAGAGTGGGCACTGGGAGGGTGGGCATGAGCTCTTCAATGTCATTGTGCTTCCCGGAGGGTGGCTCTGCCCTGTCGTCCACATCAGTGAGGTTGTCGTGCTGGTTACAGGACTTGCAGCACAGCTTATTGTAGCCTGGGATGGAGCAATAGCGAGACAAGACTTCCATCCTACAGAACACTGACTTGTCGCCTTGGCAGCGGCCCTCTGAAAGAGAAAAGGGGGACAAATAACCAAAGGACAGATAAGGGGGAAGCTTCCCACAGGAAGCAGTTTGCTGGAGGAGGCGTTTAAAAGAGCCCAGAGACAGCACAGAGGCAAGCGAGCTCACAGAGAAACTCTGTGTGGTTTAGATAGGAGGGAGCCCTTGGGCAGGGCAGCATCCGGGGACCCCCACCCTGGAGTGGTGTCACAGTAGCTGTGAGCAATGCTCCCCTCCTCCAAGCAGGCCCCAAGTGAGTCCAGATGTTTCAGTATCTCTCAAAGTTGGAGACAGAAATAAGGTCTGTGTGTTCTTAAGGAGTGATTCCAAGCCCAAAGAATCGGGCTGTGTCAGATCTTCACATGTGAGATCCCAGTGGTAACCTCAGCGACGTTCTGTGGCACAGTTTGACTATTTACAATCATCTTTAACCTGTAACTATAACAAAATTAAACCTAAAAGAACCAATTGCTAACACCCAAAAAAGCAAATCCCAGAGCCTCGGTTATGGCCTCACCATCCTCCTCCACATCTTGTTTCCACCTTCATCTAACCCACCCCCACCCCCAGATTACCTTTGCTTCTGAAAAGTGCCTACATAAAAATTAAAAGTCATCCAGACTTGTCTGGGATTTCTTCCACCTTCCTCAACTTATGTGACGCCCTGTGTCCTGCCACTGCTTCCTCCACCACACGGCTCTGCCACAGCTGAGCTTCCGGTCATTTTCCAAAGTGCTCCAGAACTTGATGGCTTCACACAGGCCAATCTAGCCTTACATGTAAATGCAGCCCAGCATATCTGCCCCTTTCTTTCCCACCCAAGATCTGGTCATGCATGGCCTGTCTTGCATGGAGAACCCTGACTCTGCAGAGGCCATTGTTGTCTCTCCCTTTTCCTCTTTCCTCATGGCTATCTCCTTCTTGGCCTAGCTCCAACCTTGTCTGCAGCTGTATTAATAAGACCCATTCATCTCCTCTTGTTCTCAGCCTCTGTCTTCTTCCAGACTTTCTACCCACTTCCCTTTCCATTAACACCTAATTCCACACATAAATTACGTATTGAGACGATTTACAAAAATTCATTCAACATAAAAGAATAAGCCATTTAACAGGGGATATTTGATCCATCATAAATTCCTAATCACTGACCTCAATGGGCCCCACTTTCCAACTGTGTTCCCTGCTCAGCCACTCTCTATTCTTCATAAAGGGCATTTCAGACTATTCCCATCTGCTGTGTCCTCCTTTCCCCTCAGTCTCCCTAGAGCAGATGACATCTCCTACTGAAAGGAAGAAAAGAGGAGAGATGGGAAGGTAGGAAGGAGGGAAGGGGTAGCCACTGGTCGGAACCACATCTGACATAGTTACTCCTTGCACTAACACAGGGCATATTCTACATCTACATGTAAAGCTACGCTAACTCACTGAAATTTCCTGCAGTAACAGGCAGGCAGGCCCTCTCCCATGTGAAAGCCAGTGGTTCTGACATCCGCCCTCTCCATGGCCATTGTTCCAGCTTATAATTTCACTTTATAGGCTGGCAACCCACTTACTTGGACACCAACCTCAAACTCTTGGAGCTTCATACTCTTGAATACAACTGCCTACTAGACACCCCTCAATTTCTGTGGTCCCAAAAGTAGACGCCACATGTCCACCCTAAGTCCGTGGCCTCCACTGGCATCATCCATCTCAGAGAATGGTTCTCCATGCACACGAGCCAGACCCTGGGGATTCCCTGTCCGGTCATCTCCAAGTCCATCAGTATTTCCCCCGATGCTCTTGATATATCCACGTTCCCCTCTCTTCTGCCTCCACTGAGCCAAGCTACCTTGCCTCTTGGCTGCACTGTGGTAAGAGCTTCCTTTCTGCCTGCCTGTCTCCATTTTCCCTCCTTCCTATCTAGTTATCCTGCTGCATGTTCTTCAACTGGAGAAATGAACACATCACAGTCCAGACTGAAGCTCCTGGAATGCCCCTCCATTGTTTCAGGTTGAGGACCTATCTCCTTCACCTCTCCAGTCTCACTCAGGCCTTGATTGCCTTGCTCTGCAGGGTGCTCCCTGTGGCTGCAGGGCCTTTGCACATACCATGTCTCTCTTCCTCCTCTCATCCTCGAGGCTCAGCTGAAACACGTCTTCCTCAGTCAAGCATGGCCTGACCTCCCTTGGAGGTGACATCCACAGTATGTGGTCTAGTGGTGCCATGGGTCTCCCCTTTCTAGCATTCCATCCCAGGTACCAAGTCCACATTTAGGTAACTAATGCCTGGCGTTTTCATTATCCTGAAAGCTACCAAGGGCAGAGCCCAAAGCTGTATCTGAATGTCCCTTTATCCCAGGACAGAGAATCAAAGAATACATAAATGTTCAATGTGAATAAGACAGATGTGAATAACTGAGCAAGTCCAAAACAAGGAATTTGTGGATGTTAGAATAGCAATGCTACAGACAAGAACATACAGAGGCATATATCATCAGAGAGGGACTCAACCCTGACTCTGAGCTTCTAAGTGGCTTTAATAAGGAGGAAACATGATTGGGCAAGGGCTGACGACATGAAGAGATAGGGACAGATGGGCTGTTTAGGAAAAGCCCTGGTCTTCCTAACCCTGAGGCGGAGAAACAGGCCAACATGTGGAGGGCAAAGGCAGACGGCACTGCACAGAGGGTCAATTCCAGAAATCAAACCAAAAAGATCCTGAAATGTGGCTTTAAAACCTTGGATTTTTAAAACCAGTGTTTTAAAACCTTGGATTACATTTTGCATAAATATTCGAGACGTGAGACAGATGGAATCAGAACAGTCCTTTCTGAAGCTGGGTGGAGCATGCTCAGAGCCTCTGCTCCCTTCCTCCCTCCTGGTCCCTTTACCCTCCCTGGCAGCCACTGAGGTAAGCACATGAAAACCATGCCTACAGCCCTCAGGGAGACACGGGGCTTCGGTAACACTAGGTGTGGCATCTCCCCCAGGCACTGGCCATCAGCTGGGGCAGGGAGGCCAGAGGCCTAGGTCTCAACAAGGATGGAGCAGGCCTGGCTGTGCTGCTGGGACTGGGCCCCCTGCCACAGGGACACCTTTTCCTGTCACTGTACCTCCTTCACACAATAACAGGACTGGTATTAAGCATCTCCCTCACTTGTCTCCCACCAGGCGGGATCCTGAGAAGCCGATGTCACATCAGTCTAGGGTAGGGGTTTGCCAAGCACACATGTTGGCAAGTCGGTCCCTCCACCTGGTTTTGTAAACAGGGTTTTATTGGAGCAGTCCTGTTGGTGGCCTGCCCACAACTCTAGACAGGGTGCCCTCGGCAGGGATTTCTCCTGACCTGTCTGGGCAAGGAGACTTAGTGGATGCAGCTCATCAGACACAGTTGTCTTGGTCTCCTGTCTCTTGAGCTGGGAGTCTTTCAATGATTAGAGCTCTGGGCAGGCTGACCTCAGTCATGGCTCCTATGACCCCCACCCAAAGGCTGGTACCTGGCACCCTGTGCCCTGATGCCCATCTCCACAATGCTGGGTGGGCTTCGTTTCTCATGAACCCCCCTCTGCCCTGGAACAGGGCCCCTTCATGGGAAAGAGAAGGAGAGATGCCCAGACTAGCACGTTGGACCTTGACATGCTGTGTGGTCCTTGCCAGCAAGGGGAGTGGACACATGGGCCCTGTGGTTCCTGAGGGCAGGCCGTGGGAGACAAGGTAGGCATGGCTGGGCACACACCTGAGTGACTGCTGCAGGCCAGGAGCTCAGAGCTACAGCTGCCTTGTCCTTCTCCCAGCCTAGACTCTCTGGAGGCTGGCCCAGCCCCCGAGTTGTGCCAAGAGCCAGGGCAGTGGCCTGATGGTGGCTCAGGGCACAGTGACCTGGACATTGTCTCCACTATTAAATGCATATTCCCATTCCACAGGCTCAGATCCCAAAGATGGGCCCTGCTCCCAACTATGCGACCTTATCTACAAGGAGAGAACCAAGGTGTTCCTGAAGGGGGCCTCTTAGCATTAAAGGTTCAAAACTCAAATCACGGTGGGGTGTCTCCATGAGCTGCTATCATATCTTGAAAAATGCCTGGGGACAGGGCATAGGCCTCGGGGGGTGGGGGCAAGGGGCCCTCAGCATCTCTGTTGAGCAGGGTAAGGGTGACAGGAAAGCCACTGGAATCAGAAGCTAAGGAACTGATGTACCAGAACAGCACCGGTGGCTCCTACAGCACCGTCGGGCACAGAGGTGAAAAGAAGAAGGCAGCAGTGTGCCAGACCCAAGCATCCAGTTTCACTGAACTTTTATTGAGTTTATTTGTGGGATGCATGACAGGAAGTCTTTCCACTGTTAGTAAGAGTAAAAGGTCATTTTCACAGTCACTTTGGCACACACTAACGTTGTCTCATAAAAAAACCAGAAAAGCAACGACAATGGAACCTATATAACACGTCGTTAGATACATACAAAACACTAATAAAATATCCCTGATGAACCAAAGTGCATATAGACAGAGAGCACAGTGCCCAGGACTGTATTGCACCTTCCCAGAGTCACGCGTGTCACTCGCATCACCTAAGTCAAAGTTGGGAGTTAACAGTCGTGAGAAGTAGTATGTGTCACACTGCGTATCTACATAACAGTAGCTAGTGCCGAGGGAGGGCTGGACGCTGTCCAGCGGGGATGCTGTGAGGAGGGGGCGGGGCTGGGGCGGGGGGGATCGGCTGGACTGCTGCTCTGGCCACACCAAGGGCCAGGCCAGCCGCCCTCTGGTGTAGGGCAGTGCCAGCGGCAGAGTGCTCGGGGGGCTCCAACAGCAGTCGGCGCCAAGGGCCTCCAGCGGGTCTCCTCGCCGCAGAGGTGATCCCGCGCCTGGGGCCCTGCACAGGCCCGGGCCTCCTGGACTGAGAAGTCTTATCCTTGGCCACAGGTGGATGAGCCGGCCGCCTGCCTCTAGATTGCACTGCCTGCCTCCTGCCTGGGTCATGTCTCCCCTCTGAAGCTGGAGCTAGCAGCCGATTCTGTTACCTTTCAACTTTAAGGCATCTTCTACATAGTTTTATCTAAGCAAAAAAGCAATAAAAATTGAGGTAATTCTGTAGTTGTTCACACGGGTAGGCGGCCACATCCACGCGAGACAGCCTTGAATGCTCACTTTCGCGCCCCCGTACAAGGGGTCACGTGCACACGATGAGGAAGGCCATTGGCGCAAATGGACAGAGAACGGGAGTGGCGGTGTGTCCTGATGTCCCACCGCGGGGACACACTCCCTGCCTCCTCCACTTGACCTGAGCCCCCAAGAGGGGCCGGGCATGGGGCCGGGGGTTGTGTGAGCTGGACACAAAGGCCACGGGAAGCAGGCCACGGTCACACGAGTCAGGACACATTGAGCACAGGGTCAGCGGCAGCAGCAACAGCAGAGGAGGCTGGGGAGCCCCTGGCACACTGCTGGACACGGGCCGGGCGCCAGGCTGACGACACGCAACTGCACGCCCAAGACCCCTCTGGGCCCCCTCGCTGGGAGGCGGCGTTTGAAAGGGGACAGGCGGGTGCCCCCTCAACTTCCAACCTGCAGCTCCAGCCTGGAGGGCTGTGGCCCTGTGAGGCGGTCACAAAGTGGTCACTTTCACACTTTGGCCTCTGGCCCCTCCAGCACCAAAACAGATCTTTGCCCCTTTAAAAGCCATCACCACCAGGTCCTGGCACCCCCACAAGAGGCCAGTGCCCCGGGCCTTGCCTCTGCAGGACTGGCCCTCCCGGCCAGGTGGCTCCAAAGGAGACAGCCGAGCACAGACGCCCGGAGGAAACAGATTCCACCAACAGAGCTTAGAAAGAGTCAGGGGAGTTTTCCATAGACAGAGAGGAGGGGCGCCCACGGCAAGCTCCACAAGGCGCAGGGCATGCACTGGAGGGCAGAGACAGAGTTATAAACGGGCCGGTTACTTGACGAGGTCTCTTGGACTGGCGAGTTGGGGTCCGGTCGGGATAGCCACTGGACCACGTAGCTCTTCTTGGAGGGGTCAGAGGTGTTTCCTAGAGGGAAAAGACAGGCGCCTGTGGCTGCGAGGGTACTGGGTCTGGGTCTCCAACCCGCCCACCCCAGGTAGGAGGGCTCCGTGGACTCTGCTGTCCCAGCGGCAGACGGGCCCCAGTCACCCTGCAGGCCCAACTCCAGCCTCTCCTACACCAAGCATCTTGGGCCTCAGCTGCACAGGGTCACACCCCACACAGGCCCCACCAACACCGCCTTATCTTGAGAAGTGCTGGGAACAAGAGATCCTGACTCTGTACTCCCCTCGGCTGGGGCAGACACACCCAGAGCTCCCTGGTCTGCAGCTGGGACTCTTGACTGGGTCTATGTCATGAACTGTCACGGGGACCGAGAGAGGTGATGTGTGTCCAGCCCTTGGCAAGGCACCCGGTGTAGTCAGTGTTCTGGCTGCTCTGCTCTCAGGGCATTGAGCATCCCCTACACTCACACAGGTGCCCCTACTCACAGGGGTACCCTACTCACACAGACACCCCCTACTCACATGGGTACCCTTACTCACACAGACACCCCCTACTCACTCACACAGGTAACCCTACTCACATGGGTATCCTTACTCACACAGATACCCCCTACTCACTCACACAGGTAACCCTACTCACAGGGGTACCCTTACTCACACAGATACCCCCTACTCACTCACATAGGTAACTCTACTCACACAGATACCCCCTACTCACAGGGGTTCACTTACTCACAGACACCCCCTACTCACTCACACAGGTACCCCTACTCACATGGGTACCCCTACTCACATAGGTACCCCCTACTCACTCACACAGGTAACCCTACTCACACAGATACCCCCTACTCACAGGGGTACCCTTACTCACAGACACCCCCTACTCACTCACACAGGTAACCCTACTCACACAGACACCCCTTACTCACACAGGTACCCTTACTCACACAGATACCCCCTACTCACAGGGGTTCACTTACTCACAGACACCCCCTACTCACTCACACAGGTACCCCTACTCACATGGGTACCCCTACTCACATAGGTATCCCCTACTCACTCACACAGGTAACCTTACTCACACAGATACCCCCTACTCACACAGGTAACCCTACTCACACAGGTAACCTTACTCACATGGGTACCCTTACTCACAGAGACCCCCTACTCATTCACACAGGTAACCCTACTCACACAGATACCCCCTACTCACACAGGCACCGTCTATACACACGTGAGTACCCCTACTCATATGGGTGCCATCTATACTCACATGGGTACCCCAACTCACACAGATATCCCTACACAAATGGGCACCCCCTACTCCCTACTCACACAGGCACCCCTACTCACATGGGCACCCCCTACTCACACAGGCACCATCTATACACACATGAGTATCCCTACACACATGGGCACTCCCTACTCACACAGGCCCCCCTGATACTCACACAGGTACCTCCTACTCACATGGGCACCCCCTACTTACAAAGATACCCCCTCTTCACATTAGTACCACTACTCACTTCAGTACCCCTGCTCACACCGGCATCCTCTATACTCACATGGGTAACCCTACTCATACAGATACTCCCTACTCACATGGGCACCCCCTACTCACACAAGTACCTGCTGCTCACCCAGGTGCCCTCTATACTCAAAAGAGTACCCCATTCACATGGGTACCCCCTACTCACACAGGTACCCCTTACTCACATGGGTACCCCCTAGTCACATGGGTATCCCTTACTCACATGGGTACCCCCTAGTCACATGGGTATCCCTTACTCACATGGGTACCCCTAGTCACATGGGTATCCTCTACTCACATGGGTACCCCATACTCACACAGGTACCCCTTACTCACATGGGTTCCCCCTGGTTACACGGGTACACTCTACTCATATGGATACCCCATACTCATATGGGTACCCCCTAGTCACATGGGTTACCCTCTACTCACATAGGTAACCCATACTCACACAGGTACCCCTTACTCACACAGGTACCCCTAGTCACACGGGTATCCTCTATTCACACAGGTACCCCCTACTCACACAGCTACCCCTTACTCACATGGATACCCCTTTCTCATATGGGTACCCCCTATTCACACAGGTACCCCTTACTCACATGGGTACTGCCTAGTCACACAGGTACCCTGTATTCATATGGGTAACCCCTACTCACATGGGTACCCTCTATACTCACACGGGCACCCCTACTCATATGAGTTCCCCCTACTCACACAAGTACCCCCTACTCAGACAGGAATGGGCTGAGCCCTGATGTACAGTCACCATGAATCTGGTTGCTCTCCCAGACCAAAAAGGAGTCCCAGGAAGGCAGGGATGGGCCGAGTCCATGCCAGCCTTCACTAGGGCCTGGCCTGGAGATGAGCACGGCAAGGGAAAGGTCCCAGAACAGGCCTGGGTGGCCTTGCCTCTCCTTCAAGTTCACAGATGCTCTATTTGGCCAGCTGTGGGAAGAGCTGCATTTGCCTGGGCTACTCCCCTCCCCAGACCTGCTGCATGCAGAGGGCTTACGGGGACAGGGGCCAAGCCTGCAGATCCTTGCTGTCTCAGGCCGCTCCTCCCGGCAGACCCCGAAGCTGTCGTCCGCAGTTCGGCAGAGCACCGGCCGTTCCTGGGTGCCGTTTCCACAGGTTACCGAGCACTGCAGACAGAGAGTACCAGTCAGGGCCCACCTCCCACACTAGGCTAGGTCTGCAAGGGCTCCCCAAGTGGGTGACCCCACAACACTTGGGAGGTAGAGAGGGACAGAGGGGAGAGTGTGAGCCTGAGGTCTGCCCGGCCTTGCCCCAGCAGCTGCCTCAGGCTCTTGGGCTCTAAAGTGAGGTGGAGAGAACAAATATGCAGGGCCAGATAGAGCCTGGTACTTCTGGACTCTCAACAAGTGCTTCCCTTCTCTGTCTAAAGGAACTGAGGCCCAGGAAACAGCTGTGCACTGGGGACCAGCAGGAAATCTCTGCCTGCATGCAGGAGGTGTTGGCAGAGGACGTTCCCCTGCTCTGGACACAGAGCTCTGTACCACCAGCACCCACACTGCCCGCTCGTCTCTGGCCCACGAAAGCTCTGCCTGTGTGCACGAGGCATTGGCAGAGGACCCTCTTTCCCTCTGGACACAGAGCTCAGTACCACCAGCACCCGCACCGCCCGCTCCAGTCTCTGGTCCCCTTGGCATCACCGCACTGGGAGGGGCCGGAAGAGGCCATCGTGCCCAGACTCCTGGCGCTGCTCACAACTCAGCCCAGCCAGCCAAAGGATGATTCTCAAGTCCTTGCCTCATGTGTGAGAAAGGGCTGACTTAGCAGACTGGGTTGCCTGAACCTATCCAGTCCCAAGAAAGGCCTGTTTTCAGGACTGGCCCTTGGTCAACTCCGGGGAGCCAAGTTCATGGAACGGGCTATCTGGTAAGAGCATACCCCTGTGCCTGAGGTCCTGAATCAGGCTGCACCAACTTGTTTGGTTGGATTACACAAAGAATATAATTTTTGGTGAGTGTCTGCTTTCCTTCTGGGGTCCAGAGCTTCAGTAATTGATGTCAGCCACGCAGGCACCCTGTGCTTCCATGAATGACCCCCAGTGAAAACCCTGGACCCCTGGATGCTTGCACCTGGTTTCCTCCAGACTTCACCCAAGTGCTTTTTCCCTTTGCTGATTCTACTCTGTATGTGAACAGTGAACTCCCAGATGCTGAAGTTGGACTTAGAAAAGGCAGAGGAACCAGAAATCAAATTGCCAACATCTGTTGGTTCATAGAAAAAGAAGGAGATCCAGAAAAACATCTACTTACTATGCTAAAGCCTTTGACTGTGTGGATCACAACAATCTGTGGAAAATTCTGAAAAATATAAGAATACCAGGCCATCTCACCTGCCTCCTGAGAAACCTGTATGCAGGTCAAGAAGCAACAGTCAGAACCAGACATTGAACAAGAGACTGGTTCCTAACTGGGAAAGGAGTATGTCAAGGCTGTATATTGTCACTCTGCTTATTTAACTTATATGCAGAGTACATCATGAGAAATGCTAGGCTAGATAAAGCAAAAGCTGAATCAAGATTGCCAGGAGAAATACCAATAACCTCAGATATGCAGATGACACCATCCTTATGGCAGAAAGCGAAAAAGAACTAAAGAACCTCTTGATGAAAATGAAAGAGGAGAGTGAAAAAGTTGGCTTAAAGCTCAACATTCAGAAAACTAAGATCATGGCATCTGGTCTCACCACTTCTTGGCAAATAGATGGGGAAACAATAGAAACAGACTTTATTTTCTTGGGCTCCAGAATTACTGCAGATGGTGACCGCAACCATGAAATGAAAAGATGCTTCCTCCTTGGAAGAAAAGCTATTACCAACCTAGATATTGTATTAAAAAGAAGAAACATTACTTTGCTGACAAAGGTCCTTCTAGTTAAAGCTATGGCTTTTCCGGTAGTCATGTGTGGATGTGAGAGTTGGACTATAGAGAAAGCTAAGCGCCAAAGAATTGATGCATTTGAACTGTAGTGTTGGAGAAGACTCTTGAGAGTCCCTTGGACTGAAAGATCAAACCAGTCAATCCTAAGGGAAATCAACCTTGAATATTCATTAGAAGGACTGATTCTGAAGCGCCAATACTTTGGCCACCTGAGGCAAAGAACTGACTCATTAGAAAAGACCCTGATGCTCAGAAAGATTGAAGGCAGGAGGAGAAGGGGACAACAGAGGATGAGATGGTTGGATGGCATCACTGACTCAATGGACATGAGTTTGAGCAAGCTCCAGGAGTTAGTGATGGACAGGGAGGCCTGGCGTGCTGAGGTCCACAGGGTCGCAAAGAGTCGGACACGACTGAGTGACAGAACAACAACAAAACTTTCATTGTAATAAAGCATAACCATGACTATAGCAACTTCTGTGTGAATCTTTGAGCCCAAAGTTGATCTTGACAACCCCTGACCCACCAGGCATGCGGGCTGGATGTCAATGCTCACATCAGCTCAGCCTTGCCCCCAGAATTCTCCTCCAGGCCCTGAGACTATCCTCACTTTTTTTTCAGCCAGATCCAAGCCCTCCTTTGCTCATGTCCCCTCTTGCAAGTCTGAGTGGCCTTTTAGCCACACTTCTGCCCCCAGAGACAAAAGCCCAGGCCTCCTTTTGCACCTTGGAGACCAGGCTGCCCCTAGTCTTCTGGGGTTCCAGTCCCGCATAGCACATGGGAGCCTCTGCCCTGCAAAGATACACATGCCTCTGAGTTCCACACAGAACACTAGCCAGGGAAGCATGAGTGCCCTGAGACCTACAGGACGGCGCCTAGGGCAAGAACGGCATCCGGGCCAAGGGGGATCGCCCCGGCCACTTCAGTCCCACCCGAGCTTGGTTTCGGGGCTGAGCACGTAGGGCTGGGAACTGCTTACCTGGGACCAGGATCCGACCCGCCACCGACCAGGGCACAGCTCCCGGTTGCAGGCCCGGCGGCCCTCGGGCCGGGCGTCATTACAGTGCTTGGTGTGCACGGAGCGGGTGGTATTGTTGTGCAGCGGCTGAACGCAGCGCACGGAGCGAACCTGCGTGCCCGTCCTCCCACAGGTCCGGCTACATGGCTCCCACTCGCCCGTGACCCACCTGCCAGGGCAGACAGCACACGGTCAGCCCCTGGGGGAATCCCCGGTGGACAGGGGCAAGGCCGCCTGCTCCTCCAGGCGCATCTTTCCTGTGTCAGGAAGGTGCCCTGAGGCTGGCTGAACCCCTGCCTGAGGTCCTGCAGACGGTGAACCCCAAGCGTGCCCGCTGCTGGGAGACCCTGGCTCGGGGCTGGCTTTTGTGCTTTCTTAGCCTCCTGACTCTGCCCTCTGACCTCTCCAGCCCTTCTGGGCTGCAGCATGGACACCCTCAGCACCTGTCTTCAAAGGGCCCCCACTTGCCGATTTACCCACCATCTTCCCTGCTCAGGGCGCAGCAAAAGGAAACTGGGCCCAGAAATGCAGCCCCATCAAATTCCGGGTCTGGAGGGTCAAGGCTACAGCCCCTGGGATGAACTGTGAGGGAAAACATCTACCACAGGGCCAGAAGCAAGCCCGACACCCTCGGAGCCTCAGTTTCCCCATCTGAGCATTAGTACTTATTGTCATTGCTAGCGTCCCAGGAGGCCCTAATTGTTAAGAACCTGCCTGCCAGTGCAGGAGACTCAGGTTCAATCCCTGGGTTGGGAAGATCCCCTGGAGAAGGAAATGGTAACGCACTCCAGAATTCTTGCCTGGAAAATTCCACGGACAGAGGAGCCTGGTGGGCTACAGTCCATGGGGTCACAAAGATGCACGTTACTGTCTCCTTCTAGCAAGTCTGAAGGAAGGAGGAGGCCACTGCCCAGCCTGAAACACTGTAGACTCCATAGGACATGTTCAGTGAGGAAGACTCTGAAACGTCTCAGGGCCGGTGAGGCCCAGAGCCACCCAGAAGCCAGATCCTGCGCCGCCCTCCACAGGAGCGCAGGCCTCTCCCCCCTCCTCTGGTGGGGCTGGGGGCCTCCCAGGCACTCACACGGGCTGGGAGCACTCCTGTGAGTTGCAGGTCCGGCGGATGGCCTTGGGCTTTGAGACGGAGTCGCAGAAGCCTCGGTGTACCATCTTGTGGTCCAGCCTCCGGCGGCAGCCATACTTGGTGAACTGGGACCCTGAAGACGAGAGCTTGAGGGGGCTCAATGGGACAGGAGGGGCCCTCTAGCAGGCGTGGAGGGGCGGCTCCTCAGGCCACTTCAGCCCTGCTCTCCCTGTCCTGCTAATGGGGCGAGGGTGGGGCAGGTTCGGACAAGCCCAGCCTATGCCCGCCCAGCACCCCAGGCCAACTAAGGGTGCCCGGCCAGGGAGAGCAGCCTCCAGGGTGGCTGCCTGGGGGCAGGAGGGAAGGTTCTATTCCCTCTCCCAGCACTCAGTCATTGACTATACCTTGAATTAATACACACTGAGAACCTCACTAAACATGGAACACAGCCTGCAAGGCTCCTTCAGCCAGTCTAGTGTGGCAGTTCTCAGCTGGTGGAGATTTTGTCCCTGGGGACAGCTGGCAATGTCTGGGACACTTAGTTGTCACAGCTGGGGAGGAGATGCCACCAGCATTGAACAGGTAGAGGCTGGGGATGCAGCTCAGCATTCTACAAGCATGAGACAAGCCCCATAACAGACAACTATAGAGCCCAAAATGTCAGCTGGGGTAAGTCTCAAAATCTCAGCCTAGTGCGTTAGACATGAGAGAATATGACAGGGCAGCCTGATCTAGACTGGGCGTCTGGGGGTGCCCCAGGAGATACAGGATACCAGTGCTCTGGTTTCGTGGAAAGCAGTGAAGGAGGCTCCCCAGGGAGGAGATGGCCTGTGCAAAGGCCCTGAGGCAGAAGCCCAGCATGTCCAGAAAAGCAGCTAAGACCAGCATGGACAGGGCCAAGTGAGCAAGGGTTGGGAGCGCCAGTGGCAGAGGGAGAAGTCAGAGAGCTGCTTGGACCTTGGAGGCCCGGAAGAGAATTTTGTTTTTTATCCCAAGAGCAGAAGGATCTGCTGATAACTGTGGCACAATGAAAGGGTATGGTCTAATCTGCCCCTTTATTAAAATGGGGGCAGTTGGGTAGTGAGGATGCCTCCAGGACGAGGAAGATGGTGACCGCAGATGAGTCCAAGAGAAATGCAAGAGGGAGGCTCAACAGGACACGCTGATAAAATCCAGGGCTGGGCGGCTCAGGGGATGGCCACCCACTTAGGCGGCAGCACTGGGAGAACTCCCTGTCTCGTCTTGGTATGGGACCCTGCGTGGCCCTGCATCTGAAGGTGGTCTGTCCTGGTCACCAGCTCCTGCAGGCTGAGTGTCCTCTCCTGCATCTCATCTCCTCCAGCCCCCAAGGAGAAGTGAATACACTGGGCAGATCGGAACTTCCTATCTGTCTGTTGTGTCACACCCAAGTTTGACGTCCAAGGCAGGTGGGACCTCCTTGCACCCAGCCCTGCCCCAGAAGGGAAAGGCCTTTCTGAACGAACTTAGGAGGGAGCTGCAGAGGGGGCCTCTCCACTGGTCTCCGGCATGGCCCAAGTCTTTCCTGTGACCTGCCTCATGATGTTACAGTAATCTATCCAAGCACCCTCACAGTGACCTCTGTCCAGACCTCCTTCTCATGATGATGCAGTGGGTGCTGGGGTCGTGCAAGCCCATACACGCCCCCCCTGCCGCCTTTGGCCAGCGGCCCTGAGCACCTCCCTTCCTGTCCATCCTCTGCCACCTCCCTGGTGGGGCTAGGCCCTTGTTACCTGGGCCAAGGTTACTGACGTGGGTCTAGTGTTATAGCTGGCATGACCCTCACTCCAGGCAGTCAGCAGAGACCATGGGCTGAAGGCAACTCCTCACCCAGGAGACCCTTCCTGCTCAACCCCTCCTCCTCTGGGGCCCGAGCTCTGAGAAGCCCCCTCACCTCCACCACAAGGCTTGGAGCAGGGAGACCACTTCTTCAGGGCCCACTCGTAGCCCACAGAATCGTCTTCCAGGACGTTGTTGTCGTCCACATTGAGCGAGTCCTCATGGATCATGTATTTGTAGGTCAGCGAGATGCGGGCGTCCCCCTCCGGGATGACCTGCCCCAGAGACAGGGATGAATATGCCCGTCCCCCACCACCCTCCCTCAGAGACCTGGTTACGAAAGTCAGCCCGAGGAACATGCCTGGCCAAGTCTCATTGTTCCTGGTAGGCAGGTTCTAGAAAGTTCAAGCAAACACTGAATCTGCCAGTACTGAACCACTGCTCACAGGGGAACACAGGGTCTGGGCCAGCGAACCTCTGGTCATGACATTTTCATCAACAGCCTATGCATAAGTGTATTCTATGTGGGTTTCTGTTTAGACACCTTAATCAGCGCAGAGAGACACCAGGCACGCTTCACAACCACCACTGGGGACATTTTAAACAGTGCGATTGTCCTCTGAAAGCATAAAAATGCAAAGACCATGGCGGTAAATAGAGTGTGGGAAGACCCTTGCTCACAGTAGGAGCTGAAGCAAGAAGCAGCACCACACCTGGCTCCGCTCCGCTGGGAGTGTACATGTCAGGCTCTCACACTTACCCGGCTCTGCCGAGCACAGGCAGACCTCGCTCTACGGTGCTTCGCAGAGATTATGTTTTAACAACTTAAAGGTTCATGCAGCCCCACATGTGGCAAGTCTATCGGCGTCATCTGTCCATAGCATTTGGTCGCTTGTGTCTGTCTGGGTCACATTTTGGTAATTCCCACAATCTTTCAAATTTTTCATTATTGTTGGACAAGTTAATGGAAGTAGTCTTGTTAAGGCTTCAAAAGCTACTGACTAAACAGAGACCCTGAAAGGAGTTACATGCCAAGCTGCTGACTGGCAGAAATGGCAAAAGATGTTGGGAGCCAGCAGATAAGGAAGGGAGGAAGTCACAAAGCTTCCTGGGCCTTGGGAATCTGCCCATTCCCAGGGATCTGCAGACATTCTGAGACTTACAAATAGATGTACAAGGTTTTAACATAACAGCCAGAGCTGCATCTTCACACTGAAGGTACTTGCGGCTTGAAATAAAAGCAGGACTGCTTTGAACAGAGTTCTGAAGTCTCAACAGTGGGAGAAGGGATGGGAGGGTGAGGGAGATAAACTGCCCAGAACCTCTCAACTGGGGTTCCAGACTGCTGCTCCAGGGACTGCCAGCATGGCTTGAATATGGATGGATACATCTGTTTCTTGCTATACCATATATTGGGAGCTCCAGATTAGATCTGGGTGGTCCCAATTGAGTGATATATATGTATTATATATATATTAATATTATATTATAATATATAATATATTATAACATACATATAATTATATTATAATGTATAATATATAATGAATTAAATATATATTATATAAATTATATAATAAATATATCATTATATATAATATATAATTAAATATATTATTATATGTAATCTATAATAATATTAATATATGTATTAATATGGGGGTATAATATATATTACATATAAATATATAATATATAATTATTTATTTTTTATAATTATATATTTTTATAATATGTAATTATATATCTTTTATAATATATATAATTATATATTATTAAATATATTTTATATTATAGAAATTAATAGAAACATATTATTAATATTTAACAATATTATATTAATACAATATAATTAACATCTAACATTAATTAATTAATATAATCCATTAACTATATATCACATATATACATAAATTATATAAATATATTTTAATATATAATATATATTATATTATATATAGTAACAATATATATTATATAATATATAATTATACATATTTACATATTTTATATATTTTTACAAATACATTTATAAAATTATAAAATATTTTATATTTATTCAATATATAATAATATACAATCTATATTATATTATATTTATATATTTTATATATTTATATATTTTATAGAAATACTTATATATATTTTATACAAATATTTATACATAATATGTATTTATATATTATATGCACTATATATTATATTATATATTTATATGTTATAATTATATTATATTATAGTATGTATGTATATATCAAAATATATATATTTCTTGTGGCGATATATGTATAATAATTTCCTACTATATTACTTGTCCTCATACTGTAACTTACTACTAATGTAATAAACGTCCTTATTTCTTGCTTACTAAGTGTTCTGTGTTTGTTGCTCAGTTGCGTCTGACTCTTTGCCACCCCATGGACTGTAGCCCACCAGGCTCCTCTGTCCATGGGATTCTCCAGGCAAGAATACTGGAGTGGGCTGCCATGCCCTCCTCCAGGGGATCTTCCCAACCCAGGAATCGAACCCAGGTCTCTTGCATTGCACGTGGATTCTTTACTGTCTGAACCACCAGGGAAGCCCAAGAATCTGGAGTGGGTAGCCTATCCCTTCTCCAGGGGATCTTCCAGACCCAGGAATCGAACTGGGGTCTCCTGCATTGCAGGCAGATTCCTTATAGTCTTGAGCCACCAGGGAAGCCTAGGGTGGTTATTTTGCCAGTGAATACTCTGAACCTGAAACCAATAGTAAGTCTCAGCAGGACATATTCAGCAGAACAATTATTATTACTTTTATTATGGTGATCTCTGACCAAGTGGTCTTTGACATTATTATTGTAGTTGACTTTTTGCTTTTTATTTTTGATTGAGGTGTGTACGTTGTTTCCTAGCCCTAAGGCTAGCACACATTTCATAGACCACAGGATGGTATGACATAACTCATATGCACTGGGAAGCACACACATTCGCATGACTTGCATGACTACGATCCATATTCACCTCACTGTGGTGGCCTGGAACCAAACCTACCTACTTCTCCTGAGGTATGCCTGTACCAGTTTTGAGATTAGAGATACTTTTGGGAGGTGAATTCACCAATGCAGAAACAGCAGGCACTGAGGCCCGACTATATACGTACTGACAAAGGCAGGGCACCAGAGGCATTTCTGGGCATGAAATGGGCAAGGTGAGCAGAGGAGCACAGTGCTCGTGAACACCCCACCCCCTAGCTGCACACGCCGGTGTGGGGCGCTGAGCCCAGCCGCATGTGCTCACCTTGACAGCGGGTCAAGAGGCACCTGAGCCTTATCTGTAGCACTTTAATTTTTTTTAACTGATAAAATATATTGCATATGCAATTGAAATTAATTTTTCAAAAGTGAATTGGGAAATCAAACTCCCTCTGGGTTCCCATCACCAGGAGCGGCCTGTGGTCCTGGACTCAGGAGACCCAGGGTCCAGTCCTGTTCAGAGACAAAGTCTTAGCGTGACCTGGGTCTAGCAAGTCCAATTTCCTGAAGCCCCATCGGTCACCCCCAGGGAGTGTCAGGGTTTGAATGCAGTAGCAGACCAGAATAAGCACGATGAGAGGTGGCTGTGACTGTCACCCAGAGCTGTCTGTGGGAGGGGGGGCCTAAATGCTTACGGGGGGGTTGTCACGCAGGGCCCAAAGCCAGGCTGGTGTGTCCAGGTGTGCTCCTCACTCTGACACGGAGATGGGGAGCCTCAGCTCAAAGGTTAGGCCGGAGGGGCCACGCAGAACATGGCCCGAAGGATGCAGGGAGGCTCAGGGCTCCCAGGCACTGCCCCACCCCTCCCTAGAGGCGGCGGGCCTGGCCCTGTCTGACTTACCAGCACGGTGATGGTTCCGTGGAGGGGGCCCATGGTCTGCAGCGTCTCCCGGCCGTCCTCATTCCGGTACTCCCACTCCACACCCATGGCAATGAAGGTCTTGGAGTTGGGATCCACGTCATTCTCTTCATTTAAAATGAACTTGCCTGTCTCCAGGTTTTTGACGGCTGAATGATAAGAGATGGAATGATGGAAGACAGCCATGATCACCCGGGGGGCAGAAGTGTGGGAGGTCAGCAGGGTTCATAGTTTGAACAGGGTGGGGGAGCAGAGCCCCTTATCTTCCAACTGTCCTCCTCCAGGGGCCCATCTGACAGCCCAAGCCGCCTTGGGAACCTGCCTTGTCCTTCGTCTCTCCACTATGGCTGAGCTCGGTGCCCCACCGGTTCCCTACATCCCAAAGAGGCCTAACCTAACTCGGGGACCACCCAGGACACTATGCATCCACAAAGGATGTCTAGGAGATGAGAATCCACTGGTCACAAAGCCCCACACTTGCCAGAGTGTGAAAAGTGGCTACTGGGGGGCTGCCGGAAGATTTTAGCAGGGAGGCCACAGACTGGGCACAAAAATCACAGGATAACAGTGAGGAAACCATTCCCTGCACAAGTTTCCTAGACTCCCTTGAGAGCCGTGGTAAGTGCAAGGAGGTCCCCAGCTTGTCACTAACCTTCCCTCCTCGTATGCAGGGATGGCCCTGGGTAGGAAACAGTGTTTAGGTAGAAATGCTTTTTTTTTTTTTTAAGGGATTGACTTTTATATTTGCCTCCTACTTAAAACAAGTAGGACTGGCTGTCCATTTTGGGTAGCAACATAAAAGTCTCCTCTAAAAATAAGGAAGAAAGAAATATTTGTATTTTTAAAAAGTGGTGTTTGCTCACATCAGCGAGGATGCTAGAGGCTGTAGTCATGGAACCCCTGACCCAGTTTGGCCTCCAGGGCACAGGGAAGAAATGGGACCCAAGCTAGGAGAAAGGACTTTGTGTGGGGTCCCCTCGCTGACCCCCAGCATCACTTCCTACTTTGGCCCTGCAACTTGTGGGGGGTGCAGATGAGTGAACCCCTGTGAGGGGTTCCAGGCAGCCTGCAGGAGCACAACACCACAGGGGTTTCCGTGTGAGAGGGGCACCCCGAGTTGTTAGAACATCCAAATTTTGAGATGCCAGGAATCTCTATTCCAAAAGAATCACTTGAGTTTAAAATGAAAATATGCAAATGCACCATGGGAGCCCATCAACCGGCTGGCCTCAGCACCCACCGCTTGTGGACGGTGCTGCCTTCCAGTGGTCAGGGGGCTTCCCCTTTGACCTTGAGGTGGGAGGTGTGGCATGTCTTAGACACATGTCCCTCCAAAATTGCTGCGAGGGAAGCCCTCTGATCCCAACCCCTGGCCTCTCCATTGGGAAATTACTAAAGGAGAGATCCACCCATCAACTGGGCTAAGCCAGGGACAGAGGAGATAGGGGTGCAGCCCATGCCTCCCAGTCAGACCCCCGATCCCCAGAAGAGTCAGGCTGTGGATCCACTGCCTTGTCTGGGCTCCGACACTCACCCAGGTGATGGCTGGTGGTGTCTGCTTCCTGGACAAGCAGGTGTCTGGCTCCTGCCGGGATCTCAAACATCTTGATGTAGCCTTGGTTGGGATGTGGGGAGACAACGCCAAATGAGAAGGGAGAGGCTGTCAAAAGCGGACAGTGCGAGGAGGGCCTTGCCCTCGATGGTGGTTTCAGAGGCCCAGTGTTTCATGGGCTCTGATTGCCCACTGAGAGAGGGGCCCATGGGAAAGCTAGTGTATCCCAGACAGCAACAGCCCTCCGGCTCATTTTCAAATCCAGGCACTTCTTCAACCTCTTCCATTGAACACTCGGTGGGTGTCTGCACGAGCAGCCTGGAGTCATGCCTCGCAAAGAGCTAAGATGCCACAACCAGGAGAGAGGCCTTCAGCAAACTGCTCGGTCTCCCTGGACCTCAGCAGCTTAATCCCTAAATAGAAGATAGCCCGCTCACACGGGAGGGCCAGCTGGCAGCAGCCCAGCACCAGATCTGAGTGGAGTCTGGCTGCCCTTCTCCCAAAAGAGCTGAACCAAAGTGCTTGCAGGCATGCGTGTGTGCTCAGTCACTCAGTCATGTCCAACTCTTTGTGACCCCGTGGACTGTATAGCCCACCAGGCTCCGCTGTCCATAGGGTTTCTCCAGGCCAGAATACTGGAGTGGGTTGCCATGCCCTTCTCCAGGGGATCTTCCTGACCCAGGGATGGAATGCTCATCTCCTGCGTCTTTTGCATTGGCAGGTAGCTTCTTTACCAGTGAGGACCTGGGAAGCCCCCTAAACTGGCTTCTCCCCATTTCGGTCAGAGGCAGAGCAGTCAGCTGCCTCAGTCAGGCCCACACAGAGCCCCAAAGCCAGGTGGAGGGACCACTCTGGAAGGAGGTTCATCCAGAGGGCTGTTTTCCCAGGACCCATCTTGGCCAGGGACCCCAAGTTCCCCAGCCCCAAATTTTCCATGGCCCTGTTGGGACAGGCCTATGTTTCCCTAGGCCACAGGCTGCACTGGCTAGCTCATCAAAGCTCCTGCTCAAAGGCGACTGGGGGTGGCAGCGATGGGGCAGAGAGCAAGGGAGGCCAGTGGTGGCTAGAAAGCCTTGGAGAGCTGGGGAGGGAGCCCTCAAATAAAGACATTTAAGACTCACCTTGTGCACCCCACACCCTGTCATTCTTCCTGTCCCCACCCACCCTGGGGCCTGACACAGTGACCCCTAAGACTCCTAAGATTGCCTCTCCACCTCACCCTCCCAGACTTAGAGCCCCTCTTCCCCAGACAGCCGAGATCCCAAAGAGAGCCACCGGGTCAGGTGCTATAGACACTCAGGCCCGGGTCCCCTGGGCAGGAGGAGGGAGAGGTACACTCACCAAGCTTCTTGGGTGAGCGCGAGAATGTGCCCTTGACCACCTTGCAGTGGGAGTTGTCCCCTCCGCACACACCACACTTGTCCTCCTGCTTGCTGGAGCCGATCACCCCGTCACAGCCTACCTTCTGCAGAGGGGTGGGGGAAATGCAGTGCCCGCTGAGACCCTGCTCCCCACTGGGCCCTGGCGCCTGCTCCCTCTGCAGCACGGGTGTGGGCACCCCTTCTGAGCAGTCCCTGATGCAGAAGACGGAGACCGGGCTTTGGAGCAAGAAAAACCCTGTGTGCCCACTGCAGGTTGACAGCAAATCGGCCGAGATGGCGTGTGCAGGCTCTCTCACCCCACATTTTGTAAATAATGACTGTGTAACAGTTGAGCTGCAGATGGTGACTGCAGCCATGTAATTAAAAGACGCTTACTCCTTGGAAGGAAAGTTATGACCAACCTAGACAGCATATTGAAAAGCAGAGACGTTACTTTGCCAACAAAGGTCCGTCTAGTCAAGGCTGTGGTTTTTCCAGTGGTCATGTGTGGATGTGAGAGTTGGACCATAAAGAAAGCTGAGTGCTGAAGAATTGATTCTTTTGAACTGTGGTGCTGGAGGAGACTCTTGAGAGTCCCTTGGGCTGCAAGAAGATCCAACCAGTCCATCCTACAGGAGATCAGTCCTGGGTGTTCACTGGAAGGACTGATGCTGAAGCTGAAACTCCAACACTTTGTTCACCTGACAAGAAGAGCTGACTCATGTGAAAAGACCCTGATGCTGGGAAAGATTGAGGGTAGGAGAAGAAGGGGACGACAGAGGATGAGATAGTTGGATGGCATCACTGACTCAATGGACATGGGTTTGAGTGGACTCTGGGAGTTGATGATGGACAGGGAGGCCTGGCGTGCTGCGATTCATGGGATCGCAAAGAGTCGGACACGACTGAGTGACTGAACTGAACTGAACTGAACAGATGAGCGCATTTGTAGCCCCGTGCATCATCACAAGGTGCTTGCTTGGCCGCGAGTTACTTGCACTGTAGGGATATGTGAGCTCTACCCAAAACGTGGTGGCGTTACTGCTGCCTCACAGCTGTGTCCCTTGGGCCAGCCACGAGAGGGAAGAATACACCGTGAATACTGCTACGGCCGCTGCTCAGCCAGGAGAGAGGTTGCGTGCGGTTGTGTGGTGTTACGTTATGGCTGCACTATAGCTGCCGTGTCAGCCAGGAGAGAATAAATGTGTCTGCAGCTCCAACGGCTCCTCGAGTCTCCCTGCAGCCTCTTAGCTCGTGCCTTGCCTATCCTGGTTTCAGCGAACAGTGCAGACAGTGTGAACAGCAAGACCATTGGCATCACGAACAGGATCAGCAAGACACCCACCCAAGGACCAGCCTTTTCCCCGCTCACTCGTCCACTCATCTGGACACTGTGACTGCAGAGGACTCTGCATAGCCTAGTGTGAAAGTCTCCCAGTCCTGTCTGACTCTTTGCAACCCCATGGATTAACTCTCCAGGCCAGAATACTGCAGTGGGTAGCTTTTCCCTTCTCCAGGGGATCTTCCCAACCCAGGAATCGAACCCAGGTCTCCCACATTGCAGGCGGATTCTTTACCAGCTGAGCCACCAGGGAAGCCCAAGAATACTGGAGTGGGTAGCCTATCCCTTCTCCAGAGGATTTTCCTGACCCAGGAATTGAACCAGGGTCTCCTGCATTGCAGGTGGATTCTTTGCCAGCTGAGCCACCAGGGTTTAGTCCTGAGGCTGCCCCGGCACAGCACACTGGTGTCCTCGTGAACATACACCAGGCATGGCCTCTGCCCTTCTCCCGGGCGTCCACGCAGCGGCCCTCCAGGGCTCCCACCCAGAGCTTAGGCCTTCACGTCCCTTCCTCCCATTGCTCCCAGGAGTCTGTCTTTAGTCTGTCTTGGGGTGTGTGGGTAGGACACAAAAACTGGTAGGAATACTTCTGCCTTCATTCTCTCAATGAATCCTCTCAACACTATCCACTCTAGTATTAAAAATTGTTCCACACAGAGCAGGGATGTTTCCTTGCCCAAGGCCACCTGGTCAAGGCAGGAACAAATTCCAGTCCTTTTACTCTCTATAGCCCTGCCGACATTCCCAGGGCCACAGAGCTCTGTGGGGAGCAGACCCGGGGTCTGAACACGCTGCCTGAGGCCACGTTCACACCCATGACTACACTCAGCAGGGAAGACAGCCTCTCCGCCTCGCTGCTCTGCTCCCTGTCTATTCCAGAGTGCACTGTAACTTCAAGGGTTTCCCTCTTTGCCCTGGCTGCCAGGAAGCCCAGAGCCAGTTCACCCCTCAAGATCCTCCTATCACCACCTCTTGGGAGACTGCTTCCTTTTCCTTTGCTCTTTGATTTCTGACTTTTGTCTTACAAAGACCTTTGAGGGGTGGGTCTCTAGACTATGAAGGGGCTACAGAGCCAGTTTCCGGCAATGCAGGCTTAGAGAATTATTCAAACTGGCCAACCGCAAGCTGTTTACTCTGCCTGCCTCTCCTTTCCCACTATGGAAACCCCAATAAAAGCTTTGGCCCAGACTTTCCCCTGCTCCTTCTGCCTCCTAACTGAACCTGAACAGCACAGCATGCTCTTCCCTCAGGAAATGAAAGTAATAAGCTCTTCTTTAATGACAATTGACTTCTCTGTGTCATCATTCAGTCACCTCCCTTAATTAAAATCCCAGGAGTATGGAGGAGACATTGCTGTCTTTGTTGTCAAGTATTAATACTTGGTTGAGTGTTTGGAGTGTGAGCAGACTACGTGGCTTGCCCTCCCTGCTGGCTACAGTCCTACTGAAACATGTGTGGAGAGAATCCCTGAGCTCTCCTCCCACAGCTCCACACCCCACTTCTCTGTCCTTCCAGCCTCTTCCACCTCCTCCAGGGACCTGCTACAGGCTCTCTGCCAGAGATGTCCTGAGGATGCTCACTTCTCAGGAAGGTGAGATGAGAGTCAGCCTCGTTGACATACAGTCTGACACATTTATACAAGCTACGGAGGCTCCCTGGTGTTTCTAGAAAAGGTGGCAGGTCTGACTCATGTTGCTAGTAGCCTGCCGAGTGTGCCTCACAGTTGCTTTTTGTGGCAGCCGAAGAGTACAGTAACAAAAAGCACAGCATTTCTACAAAGAACCAAGCTGACGAGAACCAGGGTGGGCTCCCCTGACCAAGAGTAAGCTGTTCAGTGCCCAGCGGAGTGCAAGGACACGGCAGTGCTTCACAAGGGGGTCCCCGGGGACCTAGGGTGTCAGGGCGAATCTTCCCGAAGCCCCAGAAAGCCGAAGCCCTGAGCTATCGCTGCCCCTGCTCCGGGGGCACTCACCCTGCAGTCCCCACGCACGCAGAGGCTGAAGGCATCCTTGTAGGAACAGCGTGTCCCGTCATGCACCATACGCTTCATGGATACCACCTCCCCGGTCTCCTTGGACTCACAGTAGAGGTGACACCGCTCCTTGGCTGGAAGGGAAGCAGGGGCGTGTTGGCTGGCTGACTGCACCGCTCACTTTCTTGTAGTTTCCTTCCTAAGTTTGCTAAAGGGAAGCACCTCGCAAAGAGAAACTCCCACCCAGGAGGGTCTCCTTATGATTCACCTGCCCCCCGCCTCATATGTCTGCCCTGGGCCAGGAGAGAAAGGGAAAGAGAGCTAGTGACAGCAACCCGCTTCAGGACCCTGTTGTACGGGGCTTAGCTTTCCCCAGCTGAGCCAGGCTGTTGTGGGTGCGGCCAGGTCTCAGATCGCTAGGGTTCTACCGAGAGAACCCCATATTCAGGGCAAAGGCAGCTGGCTGTTTGCTGGGTCTCTACTTGAAGACCTTTCCCAGTCCACTTCTGTAACCCCAAATAAGATGCCCCTTGCTTCAGTCTTGGGTACCGGGCACCTTCTCTTCTCATCATTTATCTCAGAAGTCACTGAGACACTTCATCATTATTTGGTTTTTGGCCAGACCACAGTCCCCCTCTGGGGGGTGGTGGTCCTATCTGCTCTGGCACCTTCTCTTTGCATGCACACGTGGAGCTTGCAACAGCTGGGGCAGGCCCCAGACCCCACCTTCCTCCTCTGCTCGATGCCTGGAAGGAACAGAAGCTGCGTGGGATCCAGTTGAAATACAAACACTCTCACGCCTGAAGCTACCAGACTTTTCAGTTCCAGCAGCTAACAAATGCCTTTTGGTGCTTAAAGCAGTTCGCATCTCCTGGAACTGAGAGGTCTCACTGCAAGATGAGAGGTCAAAGGTAACCTGATTCCTTGGACAACTGTGGCCTGTCCCTGCCCTGCGGCTGAGTGGGGCTAATGCTGCAATGCCAGCCTTGCCCACCAGAGGGCAACTGCAGGCGCCTGGGGCCAGCTGGAGCTTGCCCTCTCTGCTGCATCCTTGACCAGGCTCAGTTCTCTGGCTTTTCAAGGACGGCAGTCCTGCCATGAGCCCCCAGCCCAGGGTGGGCTCTGCTGGCATGCCCATGCAGAATCAGTGATCCCTGCCCCCCCCCCCCCCCCCGAGTGCCCCGCCCCTCGGAGCTCACCGTCCCGGTGCTCGTGGGGCAGCCAGTGGTGCTGAGCGTCCCCATGCTCGAAGTACAGGTCCCACTGCCGGCACTGCTCCTCACGGAAGTCGGCCAGCGCATCAGGGCAGTCCTGGGAGTTGCAGAGCTGGAAATCGTAGGCAAGGCCCGAGCAGGTGCGGCCCCCGTTGGCTGGGCTGGAGGGTAAAGCAGAGAGGCCTTCCAACTGGGTGCCACCAGGAAGAGGCCGGCACTTAGAGTGCCACGTGTGGGATTTGCAGGGATCCCTGAGCCTTGGGGGTGAGGGGGCAGCTCTGCTGAGTGAAGGGACCCAGCCCTGCCCTGGCCCAGAGCCTCGGTGCGTCAGTACAGGAGAGGCTGGTAATCCTCCAGGGGGCCCCAAGGGAAGGGAGCATCTACTCAGCCCCTGTGCACCCCCAGCCCCACCCCAGCTCCTGTAGCTATGGCTGTGGACCAGCAGTGATCTGTAACAGGGTGTGTAGGGTCTGCCACGCCCTCGGCCGTAAGCCCCAGGGTGGAGGAGCTGGGTGAGCCTCCCTTACATCCTCTCGACCTGGGCCTCACGCACAGTGAGAATTCAGAGTAATTCTTAAGGAGTGGAATCCTGGTACAGGTGTTCTCAGCAAGGGTCAGGTACATCTTCAGGTTTCCTCCACCTTAAGGAAACTTGGGCTGTACCTCTGTAATTTCCCTACTTTGCTGAGAACCTCAGCAGTCCACAAAGCACTAGCCCCACGGGAAAGGTGCTGGCTCATGGCCAGCAGGTGTCCTGAAAGACAGGGAGCCAGAGCACAGCAGGCCAGCACCCCGGGAGGAGAGGGAGCATGGCAGGCTAGCACCCCGGGAGGAGAGGGAGCATGGCAGGCCAGCACCCTGGCAGGAGCAGGAGCACAGCAGGCCAGCACCCTGGCAGGAGAGGGAGCACAGCAGGCCAGCATCCCAGGAGGAGAGGAAGCACGGCAGGCCAGCACCCTGGGAGGAGAGGGAGCACGGCAGGCCAGCACCCTGGGAGGAG
>ML663012.1:12442940-12606459 GCA_007570785.1 Antilocapra americana
GCAGGCCAGCACCCTGGGAGGAGCGGGAGCACGGCAGGCCAGCACCCCGGGAGGAGCGGGGGGCTTCACACTTGGCCATCTGCCAGGTGTGACAGGGCCAAGCAGAACCCGAGGCCCCGCCTGAGTCTTGGGGAAAGTCATGGCCTGCTGACGAGGGATGCACAGCATACAGCACTGCAGAGTGGACGATGGAGGGGGCTGGCTCCACGAGGCTCCTTACACAGTGTCGTGTTCTCGGGGGAAGTCAGTGGAAATAACGACTGCAGAAATTTGTGGAGTAAGAACCAAGAGGCTCAGTCTTTGAATGGGACCATGAATGAAAGGGTGACTTGGAGACTTACATCATGGCCACTGGTGGGACGACAGACAAATGACAACAACAGCTCGGGCATTACCAGGAAGGGGTGCAGGCCTGGGTGTGTAGGTACGGGAAACCCAGGGCATTGGGCAGCAAGAAACAGCAGGAAGGGGCCAGCCTAGGCAGGAGACAGACATATTCAAACAGAAATCTGTGATAATCCCCAAAGAGAGCGTGAGTGGGAGAATACAGGGGAGCCAGGGAGGAAGAGAAGCTGAAGCACTTGAGCTCACGCTGCTAGCTGCAGCTCTGCGATCACAGAGTGGCAGGACAAAGAACACGGAGGGAACCCAACCCAGGGGGCAGGGGCCCATCGGGGAGCCTCAGAAGTCTTGATACCAGCCCCAGCGTCCCAGGAAGAACTACTGAGCACAGGGAGCAGCAACCAGAGATGGGGCAGTGTGAGGCCCAGTCAGTATCTCCAGGAGGACCCATGGAAGGGGAGGCCCATGGGTGCCCTGGCGTTGCCAACGGGAGGCTGTGCCGGGGCCTCTGGGCTCTGCAGTGCACTGGGTGCTTGGTGCTGACACAGGCCAGGCTGGCACAAGCAAGCCACGGGCACAGCTCCATGCGCACATCTCTGCTGTCTGATGGTCACCGATGTGGAGGGAAAAGGGGCGCTGGCCAGGGATGGGCAGGCCCAACAGTGTCTGTGAACAGACGGGCTGGCGGGTAGTTCTGGCAGTTTTGTTCACGTTACTACTGTCCTTCAACCCTTGCTGCTTAAGAAAGCTGGACCAGCCAGAGGGGGGGAAATCACATGTCGGGAGGGACAGAAGATAGAGTACCTGCAGCCTGCATGATCTCCCCTAGGGCTAGACCTGGGGCTGAGTCCCCTGAGCCCCAAGAGCCCAGCATCAGGCAAGCACCATGAGGAGCCAGGGCCTGGTGCGGGGAGGCGGGGTGGTCAGGCCAGGTCTGCTCCTCTGACTGTGCATCCCAGACTGGAACCTGAAAGTCTTTGCCCAGCACCCTGGAGCCTCTGAGTTTCTAACTTCCTGTCTCAACAATCTAAGCACGTGAGGCTCGGGTACTAGCCCCAGGGTGCTTGGGAGGAGCCAGGGGAGCTCTGAGGAAAGCACAGGGGATGGGGCTGGCCTGGGAGGCAGGGCAGGGAGCATGGGGGGAGGTGGGACCTGGTGGGCCTTGGGACACCTCTCCAGGCTTTCTCCTTTTGGGCAGCTGGGCATGGGAGGCATGTGACTTGACCCTGCCTCTTGCCTTATTGCAATCATTTGCTCTCCTGCTCAGGCTCTCAGCCTCCCAGGGCCCAAGAGAGCCCTTCTCTTTATCCCCATTGCCTCATCTCCGTTCCACCTTCTATCTTGATGCCCTCAACCGGGAAGAGCAGAGTAGGCTGGGGTCTAGAGTAGGCTGCAGGCCAGAAGGAAGGAGACCAGGTTTCCAAGTCTCCAGGGCTGGCTCTGCCCCCAGCAGACTATGAGCCTTCCCCTTTCTAAGTCTCGGTCCCTCCCAAGGAAGGTGAGAAGGGGCCAGAGTGGCCTGCTCTCACACCCTCTCCTGAACTGACATCCACAGGAGCCTTGGGGGACAGGGTAGGCTAGCCAGGGCCCTTGGGGACCGCAGCTGCCACCCAGGAAGACTGGGAAACGTCAGGGCAAACTCACTGTGGGTTGTCGCACTGACGGGTCCTGAACCTCACACCTGTTCCGCAGGTACGCGAGCAGGAGCCGAAGGGACTCCAGGCACCCCAGCTGCCATCTCGTTTGAGAATGTCGGGTGTCAGCCAGATGCAGTGTCCTTTGAAGCAGTGCTGAAAGACAGAAGGTCATATGCCCCCCACACTTCAGCCTGCAGTGTCCATGATGATTGCCCAGCCCTGGAGGTACAAGAGAGAAGGCCCTACTGACCCCTGGAAGCTCAGAATCTCTTTGGGAGGTGTGGTAATGGGTTGGCCTGCCCAGATTCCCACCACCAGCACCCTGGCTTCCTGCCACCCTCAGGGCCTCGTTCAGCCTGCTCTGTCCCCTCACCAGAGCCCACCCCACACCGTGTCTGCAGGGTGAAGCCCCCAGGCCAGTGTGCCCACACAGGGCCATTTATACAGATGCCAGCAGCACATCAAGCCAGTGACTCTAGAGATATGCAAGGTCTACTGTTTAAGTTAAACAAGCAATTTAAATGAAGTATGGAAATGAAGGATGGGCGATATGCTGACATGACATGGTAAAAACTCATGAATATAGGAAGGAGAACACTGGAGCACAGGAAACTCAACTTGAACCTGATCACACTGCTGCCCTTCTTATCCCAAGGAGGAAGCTTACACAATTTAGGATCGACTTGAAGAAGATTGAAAAATCAAAAATACTAAATTAGATATGCAATGGAATATTGATTTAGAATTAGAAAGTATACAATATAAAAAAGTTTAAAATTTAAAAAATGACAAATACCACAAACAACCAAAAGCCAAAAACAATGATTTTTTTTTAGAATTGATTGATTTACACAATGTTTGCTGTGATTCTAAGTGCATACTCTTTCATCCCCTCTTCATATGATAACAATTTTGTCAGCTTATATTTCATAGGGAGAGTAGATAGACAATTCCTCAGCAAGCTTTTTCTGTAAGGGCCAGATAGTAAATTTTTTTTTTTTTTATTGTGTTGGTTTTGCCATACAGTGACATGAAACCGCCCTGGGTTTACATATGCTCCCCCTCCAGAACCCCCCTCCCTCCTCGCTCCCGATTCCCTCCCCCTGGGACATCTCGGTGCACCAGCCCCGAGCAACAACCCTGGGCTGGCGATTGATTTCACATATGATAATTAACATGTTTCAATGCCATTCTCCCATATCATCCCACCCTTGCCCTCTTCCACAGAGTCCACGAGTCTGTTCTATACATCTGCGTTCCTTTTGCTGTCTCGCATGCTGGGTTCTCGTTACCGTCTTTCTAAATTCCATATATATGCGTTAGTATACTGTATTGTTGTTTTTCCTTCTGGCTTACTTCACTCTGGATAATAGGCTCCAGTTCCGTCCACCTGAGTAGAACTGATTCAAATGAATTTTTTTTAATCTTTGCAGGTGACAAGGTCTCTACTGCAACTATCCAGCTCTGCCATTAGAGCATGAAAGTGGCTACAGACAACACATAAATGGATAGACATGGCTGCATTCCAAGAAAACATCATTTACAAAAGCAGGCAGCAAATGGAAACTTCTAGAATGGAGCTGAAAGAGGCTTGGTGAACTCTCTCCTCAGTAAAACAACCATTTAACTGGTTGAAATTGTTTTCTGAACAAACCATTTAAATTATCTGGACAACAAGGACCGAGTTATATCATAGAAAACCACATTAAATATCTTGTAATAACTTATAATGGAAAAAATCTGAAAGAAAATATTACTGAATCACTTTGTTGTATACCTGAGACTAACACAATAGTGTAAATCAACTATACCTCAATACAGAAGGAGAAGAGGGCATCAGAGGATGAGATGGCTGGATGGCATCACGGATGCAACGGACATGCACTGGGGCAAACTGGGAGATGGTGAGGAACAGAGAGGCCTGGTGTGCTGCAGTCCATGGGTCACAAAGAGTTAGACATGACTGGGTGACTGAACAGCACCACCACCAACAACGAAATACTTCCATAATAAAATGAAATAAGGTATCTGGAAACTGTCCTAAGCTCAACACAACAAATGGAGAAAATATACTAATTCTTGTAAGAATTGTGAAAGTCTATACATTTGAGCCACAACCCTCTCCCATCCTTTCCCCATCTTAGTGTGATGGAGGCTTTACCACTTAAAAGACAGAGATTCCTTGTCTCCTCAGCTCCTAGTCTAGGGCTATAGTTTCACCCTGGGAAAGGCAGGCCATTGGCATCTCCCATACCATGCAACTCTGTTTTGCAGAAAATCTCTTTCAGGCAGGGAACTCCCTTTGCCCACCCAGTCCTCACTCCTACTAGAGTGGAGGCTCTACCCCACGTATGGAACACCAAGAATGCTGCACCCTAGTAACCCCTTCTCTGGTTTGCTTATAGGGAAGACATTCTATGCTAAGAGGGAAAAGCCAAGAAGAGCAGGGTCCTATCTCTACTCATTGACCTATGCGCACACCAAGACTGTCACTCTGGAAGTGGAAACCCCGCTCTTGGTTCCAGGGCAGTGCTGCAGTGATCTTCCCGGGGGGAGAGGTGGAACTGAGAGCTCCATAGCTCACCCTCAGAGGACTAACTTTATTTGGAACACAGCATGCGGAAGTTCATGCCCAAGGGCATTGTCAAAAACAATAGAAATCTTGGTAGTGAGCAATTAAGAGCAGACCAGTAGCTCCATGATACTAGTAAGCAACAAGTGAAATAGTAAACCAACCAGAAGTGTAACAGAGAGAACCAGCGAAACGTCAGCTAGAGTATTTCTGGGATCTGTACTGTGTTATGCTTAGTCACTCAGTCATGTCTGACTCTTTGCGACCTCATGGGCTGTAGCCCACCAGGCTCCTCTGTCCTTGGGGATTCTCCAGGCCAGACTGCTGGAGTGGGTTGCCATGCCCTCCTCCAGGGCATCTCCCCAACCCAGTGACTGAACCCAGGTCTCCCACATTACAGGCAGAATCTTTACCATCTGAGCCACCAGAGAAGCCGGAGCAAGCTTCAAACACTGGTAACACTCTGCCCCTGTGAAGGGTCCAGAATTGAACTGGGTCAGGCTGTGGACAACTTGTACCCCAGGGCATTATCGAAAACAACACAGCAATCAGCTAGCAGCTAGTGAAAGCTAATTGGGTGTGACACCAATAGAGGCAGAACAGCTAGAGCTTAGCAGTAAAACCAGAGAAAGAGACAAAGAGAACCTGGCTAATCCCATGGTTCTGGTGGTGGAGGTAGAGCTGTGTGGCCCCATGACTATGTCTATGCCCAAGACTATGATCGCCAAGGGGTAATATCAGCAGCTGCATGCCACGGGGCAAATAAAGTTTATTAAAACTGTGCAGCCAGGTCACTAAACAAACAAACAGATAAACAGGCAAACAACAGCACAACAAGGTCTGGGGGGATCAATAACCAATATCCAGAGTTTCTTCAATGTATTATCTAAAATGTCCAGTTTCAACAAAAATTACTGACACATGAAAAGAAATGTAATCCATACACAGGAAAGTAAGCAGGCAACAGAAATTACCTTTGAGGAGGCCCAGGTGCCAGACTTAGTAAACAAAAATTTCTAACCAGCTATTATAAATACATTCAAAGGACTAAAGGAAGCCACATCTAATGAACTAAAGGGGAGTATAAGAACAATGTCAAATAACATCAAGAAAGTAATAGAAACTAAAAATGAAAAAGAAAAAAAATAAATTCTGTTGCTTAAAAGTACAAAAACAAATGAAAAATTCACTAGAGATCTCAGTAATAGATTTGAGCTAGAAGAAGACTCCATGAACTTGAATACAGATCAATGGAAAGTATACAGTCTGAAGAGCAGAGAGGGGAGGAATAAAGAAAAATGAACAGAGCCTCTGAGAAATATGGAAGACATTAAGTACACTGAAATGTGCGTAGTAAAATGCCAAAAGGAGAGGACACAGAGGAAGGAGTAGAAAATGGTCAAAGAAATAGTGGTTGAAAACTTCCAAAATTTGATTACAAACATTAATGTAAACATCCAAGAAATTTAAACAAGTAAGATAAATGCAAAGAGATTCACTCCCACATTATAGTCAAAGTTGTTGAAAGACAAAGCAAAAATTCAAAAGACAGAAAAGAAAAATGACTCATTGGAAGCCCAGTAAGATTAACAGCTGACTTTTAATCAGAAATAATGGAGGTCAGGGGTAATGGTGTCCACCAAGAATCAAATATAACAAAACTCTCTCTCAGTAATGAAAGTGTAATAAAAATATTCTTAGATAAACAAAATCTGGGATAATTCACTGCTAGCAGACCTGCCATATAGCAAATACTAAATTAGGAGTTTAGGATTAACAGACACACACTATTATATATAAGATAGATAACCAACAAGGACCTATTGTATAGCACAGGGAACTCTACCCAGTATTCTGTAATAACCTATATGGGAAAAGAAACTGAGAAAGAATGAATATATGTATATGTACAACTGAATCACCATGCTACACACCTGAAACTGATACAACATTGTAAATCAACTATCCTTCAATATAGTTATAAAAAAGAAATACCAAAAGGGATTATTCAGGCTAAAAACAAGTGACAACAGAGAATAATTGAGATCCACATAAAAAAAACCCAGAAAGTTCTGAAGATGGGTAAATTTCTGGAAAGACACAGACTACCAAAGCTGATTTAATAAGACCTAAAAATTTCAATAGACCTGTAACAAGAGATTTAATTAGTGATTTAAAATTTCTCACAAAAAAATAGCTGAAGGCCCAGTTACTTCACTGATGAATTCTATCAAACATTTAAAGAAAAATTAATACCAGTTCTTCACAAACTCTTCCAAAAAATGGAAGAGAAGATTTTTCCCAGTTCATTCTATGAGGCTAATATTACCCTGATACCAAAATCAGACAAAGATATTATAAGATAAAGACTAGAGAACAATATCTCTTATAAAAATAGACTTTAAATTCCTCAATAAAATTTTAGCAAGCCAAATCCAACAGCATAGTAAAAGATTACATATCATTACCAAGTGAAATTTATCTGAGGAATGCAAGGTTTAGCATCTGAAAAGAATAAAGGAAAAACAATAAGTTCACCTCAAGACTCAAAAACTAAAATTGGCAAAATCCAACATCCTTTCCTGAAAAAAGCACTCAAAAGACAAGACTAGAAGTTCCTCAAGTTGATAAAGGACATCAATGCAATACCCCACCTAACATCATGCTTAATGGTGAAAGAATGAATGTTTCCCCCTACTCAGAAGAAAGAAAAGGGTGTCTGCCCACACCACTTCTAGTCAACACTGTACTGAAAGTTCTAGCTAGAACAATTAGGCAAGAAGAAGAAGGAAAGGGCATCCAGTCTGGAAAGGAAGAAGTAAAACTATCTCTATTTGCAGATAAAATGATCTTCTATGTAGAAAATTCTTTGAAAGTGAAAGTCACTCAGTTGGGTCCAACTCTTTGTGACCCATGGATTATACAGTCGATGGAATTATATGTAGATATAGTATACAGGCCAGAATACTAGAGCAGGTAGCCTTTCCCTTCTCTAGGGGATCTTCCCAACCCAGGGAATGAACACAGGTCTCCCACATTGCAGGCAGATTCTTTACCAGCTGAGCCACAGGGAAACCCAAGAATACTGGAGTGGGTAGCCTATCCCTTCTTCAGCAGATCTTCCTGACCCAGGAAGCGAACCGGGGTCTCCTGCATTGCAGGCAGCTTCTTTACCAACTGAGTTATGAGGGAAGAAAGTCCTATGGAAACCACTAAAAACTACTGAAAACCACTAAAAGCTAATTTTTAAAAGTTCAGTGAGATCGCAGGATTCAAGATCAATATACAAAAATCTATTGTATTTCTATAGACTATCAATGAATGAACTGAAATGAAATTAAGAAAACAATTCTCTCAGAGACATTGAGACTAGACTGGTGGCTGTCCAAGGGGAGGAAGGTGGGAGAGGGTTGGATTGGGAGTTTGGAATTAGCAGATGCAAACTGGTTTGTACAGAATGGGTAAACAACAGTCTTCCTATATAGCACAGGGAACTATATTCAATATCCTGTGGTAAACCATAATGGAAAAGAGTATAAAATATTCATATAATTATAATACTTATGTTATAACATTTACAAATATTTTTATAAACATGAAAATTTTATATAAATAATGAGTCACTCTGCAACATTGTAATTCAGCTATGCTTCAATAAAAAATAAAAAAAGAAATTAGAAGCGTTTTGAATTTAAGAAAAAAGAAAATGATTCTACTTACAATAACATCAAAAAAATGACCAGAAAAAATTTTTAGTGATAAATTGAAGGAAAAAAATGTGACATTAGTACACTGAGAACTACAACAACTTGTTGAAAGAGCAATGATCAAAGATTTAAGTAAATGGAAAGACGCCCCATGTTCATGGACCAGAGTTTAATATGGCAGCACAGTCATACTCAGAGACAGTGCTGGTTCAGTTTCAGACTACCACAATTAAGCAAAAATCTTAAAATAAGGAGGGCCATATGAATTGTTTTTGGTTTCCCAGCACATGTAAAAGTTATGTTGGCACTATACTGTAAGCTATTGAGTGTGCCATTGTGTCTTAAAAAAACAACGTACATATCATACTTTAGAATATTTTATTGCTAAAAAATGCTAACCATTAACTGATAATGCAGGGTGTTAGGGAAATTAAATGAATAGTCTGGTTCAGGCTTCAGAGACAAAGCAGAGCAGGCCTCTGACCTGGCTTCTAACCTGCCTGGACACGGCCCTGATGGGGAGTAACTGGGAGTGACTGGCCTGCTGTGAGCGCAAGACTTGTAGCAGCTTAGGTAAGCTGGGGGAGCAATCTTGAGATTGTTGAGTCCCTGAAGGGGACCTGGCCAACCAAGTCCCAGGCTTAACAGCATTCCAAGTTCTACAAGACCAAACAAACAGCATTAACATGAAACCAAGCTTGCAATTGAGTCATAGATTGAAGATGATATCAGTTTGCTTCCACTCTGGGATTATAAGCGGGAACCCTGACTGCAGTCTCTGAAGTCTCACCCACAGCTGACTTGCTGCTTGGGACCTTTCCCAGTTGGAACTCCAAATGTTCTGGGACACGGGACTTCCTAGCACTGATTAAGTCTGGATGTTTGTCAAAACCCAATTTGGTGATGTATCCCTCTGTTGTTTCTATTTCTCTTTTCTTTCAATGTTAGTATGTTGAAAGTAAGCTAGGTAATTCTCTAATAAATATCTGTATCATTTATTTGTATTAACAAGTGGCTTATTTTGTTAAGAAATCCTTTGAACCTGAGACGGAAGTGAAAACTTTCAGCAAAACACAGGGTAGCCACAAACCTTCAATCTGTTTAAAAAAAAAAAGTAATGTCTGCAAAGCACAATAAAGCAAAGTGTAATAAATCGAGGAATGCCTGTATTCCCCATATTGATCTGTGACTCAATGCAACACTTAGGCTAGAATTTTGCAGAAACCGAGAAACTCTTAAAAATTCAAGTCAAAGGATCAGGAATAGCCAAAACAATCTTGAAAAAGAAGAAAGTGAAAGGACTCAGACTTACCTGTTTCAAAGTTTACCACAAAACTATAATAAACAAGATAGCCTGGCTCTGGCATAAAGAAACAAAATTATTCATGGAACAGAACACAGAGTCCAGAAAGAAGCCTTTACATATGATCAACTGATTTTCAGCAAGGGTACCAAATGATTCATTGGGAAAAAATAGCCCCTTCAACAAATGGTGCTGAGACAAATGGATATTCACATGCAAAAGAACAACGTTGTACTCCTTCCTCACACCTTACACAAATACTAACTGACAATGGATCATAGATCCAAATGAAAGAACAGGAATGCACCTTCTTCATCTAATGACAATGGTTTCTTAGTTACAATGCCAAAACACAAGTGACAAAAGAAAAAATATCTACATTAGACTTCACCAAAATTAAAAACTTTTATGCATCAAATGATACTAACATGAAAGTGAAAAGACAGTAATAAGAGAAAATATTTGCAAGCCGTTTATCTGAGCACTCTGGATATATCTGTATCCAGAATATAGAATGATAGAATGAATAAAGAATGGTTATAACTTGATAATAAAAAGATAACCCAATTAAAAATCAGCAAAGGTGATAATGAATAGATGTTTGTCCAAAAGATACATACAAGTTGTCATTAAGCTCATGAAAAGGTGCTCAAAACCACAATGAGATAATACTTCACATCCACTGGGATGGTTATAATAAAAACACAGGTAATAAGTTTTGGTGAGGATGTAGAGAAATTGTTAGTAGGAATGTAAAAAGGTGCAGCTGCTTTGGGAACTAGCTTGGTAGTTTCTCAAAATGTTAAACATAGAGTTACCCTAAGAACCAACAATTCTACTCCTAGACACATATTCAAGAAAAATGATGCATCCATGGAATAACTTGTACACAAATGTTTGCAGTGGCATTTCTATTTTTTCTTCTTTTTAAAAAATTATTATTATTTTTTTGGCATTTCTTATAATAGCTGAAAAGTAGTTAACAGCTCAATGTCCATCAAGTAATAAATTAATAGATAAAAAACAGTATATCTATATAGCAGATTATAATCAAGCAATAAAAAGGAATAAAGTACTGACAAATGGCATAACATGCATAAATTTTGAAAACATTATGCTAATTGAATGAAGCCAGCCAAAAAAGGCCACCTATTGTACAATGCCATTTATATGAAATATTCGGAAGAGGTGACTTTAAGCAGACACGAAGTAGAGATAGCCTAGGATTGAGGGGGAGGGGGTGAATCATGTTGTGATAGCTGTACAACTCCAGGAATACAGTGAAAACCACTGAATCGTACACTTCAAATGAGGGAATTTAAATGTGAGTCACACATTTATAAAACTGTTATGGGAAAATAAAATAGGAGGCAGGTAGAATTGGTGTGTGTGCTGTAGCTTGCCAACACTTGCTCTAGCATGTTGAGAGAAATATTTTTTAATTTTCAGTAATTTAGAGAAGATATTGGTGCTGCTATATGAATATTTAGATGACCAAATTTGGAGAAATTGCTATCTAGTGTGCTTCTGGATGTGGATTTCAGGGTGTTTGACATTTTCTTGGTCAGAGATTGATTTAAGACACTTTTAGGATTAGCAACTAAGGAACGTTGCTGTCAACATTTTTCCTGTAGAGGAAATATTCTGAGCTTTCCATTGTCTTTGATGTCAACATTTCATGTCAAAATCAGAAAGAAGTTTAAATGCTGTTCCAATGTGTTCATCAGATTCACTCCTCTTCATTAATTGCATTTCAAGAGCCTGTCTGTTACTTCTCTTGGATAGTTATCTCTCCCTCCTAATGAATGACTGCTTCAGTCTGATCTGAAACTTTTTGGTTATAAATAAATTTTTGAAGTTAGATTTATTTCTACTGATTTCTTTGCTCATTTAAAACCTTTATTTATTTTCCATGGATATTTACCTGAGTTTTATTTAATAAATAGATTAAAAATGATAAAAGAAGGTATATTAAGACATATTGAACTACTGCACAATTGCACTCATCTCAAAATTCTCAAAGCTAGGCTTCAACAGTACGTGAACCAAGAACTTCCAGATGTTCAAGTTGGATTTTGAAAAGGCAGAAAAACCAGAGGTCAAATTGCCAACATCCATTAGAGTGTAGAAAAAGCAAGGGAATTCCAGAAAAACATCTACTTCTTCTTCATTGACTATGCTAAAGTCTTTGACTGTGTGGATCACAACAAACTGTGGAAAATCCTTAAAGAGATAAGAATACCAGATGTCCTTACCTGCCTCCTGAGAAATCTGTATGCGGGTCAAGAAGCAACAGTTAGAACCAGACATGGAACAATGGACTGGTTCCAAATTGGGAAAGGAGTATGTCAACGGTGTATATCGTCACCCTGTTTATTTAACTCAACTGCAGAGTGCATCTTGCAAAATGCTGGGCAGGATGAAGCACAAATTGGAATCAAGATTGCTGGGAGAAACATCAATAACCTCAGATATGCAGATGACACCACCCTTATGGCAGAAAGTAAAGAACTAAAGAGCCTCTTGGTGAAAGTGAAAGAGGAGAGTAAAAAAGCTGGCTTAAAACTCAACATTCAAAAAATGAAGATCATGGCATCTGGTCCCACCATTTCATGGCAAATAGATGGAGAAACAGTGGAACCAGTGACAGACGTTAGCTTCTTGGGCTCAAAAATCACTGCAGGTGGTGACTGCAGCCATGAAATGAAAAGATGTTTGCTCCTTGGAAGAAAAGCTATGACCAAGCTAGACAGCATATTAAAAAGCAGAGACATTACTTTACCCACAAAAGTCTGACTAGTTACAGCTATGGTTTTTCCAGTAATCATGTATGGATGCAAGAGTTGGATCATAAAGAAAGCTGAGCGCCAAAGAATTGATGCTTTTGAACCGTGGTGTTGGAGAAGACTCTTGAGAGTCCCTTGGACTGCAAGGAGATCCAACCAGTCCATCCTAAAGGAAATCAGTCCTAAAAATTCATTGGAAGGACTGATGCTGAAGCTGAAGCTCCGATACTTTGTCCACCTGATGTGAAGAACTGACTCATTGGAAAAGACCTTGATGCTGGGAAAGATAGAAGGCGGAAGGAGAAGGGGATGACAGAGGATGAGTTGGTTGGATGGAATCACCGACTCAATGGACCTGAGTTTGAGCAAGCTCCAGGAGCTGATGACGGACAGGGAGGCCTGGTGTGCTGCAGTCTATGGAGTTCACGACTGAGCGACTGAACTGACTGAGATCAGAAGTCTTTCATCTCTCCCTTACTTTATAGTAAGCCAAAATTTTCAAAATAGCAGTTTAACTGGTAACAGCTTTATCAACATTTTGAGCAAACTTTTTGCATCCTGTCTGCATTCAAGTTTCTCTCCTGGTGTTTGAAAATTATTTTTAATGCCTGTTATGCTTTGTAATATGTATGTTTGGAGGTCTGGACAGTTTTTTAAGAAGCAAATCTTCTTGTTAAACTTAGCATTTTCAAAGAACTATTCAAGTTGGATCTGTGTTAGTAGTTCCAACTACAAGACAATCCCCAAAAGGAAACAAACTATCACAAACACAGAAGTAATCACAACCTCTAGTACAGTTGAGCCCCCCTGTCTCCAATCACTTGAGAAGGCTGTGCTGAACACAGCACATATTCTTTGATGACCTTGGGTGAGTTGGTACAGAGGCAGTAAGAGTATTTATAGAAGCTAAAATTATACCTGGACAGAATCAACAACCTAGCTGGACATAGGGCACTAAAGCCATATGCACACATGCTCAGTCGCTTCAGTCGTGTTGTCTCAGTTGTGACCCCATGGACTGTAGCCCCCAGCTCCTCTGTCCAGGAAGAAAACTGGAGTGGGTTGCCATGCCCTCCTCCAGGGGATCTTTCTGACCCAGGGATCAAACCTGCATCTTTTAAGCCTCCTGCATTGGCAGGCAGGTTCTTTATCCCCAGCACCATCTGGGAAATCCCCAAGCCATATAAATAAATAAATACACCCCAAATCCAATTTCTCCTTAGCCAAAGCCACAAAACACCTGTGGCTGCTTTAACGTCAGCCAACAGGAGAGGTGTATCAAAGGGGAAGGAGGAGTAAAACCGGAAGCGATCCTAATTGATTATAGTCCGTGAAAACATGAGACCACGCTGAACACCACAGTTCCAGCCTCCAGAACTGTGAACTGTAAGGAATAAATGCCTGCTGTTTAAGTCACCCTAGTCTCAGGTATGTTTGCCCCACTTGACTAAGACAAAGAGGGTGGGAAGGGTCCTGGCACCTCTGAAATTGTGATGGGGTCCAGCCTCTAAATCACTGGTGGCCACAGGAACCAAGGACCAGGGGAATGGAGGAGGCCACACAGTGTCCCCCTGTCCCCACTGGACTAACTGGCCTTCGCTTTGTAAATGGGGAGCTGGGCATGCACAGGCCGATGGTGTGATGGGCCACCTCCTCCACAGACTTGGGTCCAAATGCAGAGAGGCAACACATACGCATTATAGGAAATCTGAAAACAAGGCAGAAAGACAGAAAAATCATCCTGAATTCCACAACCTAGAAGCTGTCCCTCTAATATTTTGGTTTATTTCTTCCTGGATGACTGTGAAGACTTAAGAGTACAAGCAAAGCAAATGAGCAGTTTTAAACTCTGATGCCTCAGTGTTATTATGAAATAAACATGTTTAATAGAATTAAAATGTGTTATAAACGTGTGTTTAAATGCTTATAAATATTTCATCCAGGAGAGGGGCTTAAACCTTTAGAAGCACAAAGTCACGTGTCATGAGTGAATTTGGAGCCACACACACCCATGAACAAACCTGACCTGCCTGTCAGGATAAGTACCATGGAGAGAGCACTGGTGTACTTTAGCAGGGCCAGGAACACGGCCAGCTTGGTCTGAAAGCCTGAAAGGCAGACTGTTCTTTTCAGGAAGTGCACATTTAGCATTTCTGAACCACTGTGGTCCTGGGTTTCCGTTCTCCACCCACCAGCATGTCCTGAGCTGGTGCCATGTGCCAGGAGCCTGGGATGTGAAGATAATTGAGTTGGACACTTAGGTGACTCGCCCGAGGGGGGACAGGATGGCTCAAGGTCACACAATGGGGAGGGAGGGAGGGCTTAAACTCCCATGCCCAGACCCTGGGCTATCCCTATTGTTATGCCTGCCTGCCAGTCCTCGGCTGTGCAGCAAAATATGGGCATCACAGGGCCTCTGCACTTGGATAAGCACCGTGGCACATGTTTCTGAGACAGTCCTTCTGAATTCATGAAAACTTAGGGTGAGTGTTGTCCCCAAGACACTGCGGGTGAATGTGAGGCGTGAAGGACTCTTCTCTGCCAGGACACTCTGATGCAGGAGCCATCTTGACCCAGTTGGGTCTGTACCCTGGCTCAGGCAAGGAGGGCAAGGCACGCCCACTGGCCCAGCCTGCAAGAGTAGAGGCAGCTGGGGGGGACCCTCTGTGCCTGGCCTGACCTTGCCTCCAGGGATGTAGGGCATCCCCGTGTGGCCATAGGGAGCTCCTGTCTGAGAGCAGATCCGAGCCAAGTCTCCAGCACCCTGGACAGCGCAGGACACGACTCGGGCTCAGGAAGAGTCATCATCAGCTCAGACCGTTCCTGCCTCTCTCCCACCACCACTCCAGTCTCCTGGGGTGCCATGTGTGCCAACTATGTCTTTTGTTTTCCAGATTCTGATGCTTTGACATCTGGGTCTCGCTGACCCTGGAGGGACTCCCCCTCCTAGAGTTAACCAGCTCCTAGAGACAGTAAACAACTCATCTGCAAGGGTAATTTTCAAGAGCAAAGTAATCAATCCAGAGCATGCATACCCCCCACGCCTCAAGCCTCCTCCTTCATCAGAGCTCCTAAATTACAGGCCACCATCTCCCGCCCTAATCACTCCAAGCCCAGTCAGGTACTAGACAACTAGGGGCAGCCCCGATGCCCCAAAGCCCACTGAAATGATTGTCACCAGCTGATCCTAATCCTGCTCACCTTGCTTTGGCATTTCTTTCTGTAGAAACGGCAGTTTCTGCCCCCACCCCTCTCCCTGCTCTCCAACTGATCCTGGAGCTTCCCTGTGAGACTGACCTCTTCTCCTCCCAAACTTCCCTGGGATTTTTGAGGAACTATCCTTTCAATGACAACTCTTTTGATTTGTGGGCCTTACCACACTTCAACTTTTCTATTAGTATCTTACATTTTAAAATACCATGCTCCTCTCAACCACCCTTCCCAGCCATCTTCCACATGCTCCCACCCAAGAAGATCCCCCCACTCGGAGTGCTGCTCCCACTTCTCTCCATTCTTTGGGCTTTGGCTGAACTCCACTGACCAGAAAGCCTCTCTGTGCTCCCTCCAGGCCCCTCCCCACCGCCTTGCTCACCATCATGCCATCGCTGCCTTGTCACATTCATGGCCAACCATCAGACAGTGACACCTGATGGAAGCAGAGCAAGCCTGACATATGGATGGATGGGTGGATGAATATGAAGCTGAGGTGATTAACCAGTCTAATCCTCAGGTCCGCTGCATGCCTCTCTTCCAAGAACAACAAGCTCACCTCTCCCCTCTCAGCCAAATATGCCTGCTCAAAACTGCTGATTCTGTAAGAGAGCTATGTGCCCACAGGCCCTCCTTGCTCACTAGCCATTCTCTCCACTGGACCTCACCAATGCATGAACTCTGCAACCTTCCCACTCCACCCCACAGCATGCAACCCAGGCAGACAATGAACAGCCATGAAATTGGGGGCAAAGGGTGGAGGTCGCTCAGCTGTAGGTTTAATCCCTCTTTCCAGGTCATCTCTGTGGATGGAATAAAGGTACGTTGAAATGGCAGGTGCAGGAGAGGAAGATGTGCTTGGGATGACCCACTGTGGACAATGAGGAAACCAGGAAGAGCCTGAGGGCTGGGTGACCTCCTGCCAGGCATCTTAGAGTGGGGGCAGAAAGGGACAGCCAAGCTTGGCACAGCCCTGCTTCCCCAGATCACCTGCTATTTCTCTAGCCTGCTTAGATGTTACCCTGCTCTCTTCTCACTACTCTCTCTCCTGGGCCTGGTGGTTGTTCTTAGAGGAAAGGGAGCAATAAAGGATGACTGCTTTCCAGGTATAAGATTACACTGCCATAAGTAAGGTACTGAAACATATAAACTGAATAGGGCAGAGCGTTCTGATAGAGCCTGGGAGGCGCCCCCTCCTCCACTTTGCCCCTCCACCCCCACTCCACTCACACCAGGAATCCTTGACCCAGCTCAGCGTTCTCCCTGTGCTCCTTGTGAACCAGAGCAGGCAGAGCTAAGCTCAGAGCTCCCCCTAAATCAGCACAACTGGGCTGAATAAACTAAGGGTCCTACCAGCAAAAACAGTGAAGAGCTGTCACTGGGTCAGCTGTCTGTGAGAAAGGGTGCTTTGCCCACACCTGCCCCTTGCCCACCATCCCTGCCAAGGGCAAGTGGGCCAGTAGGCTGGCGATCAAGCACTCTCTGGCCCATGTTTTGCAGTGGCCAATATGCCTGTGGGAAAAGGCCTACCACACCCCCCACCGGATGGGCACATCATGCAATGTCTGCTCCCACTCCTCTCCAGTCCAGGGTTGGACTTGGAGGGGCAGATTGGGGTAGGGATCCACGCTAAGCTAGTCTCATTCTCCAGTTTAGCATTTACTGAGTTCCCCATTGGGGTTATGGCAAATGTTTTGGAGCCCTTGTCTCCTCCACTGAGGTCCTGTGGAGAAGAAGCTGTGAGGTCAGTTCTGGCATTATTAGGTCCCTGGAGTATTACTAACAATATTCCATTTACAACGTCTAGTCTACAGGCGCAGCTAAATCACCTGGATGCATGTAAACCCATGGTGATATCATGACAATGTATGGCAAAAACAATAAAAAAAAACACACCAATTCCCAAGTGTTCTAACAAAAACATACGCATGAATGTTCTTTAGCAGGACTATTCACAGATACCAAAAGCTAGAGAAAGCCCACATGTCCACCAAATGGTAAACAAATGCGGTATATCCATATAGCGGAATGCTATTTGGCCATAAAGAAATGAAGCCCTGATATCTGCGACAGCACAGATGATCCTTGAAGTTATTATGCTAAGTGAAAAAAGCCATACATAAAAGGCACATATTATGTCATTCCACTTATAGGAAACTCCAAAATAGGCCAATCCATAGACAGAGAAAGCAGGTTAGTAGCTTACAGGAGCTGGAGAGAGGACAGTAATGGGGAGTCACTGTTCATGAAGTCTCTTTCTGGGGTGATGAGTTCTGGAAACCAGAGTGGTGACGGTTGCATAACACTGTGAATGTACTCAAAGCCACTGAGAGTGATTTAAGTGATGAATTTTATATTTTGTGCATTTTAACAGAATTTTACAAAGAACCAAACAAAATAATTCTCAAACCTTATCCCAAATCAAAATTTTCAGGATGGACCTGGAAATCCATATCTCTAACAAGCTCTGTGGGGACTAACAGAATGCAGAATTTAAAACGTGCAGTGCAGAAACCTCAGGCCCAGGTGGTTTGGGTGTCTTTCTAGGCCTGACACAGGGACATTGACATCCTCTCCTGGACCTCACCAGATCCTGCTGTACCTGTTGTCTTCCCTGGGCTGAACTCTCATGGGCTCATTTGCATAAGGGGTGGGAATGTGAAAAACCAAGATCATGGCATCTGGTCCCATCCCTTCATGTCAAACAGAAGGCGAAAAAGTGGAAACAGTGACAATTTTATTTTCTTGGGCTCCAAAACCACTGCAGATGGTGAGTGTAGCCATACAATTAAAAGACACTTGCTCCTTGGAAGAAAAGCTATGACCAATCTAGACAGTTTGTCAGTGACATCTGAGACATCAACAGAGACAAAGCAGAGACATCACTTTGTTGATAAAGGTCTGTCTAGTCAAAGCTATGGTTTTTCCAGTAGTCATGTATGGATGTGAGAGTTGGACTATAAAGAAAGCTGAGCACCGAAGAATTGGTGCTTTTGAACTGTGGCCTTGGAGAAGACTCTTGAGAGTCCCTTGGACTGCAAGGAGATCCAACCAGTCCACCCTAAAGGAGATCAGTCCTGGGTGTTTATTGGAAGGACTGATGTTGAAACCGAAGCTCCCACACTTTGGCCACCTGATGCAAAGAGCCGACTCACTAGAAAACACTCTGATGCCGGGAAAGATTGCAGGCAGGAGGAAAAGGGGATGATAGAGGATGAGATGGTTGGATGACAACAATGACTTGATGGACACGAGCAAACTCAGGGAGATGGCGAAGGACAGGGAAGACTGGTGGGTCACAGTCCGTGGGGTCACAAAGAGTAGATGACTTAGCAACTGAACAACAGCCACGAGAATCAGGCCCAGAATTCGGGCTGGAAGGAGAAGCCCTTTGTCTTGCTGCTTCCGCAGAAAGTGGGAAGTGGGCCTGGGGTAGCAGGCGGGCACTGTTGGTATGTGGCCATCCAGCTACCTCCAGGGACAGGCGTGCCCACCAGGAACCTAGCAGCAATGTGCTAGGGGATAAAAAGGCCAGCCCTGACACTGGGCCCGAGGATCCCAGGGCCACCAGAACGTCGGCCAATGTTGGTGTCAAGGTGAGCTGATACAGGCACCCACAGTGTGCGGGGGGATGTGGAAGGCCTCTGGAACCCCAAACCGGGGCCTTAGAGCAGAGGCTTCCCACCGTGGGGCTCGAAGCACATCGAGGAGCTTGGGTTCCCCCAGAAGGAAGGGCGTATGAGAGGTTCGGGGCCGAAGCCCTGGGGAGTGGGGGTGGGGTCGCTGGGAAGGAGGCGGGCCCCGAGGTGACCCCGCCCCCCCCCGGGCCCCGCGGCCCGCCCCGGCTCACCTTGCCCGGCGCGCAGGCGGTCCCGTCCAGGGGCGGCCCCTTCTTCGTCTTGCAGAAGTGGGGGCTTTCAGGGTGGCTGCACCACAGCTGCTTGCACGGGTCGGGGGTCCGGAACTGGGGGGAGCGGCGGCAGCTGGCGGGCCGCCTCCCGCCGCGGGCACCCTCCAGGGCTGCCACCCCGTCACCCCGGGGTTCCCGCACGCGGCTGCAGGGCCGCACATGACTTGGCTACCCAGGACGGCCCGAGTGCTGCCCGAGCTCTGCGTGATTCTGGTGCTGGGAGGGCGCTGGGCACACTTCATGCCCCGTGACCGTACATGACGCAGGCACAGTGCCTCACGTCCCTGGGGGCCGCTGGGCCTCCCGAGCCTCCAGGCCTCGGTGGCTACTCCCCTCATGGAGCCTGGACCTCTCATGGAGCCAGCCGGGCACCACTGTGCTTGGCATGAAGGCTGGCTGGCATTCCCCTGGCCCAAGCAGGCGTCCCATGAGCACCCGCTGTTCCCCAGCTGAACACTCCACTGCCTGAATCCCTCCCGAAGCCATGTCTGGACCAGCCAGGAGAGCGCGGGGCACCAACTGGGTATGAATCAGCAGGTGTGCAGGGAGAGCCTGATGCTTGGAGGGCTGCTCCGCCCCATGCCAGGGAGCCACCCCGACAGCAGCCACCCCCCGAGAGACCAGGCGAGTCTGGGCTACGCTCCGGCTCAGCCCTTGCAGGAGGCGCGGGCCCCAACACTCACCGCGGTGCACATCATGTAACCAAGGCCAAAGTCGAAGCGGCATTGCTCGTTCATTGAGTAGTGCAGCCCCGGGAGCTGCGGCAGCGCCGGCCAGTCGTGGGTGAAGGGGTCATCCCGCAGGCAGTCATAGGAGCTGCGAGGGGACATGGGGGCGTCACAGGCTGCCTTCAGCGGGACTGGGCTGTCTGCCCAGGCGGCAGTCGAGGCCCCTCGCGGAGCCTCGGGGGTGGGCCTGCTTGCACACCCCAGCCCTAAGGCTGTGTGGCTTTACTTTCCCTTTGCACCTCTTTTCTTTGGCATGGTTAGGCTTGGCTGGGCCCTCGGCATCCATTCAAGGTGCAGTGGTTGTAACCACTTTCCATCCAAAACTTAGCCCCCAACAATGGGATCCCCCCAACCAGTACTGCTGCCCCCTCCCCTCTCCTTTGCACTTCAGGCTAGGGCACCCTCCTAGAGCAGAGTCCAGCACTTCAGGTTCCTCCTCAGCAGACAGGGTGGTACTCACTGGAGGTAGCGGCTCAGCTCCTGCTGGCTGCAGCGGGACCAGTGGAAGCGATGGAAGGCTGCCTGCACCAGGGGCGCCATGATGCTGCCCAGCTGCACCTCATCACCGCAGCGGTTGCCCTGCCCATCGTGCTCCATGCCCAGCCTGTGAGAGGAGCCAAGAGAGCCTCACTGCACCCTCACCTGGCCACACTCACCTGTCAGGCCCACGCCCTCCAGACACTGGGAGGGGACCCCGACCTCCCTGAGCTGACTCCCCTCGCCCTTAGCTGGCCTGGCTGGCCCTGAGCCAGGCGGTACCCATTTTCTCCCAGCTAGGCTTCAGAGCCGGGGCACTCTGAGGGGCAGCACCCAGTGGCAGCCCCCTGCGGTGTCCTGTCCCCAAGGCAGAGCACTGTGGCATGAGAAAGAGGTGGAGGTGGACGTGGAGGCGCCCACTGCCCTCCCTATACACTGCAGCATGCACACCCGAGCCCCAGCTCTCTGTTCCTGGGGCAGGCTCCCTCGCACCCTCATCTACAGAACTGGGTGGGAAGACCCTCCTGCCCAAGTGCTCCGATGGCATAAAGGGCGGGAAGCCCCGGCTCCTGCCTGGCCCTCGGTGGAAAGTGAGCCTGCCGCCTGCCCAGTGAGGCACGGGGTCAGGACATCACATCCCAGGGGCTTGTCATCCAGGGTGTGTCCCTCTCAGAGCACAGAGGAGGAGCAGGGCCCCTTGAGCCCCGACCTGCCTCAGACAGCGGGGCCTGCTGAGGCCACTTACACATGGCCAGTCTCGTGGGCCACCACGAACGCGGAGGAGAAGCCATCCTCGTGGTTCAGGGTGCAGCTGCGGACAGGGTGGCACATCCCAGTGACAGGAGCATAGCCTGGGAGGAGACAAAGGGGCTCAGAGCCCTCCCCACATGGAGGGGCCCAGACCCCAACATCCCCTGGCATCACCAGAGCAGACGAGCACAGCCAACGGCCCTCGAGACTGGCACAGCTCAAGACCACCTCTCCTCTACCCCAGGGGAGCGGGCCTCAGCCTTGCCCATCAGCAGCCACCCTGCAGCCAGCTCAGTTTCCCGAGCCCAGGTCTTATCTGCCAAGACTTTCTGCCACCTTGGTAGCCTCCTGCCCACTGTTCTCTTTCAAGCCACCTCCCACTCTCCTTCCCCACTTGGCTGAGTGGCCTTGTGGTCCCCGAGGCAGCAGGCTGCTTCCTGGGCTGTTGGCACTCTGGCCCTGGTGCCTGGCACCACGCCCTGGGCCCGCTCCCTCGGGATCTTCCCGGTCTCCCTCGGGGCCTCTCTGGTGGCCCCTGACACCTCAGCCGGACCCTTCTCCATGGTGCCCAGGTAGCTGCAGTGAGGGCGGTCCCAAGCTGTTAGGGCAGAGTCAGGCTGTGCTGCCCTGCTGAGCTGTGCAGAGACTGGGAGGCAGAGCAGTCAAGATGATGAGGCTCTTGGCCCCCTTGGTCTGGGAACCCCGCGCTCTGACTTGGGAGATTCTGAACCACATTCCTGCTGAGGGGTCCGTGGGTCTCTTCTGGGCATGGCACCCCCAGAGGTGGAGAATGGGAGTCAGAAGGGGGAAGGACAGCTACAGCAGGCTAACCCCTGACATGAGAAGCCACGGGCCCTCCAGCCACCGCTCAACCCACCAAGGGCTTCTGAAGAGCCACTGAATTAACAGGTGACAGTGGGGAGACACAGTGGGTTTCGCCTACCCAGTTACAGCGTGCGGTCCAAGGAAGAAGTAGGGGATGGAGTATGACAGGGAGTGAGGGCAGGGCTGGGGCAGGAGCCTGAACCGCCTGGGCAGGAAGGTGGGATGGCCACCCTGTGATGTGACTGCTCTTTGGAAGGGTGATCCCCCTGGCTGGGCTGAGCCTGATCATAGGGTGTCTTAAGATGCCCCCAGGGAAGGACCATGTTCCCGCCCATGGGGAGAGGGAGTGTGATGGAAGGGCACGATGATCCCATGGAGAGGGAGGAAATCCAGACAATGGGGCCTCGCCACTTACCCCTGGGTGAGATACAGAAGTGTGTGCAGAGCTGTGTGCCAGACAGGGTCTCTGTTTAAAGACCTGGGTGCCCTAGAGGCTGTTGAGCACAAATCAGCACTTGCAACGGTCACTTGCCATCTACCTCTGCAAGGATTAAATCCGGTGCTGTGCAGCTGCTGCATTTCAACACCCCCCGAAAGGTCAGCTGGAGATCAGGAATGAGGCACTCTGTGCTCTGGGAAAAACTTGAAGAACAGGCCTTCAGATACTTATTTTCAGGGGCCAATTTTATGAGCTCAATTCTTGAATCTCCCTGTAACTAGAAAAGCACTAAATTCCTTCATGGTGATGTCTGCTCCTCATGACTAACAGGAATTCTCAAGAGACCAGCAGAAACCATCTGCCAAAAAAATATCTACTTGATTGCATGTACTCCCTCTTCACTAAAATCACAAGTGTACTGACCTTCCTGTCTACCTCTTTGGAGCAGTTTCTCAGAGCTCTCTGAAATGCTGTCTCCCAGGCTATATATAGTCCTTGTTTCACCCCAAATAAAACTTAATTTGCAACTCTCATGTCATGTACTTTTTAAAGTCAGCAAGACCCAAAAGGTTAGAAGCCCAGACTGTCCCTCCACTCAGCCTCACTCGTCTGAGACCCCATGGAGAGGTCCTAGGCGATGTGTTCCAAGAGAAGAGTACAGAAAGGAACATGTGTGATCAGGGATTGCTGGTTTTAGAATTGTCTAAAAGCAGTATACCTAACCACTGTCTATTTCCCTTCTGAGAAACAGGAAAATATATGTCTTAAAGTATTTTTTTGCTCTGCAGATTTTGAGATGCCTGTTCTTGAATCAGCGCCAGGGCAAACGTTTATGGTCTTCTTTTTGCTCTTTGTATGCAAAGCTTGCATATGAATATGTGCCTCAGTCTGCGTATTTTGCCTTCAGCCACACTAGCGTTACATGAACCTTTAGGATCTGAAGATTTGAAAATATACCTGGGAGAATGGCATTGAATCATGTTAATTATCATATGTGAAATCAATCGCCAGCCCAGGGCTGATGCTCCGGGCTGGGGCACCGAGATGACCCAGGGGGAGGGAATCGGGAGGGAGGCGGGAGAGGGGTTCTGGAGGGGGAGCGTATGTAAACCCATGGCGGTTTCATGTCATTGAATGGCAAAACCAACACAATAAAGTAAAGAAAATTTAAAAAAAAAAAAGAAAATATACCTGTATTTTTTCTTTATATCCTCCATCCTTATTTTGCTATTATTTTCTTTCCAGAAATCCTTTTAGATAGATACAGTATTCTTCCTGGATTGAGCCTCTACATCAGTTTTTCTATTTTGATATTTTTGGGTGCCCTTGGCTTTTTATTTCAGCTTTTGAATTTTCTATTTCACCCACTGAGGAATGGAATATTGCTGCCATATCAGTAAAGAAAGGATGTCACAGCCTCAGCAGCTGCAGCCACCGTGAATGGTGAGCTGGTGAGCCCTGAGGAAACTCAGGATGTGAAAATACTGGCTACTGGCCCCAGACAGCTGAGACGCATATCAAAGGAATGAGTTCAGTGAGCCCAGACTCCTGCATCTTCCCCCACACAGAAAAGCACTAAATTCCTTAACTTGAGATTTTGGTTTTCTTTAATTAACAGTAAGCTTTGTTCCTATTAGCTGCTCTTTGTTGCAAAATCCTACATATCCTAGCTCCCCCTTCACCTCCTCAGAACAACAGCTCAGTTCTCTCGGGGTTACTTGAGATGCTGTCTCCCAGGATTGAAGTGCTAAACATTTCTGATGAATTAAAACACACACACACACATTACTTTTAGCTTGGGCATTTAATTTTGTAGTCAACACCGTCAAATCATTAATGAAAACCCTTTTCTTTTCTCTGATACTTCCTTGTAGCCTGTTCTGGGTTTACAGATATATTTCCTCAAACATTCTGGAGATATGACTTTATAAAAATGTCCTTTTCCCTTCTCTAAATTATCTGTTTCTTTGGGGGTTAGCTTTTTAGCTTTATTTTACATCTCAGTCCATCTTTTTCATCCTTTCCTTTTAAAAAAAAATCATCTGGTAATTCTTGGCTGTCCTTTCACATTTTTAGATTGTCAGGCGAGTGTAGATGTCACGCGAGGGTATGTTCCTCGGTCCTTGTCTCGTCACAACAAAGATTTGGAGTGACGGACACTGAAGCCCTCGGCGGGCCACAGCTCTCAGGTCTGGACAGACCATGTTATAGCTCTTAAATAAATTAGCGTTACAGCTCAGTGTTACAGCTCTATTTTATTTAGAAGATGATAGCCGGAGAATTCATCCTCGAGGCGTGAGGACATGCAAGGCCGTGAAGAGAACACCGCAGCGCGTGGGAGAGAAAGGGAGAGTCCATCTCCGAGGTGCAGGAGAGAGAGAGAGAGAGTGAGCGCTTTGGCTCCTATTTTATATGTTTATTTCTGCCCCCTGGGCCTGTTCTATGCAAATTGGGCTTAGACTGGAGTGCTGTTCTATCTGCAGTTCTCACTCAGGTCCTCGGACCTTCCTTATTCTATTTTCGTGGGCTTTTCCCTTCCTTGTCTTCTAGCCACCGCCATTTTGGACTCCTGTTTCCTATTCTAACTACCTAACAAGATGAAGAATGAAGTCACTTAATATGGAAGTGTGTTGGTTTCTCTCCTGTGGAACGGTTCTGCTCCCTGTGAGACAGAGTGCTCTGTCAGCTGGCCACACAGACGGGCTTGAAGGGGAGCGAGCAACCCCTCGCGATGGAGAGGTGCCAACACCAGCCAGTAGGTGCAAAGTGGTCACACCTGCATAGCCACCCCCCGATCAAGAAGTAAAACTGTCCCCACACTGCAGAAGCCTCTTCTCGGTTCCAACAGCAACTCCCTCCCTCCTGCCCAATCTCCTGACTGTTGACACCACAGATCACTTTGCCCACTTCCACATCTGAAAGAAGTGGAGTCATGAGCATCTATTCTTTTCTGACTGTCTTATTTCACTTATTTTATTTAACATTCACCGGGTGAGATCTTCAACTATGATTGTAGACTTGTCAATTTTTTCTTTTAGATCTGTCAGTCTTATATAGTTTGAATTTTTAAGGAAAGTCCCTTATCTTTTAAAGATTGAAAATTTATTCAAATTTGTTTTTACAAAAGTTGAAGGAAGCAACAGCTTCCCAGGTGGTGCTAGTGATAAAGAACCCAGTTGCCAATGAAGGAGACATAAGCGATGCAGGTTCAATCCCTGCGTAGGGAAGAATCCCTGGAGGAGGGCACGGTAACTCCTGCAGTGTTCTTGCCTGGAGAATCCCATTGACAGAGGAGCTTGGTAGGTTGCAGAAGAATGGGACACAATTGAAGTGACTAAGCAAGCACGCACGGAGGAAGCGAACAACTGAAACTCAGCCTCAGATCGTGTCTGGCCCCTGACTCTGCCCATTTGGCTACCTTCGATCCTCCCTGTCCCCAGAGAGACGTAGTTTCCTGGGGGACATGTCAGAGCTCCTGGTAGTTTTCAAGAGCCAGGAGGAGACTTTCACTTACCCTCAACCCGGACATACTTCACACACTTATCCCCTTGCCCAGACACCCTTCTCATCCCAGGCCAAGGCTGCCAGGGGGCCCTGGCAGGGTCTGGCACTCATGTTCAGCCTCCCTCCGTTCTGTGCCCTCGCAGACCCAAGACTCACCTTGCATGCCCGAGGGCCCGAAGTCCTGCCGTGTGAGGAATATGGCGTGATCGTGGTACTCATCGTGACCGGTGTCTGGCTTCTGCTGGAGGTAGGCCCAGCGGCAAACATTCTCCAGGCTCTGAGAGGGGTTCCCAATCTCAATGAGGCTCATAGACTGCAGGGGCAGGAGAGACAACAGCCGGAGATTGGTATCAGGTGGTCCAGCTGGGAGCTGAGCAGACCCCGTAGACTGGGGACCTGGCCAAGGTGGGCTCTCAAGAACTCCCTCCCACGTGGCTCCATTCTCCACTGTGGGTAGGAAAGCTCCCTGGCCACACAGACCTGCCTGAGTTCCCACACAAAGTCCCTGCATGATTTTAGGCGAGACACGGAAACCAAACTCTGAGGCCTCAAAGGGTCCGTTCAGCCCACCCCGCCTCCAAGGTCCCTGCTCTGTGCAAGCTGTGGCGAGGAGGCCAATGCAATGGACCTCGGTTACCCCAAAGAGTTCACACTCTGGCAGGATCCAGAACAGGGGAGACAGAACTCCCAGGATGGCTACAAGCCCAGAGAAGGGGAAAGGAACCCTGTGTTTCCCCCTTGATAGAAGCTATTTGCAGAAAACAACACAAGAGAGGGGAAAACTCTGCAGCACATACAGGGAAGGAGCCACATAAGGAACAGGACCATTGGGATAATTCCCACAGGACCCGTGGACAGGAAGCCACTGGGAGCAACCACATTCCATTGTATCATGACGCATGCCTGCTAGCCAAGGCTGGCCACCAGACTGGCAGTATCGCAGGCCAGTCTGCCACCTGTCATTGGCATTCACTATCCTACTCAGCTTTCAGTTACCCAGAAAGGCAAGAAACTGAGGCTCAGAGAGGTCAAGTAACTTGCCCCGGGTCACACAGCTCAGAAGCCTAAAACCAAAAGTCTAGATTCAATCCACTTCCCTAAACTCCCTCTCCAAATAAAACACACACCATATCAACCCAGAATCGGGTCTCGTAAGTTGTACTCATCCCTTTTCTCTCCACAATCCTCAGAGCAGGCATTCCGGTTTCTGCTCCCACCACATACTCCTACCATCAGAGTGGTTTCCTCTAGGCAAATCTGTCCATAAAGTAGAGCTATGCATTCCTTGGTGGACATGAAAGCATACATTTTGTCTCTTCTCTTGCATAAACAAATCCAACAAGCATAGTCACCTATTTCTTTGTGTGTATAAGCAGAATGGAGTTGGGGTGTATTTATAGGGTACTGTTAGTAAGCCAGCATGTTGCAGATGAAGGAAGAATGAGTCAAGGCCAGGGAAGACCCGTCATTGCCAGGCATCCTGTGAGTTACTCAAGTCTACAGTCTACAAGATGGTGGACCAGCTCCCACGTCCTGAGCACAGAGCCAATTGCTTCTGAGATGAGAATACTTGTTTTAATAGCATCCAGTGAGTCCTAATGAAGTCAGTCACAGACAGGAGTGAGAGATCTGGTGGCTGGACATTCCCCAGAGATGGACATCCCAAAGGATGCTGGGAAAGGGGAAGAGAGGTACATTACTGCCCTCCCTGTGACTGGGAAAGCGTGTGACTACCTCTGGCCAATTAGTTGCGATCAAAAGTGATGTGTGTCTCTTCTTGGTCTGGGCCTTCAGAGAGCTCTCCTGGCTGCCAAGGAGAACAGCAACCAGGTTGCTCTGTCACCCAGGTCCTGCGTGAAAATGAGACCAGAGTCTGATGCCAATTCACACTTAAGACCCAAGTGTGAGCAAGAATTCAATCTTTGTTGTTGTGAGCCGCTGGGACATGGAGCTGGTTTGCTTCTGCAGATAGACTTGTCCACCCCAAATGACACAGAAGGGGTAAAGGAAGGGGACATGGCATCTGTATCTCATCCAAGCAGGTAAGCCCCAAACCCTACCAGGTGATCACTGCCTTCAAAAAACCTGAGAAGCCCCAGCTCTGGAGGAGGAACCAAGTCAAAGACTCTCTTTTCCAGGGAAGGAACTTTGGGTGGAATGAGAAGGAAGGGACCTTCAGGGATGGATCTGATTTGATGCTTGAGTTTGGACCCCATTGGGCTTAAGATTGCCACTCCAGTCCTGACCACAAGGGCTACTGATCACCACTCGATCAGGGATGGCTGCAGAGCCCACACAGGTCGGGGACCCCCCAGCTCCACATAGCCCAAGACAGACACAGTGCAGATCACTCAGTCATGTCCAACTCTTTGCGAGCCCCATGGACTGTAGGCCACCAGGCTCCTTGTTCGTGAAGTTCTCCAGGCAAGAATATTGGAGTGGGTAGCCATTCCCTTCTCCAGGGATGGAACTGGGCTTTCCTGCATTGCAGGCAGATTCTTTACCATATTAGCCACTAGGGAAGCCCAGAGTCTTGCTGAGCAACCTCCAGCAAAAGGGGGCTTTGTTTTTCCTTCAGGGCCGTGTCTCTCAGCCCGAACATCAGGGGACTGAATCCCTGGTTGGTTACAGTTACTTTTACCTGGGTTCTTCTGAAAACAACAGCCCAATCTTCCTCTGGTAAAATATCTCTTCTGTTAATCTGGGTCTGACCTCAGGCTCAGGGGCAGGAGAGCTCAAGCCCAGACAACCCCACCTAGCACCTTCCCAGCACCATGATGGTTGGGGCCAAGGAGCTAAAAAGGTGTGTGACTATGAGCCTGGAGCTTCCACCAGGGCAGAGAATTCCAGGGGAGGAAGAAACTGGAACAGACAGAGTATGGCCTGGGGTGGAAAGAGGTTGATTCCCAGTGTCCTCACACAACCACGTGGCTTACCCAGGCCTGAAGCCAGCTGACCACAGGCCTGTTTATTATCTACTGTTACATAAAGCTGACTGCAACCATAAAATTAAAACATGCTTCCACCTTAGGAGAAAAGCTATGACAAACCTAGACAGTCTATTAAAAAGCAGAGACATCACTTTGCCAACAAAGATCCATACAGTCAAAGCTATGGTTGTTTTCCAGCAGTCATGTACGGATGTGAGAGTTGGACCATAAAGAAGGCTGAGGGCTGAAGAACTGATGCTTTCAAATTGTGGTGTTGGAGAAGACTCTTGAGTTCCCTGGACAGCAAGGAGATCAAACCAGTCAATTCTAAAGGAAATCAACCCTTAATATTCACTGGAAGGACTGATGTTGAAGCTGAAACTCCAATACTTTGGCCACCTGATGTGAATAGCTGACTCATTGGAAAAAACTCTGATGCTGGGAAAGATTAAGGGCAGGAGGAGAAGGGGTCGACAGAGGATGAGACGGTTGAATGGCATCACTGACTCAATGGATGTGAGTTGAGTGAACTCCAGGAGACAGCGCAGGACAGGGAAGCCTAGCTTGCTGCAGCCCGTGGGGTCGCAAAGAGTCAGATACGACTTAGCGAACAACAATGAATAACAATCATGTAACAAGTTATTTCCAAACTTTATGATCTGAAAAGTTTGGAAATCTGAAAAGAGTTTCCCTGGCGGCTCAGATGCTAAAGAATCAGCCTGCAATGCAGGGAACCCTGGTTCCATCCATGGGTCGGGAGCATCCCCTGGAGAAGGGAATGGCTACTTACGCCAGTACTCTTGCCTGGAGAATTCCATGGACAGAGGAGCCTGGTGGGCTACAGTCCACGGGGCCGCAGAGAGTCAGACACACCTGAGTGACTAACACACACTCACACGTGATCTGAAAAACCCCAAACACTTGTTATCTCCTGGTTTCTGGGTTAGGAATCCAAAGGCAATCTAGTGGGGTCCTCTACTCAAGGTCCCCCCATGAGACTGCTGGCAGCTGAGACTGGGGCTGCATCTGAGGGCTCCCCAGGTGGGACACACGCCCGCACTCACTCCCAGGGTTACTGGCAGGATCCAGCTCCGCACATGCTGCCGGACCTCAGCCTCCTTGCCGCCTCACGTGGGCCTCGCCACAGAGCAGTCACACAGGGCAGCTTGCTTCCCCCAGCGTGAGTGATCTGAGAGCGCATATCCAAGACACAAGCCACAGTCCATTTAGAGGCGGATCTCAGTCCTGCCCTCACCTGCGGGGAAAGGCCCACACCAGCCAGTGACTACCAAGAGGCGGGCTCACAGGGGCCATCCTGGAGCCTGCTTGCAGCAGAGACGTGTCTCAAATATGTGTGTCAGGAAGTTCCTCCCACAGAAGTCAGTTGGAGTTGTGTTCTTGTCACTTGCAGCTGAAAAACCACGAGCAGTGGACTTTGTCCTTGGAGATTCGTGGGAAGCTGCCGAGTGCACCCGCTGGCTGGTTGGAGGGTTCAGCTGGTATGTCCAGCACCAGTGGGAGGGATGCTCTAGTCACATTTTTGAAGAGCAGTCAAGAGTCCCAACTGGTAAGACACGTGGTATCAGGGCCAGGGAACAGGAATAAGGGCATGGCGCTGGAGACAGAGACAAAGGCTGAAGCGAGGTGAGAATAAGCAGTCCAGGGGCACAGAGAGAGGCCTGGCTGCTCAGGCGGTGGGCTCATTGGAAGGGATGGGCCGCTACCGCAAACCCAATGCCCACAGGCCAAGGCTGGTGATGTGTCTGTGAGGCAGGTTGGTGCAAAGAAAAGCAAATCTGTCTTTTATTTGCCAGTTTAGAAGGTTACAGAAGAATATTTCCCTGTTATGATAAAGAAGTTGGGACGATGAGGAGTGGCAAGAACTGGCAAACCAAGGAGCCCATGCCCTGAGGCGGGGGCAACAGTAGTCAGCACCAGCTCCGTGGGCATGGCATGCAAGAACAGAGCCCAGAGCTGTCGCCAGACTGACCTCTCAAGCCAGTCTTTACATTTTACAAAGAAGTGTGTGTGCAAGTTGCTTGGTCATGTCCGACTCTTTGCGACCCCATGGATTATAGCCCGCCAGGATCCTCTGTCCAAGTTTTCCAGGCAAGAATCCTAGAGGGGGTAGCCATTCCCTTCTCCAGGGGATCTTCCTGACCCAGATCAAACCTGGGTCTCCTGCATTGCAGGCTGATTCTTTACCATCTGAGCCACCTGCGAAGCCCACAAAGTTCTATGGACCAAGGAAACCACATCCCTCAGATCACCAGGTAAGGAACCCTGGAACAAAGGCCCTTCCAGGCTAGACCCAACACTGGCACGCTGGTGAGCGCCACCTGCCTCCCAGACACCAGGTCCTTGGATTCAGCCCAGGTTCCTAGCCCCTCTCAGCATCCACCGTGATCTCACTGCTGTGGCAGGATAATTTACTGAAGTATTGATCTGCATTTTGTTCCTGCCTTGTCTTCCCTTCCTCTGCTCCAAGAAACAGCCCATCACTTCTGTTCTCCAGGCCCACAGGGGTGTGGGCTGCAGGAGCCAGAGCAGAAGTTGTCTGGGACTCTCTCCCTGCTTTTGGGTTCCGAGGAGACTCCCCAAGGGGAGGGGCAGAAAGAAGGGCTCGGAGGGGTTGCACCAGGATGAGGTGGCCCTGGAGAGGCAGATCACAAAAAAGCAGTGGCCACGTGCTGGGCCCTGGGAACCTGAGGCCCAGATGAGGCTTGGAGGCCTGGAGGAGGGTGACATCAGCGTTCTCACATCCTCAGTCCAGAGCTACTTGGACTTCCTGTTTCTTTGCCCATGTCTCTGTTTCTTTGCTCAAGGTTCTGGCCATTCTCAAGGAATTCAGGGCTGATATCCTCATCCTTGCTGGTCTGGAGAGCTCAGGAGGGTGCAGTATGCCTCATGCTGTGTGCCAGGTGCCAGACCCGTGTGCATTTTAGAAAGAGCTGAGTCAGTGAGGAAGAGGGACAGAGTCAGGACCATGAGGAGGCAGGAGACGAGCAGGTCAGCTGGCAGGAGAGGAGGGGTGGCTTCTGGCCATGGAGCTTGTGGAGGAGGCACAGGAGAAGACCACATACTCGCATGCAAAAGGAGAGTCTGCAGTGCCCTGGGACACAGGCCAGAGATCATCTTTTTGGGCCCAGGTTTCCTCCTTGGTAAAAGGTCAACAATTTTCCTTTGGGGAGTGCTCTTGTGCAGCTCCTGGGGGGAGCTCCTGGGGATTAGAGCCCGCTGGGGATTCAAGTAAGGTCAGTTGATCAGAGGCTCAAAAGAATCAAAACACCAGGTGAAGTAGGCTTGCCCAGAGGCAACCCACACCCCCGAAAAACCACCCATGAGCTTCTAGGCAGAAGACTGCACCCCAGACTCAACCCTTCCTTGGCCTACTTCTCCCCCTTCCTGAGAGCTGCCAACCTTCCCATAGGTTCTGCCTGCCTTGAAAGCTGCAGACAGAGATGCACCCAGAAGGGTCACTTGGGCACTAGTGGGATCTCCCCCACACTGCTCTGCCCCCTGAATCACACTCACAGCCTTCCATCCCATGCCTTTGCCACATATGACACAGCACATGAACTGTAGCCCTCTCCAACAAGGACAAGAGGCATGTCTATCTTTCTTTCAGAAGTGACGGAGATCCTGCCATCTTTCTGTGCTGCCAGAATAGTGTGTGTGAATGTCCTGACTGATGCTCTCAAAAATATCAACAGTGCTGAAAAGAGAGGCAAATGCCAGGTGCTCATCAGGCCATGCTCCAAAGCCATCGACAGGCTTCTAACTGTGATGATGAAGTACGGTTACTTCGGCGAATTTGACATCACCGATGATCGCAGAGCTGGGAAAGTTGTTGTGAGCTTCACAGGCAGGCTGAATAAGCGTGGAGTGATCAGCCTCAGATTTGATGTGCACCTCAAGGATCCAGAAAAATAGCAGAATAGCCTGCACCCACCCGGTCACCTTGGTTTCCCTGTCCTGACAACCTCAGCTGGCATCAAAGACCATGAAGAAGCAAGACGAAAGCACACGGGAGGAAAAAACATCTTTGGATTCTTTTTCTAGGGATGTAGTGCATACAAATACAATGCCTCAGAGGGGAGCCTGGAAGCCACCCACCTCAGAAGGCTTTCTGTCCCTGGGGCCGTAGCTCCCCTACGCAGGCGGGACAGGAAAGGAAGGGCGCGCGCCGAGGCGGCCGCCAGGTGGCGATGCTGCCGCAGGAACGGCCGCGGGAGCCCCGAGCGCCGGGATCGCAGCGCTGCTGCTCCCGGGACGCCGGCCACCGGCTCAAGCGCAACCCCGGAGGCCCCAGGCCGCCTCTGCGGCCCCACATTAAACAGATCATGTCAATGTATGGCAAACCAACACAATAATGTAAAGAAAAAAGTCTTTCTTGAATTTGCTACAATTAAAAAAGAAAAAGCCATATCAACTAGGACCTGTGCAGAAAGGTCGGTCCCACTCTGCTCTCTGCCATCTCCATCGTTTGCTCCAGAATGAGCTGAATTATATATACTCTTACCTCCTTTGGCCAAGGAGGCAGGAGAAAAGTGGGACGAGCAGCGCGGAGGCTCCGCAGGCTCCAGGGTGCTCCAGGGAACCCCTCCGATCACCAACGCCGCACACCACGGCACCTGCGAGCGGTGGTGGGGCTCCCCCGGGCAGCTCGCTGCCCTGGGGTTGGAAGCCTGCTCCTCTGTCGTCGGCCCTGTGCCCCTGGAAGTGTTCCCTACTTCACTGTCCCGGGCGCTCCATCCGCAACCGCAGCGCACAGCCGGGAGCGCGGGCGCGTCCGGCCACGGCGGGCAGCATCCGCAATTCGGAAGCCAACCGAACCCTTCTCAACTGCTCTGACCCCAGAGAGTACCCCCCCCCCCCCCCCCACCCCCCCCCCCCCCCAACGCCCCCCCCCCCCCCCCCCCGCAAACCCGCCCTCCCAAAGAAGCACAACACAGGACCGCGAGCACAGAGTGGAGTCCAGATCTGCTGGGTTCAAGAGGGCAGAGCTCCCTTCTCAACTTCGGCACTGCTGAAATGCAAGGCAGGTAATTCTCTGCGGTGGGGGCCGGTCCCTGCACTCAACGATGCAGAGGAGCATCCCTGACTTCTTCCTGCTAGATGCCATGGGTATCCCCACGGTGGGGGGCTGCAAACTCGCCCTCTGAGGGGAACCCTGCCATGGGGAACCCCCAAGGGGAGCAAACCCAAGGAGCCCTGTGGAATAACAGCCTAACCCAGCCTCCCCGAGCAAAGCCGCTCTGGTTGTGTGACTTCGGCAGACCACTCACCTGTCCTGTCGGCAGGGGTCCTGGGGGGGGGGGGCAGGTAACTGCCCCAGAGAGCTGCTGTGAGGGTAGGGTGAGATAAGTGAGGTCACACAAGGGGCTGCAGACAGGGCCCGACCTGAAGAGGGCACTGCAGGCTGAAACTTGCAGGAACACTCGCTCCTGTTGCCGTTGCTAGTGTGAGCTCACCTTACAGGGGACCCTACGGCTTGGTGATGGTAAATGACTCACAAGGACCAACAGGGGCCAGAATTAACACCAAGCCCCCCTGGCCGGGGGTCAGCATGGGCTCCCCTGAGGCTGGGGGTCTTCTCCAGGCTGCCCTGGGGTGCCAGGGAGTACCTGGAGCTCAAGTCTCACCACAGGCAGCCACAATCCCAACACCAGTGAGACACACAACCCCACAATCCCAACACCTAGAAGGCATGATCCATATTTCTCTGCTCAGGACTCTCGGATCATCAAGGCACATTCCAGACGTCCTCCAAGAGGCTGGGAATCTGTTCCCGGAGACAGCCAAGCTGCCAGCTCAAGATTCTTCACGTGATCCTTCCCAGCTCAAGCCTGTAGGGTACATCTGCCTCCACTGCTTCCTGTTCTTCTCTGGACCCTGGAGATTGTGGCTCAGGAGGTAGTAGGCCACAATGACCAGGGGCTGGGCACCAGGCCTGGCGCCAAGCGTTGGGGCCCAGACTCTGAGGAAACTGGGGGCTGTCTCTGGGATGTTCTGAATCCCCTACACAGCCCCCCACACCGTCAGGGAAGCAGAGGTCCATATTGGGTCAGCAATGGCCTGGGTTATGCAGGAAGAGGGTGGTGGCACCGGCCCCTTGACTGCTGAGCCCTGCCCCAGCATTTTCTTCTCTTGCCTTCCCCTGAGACACTCACAGTCAGAATTTCTCCGACCCTTCTGCTCCAATGCTGAAAAATTCCTAGGAGCGTTCCATACTTTGTCTTGACCTGGTCTTTCACAAGATACCTTATGTTCTCTGATGGTCCCCAAGTCTCTGATTTCCATTTGCTTTGATTTCCATCATCTTAGGAAATATTTAAAATGAGAACAGTTCAGTAGCTTTGGTTCCTTCTCAAAAAAATCAATTGAAAAGCCAGTTGCTATGCAACCCTCAAGTGTTGCTGATGGTCTGCTCCCTGGCTGATGGCATATTGTATAAAATAAGATAATCTCTTTTCTTCTGCTGAGTTTTTTTTTTTTTTTTAAGAAATGGAGAAAAATGTTGTTTTAGGAAAAACTTGAGATAACTCAGAGGCTCCTCATAAGCTGGAAGACAAACAACATGTCCCTTGCACAAGTACTTCTGATTTTATCCCCAGCGGGGCCTCGGTGGGACCTGGAGACAGGCACAAGGGGAGCAGAGGGCAGGGAAGCTGGTCTACTTCCATCACAGTTTGGAATGAATAACAGAATCTGAATACCTAGGCCACTTTCTGTCCCAAGTCTGGGTCTCAGACTCACAGCTCCCAGACCTACCCCCTAACCCTGACTCTGCAGACCCTGGAAGACACAGCTCAGGGCCCTCTCCTGGCAGGGGTCAGTCTGCAGTCTCCTTGGCCTTTCTGTACTTCGAGCCTTCCAGGGACAGGGCCTCCCTCACTGTCAGGAAACACGTGGCCCTTTAAGAGCAGCTCATCGGAATCCATTCTCCTTGGGAGCCAAACTCTATTTGTGACTCTCGTCCAGAAGCCCTTCCTGGTTTTTCCTGCAACAAGCAGAGCTCATTCCCTCTACACAAATGCCAGCCAGGCAGTCCCCTCTGGATCACCCCACCCAGGGCAACCTGTGTTTTATCTCCTTTGTGGTGCTCACCACTCTGAAGCTACCTTGTTGACTGGTGAACTCATGGGGAGCTGGTGCCCCAGGCCTGGGGGCAGGCACATGCCAGGATCCATCTGCCCAAGAGATGGGTCCTCCCACTTCCTGAGGTCCCTGAGAGCCCTGGAAACAGGGCCTTACCCCCAGCACTGTGCCACGTGGAGTCTGTGGCTGGCAGACACAAACTGTTAGCGTCCACAGTGAGATAAGTACAGACATGGGAAACTTTCATAGGAGCTTGATGGGGTGACTTTATGTCGATGGAATTTAGTAAGAAAGAGTCGGGGCTGGTATCGTGGATAATCTTGGTTTTGCGACATTTCCCTTTTCCAGTTACTCTTTTTAAATGTACTTACAGAAATACTGGTGAGTGGGGTGACCTCCCGCCCTGAGGCATTCGTTTGTCTGGCCTGGCACCCTTGGCCTGGCACCTACTCCCCAGTCACCGTCACTGTCAGACTCCCTGCTGGATTGCTTCAGGCCCATGGAGTGACCCTTCCTCTCCCAAGGGTGTTGCCCCTGAGCCCACGGCCAAGCATACCACCGTGGCGCCGGGCTCCTGTGTGAGGTGCGCCCACTGCAGAGATGAGGGGCCAGCCTGTGGGGCCCCAGCCCCTCTGCATCCGACGTCTGTCCAGCTGGACTTTCCTATCCCCCCACCTGTGTTTCTGCAGCAGGTCCTCCCCGGGGAAAGTGAGATTCCCACCGTGGACCCCACTTGCCTCTTACAGTCCTGCAATCTGCTGAGGAGGCCCGAGTCTGGCCCTGTGGCTTGCTGGAACCCTGCAGGACACACAGGCTCTGAGGGGCGGCAGCCTCCTCCGTGGCTCCCTGAGAGCAGGAGGGGTGTGGAGGTGCGGCACGGCGGGCAGGGCGTGGGCCAGGCTCGGCTGCAGGAGACGGCTGGGCCGCTCCACCCCTGGGGCCGGGGCGGAGGGCGGCAGCGTGTCGCCCTCTCTGGCCAGGCTTCGGGGGCTGGGGATGGACACGGAGCTCTGACTCTACACCCTGGCGTGTCCTTTCTCCTGACACCTCTGAACCCCTTGGCAGAGGCCTGAGTCTGCTCACTGTATCGGTCCTGGGATCGCTGGAGCTGTCCCCCTGCCCAGGTGGGCTGCGGCCACCTATCTCGTCGGCCAGGGGCTCCGGTCAGCCGTGTGGCCTGCCCTCCCACACCATCCCCAGAAAGAGGAGGCTGGAGAATCACAAGCGGGCCCATGCCCACTCCCTTTACCCTCACTTTGCCTGTGGGGGACTCTGAGGTTATCAGCATGGCTCAGGCAAAGCAGAACTCCTACTGACAAGGTGGAACGTAATGGGCAGCAGTTAGACAGGCCGTGGCCATGAGGGAGGGGCCGCAACCCCTCAGCAATCCGACCTCACCTGCAGGCAAGGCCACGCTGGTGGCAGCCTGCATCCTGCCTCGAGCCTAGACTGGCTTGCCCCAGGTTTCCACAGACACGCAGGTGACAGAGGTCCCAGGCCCAGGCATAGGAAAGGTGAGAATGCCCACAGGGCAGAAGAACACAGACATGCCTCTCCACTATCTCCAAGCCATCACAGGGAAGAGGTGCCCTGTAAACTGTGAAGTCCTTTCTGCATCCTCCTTCAAATCTGAAATAAAACGCTAGACACGACATTTGTGGTACGCCCTTCCCCAGGTGCTAGTGTTCAATTAAACAGAAATATGTGGACTCTCTCATTTTTAAATTATTGCTTTTAAAAAAACAAACAATTTTTTCATAATTAAAAATGTGCTATAAGTGTATAAAAGAAACCCTCAAGTATAAAAGAAACACCCTTATCATGATACATTAAGAAAATTCAGCAAAGTAGAAAGAAGAAAATAAAAATCCATGACCTACTGCCCAGAGATAAGTACTGTTCACATTTTACATATTCCTTCAGTCTCTTCTGCTTATGTATTTGTACACAAAATCGAGATCATAATACTGGAAGCTTGTATCCTTCTTTCCCCAAAGGCAAGCCAACTTGACTTTATGCGGTAATCATTTCCCAAAGCCCTTACACATGCTTTGAAAATGGGGTTTATTGCCAGTCTCATAACCCACCACAGAGATATGCTATAATTTATATAACTAGACCCTTATTGTGGAGAAGGAAATGGCACCCCACTCCAGGGTTCTTGCCTGGAGAATCCCAGGGACGGCGGAGCCTGGTGGGCTGCCGTCTGTGGGGTGGCACAGAGTCGGACACGACTGAGCGACTGAGCAGCAGCAGCAGCCCCTTACTGGCAGACAACTTAGGATGTTTCCAGCTGTTTACACTTAGCAATAAGGCCATGACCTTTGGCTTAGGCCTACAACTTCATGCACGGGTCTGTTAACTGCTTCGGAATAGAATCATAGACACGGATGAATGACAGGGGGCAAACATGAAGAACCTTTCAAAGGGAAGTGACCGACTGCCACATTTCCTTCTAGAAACGCGTACACATTTACACTCGAAAATGGAAGAGTGTACTGTTGCATTCACCCAAACCAGCAGCAAATCCTTTTTAATCTTAACACAGCTGATGCTTTTAAAATGGTAAATCACTTTATTTACTCGATTATAGGAAAGCTCAATATTTTCTCTTTTGGAACTTGTATTCTTTCTTTAGTTAACTGCTTATGTCAATTGCCAAGTCTATTTTTCCAGGACTCTTCATATATTAAGAGGATTTTTCCATATTGCAAATGCTTTTTCTCATTGTGGTTTGCCTTTTGACTGTGTTTTTTGACAATTTTATATTTTAAGTACTCAAATATATCTACCTTCCCCTTTACAAGCCTTTCTACTGTATTTTTGCTTAGGAAGCCCTTGACAATGAATATTTTCTTCTTGATTTGTATGATTTAAATAGCTGAATTTTATTAGTGTATATTTATCATCTGATATATTTAATTTACTATTTGTCGTATATTTATTCTAACATTTAATAACCATTTCATTCATATAATCATATTTTATTTATGAGAGGTATTTTCAGAGTCATATATTTTATTCAGTTGATCTGCTAACATTTATGCAAATATAGAATGATTTTACTTATTTCTGCTTTACAAGGTGTTTGTAGTAAATCCTTTTTATCTGTTGCTTGGCTTTCAAGGTTTTCCCAGCCATTCTTGAATGTTTATGCTTCTAGATGAATCTCAGAATCATTTCATCAAGTTTCCAACTATTAATCTAGGAAAAAATCAATATTACTACAATGCCCAGTATTCCCGTAAGGAACAGTATATGTCTCTTTGTGTATTTTTATTTTTTTCCTATCATTGTGCTTAGTCACTCAGTCGTGTCCAACTCTTTGTGACCCCATGAACTGTATCCTGCCAGGCTCCTATGTCCATGGGATTCTTCTGGCAAGAATACTGGAGTGGGTCCCATGCCCTCCTCCAGGGGATCTTTGCAACCCAGGGATCGAACCCAGGTCTCCCACATTGCAGGTGGATTCTTTACGGTCTGAGCCACCAAGGAAGCCCAAGAATACTGGAGTGGGTAGTCTATCCCTTCTCCAGGGGGTCTTTCCAACCCAGGAATCAAACTGGGGTCTTCTTCATTGCAGGCGGATTCTTTACCAACTGAGCTACCAGGGAAGCCCCATTAACAATGTACAATTTTCTTCCTACATGTGTGTCTTACATTGTCTTGTTAGGACTGGGCCAGATATTTTGTAGTTTTGGTTACTAACCTAAAGGGAACTTTTCTTTCCCTATTATCTTTACTACCAGGGCATTGTAGGGCTTCCCAGGTGGCACTAGTGGTAAAGAATCCACCTGTCAATGCAGGTAGAGATGAGGGTTGGATCCCTGGGTCAGATAGACCCCCTGGAAGAGGGCACGGCAACCCATTCCAGTATTCTTGCCTGGAGAATCCCATAGACAGAGGAGCCTGGTGGGCTACAGTCCATGCGGTCGCAAAGAGTCGGACACGGCTGAAGAGACTTCGTATGCAGGCATGCACACACCAGGGCATTGTGAGTTTACACAGAAATTATTGGGTTTTGTGTAATTATCTTATATTTGGCCATGTCACTAAACTCCTTTCTTAACAGTAAAAGTTTTCCAATGGATTTTTTTGGGTTTTCCAGGCACATAAGTATCAGCAAACAATTGTAATATTATCTACTCTCTTTGGATACTGGTTTCATATCATATGATAGTGGGCAGAATTTCCAAAACCTCAGTAATAAAGTTATATGTCTCTTCCTGGTTGCCCATTTTACTGTAACTGTCTCATAAGGGCAGAATTTCCCAAAGCAAATTCTGTAGAATGTTAATTCCATGAGGAAAAGGGTTCTGCCGAGAAACAGTTTTGAGAAACCATGTGTATTGATCCACCTCTTGGAGACTCACCCTGCACATTTTCATAGTAAAGTCTCTGAGAAATGCTGTTGTCAGAAATACCTGTTTTACTTTGTCTTATAGGCATTTCCCAGACTCATTTGATCATGGAACCCCTCTATTCTCCTTTGTAAGCATCTAAGAACATCCTAAGAATTAGCAATGCAGAACAGTTTTAGGGACAATGTGCTTCTTTTTCTACCTTTAAATAAACTTCGGGTTGTCATGTTACCATCTGTTACCAGTTCGCACCCTCTCAGCTCCCAAGGAGCCAATCACGCTCCTTGCCCCGCTGGTGCCTTCAGCAGGAGCTCCTGGGCTCTGTCAGGCGCCCCAGACTCGGGGTGCTCCCCTCTGCATCCCACCCATGCCTCTGCAATGGGCATACACCTCTGCCCTCCAGGCTTCAGCCCCGCATGCCAGCGTCTCCCTGGCTCTCTCTAATGGAACAGCACAAGGCACCCCAGACCCAGCACATCTTCTCTGAGCTCGCTGCCTTTCTCCCCCACGTCCCCTCCTGTGCTCTTCCACTTCGGGGGTCCGCCTCATCACCTACCAGGGTGCCCAAAGCACAGGCTCAGCGTCCTTTCACCTTCATCCCCGTAGCGTCCGTCTCCTCCTGGTCTGGCCTTCTAAAATCCTCTCCCTTCTCCATCCACCCTGTGGCTATGGTCCCAGGACAGCCCACGACTGTCCTCCCTTTGATGCTGCCCACTTCCTCCTAAGCTACCACTCCCACGGCCAGTTCTGCACGCTGGAGCCCGGGCATTTTCTTAGAAATGCAAATCGGATGCTGTTACTCTCCTGCTAGAAACTGCCCTAGTGAGAAAACCAAAGCCCTTGGCAGGAGGTACAGAGGCCTCAGGATCCGCTCCTTCCAGCTAGCTCCTTCAGCACCAACTTCTGCGGTTTTCCCATCTTGCACGGTCCCCTTCAGTCAGAGTCAGCTGCCCCCTGTTCCTCCCACAGCCTGCTCTCTTCCTGCCTTTAACTTGAAACAGCCCGGTGCTGGTTCTTCCCCCTTTTTACTCCCTTCCTGTGACTGAAAAGTCACTGCCTCCAGTCACTTGCGTTGACCTCTAAGTAAGGATTGCCTGCCCCACCTTTCCGCTGCCAAGTCTCTGAGCCCTCAGTTGTAACTGTCCCCTCGTCTGCAGCTCCACTCCAGAGCAGCCCCTGAGGTCAGGGACCATGACAGTGAAACACGACAGGACTTTGAGGATAAAAACCCTCAAAAAGTGCTTGTTAGAGGATGAGCTTTGTCATTAGGCAAATGGATGTGACAAACTATATGAACAGACTTTCTGATGTTAAACAATCATCACCTTCCTATAATAAGCCCTATTGAATCGTGAGAGGAATTTCTCTTTATGCATTGTTGAATGAAACACTTAAAGCCTCAGGATTTTTTACATCTATTTTTAGCAGTGAAACAGGTCTGTACTTTGTCTTAGGTATGCTACCTTTGGCAACTTTGCATGTAGGAATCATATTGGCTTGAAAGAGGAATTGGGTGGATTTTAGAACATATATATACATTCTGAAATTGTTTATATGATATTGCATTATCTTTGCTTAATAATTCCTTGCAAATGAATAAGAATATATGGGCAAAAACAGATGATCTGATTCTCTATTTAGAGGTAATTTTAAGATAACTTTGAAAACAGTGAAGCACTTGAGTTCCCACATGATTATGGGGTTTCCCATTTCCCCAAGAAATCCTTAATTTCCCAAGATCTTCTGGGTCCCTGACCCAGAGTTTCTCAAAATCTTACCTTCAGATTTTCTACTGGTTTCTACCAGGTTTCTACCTGTGTGAGATACTTAAGGAAGAAACATCTTTGGGTGGGGACAATTTAGCACAAAGCCTGTCAGGAAGTAGTTGAAATAGCCAAGGCTTCGTGCGATTGAGTGATCAACACTGGGAGGGAGACAGCTCGAAGGCCAAATAAGAACCAAACCTTTGCCAGCACTGGTGAGCGGTTAACCACACACAGTCCTCCAGTTTTTCTATTTAGTGCCCTGACCACTTGGTAACTCTTCTCCTCTTTCTACCCCCTGCCCTCTGCAGAGGCAAAAAGTGGGGAGAGGGTTGGATATAATCATGCCCATCCCTCCTGCTACCAGCCTCAAAATTCCTCAGACGCTGACGGATGCTAATGAGGGGTCTCAGGCCAGGAAAGGGGAACCCAGCCCGAGGAGGGGGAGGACCAGGGAACCTGTGGATGGCTGCTCTAAAGGGGATGCACACGTCCCATGGGACCTTCCAAAGCCCCGTGTCAGCAAATGGGGGCTGGAGCTGTATCACTGGGCAGGGGTCACCCTAGCCTTACCGCTGTATGCTGTGCCTGCATGCCTAGGATGCCCCACCCTACCACACACTGCCCGCTTACCTGCAGAGGAAGGTGTGCACGCCCCTCCTTCACAGACCACCAATAGATGTCAGAGTGGAGGGGTGGGGAAGAGTTGAGAATAGGGCAGCAACTGCCCCCAGAGCTTTCCCTTCAGCCAGGAAAAGCATCCTACTATGGGCTGCATTATACGCATGCTTTCTGATCTTTTAGTTTGCGCTTCCTCTCTTTTTTCTAGACTAAATATGCCAAAGGTTTGCTTTTCCCAAGGCTCGCTCCTCGATTGATCCTATTGTTACTTTCTATGTTCTACTTCATTGATTTTTGCCTTTTTCTGAACTATTTCCTTATTTTCACTTTCCTTAGGTTTTGGGGGTTGGGTAGTTGTTAATATTTGTTCTAACTTACTGAGTTGAATATAGGGATAATTTGTTTTCATTTGCTCAGTGTGATCCTGGAAGGCACCTGCCTCCTGAATACAGCTTTGGCCGCACTCCACAGGTTTTGATCTGTAGTACTCTCATTTTGATTGGTTTTCCCAATAGTCTACAACTGAGGCTCTAACGGTATTCTTCCTAGGAGACTTTTTTTTTCAGAGAGACTAGATTTTTTTCTTTTTATATATCCCTTTCCTCCATCTAGTTTTAGAGGACTGAGTATAGTCCAAACAACTTTTGCTCTTTGAAATTCACTAAAATTTTCTTCACGACCTAAAGTACATTTGTAATTGTTAAATGCTCTATGATTCCTCAAAAAGAAGGCATATCTTTCCATAGGTATAGCAAGGGGAAAAGATGATATAACTAATTTAACTTTACCCATTATATTATTTGTGCTTCCCAGGCAGCTCTGTGATAAAGAATTCGCCTGCAATGTAGGAGACATGGGTTCAGTTCCTGGATGGGGAAGATCCCCTGGAGTAGGAAATGGCAACCCACCCCAGTATTCTTGCTAGGGAAAATTCCATGGACAGAGGAGCCTGGTGGGCTATAGTCCATGGGGTTGCACAGAGCATTGAATTACTTGAAACTCCTATGACTTTAAGAATATAATCTGTTAAAGGTCTTGGAAAGGGTATTAAGACTCTTGCAGTTAGGATTTTTGCAGATTTCCCCATTGTTCTGACAGTCTGCTTTGGTACGTTTTACGTTGTCCTTGGGACACTGAGGGACCATGAATACCTCCTCCGCAGCTGTCACTTGTATCACTTTGGAGTGACACGCTTCCCAAGGTAGGAAAAGTGGGCTCAAGGTCCAGCATTGCTGGAATCTGTCCAGTCACAGAGTCCTTCGTCGTCATTTCTGTACTGTAGGCCTTGTATGTTGTGTGCAGTTCAACTTCATTTTGTGAGACTAAGACCCTGCCTCTGAGTAGAAGACTTCACCCTCCACATAATTACTGTGTCTGATGTGCCTCGGCTTCATCGTAATACGAATTGACTTTATTCATACTGAGTGAGGTCAGACCACCAGAATTGGGCTGCCAGGGTGAGAAGCTGGACCCCTAAGGGGCCAGAGGCCACTGGCTACTCACACCACTGAACTGCCTTAAACCTCAGTTTAAGTCTCACAGTCCTGACCTGTGAGATGCGAGCATCGATCATCGTAGCTCCCCCTCCTCTGTCCCTGGACTGAGTTAATTTCGGGTAAATTGCTCCCCAGCTGCTGAGCACAGGCCTGGCACCATGAGGCTCCTTCCTTCCTCACCAGCTCTCCTTGGAGGCCACCCCATTATCTTTCCATTTGGGGGCCTTCTAACCCTGCTTGCATAGACCTGTGCATGCTGGTAGGGAAAAGGCTTCAAGTCTGACAGCAAAGGGGCATAAGAAGGGCGAGACTGCTCAGTTAGAACAGCAGCTATGTGGCATGAGAAGAGAAGGACCCAGGCTGAAAACACGGGCAGGAGTCAATCTGAGGGGTGTCTCTACCTTGTGTTTCTGCCGCTTTGACATCCAGGGCCTTGCTGACCTGGGAGGAACTGTCCCTCCCAGCCAGTCAAGAGCTCACTCTGAAGCATATGCTCTTCAAATGCAAACCAACCAATGCAGAGTCCACACCCCCAGCCACCTCCTTCACCGGGCACTCACACTCCAGCCCGCTCTCCCCAGAGCAAATCCCCAAGGGCCAGGTACCAGACACTCAGAGGCAGCCCTGATTCCCCAGAGCCCACTGAAATGATTCCCACTGGCCAATCCTAAGCCTGCTTATCCTTGATTAACCTGGTCCTTCCTGAGGAAACCATAATAAAGGTGCTCAGCCACACTTCCCCTCTTCTTCCCCAGGCCTCTCGACCAACCCTGGTGTTTCCCTGTGCGGCCCTGCAGGGCCGGAAACCGCGGTTAAAAACCAGCTTTTCCATGGCAGTCACCTCCCGATCTGTGGGTCTCAGCAAACCTGAACCTAAATTTTTAAAGAGAAAGTGAGGTTGAAAGGAGAGTAGGGGTGGCTCACAAGTTCCTTGTTTCTTACAGGAAACATGGGGCAGCTGGTGAGAGGCAAGGTGGTTTTGGCCAACATAAAGGCTTTTAAGGGGGGCCTTTGCTTCATGGGGGTCCCATTCATCCCCTGAGCCTGGAAGGAAGCAGCCTGCAGCGCCCACTCACCTTCCCGTAGCTCAGCAGGATTATCCTCACCAGGACGACATTGATGTGGGCACCCAAGGACTCATCGTGATAAATTTCGTTGACCTGAAAGACAACCAGGAACAGGTCAGCAGAAACCACAGGCTCACAGGCCAGCCCTGGCTTTGTAAATGGCATCACCACCAGCTCAGCCCCCGGGTAGAACCCTGGCGCACCGCCCACTCCTTCCTCCTTGCCACCCTTTATCCTCTGGCATGACCATCAGCTCTGAATCAACCCCCTCCTTGCCCTCTGCTCCTCCTGACCCCTTACAACCAACACCCACTACCTGGACACTGCCTCTCTGCCCTCAGCGGTCCCTCCGACCGCCCCAGGGAATCCCCACCTAGAGCCTACACTGGGGGGTGGGCACTGCCCACACGGAATGCTGCAGCATCCAACTGCAGCACAGCCTTCTCTGCCAGGGCGAACATGGGACACAAACCCCAGCAGCAGGGGCAATCCTGGGACTCCCACTGGTAGAAATTACTCCATCGGTGCTGCCAGTGGTTGTGAAACATTATCTATACTCATCACAGCTTGGAAAGGGGAGTCATTTTAGACGATCACCAGATCTAACGTTTAATGTGCTGATTAAGAACATACTGCTTTGCTGTCTCTCATACAGGGTTATCGTTACCATCTTTCTAAATTCCATATATATGCGTTAGTATACTGTATTGTTATTTTTCTTTCTGGCTTACTTCACTCTGTATAATAGGCTCCAGTTTCATCCACTTCATTAGAAGTGACTCCGATGTATAGAACAGTCTTTTGGACTCTATGGGAGAGGGCAAGGGTGGGACGATATGGGAGAACGGCATTGAAACATGTAAATTATCATATGTGAAATCAATCGCCAGCCCCAGTTTGATGCATGATACAGGGTGCTCAAGGCTGGTGCACTGGAATGACCCAGAGGGATGGAATCGGGAGGGAGGTAGGAGGGGGGTTCTGGAAGGGGAACACATGTATACCCATGGCGGGTTCATGTCAATGTATGGCAAAACCAACACGATAATGTAAAAAAAAAATAAAATAAAATAACAACAACAACAAAAGAACATACTGCTGTACCACAAAGGGTGCTTTCTGTGTTCTGTTTTGGGAACTACAGCTGACACAGTTGGCTTCGTTTGTCTGTTATCATTTTTTACTTTCTTGTTTGGGCTTCCCAGGTGGCGCTAGTGGTAAAGAACCCACCTGCTAATAAAGGAGACATAGAAACTTGGGTCGGATCCCCGGGTTGGGAAGCTCCCCTGGAGGAGGGCATGGCAACCCACTCCAGTATTCTTGCCTGGAGAATCCCATGGGCAAAGGCGCCTGGTGGGCTACAGTCCATGGGGTCGCAGAGTCAGACGCAATCAAAGTGACTTGGCACACACATGTATTTTATCTTTTACATTTACAAACATTATTTGAACAGGTACCCGTGGGCCTCACCAGAAATCGGAGGAGTCCGCAACACAAGAAAGGTGAGGAACCTCCCCTCCCCACAGCACAGCCAGCACAGCCCTCAAGAAACACTGGTATGCTTGACCCCGGGCTTGGGGCCAGCCAAGTCTCCCTTTCCCACTGACCCCACCCTCACCCCCTCTCAGGATCTAACCTGGGACAGTGCCCTCCCTACCACCTACTTCATTCACTTCCTGACCAAACTTGGCTCTTCTGGAGGCCCAGCCTCCAGACCTCATCTGCTTCCCAGCAAGCATCAGGGTCCATTCCTTGCTGAGTTCTCTGTGTACTTTCCCTGCATGTCTCCAGCACTCAGATGCAGTAGCACGCCGCAGATACTCAGGACACCCTTGTCAAGAGAACAAACCCACTCATACCATCACTTGATGGAGAGGCGTGAACTCGTCATGCGTGCCCCCCATGTGCAGACCAAACCCCAGAGGCTGCTCACCCTCCCCTTGTGAGGCGAGATCCTGTCAAATGTATCTCCTAGAGCCCACTCAGGCCAGGGCCATTCTCCCCCAACTTTTAGAACCTCTATCTGAGCAATGGAAATTGCCACCTACAAACAGCAGGAAAACCCTTTGGGAAACCTGAGAGTTAGCAAGTAAAATTAATTCATGATGGATGGGATGGGCAGGCGCACAGGGCATGCTAGGCAAGGAGCCTGGTGATTACTGCCACCCTTGCTGTGTGTTGAGATGGCACCAATGGGAAAGCAGAGCTAATGTGCACAGAGGGGTCCTGGGAAGCCTCCCGCCAGCCCTACCTGTGGCCCCTGTGAGAAGCCTCCTGCCCACAAATCTACTTTCCAACTGTAATTTGTTTCTCTACCTAGACCTGGCTTTTCTCCAGGGAAGCGATGACCGATAGCCTACAGGATGGCCACAACAACTTGTGCGTGAGTCTGGAGGGAGTGAACGCTGGCCTGAGAGTCACACGCAACCAGGTGAACCTTTAACTGGCAAGGTGGAGTCAATTCACCCACTCTGGGCCTTCCCTTCTGTAAAACAAGATGACAGTCTCAGCTCGCTTTGTGAGGACTAGACTTCCACGCGTATGTGATGGAACGATACTGGCGAAAACAGCAAGGCTGTGGTTGGCGCTGCTGCTAAGCCATGCCACCCTGCAGCCCCCAGGAGGTCACAGGGGCAGGGTGCACACCCTCTAAACCCGGATGTCCTTGCCCACCTTTGAGGGTCAAGCTAGACCTAGACTTTTTGGTCCATGGTGAGACAATAACCCTAAAAGTCAGTTTTTCTTAAGAGAGAGGATTTTTTTTTTTTTTGTCTCCAAAGTATCATTTTATCTCTCACCAGCAGAGCCTGGCCAATTTGGCTCAGAGAGTTTGACGGAAAGTTGTGGTGTAGAGCAGAAGACAATAGTGATACAGGGAGGTTCTGCTGCCCCTGGGGCGGTGAGCAGGGCTGGGCATGAGAGAAGAGAGGGGACAGACAGGGGTGAGTGGCAAGCTTCACTCTACACCCTTCACTTCTGACTCCCAGGTCATGCTTTGGGTGAAGAATGGGGGCAGGGGAGAGAGGAGAAAACCAGTTCAGATACGTGGGAAGAAGATGAAAGCAGAGCGAGCTTGAACCTGCTCTCTGGGACCTGGGAGGGGACAGGGTCACATCAAGTCCCCGAAGTCTGGGTGACTTCAGACAGCCGAAACGGAGTCCAGCTCCCAGCTGCACCTAGGGGACCCAAAGACAGTGGCAGGGTAGCTTGCTGTTCGGAAGGGATTCAGGGCTGAGTTTATAGAATTATCTCACTTTATGCTCCCAACAACTGTTTGAGGCCAGAAGGAGGGGTGTCAAGCCCTCCTGAGAGATGAGGAAGCTGAGGTTGGTCCCCGAGGGAGGAAGGAGATGCAGGGCTGCTCCCTCCTCAGTTGCTGGCCCAGACCTTGCAACAAGGCCCTCCTGTCCTCCTGGCCCCACCACTGGGGCTGAGGGTGGCCACTTTCATCTCGGGGAAGTGGTCTTATGTCCTCCTTGGACAGTGGGTGGGTCTGACCCTGACTCCTGATTCCAGACAGAAGGGGGCCAGACCCCCAGAAACTCCATCACTAGGCACCAAGCTCTGCAGGGCCAAGACCCACCTCCTGCTGGGGGTGAGGGCCAGGCGCTCAGGGCTAGGGGTCTCGGGCTGCTGCTCCTGGCAGTTGGGCCGGGCACCCTGCCTCTAGCCTGGGCCTCCAGGACTGCTGAGGAGCTAGACAGGGCATGTCCAGAGCACGCCCAGGAGAGAGCCAAAAAGGAAGCCAGGCCTGCTCTTGAGGTGCCCTTCACTGAGGTGCACCTTTCTCTGTTGCTCCTAGAAAGCTTCCGCCCTTCCACACAGGGACACAGCTCCACACAACGTGCTTCTTTGGGAATCGGGGCTTTGGGTTGGATGTGCCCCAGCCTCTCTCCACAGCACAGGCACCTCTTGGCAGCTGCTCTAGGTGGTCCCCAACCCGGATCCCCACTCCCAAGCCCTCCTGAACGCCTGGCCTCCGCAGACCCCCCAGCGGGTGGGGTGACCAGCTGGCGGGGCATGTCCTCTTGCCCATTAGATGGTGTGGCCGAACCCTCACGCCTGCAGACAGGCACCCCCTGGTGACCGGCTCCCTGTCCCCACGCTGTGATTCATCAGGACCAGAAAGAGCAGAATGCAGGGCTTGTGGGGCATGGAGGAGGCCGGCTGTGCTGAGGAGCGGGCCCTGCCCTGCCCCCCAGGGCCACGCCAACTTTTCAGCTGGTTGTGAAATTTCCACAGCCCTGCAAAGCCAGCTGCACCCTATTCCCCAGCAGGGCCCACTGTGGCATGGCGGCCCCCGGGAATGATTAACAGGGACACAGGGGCAATATTTCTGCCAAGCAGAGAGCTCACAGACACGGCACAAACAGCCACAAAGACAGAGGCGGCTTCCCAACATCTCCCTTCCAATGCCCCTTCCTCCCGACCCCCACTGCACTTTCTCAACAGGCAGACAGGAAGCCGCTCCTCCCTGCCCCATGTCCCGCCCACCCTCACGGATCATTCTTCGTGGTGGCTGCCACTCCAACAGGTCCGACTTCCTCTTTCCTCTGCTTGAAACCCTCAATGGCTCCCCAGTGCTTTCCGGAACAGGCCTCAGCCCTCAGCCTGGCACGTGGGGCCCTCTCTAAGGTGGCCCTGGCTTGCTTCTCTGAGCTCCACTTCAGCTACTTCCCCTCAGGAGCCCTCCCTCCTGACAGCTCTGCCTTCTCCTCCTGCCTGTGCGTTGGTTCCTACCTGTAATTCCCTCTCCAGCCTCTGGATTCTTGAAATACCCAGAAAAGCATTTGAAAAAGCAAAGGGCAATCAATGTGTTTCAAAGGAGGAGGGCAGTTATCATCCTGCTAGCATCCCGCAACCCCCACCCCAGGGCCTTCCCACTGCAACGGGAGGAGCCCGCTGCTGCTTCTTAGGCTGCCCTCCCCTTGCCCACAGTGACCCCCTCTGAGCTTCTGAACCAGGGAGTCCCGCCCTCCTTGGGGCCTTGCCACTTGCTGTGCCTCTGCTTTCTTGTGCTCTTCCCCAGCACAACCATCCCCTGCTCCAAGTGAGCCCTTAAAAGTAGTTGCTCCTGGAACAGTATGGAGGTTCCTTAAAAAACTAAAAACTGAGCTACCATATGACGCTGCAATCCCACTCCTGGGCATATGTCTGGAGAAAAATATGGCCCGATGCAGCACTGTTTACAATAGACAAGACCTGCAAACAACCTAAATGTCCATAGACAGAGGAATGGATAGGGAAGATGTGGTGTATATGTATATATAATAGAATATTACTCAGCCATTAAAAAGAATGAAATAAGGCCATTCACAGCAACATGGATGGACCTAGAGAATAAGTCAGACAGAGGAGAAATATTATATGCCATCTCTTACATGTGGAATCTAAAAAAAAAAAAAATGATACAAATGAACTTACAAAACAGAAGGAGACTCACAGACTTAGAAAAGGAACTCATGGTTGCTAGGGAGAAGGAATGCTTAAGGACTTTGGGAAGGTCATGTACACACTGCTATATTTAAAATGGATAACCAACCAAAACTACTGTGTGACACATGGACTTCTGCTCAATGTCATGTGCCAGCCTGGATGGTAAGGGTTTGGGGAGAATGGATGCATGTACACGTGTGGCTGAGTTCCTTCACTGTTCACCTAAGACTATCACAACATTGTTAAATGGCTACAGCCCAATACAAAAAGCTTTTGGTGTTAAAAATAAATTTTTACAAAAGCAGTTGCTCCCATACTGGGCTATGTGCTTGATGCAGGAGGTACCCCTCTCCCTCACTCACTGCTGTGTCCCTAGCAGCGTTGAGCATCTAGTAGGTGCTCAGCAAAGAGTTTTGAATGGGTGAATGAGAGAATAACCGGAAAATGTGGAACAAGAGGAAATGGGCAAAAACATGACAGCAGCAGGCGCACAATGCCCTGTAATGACCGAAGACCAAGCCAAGTGCCCAAGAGCCTGCCCACCCCTCCCTGCCCTCCTGAGGCCTCCTGTGTGCTGGGGAGAAGCTACTCACCTCTGCCCAGACCACAGGAGGAGGGGAAGCGGGGACAATGTCCTTGAGCCCTGTCTGAGAAATTGATCCTTGAATCTTGAAACCTTGGGGAAAACGTTCAAAGCCGCAGGGCTTCTCTGCGCAGAGAGAGGCCAACAGCTCTCTTGTTTGGGGAAATACATTGTAATGCACCTTTTGCTTATGCAAAGATGCGGCCAAGTTTCTGTTCTGGAATAGAAAATAAGAAAGGATGCAGGCTCTGCATGATAATGTAAAAGTTGGCTTTCTTTGTGGCAGACTTCTACCCTGGACACCAGTCAGCCCTGGCAGGTGGCCTGCGGCTACTGGGCAGAGGTGACCTTCTTCCCTGCCAAGGTGGAAGGACAGGGCAGGACAGAAGAGGCTGGTCCGGGCAATGGGGTCCTACCAGGGCAAGCAAGGGCAAGCTGCTGGTCGGGTTCTCATCCTTTATGCCCAACCATCAGGAACGTTACCACCTCTTCCTCTGAGCCAAGCTCTGCCAACTAAGGAGCCTAAGCACCCAGTGAGGAGAAGGCAGGCCTGGAGGAGTCTGTTGTGAGGCCTTGGGAGGCAGGCGCAAGCCTGCCATGCTTTGTGGCTTCTCAGGGGCCTTTGACATAACTGGGAAAAAGGTCTCTCTGAGTCCAGGAGGAGGCTTGTACATCACAGTGGAGGTGAAGAGAGGGCTGCAGAAGCTGGGCAGAAAGTCTGCGGGCTTCCAGTGAGCATTTTCTTTCGTGCCCATCTTCTAACACACAAATGGGGCTGCAAAAGCCCAGTCTCACGATGAGGATGAACATTCCCTTTGCAGATCTTCTTTACCACTTGCTTCTCAGCAAATGCTTCACAGGCAAAGCAAGAACAAACATGACTCTATCCTCTGCTCAAAATATCAAACTGTCATGAAATGCAAATGAGCAGGACAGGAATTACTAACATCGTACTGAGCACAAAAATGGGAGGCAAGTAGAGCCCCTTCGTCAGCCCCCAGGTCCCCCTCTGTGACTCCTCCCATGAGGGGGAAACCATCCAGTCCCCAAGCCTGCACCAGGCCACACTCAGCTGGGCCTGGGGACATCTCTGCAGGTCTCCAGGGTGGAGATGGGTTCCTCCACTCCCAGGCAAGTAGTTCAATGCCCAGAATCGAGATGGAGCCACAACAAATGGTTACTGTGCAAAAAGAGAAACAAAGCTGCCTTAAACCATCGCCCATGTTGGTGCTGATTATTTCTGAGAAGCTGCCCATTCCAGTCACTTCGTCAGCTTGCAGGGGCTCCAGGGTGGGCTCGGCTGCCATCTTGCCCTGTGACTTGGGCTTGATATTTTGCCTGTTTGAGCCTCAGTTTCCTCATCTGTGAAATGAAGGCTATACCAGTTCTAACCTCTCAGGCTGTTACCATGAACTGAACTCAACACTCTATTTAAAGCATCCAGCAAAATCCCAGGCACATAGCACAGACTCAGTAACTCAGTAGAGCTGTCATCAAATGACAGAAGGTCAAACACCTGAGTTCTTTCTCTGGCCCGCGGAGGCTCTCCTCAGGGCCCTCAGGGAGGGCTTGCTGGGACCACAGTGCGCAGCCAGGCTGTCTGCCAAAGCCCGTGCTGGACCTCAGCAGACACCTGTGTGTGACCCAGACCTGGGTTCTCCCCGCCAGCTCCACCACGGGGTATCCAACAGCCTCACCAACACTGGAGGCCCAGCCCTCCCACTCAGCACCAGAGGGCTCATCAAACAGGAATAAGGCTGCAGACCAGGGAAGGACAGCTCTGCCGAGGCCGCGGGACACAGAAGGATCTGTCTGAGGTCAGTGTGGAGGGCGCTGACAGGAAGGAGCGGGGGAAGACAGGGACCTTGATTCCTTCTGACAGCGGCCCTGACTCTGGAGAGCCCTGGGGTGTCACCAGCCTCCCTGTGCCCCCCTGAGCTCCCCAGCCCACCCTGACCCAAGCCCCGGGGCCTGGCGTGGAGTCCCCTCCAAAGGAAGCCCTTCAGGGAGGCCCTGGTGGCGATGCCACGTGACACCCTCACCGGCCCCACCAGTCTCAGAGACTGTGAGCACGATAACCAAGCCCCTGCCCCTGCCCCCGGCCAATGTCAGCAGTTGGCACTGGCCTGGCATGCGAAAACAGTGAGTTTTCATTCCTCCCATGATTCATATTTTTCTAATTCCCTATCGCTCTTTGACTCAAGGAAAGGAAGAGGGAAAATGCCATCATGGGGAGGGGGGCCACAGCATCTGGGAGGTTCCCGGGGAGGGGCACAGGGAAGCAGCCAGTTTCCTGGTTGACCAAGGTTCGTGGAGGTGGCTGAGGACAGGCGGGAAGTCAGACCGAGGCTATGCCCCCCAACCCCCGCTCCTGCTTCTCACGCGCCTTTAGGGCCAAACATAGATCCTGAGGGCTGTGGGCCCTGCTCCCCCTGGGGCCCTAAGATGAGACTACACTGCAAGAGCAGAGTTCCCTCCCCAGGTGGCTCTAGCAGGAGGTGAGAAACGGAAGGGGACCCTGTGAGGAGAGTGGCCTCAACAGCGGCTGGTGCCCCCCGCTCCCAGCCCCTGAGAGGTGTGTGTGAGCCCCAGAAGCTCCTGTCTAGCTGGGTGGGTGGGAGGTAGCGGTTGTGGACTGGGAGAGGCTGCAGAGTGCAAGGGCCATCACAGCGTCGGACCTGGACTGGTGGGGTCGGCGCGCCCGAGCAGTCCAGATCCGGAGCCCGGGCCCAGGTCTGACCACAAAGGGCAAGTACGCAGGCCAGCCTTCCACCGCTACTAGGGCCTCAGGGGCCCCGCACGATGAGGACAGCCAGGAAGACCCCCTGGAGGAGGGCATGACGACCCACTCCAGTATTCCTGCCTGGAGAATCCCATGGACAGAGGAGCCTGGCGGGCTGCAGTCCGTGGGGTCACACAGAGTCAGACACGACTGAGTGACTAACACTTGCTCACTTACTTCATCAGGCCTGCCTCCCCACCGACACTAGGGCTTCAGGGTCCCCCACATGATGAGGAAGAAGGGAAGAGCTCTGCCCAGCAGGCAGTGACCCAGAAGAGACTGGGGACACCCTGGCCATTCACACTGTCACCTGTGCCTTTGGCACAGCCAGGGGGTCATCAGGAATTCCAATCCCCCAGCAAAATTCAGAAGTTTCAGAGCACCGCTCCCTGTAGTATTACAGAGTTGTCTGCTGTGAACATATCCCTCCTCTAAGGTGAAAATCCTCAGCACAATTCCTAACTTCCGGCAAGTCAGGGGCCTCCTCGAACGCAGTAGGAAGCTGCTCTGTCTTTCCTACTGGTACCATGGGAACCTGTTCGGGTCGCTGCGCTCCCTTGCCAGGCTCTGCCCCGAGGCAGAGCACTGTGCTGACCACCTGGGCCAGACTGGGAGCAGGGACCCCGAGTGTGGAACCAGAGAACAAATGGGTGGCCGCAACAATGGGTGAACTAGCCTGTGACGCAGGGAGCCCAGAGCCAAAGGCAGAGGGGCTGAGCTCTCAGACATGCGAGGAGTGCCCCAGAGCACTGCAGGCTCAGAGGGAGCCCACTGGAGCCCACAGGCCCGGGTGCTCCACCTCCGCACCCAGCTGCCCCCGACGCACTCTGCTGTGAGCTGCGGACATTCCCACAGAAAGGGCTAAGCGCCCTCGGATGCTGCTCTCCTCTGGGCCGTCCCCTCTGCTGCACCACCACGGGCTCCAGTGCCTTAATTGTTCATTACATTGTAAACCGCCACCTCCCTCCATTGGGCCTGTCTGTGCCCACTGAGAACTGGGGGCTCTTCTGCATCTTTAGCTGCCGCATCCTCAATGTTTAGGACCCGGCTGGCTCCCAACGCTTCAGGATCAACCCAAGCTCGCCCGTTCTGGCCAGCTCTGTCCCTCCGAGGCCTCCTGTGCCACAGCCCCACGCCTGCCCTGCTGCATGCCTCCAGGGACACGCTGAAGGTCTCTCTACACAGAAAAGCACCCTCCCCAGCTTGTCCACTTTGCAGACACCAATTTGTGGTCAAAACCAGTTCCAGACTCACCTCAACTGTGACTCCCCAGCCGGGCAGAGGGCGCTGGCTGTGTCTCGAGGTTGCCGAGGCCCCTGTCCTTCCTGTTGTACTAAGGGAAGCCAGGGTGTCCCCAAGAGAGCCAGGCTTCTCAACGACGAGAGCGCGGCTGGTTCGACAAACATCATAGACAAAGAAAGAGTGGCTGTACCTTGTTGGTCAGCTCTGACCTTCCTAGACCTCTGCCAGGCACCTCCTTACATTACCACCTTTCGCCTCACACACCCTGAAAGTGAGTGTTGCTGCCTCCCTTTACCTCTTGTGGGACAGAGGCTCAGAGAAACCGAGAAACTCGCCCACAGGAGCATGAGTGGAACAGGACAAAGGCTTTGGAGAGCACTGGGCAAAAGTGCTGAAATTAAAACTGTAAATAAAATAAATAAAATAACAACAACAACAACAACAACAAAAAAAACGAAAGAAATTCAGATGGCACCAATGCTAAAAAAAAAAAAAATGAAAACAAATAAAAGTTTCCAAAAAAAAAACCTGTATATCCCTACACCCCGGTGACTCAAACTTCCAGCATCTATGGTGGAGACAAACAACCTTGAGCATGAAGGAAGGAGGGACAAGAACATCTATGCTACTAGGACTTCTTTTCCATGGACAAATAGAGCCTGTGTTTCGTGGGAGTCTGTGGGACCATGCTCATCCTATGGGAATTCATTTACTCATTGATCATTCATTCACAAGACATTTCCTCAACCCCTACTATGTGCCTGACCCTCAGGTGCTGAACATACAAAACCAGGAGACTGAATCTGACACTGAAGCTGTGGCACGCAGCCCGCCTGAGGCTTGCCACCAAGGGACCCCTCAGGCAGCAGAGGTGGATTCCACGGTCACTCAGCTACAACTCCCGCAGCACAGGGGGCAGACAAGGAGGAACCCGGATGGGAGGGACAGCCAGCGGGGAAGTGGCACCCTCTGCTCTCCCGGCTCGACTGACACCTCCTTGTTGGAATTTGCAGGCGACAAGCTCCACCGCTTCCCAGAGCTGTCACCAAGGAGTGACACTGCCCAGCCTTCCATGGGGACTCTCACTCCTACTTTGACAACCACCAGCTCCCCAGGGGAGGCCAAGGACAGCCTGCTCTGAGGCTTCCCTCTTCACCTGTCAGAAGGCCTCCAGGAGCTGGGAGGAAGGTATGGGGGAGTCCTGGGGGCAGGAGAGATCCTCACACTTTAGGGCAGAAGAGGCAGAGGTAAGGACAGGCCTCGGCTCCCCCCATCAAAATGTTCTCTGCCTGCATTGTCAGCCCTGGGAGGAGGGAGGCGGTCTACTGTCTGCCCCCACTGGAATATGACTTCTTACAGCAGGACCTCAGGCCTGCTAACATGACATTACTAGCACCCAGAACTGTGCACATAGTAGGTACTCTGTAGATATGTGTGAAGTGAATAAGTCAGTGGGTGAGGGGGTGAGCACACCCTAGAGAGAGAAGGAAGACACAAGCCTGGCGGCAAAGCCAGGAGAGTCACGGATGGAAAAGACAGTCAGGGCCGTGGGCAGTGGGGAGAGAACCAGCATCCAGGCACACGGGTAGGTGAACCCCACCTGCCATGCCCCAGCCATGCCCCTGCCTCTCTGCACCTCAGTGACCTTATCCAGGAAAGGAAACCTCATGGGGCCACTGGGGCAATGTAGAGGCATCGTGTAAGCACTTCCTTACACATATTTGAAAGCTCAGCCTCTTAGGCCACAGGGAGCGGTATTTGGAATAGTATTAACAGAAGGCATGAGCCCCGAACTCCCTAAGAGAGATGTTTCTATCTCTTTAGAACCCAAACCAACCTCATGACTCCACTGATAGTATGTTGGGATCCCAGGCCCCTTAGCTGGCACAGAAGACTTTGCCAACCTCATTCCTGCCTCTCCCCCAGCACCCCAGCCTTGAGCTGTGATGTGGTGATGCCATTGAGCCTTTACACATGTTCTGTTCTATCACCCACAACAGCACCAGTATACACCACGCTCCCCGGCAGGTTAACTCTGCCTCTGGGGCCAGGTGGCTCAGCAGTAAAGAATCTGTCTGCAATGCAAGAGCTGCAGGAGACACAGGTTGGATGCTTGGGTGGGGTAGATCCTCTGGAGGAGACCATGGCAACCCATTCTGGTATTCTTGCCTGAAGAATCCCATGGACAGAGGAGCCTAGTGGGCTACAGTCCATAGGGTCACAAACTTGACTTGGCATGCATCCACACACCTGGGAAGCCCCCAGTGCCCAGCATGGGACCCAATTTAGACCAGGCTTCTGAGAGCGCCCAACAGTTAAATATAAGACTGGGGACAGCTTACACTCAAGGCGTGCTCTCCATGTGCCTGGCATGCTGTTAAGCTCTTTTCTGGTATTTAACTCAAGCTATGCCCCCAACAGCCCTGGAAGGTAGTACTAATTATCCCCCATCACAGCATATAGCAGGACAGACAGTCGCCTCCTTTCTTCTAGGCCTGAAGGAACCATGTACTTGCTGACCAGCCAGTCATGTTCCAATTCACTAGTGCAGTGTGAGGTCTTAATTTCAATTTGTTGCCACATTAAAAAGTAATTAGATTTCCTGTAAATTTGGATTTCCAGCTTCTCAAGGGACATGGGGTGAGGGGGCTCACAATGGTGCACCTGTTTCTTCCAAAGTGACCACAAGTGAAGGGGACCCAGAAGGGGATCTCCAGGGGTGCAGCCTCTCGTGTTGCCCCAGTCCCCACCATGCCCTATTGTCCACCACCTGGGCACCCGGATGAGGCCTTCTGCCTGGCTCCCACCAGCATCTGAGGTGCTGTCCCCTTCTCAGTGTTGCATTTGCTGGCAGTCACACTTCCTGGTGGCTCATGGGGCTACGCTCTCAGACCAGTGGGGTCAACATGAGGAATGGGAACAGTGCTGGGAACGCCTGGCTGTGGCTGCAGCAGGAGCAGAGCCCGAGCCCTGGGGGCTGCCATGTGACGGTGGGAGCCTGCTCAGCCCCACCTCACACCCTTTGCTCCACCCAGGCCCAAACTCAACGTGTCCTCTCTGCCCCGGGAGCCCTGCTTGCTTCCCTTCAGCTTCAGGGAACCAAGCTTTCGTGTCCAGTTTCAGACATGTGCTCCTCTTCCCCAGGAAGCAGAGCCAGAGACACGTGAACGGATTTGGGGCTGAGCCTTTCCCCTGGCGGGTTTGCAGCTCTGCAGCCAGTTCATGGGATCATCCCCGAGACCGGCAGAAAACATGCCTGCCCTGTCTTGGCCTTCCCTACCATCACCACGAGGCCCCAACATTCTTGGAAGTTGGTGAGAAATGAGCCCATGGGCCTCTGATTGTTTGCAAATCCTGGCAAGTCTTTGGTGGGCCCAGGCCAATTTCTGGATTAAATTAGAAAAGAGGAAAAATATCTGAATCCGGGCAGAGAGAGAAATCATTCAACAAAAATTGTTTAAGAACATCTCATGCTTGGAAGGGTCAAAGGGTACAGCCTCTACTCTGAAAGTTCAGAAACTCCTTTGGGTCCCATGTTCTCCACAAGCTTAAGGAGTATGTCTGCCCTCGACAGAAGACACGCTTGGGGAGGGGGTGGGGGAGCAGGAATTCTTCCAGAACATGAGCAATTAGCCTAGCTAGGAGGAGCAACTATGTCTGCCCAGAAATCTTGCTCCTCCTGCTCTGTTGTTTTAAAATGCTCGCTCAGTTGCTTTAAACAGGATCCTCAAAGTGACTTCCTGGATTCATTCAGCTGACAAAGTCGGGGTGGGGGTGGGCTTGGGTCTAAGCAGGGGGAGGGTGAAGCTCAGCTCAAGGGTAAGGTCCCTGCAATGGCCTTCGGGAAATGGCCTCTAGCTCCAGGGGCTTAGAGGCCTGAAGGGGGAGAGAGGGAGCTCGTCTCCTGGAGGCACCTCAGGAGCGCCTTTCCCTTCAGTCTTTATTGATCAGGGTGTGTGGGAGGTGTAAAGATGAAGCAACCAAGTTCAGGGCAAGGCAGGACCTCTGCCAGGTAGGTAAAAGCCGAGATTGGGGTGCAACTGCTCCTGACTCCAAAGCTGGTCCTCACTCTATGCCCAGTGCTTCCCTAACACGTGTGCCCAAGTGCACTGGCACAGTGGGAGGCCAATGAGACTATGAAGTGCTGGGGTTCAGCCCAAAGTGTCGTTGTCGCTTTTCAGTTGCTCAGTCGTGTCCGAACCCTTGCAACCCCATGGACTGCAGCACACCAGACCTCCCTGTCCTTCACCAGCTCCTGGAGCTTGCTCAAATGCACGTGCATCGAGTCGGTGATGCCATCCAACCATCTCCTCCTCTGTCGTCCCCTTCTCCTTCCTCCTTCAATCTTTCCCAGCATCAGGGTCTTTTCCAATGAGTCAGTTCTTCTCCCCAAGTGGCCAAAGTATTGGAGCTTCAGCTTCAACATCAGTCCTTCCAGTGAACACCCAGGACTGATCTCCTGTAGGATGGACTGGGTGGATCTCCCTGAGTCCAAGGGACTCTCAAGAGTCTTCTCCAACACCACAGTTCAAAAGGATCAATTCTTTGGGGCTCAGCTTTCTTTATAGTCCAACTCTCACATACATACACGACTACTGGAAAAACCACAGCTGTGACTAGATGGACCTCTGTTGGCAAAATAATGTCTCTGTTTCTTAATATGCTGTCTAGGTTGGTCATAGCTTTTCTTCCAAGGAGCAAGTGTCTTTTAATTTCATGGCTGCAGTCACCACCTGCAGTGATTTTGGAGCGCAAGAAACTAAAGTCTGTCAATGCTTCCGTTATTTCCCCATCTATTTGCCATGAGCGATGGGACCAAATGCCATGATCTTCATTTTTTGAATGTTGAGTTTTAAGGCAACTTTTTCACTCTCCTCTTTCACTTTCATTAAGAGGCTCTTTTTTCTGCTGTAAGTGTGGTGTCAAAAGGATGATGTCATCTGCATATCTGAGGTTATTGGTATTTCTCCCGGCAATCTTGATTCCAGCTTGTGCTTCATCCAGCCCGACATTTCTCATGATGTACTCTGCATATAAATTAAATAAGCACAGTGACGATCAATATACAGCCTTGACGTACCAGTCTGTTGTTCCATGTCCAGTTCTAACTGCTGCTTCCTGACCTGCCTATAGATTTCTCTAGAGGCAGGTAAGGTGGTCTGGTATTCCCATCTCTTTAAGAATTTTCCACAGTCAAAGGCTTTGGCATAGTCAATAAAGCAGAAGGGATGTTTTTCTGGAATTCTCTTGCTTTTTCAATGATCCAACGGATGTTGACAATTTGATCTCTGGCTCCTCTGCCTTTTCTAAAAACAGCTTGAACATCTGGAAGTTCACGGTTCACATATTGTTGAAGTCTGACTTGGAGAATTTTGAGCATTACTTTGCCAGCGTGTGAGATGAGTGCAATTGTGTGATAGTTTGAACATTCTTTGGCATTGGCTTCCTTTGGGATTAGAATGAAAACTGACCTTTTCCAGTCCTGTGGCCACTGCTGAGTTTTCCAAATTTGCTGGCATATTGAGTGCAGCACTCAAATGGCACTATCTTCTAGGATTTGAAATAGCTCAACTGGAATTCCATCACTTCCACTACTTTTGTTTATAGTGATGCTTCCTAAGACCCACTTGACTTCAGACTCCAGGGTGTCTGGCTCTAGGTGAGTGATCACACCACTGTGATTTTCTGGTTCATGAAGATCTTTTTTGTATAGTTCTTCTGTGTATTCTTGCCACCTCATCTCGATATCTTCTGCTTCTGTTAGGTCCATACCATTTCTATCCTTTATTGTGCCCATCTTTGCATGAAATGTTCCTTTGGTTTCTCTAATTTTCTTGAAGAGTTCTCTAGTCTTTCCCATTCTATTGTTTTCCTCTATTTCTTTGCACTGATCACTGAGGAAGGCTTTCTTATCTCTCCTTGCTATTCTTTGGAACTCTGCATTCAAATGAGTATATCTTTCCTTTTCTCCTTTGCCTTTAGCTTCTCTTCTTTTTCAACTATTTGTAAGGCCTCCTCAGACAACCAGTTTGCCTCTTTTCATTTCTTTTTCTTGAGGATGGTAATGATCACTGCCTTCTGTACATTCCTGTACAATGTCACAAACCTCCGTGCATAGTTCTTCAGGCACTCTGTCCATCAGATCTAATCCCTTGAATTATTTGTCACCTCCACTGTAAGGGATTTGATTTAGGTCATACCTGAACGGTTTACTTTCATATAAATGGTTTACTTTCATGTAAATTTCATATAAAATTGATATTTTAATATATCTTGCCATTCAAAACAAGTGGCACTTTCTGGAAAGATACCTCACACCTGTGTCATGGCCTCATGACACAGGCCTCCTGAGAGGATGACCAGCCCCCTCACCTCTACAAGGAGGGCAACTGGACCAGCAGCTCGATCAGGAGCGCTAGGTCACTATGGATCCTGAGAGCCCAGGCAGCCAACAAGGCTTCTGTTACGTCAGGGAGGAGTGGGGCTGAAATGGATGCTTTAGTCAAATGCTACAAGCCACATAGGAAGCAGTGATCTTGAGCCCAAGATTTTATATTTTTTGAAGTCTTGGCACAAATAGGTTTTACTTTTAAAAGTGCATATGTAAACATGTGTGTATGTATGTTGGTCACTCAGTCGTGTCCAATTCTGCAACGTTAAGAATTGTAGCCTGCCAAGCTCCTCAGTCCATGGGATTCTCCAGGCAAGAATACTGGAGTGGGGTGCCATTCCCTTCTCTAGGGAATCTTCCCCACCCAGGGATCCAACCAAGGTCTCCCACATTGTAGGCAGATTCTCTATCACCTGAACCAATAGGGAAGCCTGTATGTAAACATCACCTGCAGTGCAGGAGACCCCAGTTCGATTCCTGAGTCAGTAAGCTCCCCCGGAGAAGGGATAGGCTACCACTTCAGTATTCTTGGGCTTCTCTGGTGGCTCAAATGGTAAGGAATCCACCTGCAATCCGGGAGACCTGGGTTCGATTCCTGGGCTGGGAAGATTCCCTGGAGGAGGGCATGGCAACCCACTCCAGTATTCTGGCCTGGAGAATCCCCAAAGACAGAGGAGCCTGGCAGGCTCCATGGGGTGACAGAGTCGGACACAACTGAGTGACGAAGCACAGCATATGGCATATGTAAGCATACTACTCTGATAATAGTTCTTCAGCCTTCTCCGAATGCCTTCCTCCCTAGCCTCCCATTCAGCTGAGCCCAGAGAAGAGCTGCTCTCCATGCTGACAGGCTAACTGGAGGTGCTGTGAATGTGGGGGGTTGCATCCCCACTTGGCTCCTTGGGCTGCCCAGCTCACACGGCCACAACATTGAGTTTGCAAGAGAGACTAGCTCAGGGGCTGGCAGCGTAATCCCCCCGACACCAGAGTCAAATGCAGGTATGTTCAGGAGGGCTGCTGGCCTCCCAGGCTGGGAGCACCAGACACAGCGGGAAGCACATTTCCACAGGAGAGGGGTCAAACAGGATGTTTCCCAGGACAGAGGGGAGCCCAGGCCGAGGGAAGCTCCTCGTCCTCGGGGGTGGCCCTAGTGAAGGTCAGAAGATGAGCCAGAGTTGAGAACTTGAGGGGAGCAGGAGTGTGATGGTAGCAGGGGAGGCCGGCAGTGGAGACACTCATCTGAGCAAGGGACCATGGCGGGGCCGGCTGCAGCGTGGGGCGCAGGGCCTGGAGGAGCAAGCATGGCTGGAGGGACTGCACATCTGCTCACACTCCCAGCTCCACCCTCAGCGCCTCTGGGTGGTGGGATTGAGCCTCCTCCTCCCTGAAACATGTGGCTGAGGCTCTCCAGTAGCCTTCCCCAGGGGGTCCCAGCCTCCCGGATCAGGAGACAGGGCTTCATCCTGTGTCTACCAGCAGTCTTGAGGCTATGGCCTGTGAGAACTAAAAATCAGGGCAGAGGGCCCCAGAAGACGAGGCCTCAGCCCACAGGCTGGTCCCAGTGCTCAGAAGGGCCCCGTTTCTTCATCCGGGCAGAGGTTCAAGAGTAGGGGCAGATGTGAGCTGAGCCTCCAGATGAATAGAGGAGGGGGATGGGCAATAAGAACAGGTCTCGAGGCCAGAAGCACAGGCTCAGGTTCCTAGGTTCATGGGTGAGTGACCAGCATGCATGCTCGGAAGGGCTCCGCACCCGGGCTTACTGCTCTGTGGTAAGCATCTTGAAAATCATCATTTTACCTTTAAATCCGTGTTTTGTGAGATCTGCTTGGAGAGAGAGACCCTCAGATGTGGCCCTGTCTCCCCAGGACAGACTCCCGGCTGCCTGCTCCACACTCAGGGACCACCGCGGGGGGTACACGGGTGCTGGGAGAGCCAGGTGGGCACTGGTGCCTTGGGGCATTGCAGGGCGGGGCCTGGGAAGGGACGGTGGGCCCGGGGGGCAGGGGAGAGGCGCCCTGTGTTCTTGCAGTGGCAGCGGTCAGGGACGGGCAGCTGCCAAGCCCCGGGGCAGTGCCGCATCACTGGCCAGGACCCAGGGCCCCGCGAGGGTGCTCTCTCCTGGACCCACTCCTGGGGGCCTCTATTTCTCCTCCCAACCTTCCTAAGTCTGCCTGAAGCTTTGTCTGAGCTTCTGGCCAGCCTGCAGTACCCTCTGGGCATAATCCACAAATACAAATCTTAATTTTGGTGATTCCTTGTGCTAGTTAAATGTTCTGATATCTGCATTTAAAACAGGCTCTGTACAATTAAAGATGAATGGCAAAATTCATGGTTATAATTAAAAATCCTAATTTTTCTTCAGAGTGACGATAAACAGAAAATTTTAAAATCATGACAAGCTGAGAGACTGTGAGAGAAAGGAAACGGCTTTAGTATTAATTTATGTACCTTTTATGACATTTTTTTTCTACTCTTTGGATAAGAGAACCATATTTTCAATATGCACTTGGCCCAGGAAGTTTTGTACCTAGTAGACATTCTGGGTGTGAGGCTGCTATAGCTGAATGTACAGCAAGAACAGTTAGGTGGTCAATCAGAGCCAGGGTCTGGGAAATGATGCTGCTGACAACAGGCCATGGGAGTCACTGTTGAGGGCAACCAGAATAAAACTCCAGAAGTCTAACTTCTGGGGAGGGCATGAAATGCCAGAGATAGTCCCCAAGGGGAAAAACCAGGGAGGAAAAGATCTCAGGACATGACTTCAAACAAAAATGTAAGCCATTGACAAGCCACCCCCAACCAACATAAAGGCAAACAACAAAATTGGGGGAACTATTTCCCACACATACATCAGACAAAAAGTTAACCTATTTTAACAGTTCTTCAGATCAACACAAAAGAAACTAAAATCCTAGTAGAATTAAGAAGGGAGGGGAGCATGTGGATACTCGGAATGTCTGCACCACACCAGGACCCATGTCCCAGCCCAGGCTCTGCCACAGAGACCCCAGAGGGAGTCCTGCAAGCCGAGGACCTGAGTGACGAGGGACACAAGCTGGCTTAGCGCTGCCGGGCTGAGCCACACCAACAGCTGGCCCTGCTTGGCCTTATTGCTCCTTGGAGCCCACAGCTCCCAGGTTCTTGCCACCAGACCCCCCTCAGACCCTCCTCCCTCCTCTACGGCCTTCCTCAGGGAAGAGGCTGTCTGCCCAGGGCGAGCCCTAAGCCTGGGGAGCTGGGAACCTTGTGCCCTGGTGCCGGCCGTTCTCCCTGCGGACCAGATGCCTCACTTGGAGCGCGGTCTGGGCCAGCCTCCGCCACGTCTGTCCTCCACGGCACTGCTCTGGCTCCAAGCGCCGGGCAGCCTCCTGATGGGCTGTGCACTTACACGAGGAGGGAGATCTACCCTGGCGAGGCCTTGTAGGGCCTGTGGGGCTCTGGCTGCAGATCCCGGTGGGCCAGCACCTACAGGGTCTAAAGGCCCCCGCACCCACGGCTGCCCATGGCACTGTGGAGCGCCACGTGCTGGTCAAGTTCAGGGGCAGGGCACAGCAGGCAGGAAGTAGAATGGTGCCTCCCAAGGACTGGAGAGAGGGGGGACTGGGGAGTTATTGCTTCACAGGTACAGAGGGACAGTTGTGCAAGAAGAAGAGAGTTCTGGAGATGGGTGCTAGCGATGACTGGCTGAGCACACTTAACGCAACCCAGGACCCAAGCAGGGTGCCTCACCTCCCTCAATTGCCCTGAGCTTCTACAGTGGGAGCTTGGCTTGGAGGCTCAGACACCTCCCACTGCAGTGTCTCCCCGATCCCAGGAGAGTCCGCCAGGCCCCCCGCCTCTGCAAGACCAGCCACTGACCCGGGACAAGCACCGCCTGCTGGATGCAAGCAGGGAAACAAGACACAGCCCACGACTCTGAGCTCCTCCGATTCATCTCCTATAATCCCTTTTCTGTTAGGATAAAATTTGTCTCAACAGCAGAATTTTTATACTTCTCATGCTTTTCAAGAAAGTAACCAGACCATCCCTGTACCCAAAATCAAAGTTCACTTGGATTATGGGGGTGTAAATGAATAAACTGAAGTTAACTGGTGAAACCAAGACAAAGTTCTAGACTTCCTCCTAGCAGTTCATGGGCACAGGGCATGTGTGGCAGAGGGGGCTTCCACCCCAGGTAAAGGGCAGATTTGGTCCACAAGCCTCAGGAAGACACTCCAACTTCAGGGTCCTTGTCAGACTTGTTAAGAATAATTCTAAACCTGCTATCGCTAAACTATTAATAAACACTGTCACCATCACAATAAAAACCACATTTACTTAGAGACTTAAAAGCAGGTTCATCTTTATTTATTTAATTTAATCCTCATTGACAATTCAAGACAAAAATTATTGTCCATTTTAAAGATGAGAAAACCAAGGCTTAGAAGATTGAAGCCCATTATCAGAGACATAACTGGTAGTAGCAGGGCCAGGAGTAATCCAGATACGAAATAATCAGAAACATATGTCTGGACTCTGCCCCTCATTCCTTGCACAAGCCTTCTAAAAATCCTTGCAATTTTCTGAGTGATAAGGGTGAGAGGAGCACCTTATACTACTTATAATGAGCCCCTTTCAACCTTACCTGACCTCATGTTAATGAAGATATTCTCGGTAGGCCCTTAGATTGTTCAGGATTCAGGCCGGTAGTCAGAGGAACCAGCTGTATGATTAGAGTTGGAACTTTTAGCCCCATCCCCAGCTTTCAGGGAATAGAGAAGAGCTGGAGATTGAGTTCAAGCACCCATGGGCTTCCCTAGTGGCTCAGTCAGTAAAGAATCTTCCTGCAATGCAAGAGACCCAGGTTTGATCTCTGGGTTGGGAAGAAAAGGCGCCCTGAAGAAGAGAATGGCAACCCATTCCAGTACTCTTGCCTGGGAAATCCCATGGACAGAGAATTCTGGCGGGCTACAGTCCATGGGAATCTCAAGAGTCGGACATGAGTTAGCCAGTGATTCCCACACTCATGCCGACACAACAAAATCTCCATTAAATTCTAAACAATGGAGTTTGGAGTGCTTCTCGGTCGGCCGGTGAGCACATCAAGGCACTGGCAGGGTAGTGCATCCAGAGGGGCTGTGGAAGCTCCATGCACCTCCCTGACGCATTCCTCCATTTGGCTGTTCCTCAGGTTTCCTCAGTCGAGTGCTTTATAGTAACCGGTGATATTAAGTAACGTGGTTCTCTGAGTTGTGAACTCGCAAATAATTTTTGCAAATTATTGAGCCTGAGGAGCTGGTGGTTGTTTGGTCAGATGTACAGCTTGTATTTCTGGGGCTTGAGACAAGCGTTTAAAGTGGGGCTGTCTGTGAGACTGAACTCTTACCTTCTGGGGTCTATGCTAATCCTGGCCGTTAGGGCCAGGAGTGTTGGTATGAGTAAAGGAAACAATTAGTTTTCCTTTACCAGGATTCAGACTTTCTAATTCTACCCCAGTCCTTTTGCCACTGAGTTGGAGAGTGGTATAATGCTTGAGGAAAAACACATTTTGAAGGCAGACAGGTTTTATATCCTACCAATTTTATAGAGTTAGTGTGAAGATTTCCAAAGATATGCATGGTAAGTGACTAGTACAAGCCTGCCACACAGAATCACATACTAAGATCTCAATGTCTGGGGGTTTCCTGGCAGTTAAAACTCTCCCGTCCAATGCAGTGGGCAGGTTCAATCCCTGGTCTGGGAACTAAGATCCCACATGCCTCTCAGCCAAAAAACCAGAACATAAACAACAGAAGCAATCTTGTAACAAATTCTATAAAGAGTTTTAAAAAAAGAGCTCAATATTTGTCGCCATCATGGTATTATTATTATATTAAAGGTAATTTTCAAAAGTAAGTGAGATTAAGTGTGACAATACTCCAAAATAAAACAATATCTGTGAATGTAACAGATGTCAGCCCACTTCGCAGATGAGGTGGCTGCATTCCAGAGTCAGTGACTTACTTAAGGCAGGTGGAGAGGAAGAGAGGCAGGCAGGCAGGCAGGGTCTCCTGGTCCAGTGACCAGCTCACTCACATCATCCCTCTTGCTCCTGACCTGTCTCTTCACTGGGATTCTGGGAGCAGGGTCTTGCCCAAGGACCAACTGAGTTCCCAGCGGCTCACTATGGCCCAGGGAGCAGAGCTGACAGGCTGGGGCACACAGCCCTGCTGCTTTAGGACTCCCCATCCAAGCCCAGGCTCACTGCAGGCCCACTGCAGGCCTACAGGCCCACTGCATCTCCCAGGCCCACTGCATCTCCCTCCAACCCCTCCTGTTCCCCCAGCAGGGCCCAATGCAGGCACCAGGCAGTGAGGGGCAGGACCTCAGCACCACCCAGGGCAGAGGCAGGACTGCACTCTGCAAGGCCAAAATTCTGTACCTTCTGGGGTGGGAGGGGCTGGAATGAGGGGAGGGGCAACGGCTTAGCCTGTCAGGAGAGCGATGGGGCAGGTGTGCTGTGATGCCCTAGGGGGCTTGGGTGGCACACACTCGGTCAAGGAGCCCAGCCTCACAGGGAGACATGGGTACTCTCTTCAACCTTTATTTCCTCTGATTACCTCAAGGAGAAACCTCGGATGGGTGTTATGCTGTCTGTCCTCCTCTCTGACACACCCTAATCTCCTTTCTGCAGAGCAGAAAGCAGAGCTGTCTAGCTGGGGCTGAAATTGTTGTTCAGTCACGCAGTCATGTCTGACTCTGAACCACATGGACTGCAGCACACCAGGCTTCCCTGACTTTTACCATCTCCCTAAGTTTTCTCAAACTCAGGTCCATCCAGTTGGTGATGCCATCCAACCATTTTCATCCTCTGTCATTCCCTCATCACCTTGCATTTTAGTTTTAGATTATCTTTACAATAAAGCGGGCTTCCCTGATAGCTCAGCTGGTAAAGAATCCACCTGCAGTTCAGGAGACCCCAGTGATTCCTGGGTCAGGAAGATCCACTGGAGAAGTCATAGACTACCCACTCCAGTATTCTTTGGCTTCCCTAGTGGCTCAGATGGTAAAGAATCTGCCTGCAATGTGGAAGACCTGGGTTGGATCCCTGGACTGGATCCCTGGGCTGGATCCCTGGGCTGGGAAGATGCCCTGGAGAAGGGAACAGCTACCCACTCCAGTATTCTGGCCTGGAGAATTCCATGGACTGTATAGCCCATGGGAGAGTCGGACAGGACTGAAGGACTTTCAGTTTACAATAAAGTGAGGCTGCCTTTGTAAATAATATTAAGCTCTTAAAAAATCAGTTGATTTATAGGAAAACACCCTACACAATGTGAGTATTATGAAAAATTAAGAAAACTAGTACACAAATGAAAAGTGTCCAGAAAATGGCCCTAGTATGTAAATGGCTTTGCCAAGTCAGGATCCCCACCAACATTTGCAGATGAGAAAAGTCAGGCTAAACTAGATCGATGGGAGGGTCACCTCTCTCACCTGTAGACCCAGAGCCTCCCTGTGACCATTTCACTCATGTCCAGCTCCACCAGGAAATTGTGGCAAGCAGAGGTCCCCTGGCCCAGCCTCCCAGCCCCATCCCAGTGCCCTCCCCCGCCACCGCAGCCCCACTCACGATGTTCATGAGGGTGAGCAGGTACTTCTGCACATGCTCCTTCCCGTGGAACTGGACCACAGAGTCGTCCACCCCCAGCAGGACCTCGATGTTGTAGTCGTCGTCGGCAGCATGCCTGCGCATCCTCCGCCTGGAGCTGTTGACTCGCTCCTCCAGAACCCCCAGGGCACGGCTGAGGCTGTCCAGGCTGTCTGGGGAGACCCCTGGAAGGAGAGAGGACACAGCCTGTAGCAGCAGTCCGGGCTCAACAAGGCCACTGCAGGCGGACAAAACCCCACTCAGATGCAACTCGGCCCCTGCAAGATGCTGGTGTGGCCATCAGCATGCCCTCATCGCAGCACCGTAACCCAGGGCATTCCTGCCCCCATTTCACAGAAGAGCAAACTGAGGTTCAGACAGCGCAGTTGTGATGGGCAAGTCAGCTCAGACCCAGCAGCATGGAGACCCACACAGCTCGGCCATCCCAGAGGCTGGGTCTGGCACCCAGTGATGAACAGAGGGGACGGGAGCCTGGCTGGACAGCGCCCGCTCTTTTCACCCATTCACACACTCGCCCGGTGCCAGGGGGCTGGCCTCCCAGGTGTTACAGCCCATTTACAACCAGGGGAATTGGGGCCTAGCCCAGGTGGCACGTGTTTCAGAGTCTTTCCAGACAGCTCCCCTCTTTGGCTCAGTCCCTGGCTGAAGCAACATCCCTCCTTTCTCAGCCAGGTCCGCCCACTTCCTCCTGGGCTGGGACCAGCCCGCGGGTACCCTCCCCCTGCCCAGACCTGTGCCTGCGCTGGTGCCAGGTGCTGCGCAGATGAGAGGCTGCCTGACAGCCATGCAGAGGCTGGGATGAGCCCCTCACGTGGCAACCACTCCGCAGTCTGCTGGCCAGGGCTCACTCCAGCCCCACAGACCAACATGTGGCTCAGAGCCGGGCAGCCCGTCCGGGGCCTGGGGCCGTGCTCAGGGGCCAAGGGCCGCACCCCATCAGGCCAGGACCCCACAATGTCACTGCATCTTCTGCAGAGCTGCAGCATGTCTCCGTTTCCTTCTACCTCCCCACTGGGCCTGGAGCCCCCCATGGACCAGAGATGCTGCTCCCACCTCTCAGGGGTGCAGCTGAGTTGGCTGGGCTGACCTTCAGCATTGCCGGCAGCCACAGACCACACTGCCCAGTAAGTACCAGTGCCAGCGTCTCTGGAAGCCCCTCACACCTCTGCACAGATCCCTGTGTCCCCACCAGGCCCCTGACCCCAGGGTCTTCTTGGCATTCCTGGTGAGGGGAGAAGCAGGCGTGTCTCAGAAACTCTTGCCCTGGGAAGGACCTAGGACATCAGCTTATCATGACACCACCAAAGAGTCTTCCAGAACAGTTCTTCTCACTTGTCCCGTAGGCTCTTGTCTACTGCCTCCTCTGGAGGTACAGCAAGGCAGCCTGTCGCCAAGGTCCTGCTCCACCAGCGGGCCCTCTGCATATGTGTCCTTATCCAGTGCTGACACAGGCCTCTTTGATGGGCATTACTGACTCCATTTTACAGACAGGAAGACTAACAGAGCCTCCCCGCCCCAGCCAGGCAGAAACTCTCTTCTTTATACCTGTTGTCTGTTAGGTTTGGGGCACAAACCTGCCACCTGGTCGCTGACAGACCAAGAAGGAAAAGTGGAGGCGAAGGAGCAGTGGAAGGGGAAGGGCTTCACAGAAAAGAGGAATAAGGCAGGGCTGGGCTGAGGGTCTATGGGCATTCCTGTGCCTCCTGGGGCCCTTGTGTCTCTGCCACAGCCCTGTAGTCCCCCGTGTCCCCTCAGTATGCACAGGCACACACACACACACGCACGCACACACAGGCACACGGCAGGCACTGCCCAGGGCCGCTCCAGGGACAGCGCCCGTGCAGAGCTAATCCTTCTGCTGGGCTGTCTGGAGTGATTCAGGACCATCCTTGCTGCTCCCAGGGGAGACATCGGCTACTTAAACCTGACAGAGGGGGTGAGGAATGGCTGCTCTATTTTTACACATTTATTTCTTTGCATTTTCAACAAGCAGGGACAGTTCACCTTCAGAGCCACCTTGGGAAGCAGAAAGATGATAATTTTCAGAAAAAAAGAACTCTTCCTGGGGAAGAGGCTGGAGGTTACCCTCTGCCCCTGTCAAGCCAGGGCTCACTGACAGGTGGTCCCTGGGCAAAACCAGACCACAGGAGTGCCTGTTAGGGCGGTGTGTTTTTTAAAATACTGCATTTGGTCAACGGTATTTCAAATTTCGAGATTTCATATTAAAAACCTAGAATAGCCAGCTTGTCTAAGAAATAAGGAAACGGGGTCACTGCAGAGGGGAGAGGGGGGTTTACACTGTGCTGTGGAGTAACGGCCATGCCTGAGACACGGCACAGAGGCCTGGGTCCCCAGCCCTCCTGGCCCACTGCCCTCACTGCCCACTGAACCTCTGAAGGCCTCAGCGTGGGCCCCAGACCCTGAACCACGAAGCCACTGTGCAGGGACTTTGCCTGACATTCTCTGAGGAGGGCTCGGGGCTACCATGAGGTCAGGCTGGCTGGGGTACATCTTGTAGTTGCTTCTGTTGAGCAAATTCTGTTTTAACTAAACTGTATGTTACAGGTCCATAAAGACAGCAATGTTTCCTAAGAATGCACTAGAAACATTAATATCACCACAAGCATAATTACTGCTATCATTATTATCTCAATCATGATAATTTTGGAGGGTGACTTGGACATCATGTCCTAGAACCACCCCCAAGACCCAGCCCCTGTAGAGATGTGCTTGAATCTAAAGGAAAGGGCAGATGAAGGGAGGCAAACAGGGCCCCTCAAGCAATTCGAAGGTGGCAGCCCTGCCCTGTGTTGGGTCCCTGGGAGCCCCAGCCCTGCTCAGTCCTAGCAGGGTACAGAGAGCCGCCTCCAGACCCAGGGCCATGTGAGCACTGACGGGATCCAGTGCTGACACTCCACTTTGTCATTCTTGGATGTCTCCCAGCTTCCCTACAGTGGGCCCAACCCTAAAGGCTAGGCCACGTGGAGATCCCAGCCATGTCCTGGTGCCGGGTCCTAGCAGGCCTGCCCCTCAAGTTCAGCGTCCTGCCCAGGTCCTCAGTGGGCTGTTCTTGATTACTTGCAACCAAGCCCAGCCTCAGGGCCTGTCGCCTGCACAGGGCTGCCTGTCCGGTCTACAGGCCTCACACCTCCCAGGCCCCCTACTTGCCTCACCTTGGAGCTCCTGCATGCTTGAAAGTGGCCAAGCCTCAGTGACCCAGAGCTTACCCAGCCCTGTGCTTGACCAAGGCCAAGCCTGGACACTGAGCAGTCAGCACCGTGCATCTCCTGCCAAGGACGGAGGACAATCTGTCCTGGCTCCTAACATAGTTGCCCTCTGCGCACAGCCTCCCATATGGGTAGAAGTCACCAATCCCTCTGGGGGGCTGATCCATGGTAGACAGGAGCAGACTGGACCCCAGCAGCCCGAGGGTCCCCTGAGTGGAGGCGTCTGCGCAGGACCCGTCTCTTCAATGGGCAACCACAGGCTTTTAGCTTCTGGCATTCCCCATGCTGGGGACACCCTTCTGGTTAACTCATGTCTCGGGCAAAGGATGATACAACAGGAAGTCTCCAAGAGCTGTCCCTCCTTTGAGCATCTCTACAGGAGGGCAGACAACATTTCTCAAAGCGTCAATAGCAGTCTGCGGACAGGACGGAAGAAGGGGATGCAGAATTGCATCCAGGAAACCCTGAAGTGCCTGCCCTCCAGGAGAGCAAGCAGGTCACAGCGGCCAAGCGCAGCCATAATGCCTGGGTCACAGGGACCATGGGTCACAGCGGCTAAGCTCACCCACAGGGCCTGGGTCACAGGACCCTGCCTGGCTCCCACTGCCCCTGCAGCCTGGTATGGTGTGGCGTGTGCACAGCCCTTCAGAATGACAAACCTCCACTACGGTCCAGCCATCCAATTCTCAGCAAGTAGGAGGCTCCTCACCATCCTCATTACTGTCTCATTTTAGCATCAAGGAGCCTCAGGAAGATAAAGTGATGTAGACAAGTCACACCAGGGAGGAGGGACCGGGACCCAGCCCAAGCCACAGCATCCAAAGTTGTTGATGAGCCCCGGAGTGGCCTGTGTATCTCAGCAGCAGCAAGAGATACTGTGGGGAAACCAACATTGGGAGAAACAAGCAAGTGTGTTTAGTCCAGAGAAGAGCAATCCCAGGGACCTGAATCTATAAATGCCATGGGAGCAGCATGCAGGAAGTGTGGGTTCAAGGGTGCCTGGATGCTGGCTGTCCCTGTGCAAATCCCATGCCCAGGCCTTCGCTGCACTCATCTCTCCTGGGATGCCCTTTCTGCTGTTGCTGCTCCTGCCCAAATTTAGCCTTCCTATCAGGTCCAGCAGGAGCCTCCCAAAAAGTCCACAGGGAACGGAGCTCATAGGCTATGCCTCCTGCCCTGGACGTGGTCCCCATCTGCCTCCCCCAAGGACACACCTGCAAGAGAAGGAGGGGCACGGATCCTTGAGAAGCCACTGCCCAGTGATGGGGAAGACCCCTGTCCCTTCTCCAGGAAATGATCTTCCCCTCATTCCTCACTGGACCTACTCCCTCTCATCCGCCAGCAGAAATGTCCCCTCCTCAGGGGGACTTGCCTTGTTTCATCTTAAATTAAAATAGGCTCTCTCTTCCCCCAGCGTCTCCTTGACAGCATCCTGTTTTCCTCCTTCGTGGAATGTACCACTATTCGCAGCTTGAATCTCACTTATGAATTTGCTTGGGCGTTACCTGTCCATTCCACTTGAAGGAGGTCCCCTCGGGAGACAGAGGCCAAGTGTCTTGTACGCCCCAGTACCCCACAGATACACACAGGTACCCAGGTACCACACAGCAGGGCTGTGAGGGTCAGGAGCCACTGTAGAGATACAATGGGAGGAAGCAGAGACCAGCAGTGGGGAGGCGGGGGGAAGGGGTGCCTCTGGGAGTACACTGCCCTAGTACCCGCCCTAGAAGGAGGGCAGGTACAGCAGGGCCAGGAAGCCCCGGCTTGGGATGGGGGGAGCAGGCAGCAAGAGCAAAAGTGAGCCGACTGGCAAGGGAGCATGAGCTGGCACAAGGTTCTGCTGTAAATCGCTTACACAAGGTGTGACTAAAGCAAAATTACCCGGGAGAAGTTAAGACAAATGGGGTGAAGAGAGAGTGACCAGGTAATTGCCAACAAAACAGAAGCGGGCATAATGATATTTATGAGATAAAATATAGTCTGACATTAAAGGTACAAACTGATCAACAATTCATTGAAAAGATATAAAAGATATGAAATTTCACTCACCTAACAGAGCTTCGACCTGGTACAGGAGAAATAGGCGAAGCCACAGTTCTATGTGCATTTTAGTGTATTTATTCCAGAAAACAACAGATGAATTAGGTGAAACATTAGGCAGGATTTGAGTTACTCCGTGTGCTCAGTCACATCTGGCTCTTTGTGACCCCCATCGACGGTAGCCCACCAGGCTATCCATGGGATTTTCCTGGCAAGAATACTGAAGTGGGTTGCCATGCCCTCCTCCAGGGGGTCCTCCCAGCCCAGGAGTTGAACTCGCATCTCTTGTCTCCTGTACTGCAAACAGATTCTTTACCACTAATCCACCAGGGAAGCCCTGAATTACTGTAGAAGGTCAGAATTACCAAAGCAACCTAATGTTTAAGCCCAACAACCAGAGAATGTGTCCTGTTGAAGCACAAGTTCCAGATTTCACTTACATTAGGACAAAAGGGAGACTCAAAAATCATGCCTACAGCTGCTATCATAGTGCAAAATCAAAGAAAACAAGAAGGAAGGCCCTCAAACCCTAGACATCAGAAATTAAGAACACCGTTCTAGTAAGCCTAGACTAAATAGAGAACATACATTCTAATTGTTGGCTCAAGTAGAAAACTTGAATAAACCTCAGAAAAAGTGAAAAAAAAAGCAGTCAAAGAAAAGCTCAGAAGGTTTCATAGAAGAGTTTACCAAACTTACAAGAAATAGTTAATTCTCATCCTCCATAGAATCAGTATGCAAACATCAATACCTTTCTCGTACATAACAGAAATCAGCTAGGAAACAAAATGGGGAAAGAGGCTTACCGATAATAAGAATAAACCCCACAAAATATCTAGGTATCAACAAAAATAAGGAATGCAGAAAGATTACACAAAGAGTAATACAATATAGTCAAAACTCTCCCAAAAAGCATAAGGAAACCTCAGTAATTGGAGACACAATGACACTATCCTGGACTGCAAGCTGATTCTCTTCCAAATTAATCTATAAATTTAACACAATCTCCATTAAATAAAAAACCTGTTTAAATCTAACAATATAGTTCCAAAGCTCAACTGGAAGACTACATACAGGAGATAAGCCAGAAAAAAATATTAAAAAGCAATAATAACAAGGAGATAGTTACCTTTCAAAATTTCAGAACACATTACAAAATAATGTTAATTAGATCATAGTGGTATGAGTGTTATGAAAGACTGATCATGGAACTAAATACAAAGCCTAAACACAAATCTAAGCATAGAAGGGACCTTAGATAAAAATAGTACATTAAACACATACAACCAATTTTGCTCCTCCTTGGAACCCCATTATAACTTTAGTAAAGAGATGATTTTTTTTTTCTTAAATCACAAGCAAACAAGGACAGAGGGAGCAGGAGAGGAAAAAAATAACAGAACTTTTGTAGGCTGGAAAGCAGATGGCCACATGGCAATGAATTTAATATATCTGAGAAGCTGGCCAGACATTTCCAGTTTGCATTGCAGAATCCTCCAAAGGTACCAAGTACCTCTGGAAGTGGGATGATGAGTGGACTGAAATAAAGACTAGTTGATGGCTAATGCCAAATCTCTTTCTCACACCCTGCATCCTAGTAACAGCCCAGTAACTAATATTGCATTGGTCTGGAAGTTCATTCTCTCTCAAGAAGATCTCTGGGCTGTAGGCACCAGGTGTAGTTGAGAGCACAGGTACCATGCTAAAAAGGAAGATGCAATGAATGCTGAGACACCAGCCTACTTCCACAATCCACTCCCAAAACGCTGGTAGTCAAGCCTTTATCCCTCAGGCAGGAAGCTGGAAGGAGGCTTCTCTAGGGACTATGGCCAAAGAGCAAAAGGCAGTGTTGCTGTCCATGGCTCCCCAACTACCTGCATCTAGCTCCCAGTCACCTCTTTTCTTGCCCAGGCTTATACACGAGCAGCCAGCCAAGGATCCCCAGCTCTCCAGGGTGAGCCCCAGACTCCATAGATGGAGACCAAGAAAAAGCACAACGGTCAAAATGAGGAGAATGGAGGAAACAGAGACTACCAGGGAAGGTGGGGAGACCTATTATTAGTGACCCTTGAGAGCTAGAAGGAAATACTGCATCCACTGAACAAGGACAAAATGAGAACAATCAGAAGGATTCTTTGGAATTCAAAACATTTCAGCAGAAATAATAAATTCAATGAAAGAATTGTGAAGACAAAGTTGAGAATCTCCCAGAAAGTAAAGCTGTAAGACCAAAAGGCTTGAACCACCAGGGAAAAAAGATAAGAAAACTGGAGGACCCAATCAAAGATGTATCCTCCATACACTAGAAGCTCCATAAAGAAAGGAGGAAACAGAGAGGAAATATCTAATGAAATTGTGCAGGAAAATTCCTACAACTAAAAGGTGCTGCCAGACTGAAAGGGCCCAGCTAGCACCCAACGCTGTAGAGGGGAACACACCAGCATCCTGGCACATCGCCATGAAATTTCAGATCCTACAGACTTTCACAGAGAGTAAGAGAGGGTCAAGCGGAAGCAGTTACAGAAGAACCGGAAGTACAGACCCGGAAGCAGAATGGCTTTAGCCTTCCCCAACCCGGCAGTAGCTCAGCTGGTAAAGAATCCGCCTGCAAGGCAGGAGACCGGTTCTATTCATGGGTCAGAAAGATGCGCTGAAGAAGGTATAGGCTACCCACTCCAGTATTCTGGCCTGGAGAATTCCACGGACTGTATGGTCCACGGGGTGGCAAAGAGCCGGACACAGCTGAGCGACTTTCACTTTCAAACAAGCATTAGATGCAGGAAAACAAATGGAAAAGATAACTTTCCTGCAGGTGACCTCCCTGCACAGGCGGTGGCCGGGACTCTGAGCCTGGCCCATCACCCCTGCAGGAGTCTGCATGGGTGGCAGAGGGAGAGCTGGGCTGGCCCTCTGACCCTGGTCTATTCCATAAGTGCCACCCTCCCCTTCTGCACAACATGGGAGCTTCTGCCCTGCAGGGAGGTAGTAGAGATTTGAGCTTCAGAGGTTCCTGAACACTGGGGCAGAGAGGCTGATGGGCTCTCATCCACACAGGGACCTCCACCCACGTGCTTGTCCAGCAGAGGCCAGGGGTGTGAAAGCTGCTCATGAGCAACATGCAGTCCTAGGGGAACCCGGAAGGTGCACTGGCATTAGAGTTCACAGCCTGCCTAATAAAGGGGACATCAGAAAGCATTTAGCTGAACTTTCTTCTAGCATCTTTATGACTTCATCATCCCAGGTCACCAATTGAACTGGAACTGGCTTCTGCTTAGGTGCGAAGTCACGATTTGAGTTTTTCCTCCTTTATCTAAACAGTTGTCCCAACATCATTAAAAAAAAAAAAACAATGAAGATATATCTCCACAACCAGCTTTCTCTCCTTTCCCCTTGCAATGAGCAACCATTCTAAGATAATCAAAGGGCATCCTTTTGTTAGGGTGTATTTTTGCAAACTCAACGCTGCTCTTTGACTGCGTTTGTTTTTGACTGACAAATGGTGCTGTGTTGTGTCTCATCCTGTCTCTTTCTGCACTCACCGCTCCGTTTCGAAGATCCGTCTACAGGAATGTGGAACTTCAAGCCTGTGTGGAGTGCAGCTGCCAGATTTGCCCCTCTCGCCCACTGATGACACCCAGGTTTCTGCCAACTCCCCCCAGCCCACCATAAACAGCTTTCAGTTTCCTCCTGAGAGACCTGTGTGACTGTGACCATCTGTGTGCCTAGTCCAGGGGAGGGGGAAAGAGCCCCCAGAGCAAGGGTCAGTTCAAGGAGGGGACTGGGATGTCCTAAGGATACCCTATGTGTTTAGGATGCAGACTCAAGAGTGAAATAACTGAGTTAACAGGCTTTTATAATCATTGAGTAAGGATTGCCAGATTTCCAGGAGGTCCACATCTGTTCCCCTTCTACCACTTACCAAATCATCCAGTTTTGAATTGCTGCCCAGTTGTCTACTAATTTTATTTACTGTTTTATTATTTGATCAGCTATTAAAATATATATATATATATGTAAATGAAAGTGAAATTGCTCAGTCATGTCCTACTCTTTGCGACCCCGTGGACTGTAGCCTTACCAGGCTCCTCTCTCCATGGGATTCTCCAGGCAAGAATACTGGAATGGGTTACCATTTCCTTCTCCAGGGGATCTTCCCAACCCAGGGATTGAACCCAGGTCTCCCACATTGCAGGCAGACGCATTAACATCTGAGCCACCTGGGAAGCCCAATATATATATGTAAATGAATATCAAAGGTGATTAACATTAAAACAAAAAGGCAAGCACAGACCAACCATGCAAGGAGAGGGCTGCACTGCCCCCAGTGGGGGGAGGCTCCTGGAGGACATGAGTGGCGCAGCCTGGGGTCATGGTTGGTCTGGCTTCCCTTTCTCTGGGAAGTGACAAGGCCCTTTCTGGGGAACTCGCGAATAAGGTCACAAGTGAGTCCTCTCTGCAGACTGAGGTGTTGGCCAGGTGCTGGACATGCTCCAGGATTCCGGCCCAGCTCTCCTTCTGCAACCAGCGCGGGCCCCTTAGGGGCAACAGGCCAGGCCCAGACTCCTGAGCACCAGCCGCCTGCAGGAGCACACCGCTGCCACCAGCCAGGAAAGGTCATCCGGAGGAAGGTCACCCTCTCCATTTGTTAACACCTGAGAGACAAGCCCTCTGTGACGGCAAATTCCCCTAAAGATGATCACTGAGATAAAATATGTTTACGTAGAAGCATAATTAGGACACAGCAAAAGCCATGTTTGGAAGCTGGCAGGCTCTTTGGAGGCCTAGCCCCACGGGGGCCATCAGCTCAGAGCCCCGCTGGTGAGGTTTATTAAAAGAAGCTCATTAGGGTTATCTCATCCCAGCCCTTTATAACTTTATTACCAAATCAGAATTAATTTTTGCAACTCCGGCAGACAAAGCCCATCCAGTATCATTTTTATGACTCGAGGTGGAGGGGAGGAGCGGGTGGAGAGGCTGGGGCTTGACCAGTCTCCATGCTCATCCACCAGGGCCACATCTGTGACGGCTGCACCAAGTCCGAGACAAGAGCTGGGAGATGCGCAAGTGGCCTGGAGTCCAGAACTGCTTACCCTTCTAGCACTTTCACGGTGCGGGGTGGGGGGAGTGGGAGCTCATGAGAATGGGGAAGGAGCTGCCCCAGGAGCATGCCCTCCCAGAGACGGGGCAGTGTGCTCCTCGTGGTGGACATGGGCCACCCGGCCTCCCCAGCAGCCCCCGCCCTGCTGGAGGTGAATGGAGCCGCCTACAGCCGTGCTGCGTGGCAACCCACTCTTTCTCGGGGAGCTGCTCCCTGGTTTTGCTTTGGTGAACCACCACTCCCTCCCAGTCCACAAGGGGAGTCCTCGCGGCTGGGTCCTCAGGTCCAGGAGCGCCCACATGGCCCAGGCAGGCTGATGAAGCCCCGTGCCAAGCATTTGTTATAGAGTCTCTGGGAAGACCTGTGCTCCCTTCTCTTTGCTGGGAGTGCTGAGGTAGACAAAGCGGCCAGCGGCTGCTGGGCACCACCTCCTTCCAGGAGAAGCAGAGCTGGAGAGGAAGGAGATAGGTGGTGCCCTTTAGGTCCTAATCTCAGCCATACCTGAAGCTGATATACCCCGGACTCTCCAGCTCTTTGAGTTGATTCATTTGGATTTCTGTTTTGAAACCACAGAGTCCTGACATGCCCCCGCCCCAACACACACACACACACACACACACACACACACACACACACGCACACTGGCCTAAGCTGGACACCATCTCTTGGTTTTATAACCAGAGCACCATCAGGCTGCCAACATCACACAGAGCTGCTCTGTTGTACCTCTTATTTTTAAAGAGACCCCAGGGTAGCTGGGGTGGAGAAAACCCGCTGTGGATTTAAGGTACTTAAATCCAAGAAAAAGGGGCCAGGCTCTGGCTCAGTCCTTCACAGATGCTTGGAAGTATCTCAGTCCTGGGAGGCAAGGGTGCCTGCATAAGTGTTGAGGCCACTGTGAGATGAGGCCCAAACCTGTGGGCCACCCAGGGTGGTGGGGAGCTCCTCATAGCAGGACCTGGGGCCTGCCATCTGCAGCCCCCACACAGAAAGCCCCAAACACCCCGGGCCTGCTCTGCACTCCCACACCAGCTGAACGGCCTTGGCCCTCTGCATCCGCTTTGCTCCCTGGTAACCGTGCTCCAAGTGGCTTCTGAAGCCCACCCAAGCCCAGGAACACATGCGGCTTCTTCAGGAACCAAGCCCCTGGAGCCCAGGGTCTGACAGCCCTGCCCCAGGGAGGTCCTGCATATGGTCAAGGCAGGCAGGTCCCTAAAGCCAGCCTCAGCCTGCAGGGCACCAAACACCCTCTCCGCTGCGGTCAGCTGAGGGAAGGGAAACTGGCCGTGAGTTACCTCCACACTGTCGCTCCCCAGCACTCAGCAGCCAGATGGCGGGATACAATGGAGAGGCTGGCAGATCGCTTAATGAAAATATTTACTGTGAACTTCAGAACAAAACACAGACACCCACAGGTCCCAACAGAAGGGAGGATTCCCTGGGATTTCGCTTTGAATGTAGAGGAAGTGAGAGGCTGGCAAGTGGGGTGCTGACGGCCAACGTCAAGGGGCCACGGTCCTCACAGTCTCTACCCTGGCACAGCTTGCACAAGTGTGTCACCATCGGGGAAATCCCTGCTGACAGCTCCATATGCGTTCCAGATCCTAGATTTGGACATCCAGCTCTCCGGAAGGCCCTCAGGCCTCCACACGCGGAATCCCAGGACCGAATGCCTCCTCCCCCGCCATCCCACCCCTTCAGTTGCACTGCCCACCTGGGGCTGTGGCACCTGCAGCCACCAGGCCCCCACTAGGAACCGGGCCTGCTTTTCCCCACCCACAGGGTCAGCTCCATCCTCATCCCAAGGCTCTCTGAACTGGCCGCCTCCCCCATCCCTCTGTGACTGCCCTAGCTCATGCTAGGAACCAGCCACTGAGTCTTTGGATTCTCTAAATTCAAATTAAAGGCATTTCTCTCCAGCTGCCAACCTGTTTCTCCCCTTGGGCCTTTCTTCTTTTCAGATATTGAGCCCCATGTCTTGCAGGGTGGTGGTCCCGGTGCTCTGAGGGGGGCCTGGTGCCAACAGATGCTACAGGTGCAGGAGGCTGCACAGCCCTGCTCCAGGCCCTCTCGTGCCAGGCCATGATGGTTGATGCAGGAACTCTCAGCCACCTGCCCAAGCCCCCACCCACAAGACTGGGGCATTACCCTCCTGGCTGCACCTGGAGCCCGGCACACAGAGGGGCTGGGGCGAGGACAAATGGCTCCTCCTGTTTGATGCTGGGACTCAGGATGGCACATCCTCGCACCAAGCCAGCTTCCTAGGATGGAGAGGAGAATTCTCCAGACACCCCCATCAGCAGCATGATGGGAAAATGATGAGGAAGGGGACACCGGTGACACAGGGGCTTTATGGACATCTCTTATTCACTCTTCACAGCAGCCCCGTGGAGCAGGGCTTGACTCCCTCCTGTGCAGATAGGGGGACAAGCCCAGAAAAGTCACGGTCCAGCCACCACCCCATGGAGCAAAGGGAGCAGGTAAGGTGTCTGACTCAGGATCCAGCCCATGGCACCTGAGCCCTGGACAGTGCCCCTCAGAGCCAGCTCCCCTGGGGCTGGTTGACAAGAGGCAACTGAAAGGGCTGGGGGTCCCTCGCCAAGCTGGAGACCTCGGCCCAGAGCCACAGGCAGCAGGACCCCGCAGAACAAAGACCCACATTCCACCTCATCACATCCACTCAAAGCCCTGCGCTGTGGGGTTCCAACAAGGACCCGGAGAGGTGGGATGGCATTTCCGTGGCAGCAAAAAGTAGCCTTAGTTGCTCAGTACCCCCTTGCCATCTCACTCTTTGTATTGTTGTTCTGCTCTGAACTGGAACCTTTAGATGTTCTCAATGAGAGTGTGTGCTGGATGGTAGGAGGGAGGCACTGAGGGCCCATATTCAGGGCCATCACATTCAGTGGTGCCCTGCACAGTTCTGGGGGAAAGGGGTGCCCTTCCAGTGAAGGGGCTCCACTCATAAGTGCATGCTTGAGGGGAGCACAAGCACAGCGGGGACTAATGCTTTAAAACCTTTGCATGAGGACTTTCTTGCTGGTCCAGTGATTAAGCATCCACCTGACAATGCAGGGGACATGGGTTCAATCCCTGGTCCAGGAAGATACCACATGCTGCGGGGCAACTAAGCCTGTGTGCCCCAACTACTGAGACCCCATTCTAGAGCCCATGAGTCACAGCTACTGAGACCCACTCACCCTAGAGTCTGTGCTCAGGAACAAGAGAAGCCGCAGCAAAAAGATCTTTGCACATGGCAAACTAGAGTATAACTGCCACTCAGAGAAGAGCCTGGACACAGCAATGGAGACCCAGCACCAGCACAGCCAAAAATAAATAAAAAAATTTTTAAAAACACCTTTCTGGGGACTTCCCTGGCAGTCCAGTGGTTCAGACTCTGCATTTCTATTGCAAGGGGCACAGGTTTGATCTCTGCTCAGGGAACTAAGATCCCACACACTGCACGACCGAAAAAACCAAAGCCAAACAAGCAAACAAAACTTTCCATGGATGAGCAAGAAAACAGACAGAAAGATTCTGAAGATCCCAGACTGGGGGAGGCTGAGGGAGCAGGGATTTCTGACCAGAGAGATGACCTGCTGCCTGATGTTCCTTGTGTCCGTCCTGTCCAGGGTCTGCTCAAAGCGCACTGCCAGGGACCAGGGACTGCCTCTGCTGCCCTCGTGCATGGGGCCAGAAGTGCAGTGGGCAGCCCTGGGGGCTGAGGCCTTTTGACTGATATCTGGGAGACCCTTGGGACTCTCCACACCCACCGCCTCTGGGTGGGCAAGGGACACCTGCAGGAGCGGGCACCTTGGGTTAGCCCAGAGAAGTGCTCCACACAGGGCTCACGCACATTCTGTCTTGAACACTGCTGACCCAGGAATAGGGAGCCCTGAGCCCCCCGCTTCCCAGCTAGTCCCAGGGACACATCAGCCCTCCCCTGTAGGCAGGCTTAGCCTTCCTTTCTGGACTTTCTCCATCCACCTCCAGCAAGAGACCCAGCTCTACCATGGGTAAATCCCAGGTGCAGACTGAGGAGACAGTGCTGAGAGGCCCCCAGTTCAGCCCACCGTGGACCCCAGCCATGCCAGAGTGGTATGCAGGTATGCCTGCAGAAACTGGGTTTTCCTCTGCTGCCTTCCTGTGTGAGCTCAGTGGGTTCAAAAGCCTGCAGGGCTGGGGGGACACTGATTAGTATGGATGATCCAACATGTCCCTCTCCCATGCTGCTCCTTGCCTTGAAAGGCCACGTCCTGTGGTCACCAAGGGAGACCTGGGCCACTGCGCTCCCACCATGGCCCTGGAGGGACACGCCCTGGACGCCCTACACAGCACTAAGCCTCCTGTCAGATGACGCTGTTGACGGGGCTTAATTTGCTCAGCCTCGTCTGAAGGAGATGAGAAATCAGAGCGAGTGCTGAACGCTGTAAATGTAACCTGTGACACAGCCTCACAGGGGCCTTTCCTAACAGATGGGTGAGGAGGCAGAGGCTGCACCAGGCCACCGAGGGCTGCCCTTCCTGCAGAGAGGATGGCACGGGGCTGACTCACCAGAGCCCTGGCTGCTCTGGACACCCCACAGGCTCCCAGGAGAGGCCAGTGGCTGGGCAGGCGGAGACTGCAAGAATCATCACAAACTTGAACATGTTTGGGGTTTCCCATCCTGGTTCACTTTCACTTATCACTTTCATGCATTGGAGAAGGAAATGGCAACCCACTTCAGTGTTCTTGCCTGGAGAATCCCAGGAACGGGGGAGCCTGGTGAGCTGCCATCTATGGGGTCGCACAGATTTGGACACGACTGAAGCGACTTAGCAGCAGCAGCAGCAGCAGCAGCATCCTGGATTAAATGCAGATGTGACCCCACCAGGGTCTCTGCAAGTAGGCTCCCGGACCGCAGTGCCCTGGCCTGGAGCAAGCGGGCACCCACCACAGGGGCTGCTGGCGCCTGCTTCTCCCATCTCCTGCAGCGCCAAGCAGGCAGGGAAGGCCATTTATGACCCTGCCCCGGCCCACCTGCCAGTCTCCATTTGCTGGCTTCTCCCACCCTTGAAGCTTGCACTCACTGCTCCCTGGGGCAGAAACACCCAGAGCACCAGACCTAGCTGCCCCTGTATGCCTGGCAAATCCTGCTCCTCCTTGAAGGTCCAGCCCCAATCTTCCCCCTGTTTGGGAAGTTTCTGACTGGCTGCCCTTCCCCATGCCATCCACCTGGCCCCCCATTCTGTGTTTTCATTCCTTCCTTGGTTCCTCCACTCCTCCGGTATTTCAGTCCCAGTGATCTGCCAGATCCCTTTCATCTGAAGAATCAGCCCCATGACCGCCCTCTGGGGCTACGCCACCTTCACAGACTTGCTGACTTGCTCTCACTTGTTCCTGGACACACATTTGCACATGTGCACACAAACTCACACACTCACAATCACAGGCTTAGCACACATTCACACACACATTCACACATGCTCATTTACAACACACACACTCTGGGGAATTCTTGGAAGATTGAGGACCTCTCACAGGGCTTGGCAAAAATGAATCAATAAGCCGGGGGCCAAAACCACCTGTTGGATACATGGAAAACATGTATCTGTCTTTCTTATGATACATCTGAGCAAATTGAGGCGGAGAGAGCCTGAGGGGCTGCAGTCGTGGGAGCGGCCATGGCGAGGAGGAGCGGTTGGGGGAGTACTTTGAAGGGAGGTGTGTCTACTGCTTTCCCGGTTGTGGGGGTGATGCACGGTGTGGCCGGGAGGTTAGGGGTTGCTGTTCACGGCCGCTTGGCTGTGCAGCTGGTGCTGTTGCTACTGATCTTTCCACTTCTCCTGGGAGAGGAGTTGCCAAGCTCTAGCGCATCCTAATGCTCTGAGGGAGCGTCTAAGAACACACTGCCGGGCCCAGCCACAGGGCAGGCGGTACTCCAAAGAGCCCCTCACTGGGGCTCCCCAGCCCTGGCGTCCTGGCTGGGCCAGTGGCAAGGATTCAGTATATGCAGGGCTGGCAGGTGGCTAGGCTGGGTGTGTTATCACGTCCCTTTCTCTCTTTGACCCAGACACACACTGTTTACACATGGAACACAGAGAAATAGTCTGCTTTTCCAGAAAGAGGTATGTTCTCCCATTTTTCCTGGAAACAAGGGGACGTCTTGGCTTATCTTCTGTTTTTTTTCACTTGTAACTGAGAAATATCACTCTCCTAAGAGAAGCCAGATGGAAATGTTGACTTGGGCCAGGGACAGAAGGGCACAGCAGGGGTGGGGCGGGGAAGGAAGAGGGGTGGAATGGTGGAAGGCAGTGGCTAGGAGTGTGTAGGTCTGTGCTACCCGGCCTTATGTTTATAAAGAAGTTTGAAATCTGGATTTGCATGTGAAGTCTCTGTTTTGTAGATCAGGCAGCTCAGTCACTTAGTCATGCTTGACTCTTTGCAACCTCATGGACTGCAGGATGCCAGGCTTCCCTGTCCGTCACCAACTCCCATAGCTCACTCAAACTCATGTCTATCTCATCCTCTTGTCATCCCCTTCTCTTCTCGCCTTCAGTCTTTCCCAGCATCAAGGTCTTTTCCAGTGAGTCAGTTCTTCACATAAGGTGGCCAAAGTTTTGGAGTTTCAGCCTTAGCATCAGTTCTTCCAATAGATTTTCATGACTAATTTCCTTTAGGATTGACTGGTTGGATCTCCTTGCAGTCCAAGGGACTCTCAAGAGTCTTCTCCAACACCACACTTCAAAAGCATCAATTCTTCAGCACTCAGCTTTCTTTATAGTCCAACTCTCACATCCATACCTGATTATTGGAAAAAACATTGCCTTGACTAGACGGACCTTTGCTGGCAAAGTAGTCTCTGCTTTTTAATATGCTGTCTAGTTTGGTCATAGCTTTTCTTCCAAGGAGCGAGTGTCTTTTAATTTCATGGCTGCAGTAACCATCTGCAGTGATTTTGGAGCCCAAGAAAAAGTCTGTCACTGTTTTCATTGTTTCCCCATCTATTTGCCATAGATGGGACCAGATACCATGATTTTAGTTTTCTGAATATTGAGTATTAAGCCAGCTTTTTCACTCTCCTCTTTCACTTTCAACAAGAGGCTCTTTAGTTCTTCCTCACTTTCTGCCATAAGGGTGGTGTCATCTGCATATCTGAGGTTATTGATATTTCTCCCAGAAATCTTGATTCCAGCTTGTGTTTCGTCCAGCCCAGCATTTCACATAATGTACGCTGTATATAAGTTAAATAAGCAGGGTGACAATATACAGCCTTGACCTACTTCTTTCCTGATTTGGAACCAGTCCATTGTTCCATGTTCAGTTCTAACTGTTGCTTCTTTACCTGCAAACAGATTTCTCAGGAGGCAGGTAAGGTGGTCTGGTATTCCCACCTCTTTCAAAATTTTCCACAGTTTGTTGTGATGCACAGAGTCAAAGGCTTTGGCATAGTCAATAAAGCAGAAGTAGATTTTTTTTTTTTTTTGGAGCTGTCTTGCTTTTTTGATGATCCAACGGATGTTGGCAATCTGATCTCTGTTCATTTCCAAGGCAAACCATTCAATATCACAGTAATCCAAGTCTATGCCCCAACCAGTAATGCTGAAGAAGCTGAAGTTGAATGGTTCTATGAAGAACTACAAGGCCTTCTAGAACTAACACCCAAAAAAGATGTCCTTTTCATTATAGGGGACTGGACTGCAAAAGTAGGAAGTCAAGAGATACCTGGAGTAACAGGCAAATTTGGCCTTGGAGTACAAAATGAAGCAGGGCAAAGACCAACTGAGTTTTGTCAGGTGAACATACTGGTCATGGCAAACATTCTTTTCCAACAACACAAGAGAAGACTCTACACATGGACATCACCAGATGGTCAATACCAAAGTCAGATTGATTATATTCTTTGCAGCCAAAGATGGAGAAGCTCTATACAGTTAGCAAAAACAAGACCAGGAGCTGACAGTGGCTCAGATCATGAACTCCTTATTGCCAAATTCAGACTTAAATTGAAGAAAGTAGGGAAAACCACTAGACCATTCAGGTATGTTCTAAATCAAGTCCCTTATGATTATACAGTGAAAGTGACGAATAGATGTAAGTGATGCTGTGCTGCTGCGCAGTGTGCAGAGACACTTGGAAGGACTAGAGCAATGTATATTGGCGTTAGAGCCAGAACCCCGTGGCTCTGATGAATCCAGCATCTCTGACAGCGAGGCGGTAAGTGACGGTGATGATGAACATTGACGAGACTGTGGGTTCCCACTTGGCAATGAGGCCCATTCATTGTACCGCAGAAAGTGAAGCATGAGCTCCTTATGTGGCCTGGGGGAGGCATCCTCAAGGGGCCCCCAGGGGGACTGAGTTCATGATATTTGAACCATATACTCAGGTGGAGGTGGTCGACTTGGGTATATGCAATTTCGGCAAAAGCAAGGGGAACCCTTGGTAGCACAGCTCTAGAGACTTTGGGACACAGAGGTGGACAGCGTCATATGTGTTGGGGACAAAATAGAATAGTTGGCATCTATAACCATTCAACCCTCGTTGAGACCAAGGTCGCAGAACGCTGGGCAACCCATGGAAGGGGCACCTAACCAAACGCGCAGCCTGATGGAGTGGGTTAACACTGCCGCGCGTAAATGAGACACCTGTGCCGAGCTGACCAAGTGGCGACAGAACTGGGCATGAAGCGGTCAATGTTCGACCCAAATAGCCAAGGCCCAGATGGTGAGCACTTCACCGGAGCATTTGAGGTGCCATTTTGAATATACCCCATCTACCTCTTTCGGATCCCTGACCACTATTCTTGTACCCTATGTGGGGTGCCCCATCTGTGAGGGGACCTCGATGGTGGCTAGCTTGGGAGAAATAGAGGGACAGTGGCAGGCAAAGGGGATTCGAAGGGTGAAGACCCTGAAGGGCACCTGAGCTGGTGAAGGCCCCATCCTGGTGACAAGAATGTACATGTGGGCTGATTTTCTGGCAGCAGGAGTTGACAGAAATAAAATCAACAGACAGCCCACTGCTCTGCTTCTAGAGCTATGGCAGCAACTGAGACCGGAGCAGCAGTTTACCAAGTTTGGGAAGCACCCACAGCAAGAGATACGGGCAGTGCAGTGATTCCAAGGATGTTCCTTTAGATGATGCCCTTTTCCACCTTGAATAGGGCTCAGATCAACGTGCCATCCTGAAGAACCCAAGCAGGGACTGGAGGCCCCATGCAGAACTTGCAATTTGCTGGTCACTAGCTAATGTACAGAGAGTAATGGCCCTGGGTGACACCAGTGCTGAATGCAGCCTTGTTTACAGCAAGCCGGAGCAGTTTCCCAGTCCTAGTCCCATCGCGGCCAAATGATGTAGATTTAGACTCTAAAGATTTAAGCTGTGTGCTAGATTTAGAACAGTGCCCGTGGTGTAGGTTTAGTAGAATAGTATGCTGTCAAGGCTGTGTCCTGTGATGTGCTACTAACCTCTGATCCTCTTGCAGATTTAGAACAGTGTGAAAGCATTTGGAATCATGTGGGTGGGCTGCGAATGCCACAAAGACCCCCTCCTTGAAGGGCTGGGCCCAGCGCCTATGGGGGATTTTTGCGGGTCCTTATTATAAAAACTCCACAGAGGCAGAGTTGTCCCTGTGGAGGCTTTCCTGCAATCTCACACGGACAGACAGTGGACTGGACTTGGCCATGGAAGATAAAGGCACTCCACATGTGGCGGGGGGCTCTTCTAGCCCTGTGAGGGCCAGAACTGCCACATGAGTTCCAGGTGATCCCTGGCGCTGGGTTTTGCAACGTGTTGTAACTTGTTGTAGCTAATGGTGTTGCAGGATAGAAGTCCAAGGGTCAACATTACTCGCCAAGGAAATACTGCAGAAGATGGACTGGACATAGAAAATGAGGCAAGAGACCCTGAGGGGGTAGAGTGTGGGGAGAGGGCAAATTAGCCAAGACAGTGTGGTCAAGCTCTCTCGCCCCACGTTTTGTAAACAATGACTGTGTCACGAGTGGGATCACTCGAAGCGCTGCACGCGTGTGTCACGGGCACTCGCGCGGTCCCTGGGCGCTCTGTGTGGTGTGCCTGGAGCCTCCCCTGGGAGGGCCCTGGGGGTTGTGTGCGGGGGTGGGTCCATGTCCGCTGCCATGGCTGCCGCGCCAGCCAGGAGAGAATACGCGTGTCTGCAGTCGCTGCGGCCCCCCGCATTTTCTTCCAGCCTCTTGGCGGGTGCCCTGACCACCACGGGTTCAGGGAACAGTGTGCACAGTGAGATACAGCGAGATCACTGGCGCTGTGAGCAGCATCAGCAGTACAGACTCCAGAGACAGACCTCCACCAGGCACTCGAGGATGAGGGGTCTGGGTACGGAGAGAGGGCCAGGCTGGAGTGTACGTAAGCCTCAAGGTTTGCCTCCCGGGACACACTAGGGGAAGGACATCGACGGGACTGCAAACTGGCAGACAGAGACTCTCGCCCTCTCCCCAGAACCCTGTCCGCGCAGCTGGCCGTCCCGTCCTTTCCAACCAGGGGGCAGGTGGAGGCCACAGCACATGCCTCCGCAGGACGAGCAGGCCCCCTCACCTGCCGCAGTCCCCGGCCAGCCCGGGTGGGAGGCGCGAGGAGCCTCTGCCGCAGGTCCCCGCTCTCCGCCCAGCTCTTCCTTCATCTGGTGGCTGAGGTCTCTCACCAGCAAGTGTGCCCATGGCTGAGGGACCGACCGGGCGTGTCTGGGTCTGCCAGCCAAGCCCTTGGCACCAGCAGGATCCCAACCAAACCCAGGTGGGGTTTCACTGCTCTGCCAGGCTGACCCTGAGCATCCATGGCAGACCCCAGAGGCGGCGTCTTCACACCTACGGCCTGGTTCCACATCTGCAACCACTCAAGGCTGTGCCACTTCCACGGTGAACACTGGCTCTCCGAGTCTGGAAGGCAGTCTCGGCAGTGAGCAGTGTCTCCCACAGAACAAGCTCTGCCTGTCCAACAAGACCCTGTGTTTCCTGCCCACACCTGAGAGGCACCCTGGGTTCTGGCCCCCAGCAAAGCCCCCTCCCAGCTGTGAGACAGGGCCACACCCCTTCCTCTCTGGGCCTTGGTTTCCCCATATGAAAAATGGGCACAATGATTTGGGGAAAAGCCCACAGAATACAAGTTCGATGCACATAAAACAGCTGACGCTCGGGGAAAGTGAGGGAGCCTTAGAAGCCCCTGGTCAGAGACCTGAGAGAGAGAAGGTGACAGCCATGGGGGGAGTAGTCACGCATGCTCTTTGCGACCCCGTGGACTGTAGCCCCCCAGGCTCCTCTGTCCGTGAAATTGCCCAGGCAAGAGTACTGGAGTGAGCTGCCATTCCGCCTTCAGGGGATCTTCCTGACCCAGGGACTGAGCTCGCATCTCCTGAGCCTCCTTCACTGGCAGGCACATCCTTCACCACTGGGCCACCTGGGGATCTGACAGCCACAGAGTCGGAGTCAAACAGCTTGGAACTGAGTAGAAGGTGGGGTCGGTCCCAGACACCAGAGCCCTGGTCCTCCCCGCTGCCCCCGCGCTAAGAGGCCTCCAGCCTGGTCCCGGCCTCCAACTGCTGCTAGAAAAGCTCTTCTGAGGGGTCCTGCCCCAGGTGGAGCTCGGGGGAGCATCACCCAAGGGCCAGCCCTCCAGAAAGTGCCCCATCCCAGGCTGCTCTTGAAGCCACCTGGAAGACGACTCACTTCTGCTTCCAAAGACATCCCCAGGCAGGAAATGGGCCACAGGCACCATGAATGTTTAATTACATTAATTGTCCAAGTTCAATGCACATCATCCCTTTATAAGTACCTTATGGGAAATTGTAATTGAGCATGAAATGGCTCATTTTTACAATCCCCCCTTTTCATCCTTCTCCAGGCTCCTGGGAGCCTGCCTGCCGAGCTCTCTCACTAATGCTCACCTTCCTTCTCCCTCATTTAATTTTTTGACCTTTCCTCTTGACATCCCTGCCCCACACATTCCTGTGCCTTGGCATACATATACCAAGCACCGTAATTACTTAACTATAAACCTCTCATGGAAATTTGCTTTTGACTTTGTTAGAAAGCATTGTAATCAAGTCCCTGAGAGTCCCGATCGATGTGCTGGCCTGTCAGAGGAAATACATTGCAGGATTAAAAGGTTTAGCAAGAGGAGGTCCAGCCAGCAGGCAGGGCTGGCTAGCTGTGGAGAGGCCTGAAAGTGTGGCCTGTCCCTCTCTGGGGCAGCAGGCATGACAAGTGCTCTAGCAGGTACTCATGAGGCATGGACCCTAAAATGCTCCCCTGGGCTCAGTGTGACAAGCATTATTCACGTATACAACAATCTGTCCAGGGCCTGCTCCTGCAGAGGCCAGAGGGAAATCGGGCCTCAAATACAGATCAAATATACACCTGTGACATTATGCCAGGAGGCTGTGCACACAGGTGCACAGAGAGGGTGGGGTTTGAAGGGGAAGACCTGGGGTCCCTTCTCTGGAACTCCTGCCTGTTGGAGGCCATGGAATTGACGGGCACCAGGCCTGGCAATGTGTTTGCACCTGGTACAGTTCAGTTCAGTCACTCAGTCCTGTCCAGCTCTTTGTGACCCCACGGACTGCAGCACGCCACACTTCTCTGTCCATCACCAACTCCCGGAGACTGCTCAAATTCACATCCATTGAGTCAGTGATGCCATCCAACCATCTCATCCTCTGTCATCCCCTTCTCTTCTCGCCTTCAATCTTTCCCAGCATCAGGATCTTTTCCAATGAGTCAGTTCTTCTCATCAGGTGGCCAAAGTATTGGAGTTTCAGCTTCAGCATCAGTCCTTCCAATGAATATTCAGGACTGATTTCCTTTAGGATGGACTGGTTTGACTTCCTTCCAATCCAAGAGACTCTCAAGAGCCTTCCCCAACACCACAATTCAAAAGCATCAATTCTTCAGCACTCAGCTTTTTTTTACAGTCCAACTCTAATATCCATACATGACTGTTTTATCTCAGGCACACACTTAAAATGTACCTACATGGCATTCCTTCACTTTTTAATACAACGGGGCTTTCAAGCCAGAAGCAAAAACAACAATACAGTATATTAACACATATATATGGAATTTAGAAAGACAGTAACGAGAACCCAACATGTGAGACAGCAAAAGGAACACAGATGTATAGAATAGACTCGTGGACTCTGTGAATGAGGGAAAGGGTGGGATGATATGGGAGAATAGCACTGAAACATGTTAATTATCATATGTCTAATCAATCGCCAGCCCAGGATTGATTCTCGGGGCTGGTGCATAGAGATTTCCCGGGGGGGAGGGAGGAGGGAGGGGGGAGGGAGGGGTTTCTGGAGGGGGAGCATATGTAAACCCATGGTGATAACATGGCATTGTATGACAAAAACAATAAAAGGGAGGAAAAAATAATAATCTGAAAAATATACATAAAAAAAAAAATGAAAGGGAGCCAGGCCTCTCACACATCCAAGACCATGGCCATGTACTCTGTGCATGGACCCACACTTCTGCACACATATGCCCCTTCTCACATGGAGACGCCTGGGTGCTGAGCAGGTGCCAAGGACCAGACACCAAGTTCTGGGGGACTGATCAGCATCTCCCCTTTCCTGGATCAGCATCCCAACTTTGTTCCCAGGAATCACACTGGTCCCTCATGTGCTCACAGCCTTCCTCTGGACCATGGGGTCCAGAGACAAAAAGCCGTGGGCTGTCCAGCCCCTCCTGCAGCCCAGACCTGAGGTGCCTGGCCCCCAAGCCCTTCCACAGCCTGGCTCCCTCCCTCTCCACTGATTCTGAGGGGGTCTTGACTTTCCAAGGCTCTTGGACTCTATTCATGCTGCCTGCCACCAGAGACCCTCCCTGCTGCCCAGGCACCCACAGCAGGCCCAGGGACGTCACTGCCCCCACGGCCCAGGCTTAACCCCTGGTCTAGAGAGAATTCTGATCCTGCAGCCTCTCCTCTCCCAGATGGGGAATCCTAGGTGAAACCTGCCTGCTTGGCAAGGCTGAGCTCAGAGAGGGGAGTAAAGCTGAATCCCCACAAACTCTGGCCCCAGATGCCTAGGCACCACAGGTCTAGTCACCACAGAGGCCTGCACGCTCTCTAAGCTTCACACCCACTCACCTCTCCCTTCCTTCCGTGCCTGCTGCCTCCACCCACAGGACCATGTGAGGGTTGAAGGTGCCTGCCCAGCTGCGGCCTGCCCTTGGGCTCCAGATCTGCCGTATGCCCTGCCGTGGTTCCTGGGCAACCCAGACCCCCCAGAAGTGGAAGCCTCACTGGCCAGAGACTGCTGACAGGCCTGACGCCATGCCAGCCCCCATCACCTTGTCACCAATTATGCCAGTCTCCTGCATGGGAGACCAGCTGAGGACCCTGGAATGCATTTAGAACCCTGGGTCCTAGAAAACACTGCTCGCTCTGCCTAGAACGACCATCCCTGCCCTTTCTGGCAGACTCCAATTCAGTCTTTAAAACCTAGCTCCATGCCCAGTTTATCACCCGTGAAAACAGAGAAAGTCACTCCCTTTTCTAGACTTTCATAGCCCCCTGAGCTTTCTTCTGTGAAAACGCTGATCACATAGAATGACTGAATTCATGCACTCCCCAGGTAAAAGTGTGTGTTGGATTCACCACAGGATCTTCAGCACTACCCAAGAGGAAGATCTCAGTGAAGCCATGCACGGGAGAATGTGTGCGTGCATGCTAAGTCGCTTTAGTCGTGTCCGACTCTCTGTCCACCAGGCTCCAAAGCCTATGGACTGTAGCCCACCAGGCTCCTCTGTCCATGGGGTTCTCCAGGCAAGAATACTGGAGTGGGTTACGACAGAATGAAGAAATAAACAAAGAGCAAGTAAAGGAGCCCACCCTCATGCCACTTGACACCATGAAATGCCCAAGGTACATGAAACAGAGGTGTCCTTCACGCCTATGGAACCAAGCACCCATCTCTGTGTGTGTCCAGGTTCTGCCAACTGTGACAGGCCACAGCCAAGTGCAAATCAGACGCACACCAAAGAGAGTCAGCTGGGAGGCCTTAAAGAAACTCACCTGCCCTTTGTCTCAGATTGTAGAGGTTGGTGTTGCCAAAAGTTCTAGGGAATGGAGGAGAGGGCCTTCTTCTCATCCTTACCCCAGGAGTGGACCACTGAAAGGGCTTAGATGCCAGGCCTTTCCTTTGGAGAGAAAGGGGAATGGGAAGGGAGGCAGGAAGGGCATGGACCACTTCTTCCCAAATCACAGATAGAATCCAGTACCGATGCCCACCAGTTTGGTCTTTATTTCTGGACACCTTCCATGGACCATGTTAGCCCCAAGCAGAACTCTCAGTGGTTCCAACAGTAGTCCCCAGTGAACCCTAGAGTAGATCCCTCTGCACCAGGATTGCTCCTGCAGCCCTCCCCACACACCGTGGCACAGGCTGCCCCGTCTTGCGCAGCCCCCTTCTCAGACATCTTTTGACTTCAGCCATGCCTCTTGTCACCAGCCCGCGTCCTGATTCCAGCTGTCCTGCTCCAGTTGCACTGATCTAACAGGAAAAGCCTCTGCCCCGAAACAGTGCTCAACCGTGAAGCCCCCTGCCACTCCCTAGCTTCCAGGTGTCACCAGGCCTTGCATTCTGCCCAGCCTTCTGCCCACAGCTGCCTTGACTCCAGCAGGGTGGAGAGCTGCCCAGGAGAGAAATGAAATGGAAAACAGAGGGGTTGGGAGTGCCAGGCCCACGATGGTAGGGGCAGGGGTAGGTAAGTTCCAGAATATTCAAGTGAGGACATGTGGGCAAAGACCTGAACGAGGGGATGGAGGGAGTCACAGGAACATCTGAGGACAGAGCATCCAGGTAAACGCAGAGAGGCCAGAGGGAAAACAGGATAAGGGGGCAACAGGCCAGATCGCCAAGGTCTGGGAGATGGTAAAGACCATGCCTCCCACGTCAAATCAAGTGGGGGCTGTTGTGAGGGTTCAGGCAGAAGATGGATGTGATCCGACCGAAAGCATCAAAGAATCACTGACAGAGGACAGTAAGGTGTAGGACACCATTTATACGAAATGCCCGGAGAGGGCAAATCCATAGAGATAAGAAGGTGATTAGAGGTTGCCTAGAGGTGAGAGGAGGAAGGGAGGGTGGAGGACGCCTAAAGAGATGGGGTCTTCTGCGAGTGATGAAATGTCCTAGACTGACGTGCTAATGGCTACACAACTCTGAGAATATCCTGTTACTGAATTGTACACCACATGGGTGAACTGAATTACATCTCAATAAAACCATCAGGGAAAAAAGAATTCTTGCTGCTGCACTGTGGCTAGCCTCGGGAGGGGGTGGCGGGCAGCTGGCTGCGGTAATGCAGGGAGACTTCTGAGGAAACTTCTGAAGTCACCCAGGCAGAGGGTGGCTCAGCCCGAGGTGGGACCAGAGGAGGTGGTTAGACGTGGGCCAGTTCTGTGTGGATTTTGAAAGTGAAGCCAAAAGATTTCCTGATAGACTATACAGGGGTGGCTTCCCAGGTGGCTCAGTAGTAAAGAACCTGCCTGCCAACGAAGGAAACACGGGTTCGATCCCTGGGGCAGGAAGATCCCGTGGAGAGGGAAATGGCAACCCACTCCAGTCTTCTTGCCAAGAAAATCCCACAGACGGAGGAGCCTGGTCTATGGGGTCGGAAAGAGTCAGACAGACATGACTTAGTAACTGAATGTGCACATATGGGGGTGTGAGAGGAAAGGGTGAGCTAGTGGTGACTCGAAACCTTTGTCTGTGCAGATGGAAGGAGGATTTGCCATCCACAGAGATGGGATTCAGTGTGTAGAGCAGTGGTGTGGGTAATTCTGGGGCTTGGTTTGGGGTATGTCAAGTTCAATATTTCTATTAAGCACTCAAAGATCAAATAGGCAGTTGGGAATATGAGTCTGGGGTGCAGGAGAGAGGTCTGGGCTAGAGATACAAACCCAGGAGCTAACAATATTTAGATGGTATGCAAAGCAGTAAGGTGAAGGAGATCACCAAGGAAGACATGTTGAGGGTGACAAGAAGAACCCCAAAGACAGAGCCCTGGGGTTCACCAACATTGAGAGTGAAAAGAAAAGACAGAGGATCAGTAAAGACCAGAGAGGTAGTTGGAGCCCAGGGGAGTGGAGTATCGGTAAGCCATAGCAAGGGTAGGAGGGACCAGCTACCATGGAGAACTAGGGGTGGCCAGTGAGTTTTGCATCATGGAAGTCACCAGTGACCTCAAGGAGGACAGTAATGGGGACAAAGGCCTGACCAAGTAGGGTTAAGAGGGAATGGAGGAGAGGAACTAAGGACAATGACACCTCATGGGGAAGTTTTGCTGTAAAGGGAACCAAAAAAGTGGCAATAGCCAGTAGGGGAGGGGAGTGATCAGATGTCCATGAGAATGGGGAGGCTGGAGAGAAAAGATAGGAAAAGGTCCCTGGGGAGGGGACGCTGAATATACCGGGGCCTGTGACTGCTGGCAGCCTAAAGACCCACTGGAGTCTTGTGATGATCACAGTGGAAGAGACCACCCATGAGGCTAAGCAGCTTCCTGATGCTCTGTTCTGGGCCCCCACCCCCGGGGTCTGCAGTAGTCACAGAACTTATTCTACCAGCATGCCGGCAAAGCAACAGTGATCATAATGAGTGTACATTACTGAAGTAATTTCAGAAAAGGAAGTTATTTAAGGGATGGAAAGAGACATGGAAAAGGCAACAGCACGGATGGGTTGGAGGTGCTAGCTGGGCTAAAGGTTCGTTAGAGCCTCCGAAAACAGAAGGGAGGGTGCAGAAAACTTGATGCCGAAACATATACCGAGGTCACTGGTGAAACGAAGTCTGGGGCGTGACCGCAGATGCCATCAAAGGAACACCAAGCTCGTGAATCCTCTTGGAAACCCTGAAACCTACTGCCGTCGTCAAACTGGTGGGAAGTTCTGCGGAACTGGGCCCTCTGTCGGGTGAGCCCCAGCAGAGTGTCAGGCTGCAGGCTCGCTGCGCTGGGAGGCAGAAGCTCCAGCTCCCTGCGCCTTGCTGCCCTCCGCCCGGCAGGCGCTGCTATGAGAGGCACTGACGCAACTCTTGGTCACAGCAGTGACCAAGAAAACTATGAACAGTCTCAGATGTTGAGTTCACATCCCATCTCTTCGGGGGACTTTCATCCAGAAGAGGAAGTGGAGCTTCTGGCAGTACTTGAGGGCCCTCCCAGAGGACAACTCTGATGCACTCAGCCCACGTTGGGAGGGGCTCTCAGGTTCTGTGAACGAGAAGCAAACCCAGCTCCAGGAGGACTGGATGGGGCAACTTAGCTTGGGTCCTGGCTTTGCTGACATGAGCTTAGCTGTCTGGATGACGTAAACCCAGGCCCTTCGTGGGAGCTGCTGGAAAACAGTGATGACCTTTGGCCGAGAAGAAGCTGAAGTGAGGGGCGCACCCTCCAGAGCCAGAGGCCAGGCTGCTGCCCGCATCGCCATGTCAACCAGACTCCTCAACAGTGCAGACACGTCCCTGACCCAGGAAGCTCACCTCTGCGGCCCTGACCAGCAGCCAGTGCTCGCACCCTGGGCATCCTGGGAAGCATGCCTGCCAGGGGCGCCCTCACACTCAGGGGAAGTGAGGCCACAGCAAACTGGTCCATCCAGGCACCCGCTCCTTCAGCTGGGCCAGGCCAGATCGGTCTGTTACTCTGTACTTTCATGAGTCAGAGTTTTCAGTCTCAGGGCCACCAAAGCAGATTCAAATCAATTTGATGTCCAAAATGACATGCGAATAGCCGTGTCAAAGGCCATTCTGTAATTTTCAGTTTATTAAAGTCAAATAATGGTCACCTCTTGGAGAAGTTTGCTTTGGGGTGGGATTCTAGTTTGCCCTTTCTTTTACTCGTGCAATTTGAATTTGTTTCAGTGTTTCAGGAAGTGACCAATCATTTTTGCTTGAACAATGAAGTTAAAGGAGCTATAACTCTCATGAAGTTTAAAGTTGTGAGTATGCGGCAGAGATTTACAGTGGGTGAAAACTAATTGTACAGAAAACAGTGTGTGTGCCTATTTATATGCATTTTTTAAAGGGCAATTAAAAGCTACTTGCTAATTTTTCAAGCCAGCAGCCCTCGGGGCTCTTGGGTGTGTGTAAATCAAGCCCACCCTGCTCCCAGCTGGCTCAGGGGAGGCATATAACTCACACCTGGTACCTTGAGCCCTTCACCCCAGTGACTGGTCCAAACGGTGGACATGTGACTGCAGTGAGGCTAATCAGTGGCCCTCCATGAGGTCTGGACACTGGGAAAAAGAAACATTCCCTTCCTGGGTCAGCTTGGGGCTGCTTAAGCACAGAGCCAACCTGAGGAGATATCTGTGTGGAAGATAGCCAAGTTAGGAAAGTGAGGGGAGGCAGAGCTTTGGCAGCTCCTTTCAGTCAGCTGTACACACTGTCTCATTCACATGCGCCGGTGTTTCCTCTCTTACCTTAGTTAGATTTGTGTCTCCATCACTATGGATGTGAGAGCTGGACATAAAGAATGCAGAGCACACAAGAATTGATGCTTTCGAACTCTGGTGCTAGACAAGACTCTTGAGAGTCCCTTGGCCAGCAAGGAGATCAAACCAGTCAATTTAAAGGAAATCAACCCTGAATACTCATTGGAAGGACTTGTGCTGAAGCCTCAATACTTTGGCCACCTGATGTGAACAGCCGACTCATTGAAAAAGACCCTAATTCTAGGAAAGACTGAGGGCAGGAGAAGGGGATGACAGAGGATGAGATGAATGGATGGCATCACCAACTCAATGGACATGAACTTAAGCAAACTCTGGGAGATGGTGAGGGACAGGGAAGCCTGGCAAGCTGCAGTCCATAGAGTCACAAAGAGTTGGACACGACTTGGTGACTAAACAATACAACTCCATCACTTACACTTTGAAGGACCCTGACAGACACAGGGTCCTCAATTTTCCTCCCTGCTGTGGTCTGAAGAAAGGTTAAAAATGACCTGTCTTGGTTGATGCTCGGGGCTGGTGCACCGAGATGTCCCAGGGGGAGGGAATCAGGAGGGAGGAGGGAGGGGGGTTCTGGAGGGGGAGCATATGTAAACCCATGGCGGTTTCATGTCATTGTATGGCAGAACCAACACAATAAAGAAAATTTAAAAAAAAGAAAAAGAAAAAGAAAGGCAATTAGGTCATAACTGTAGAAATTAAAAATATATTCACCTGCTTATTCCAGCTCTAGAAATCTGCCTGATAGAAGATTTGCATGTTAAGCATAAAGAAGGATATATAAAAATGCCCCTGCATCATTTTTGTCAGAGTGGAAAACTAGATACAACTTAAATATTTGCCAATAAATCACACATACAGAATTCTAAAAAAAAAAAAAAAAATGACCTGTCTTGAATTCCAGTTCTAGAATGGTGGTGTGAGAAATTCTGTGGGCCCCTTTCTCAGCAAAACAACAGTAACTGGTGAAAATAGTTAAAAACAAAACCAATAACAATAATCTAAAGTCTCTCGAAATTATTCTAAGGGCACAGAGCAAAGAAGAAATCTATTGAATCTTGGTTTTAAAAAGAACTCGGTAAGAACAGAAAGAGTCTGTGGCACTTGAATCACAACCCACCCCCTGCTTCACCGCAGCCCAGTCCATCCTCACCAAATCAATCTAAGAGGAGCTCTACCATGAAGCATGGATGTGGCCAAGAAGATGGAGCTTCCTCTCCCATCAGAGCCCAATCAAGGGGTACAGGACCTCACTGGAATAGGCTGGCCACCGACTCCAAGTTGCAGAGGCAAAATTCCTGGTGAGCCTGGCTGAAAGGTCAGTGGCTCCCTTCCTCCACTCAACCTCTTTCAAAGGGAACAGCCTCTACTACAGGGGCAGCAAAGTGAGAATACTGGGGTCCCAATTCTCATCCCATTTTGTTTGTAGGAAAAAGATTCCATGCTGGGAAAGACAAGCTGAAAAGATCAGAGGCTACCTCTTCTGCCTAGCACCTGGAGTAGTGGCTTACAGATTTTCCCTAAGGAGAAAAACAGTTCCAAAGAACAGAATACTCTGAAACTCTCCCCAAAAGGCTGAATTTATTTGAATCAGGATGTGGACAAGTTCAAGCCTGAGCATGCTCTCAACAACAGTAGAGATTTTGATGGTAGGCATGTAACAGGAGGCTGGTAGCTCTAAAAGGGCAATGAGCTAAATGCTGGAGTGGGTAGCCTTTCCCTTCTCCAGGGGATCTTCCCAACTCTGGGATCGAACCCTGGTCTCCCACATTGCAGGCAGATTCTTTACCAGCTGAGCCACGAGGGAAGCCCAAATGTAAGCTACTAGTTTACTAAAGAGATTCAGGAAAACAGTTATGAAGAATGCTCCTACAGGTAGAACAAATCTCAAAGACTTGCCTCAAAAACTAGCACTACTAAAATTCAGTTGGATCAGACTATAATGCAATTTATGGTTCCCAGGCATTGTTGAAAATAATAGAATAATCAGTGATCAACTAAGGGAGCCTAGAGGAGGCAGAGAGCCAATAGAGAGAGCAGAGAGAGAGTCCAAGAGCCGTGCTAAAGCCACTGTTATAGTCCCAGGGTGACTGTGTGCATGCTTAAGGATGTGCCCTCTGTGGAGCAGCATCAGAGGTTTCATGCTACTGGGGAAGCAGACTTCACTCCAACAGTCTAGCCAGGTCAAGAAACAAATAAATATGCCAACATCAACCAAATTAAGCCCCAGAGTAGAGGAGGAGAATCAGCATCCAGAGTCGTTACAATATATTGCCTAAAATGTCCAGTTTTTGAAAGCCAGAAAGAGAGAAGGAAAGCAATGTAAAGAAAAGAAAAAGTGTGATCCAAATACAAGAAAAAGAAGCAGGCAATGGAAATTGCCTGTGAGACAGCCCAGATATGATGTAACAAATATTTCAAGGGAGCCATTTTAAATACATTAAAAAAAAATCTAAAGGAAATCAAGCATATAGTACAGAAGTAAAGGAGCTCTGTATGGTGACACAGTCTCATGAAATAAAGAATGGCAATAAAGAAATAGAAAATTTTTATTTTACACGATAATGTAAAGGAAAAAATAAATAAATTAATTTAAAAAAAAGAAATAGAAAATTTTTAAAAAGAACCAAATGAGAGTTCTGGAGTTGAAAAGTGTAATTAGCAAAGGGCACAAGAGTATATCTGAACTGGCAGGAACTGAGAAAAAGAAAGAAGAAAAGTGAACAGAATCTAAGACAAAGGAAGAACATCATTAAGGACATACAGCAGCAATAGAAAACTAATATAAGGTGTACAGCAATAATAGTTCAAAGAGGGTAAGGAGAAATGGAGCTGCTTAGGAGCAACATTTCAGAGCTCACTGGAATCCAGTTAACATAAATCTGAAGTGCATTCTGGTAGGAAGATGTATATAGTAATAGACATATTACCTGTATATGGCAATAGAGAGGACATCACTAAAATACCAATAGCAGAGTATAGAACTCCCTGGTGGCTCCGACAGTAGATAATCTGCCTGCAATGGGGGAGACTCAGGTTCGATCTTTGAGTCAGGAAGATTCCTTGGAGGAGGGAATGGCTACCCACTCCAGTATTCTTGTCTGGAGAATTTATGGACAGAGGAGACTGGTGGGCTATATAGTACATGGGGTCTCAAAGAGTTGAACACCACTGAGCAAAGAGTTGGACAACACTTTCACTTTTTTCAGGTAACTCCAAAAATCTGTCCCTCCGCAAAAGCAACAAATAACCTGATAAAATCTGTCAGAATCAACTTTTATTTTAACTTCAGAACTTGATAAAAATATATATTTTTTACAAGGAAAATAGTTAATGAAGAGAGAAGCTGCTGAATTTCAGCAAGAGAGTGCTGTGGTGTTTTAATCTACCGACTTCCCATCCCCTACTCCCCACCTCAATGCTGGCCATGAAGAAGGCAGCCCACATTCTGTTTGTTGGCACCAGTGAGAGCAATATGAACCTTATTCCCAAAGAATTGTGATTTTTGTGCTTTGACCTATCTAGTTTTTCCTTGAAAGATCAGCTCAGGGGCTTGCTTTTGTTTCTCCTGCTTTGGCACTTCCCCAGAGCTGAAGTGGATTCCTGGGCAGTGTTTGTTAAAAGCATTTAAAGGCGAATGTATTAGCCATAGCCACTTGGGGCAACAGTCAGGGCAATGCAAACAATACACAAATCAAAAAGCCTGGGAAGGAAAAGACTACGGAAGGAGATACTTGGAGAAATAAAGTCTTTGGAAAACTCTCACATATGCCAAGGAATCTGGAAGGTCACACACATACCCAGGACTAGACACATGCCCAAAAAGACCTGAGAAGACCCAAAGGTTTCACTTCTGATTGACCTTTGAGCTTCAAGAAAGTAGGAAGTGAAGTTTCAGACAGAGTTTAATCTGGCTCAGCAGTGAAAGTTGCTGCCACACAGAGCCAGTCTGCAAAGACTGAAAGAGTATTATTTCTCCTTTGGTCCACAGCATTTATTGAAATATGTCAAACAAATAGCTAGCAGGACAGAGATTTCAATGGCCACACACAACAAAACAGACTTTACAAAAACAGTTTACAAAAGTCACTGGGGAAACAACAAGCAGCAACAAACCCTGATGAGGGAGGCAAATCGGATTTCCAGAGTTGTCACGTTACAATACTCCAAATGTTCAGTTTCTAGCAAAAACCTTAGGAGGCATGCAATGAAGCAATAAAATATGGCCCATTCTCAGGCAAAAAAAGAAATTAAGAGAAACTTTCCCTGAGGAAATCCAGACATTGGACTTGCTAGACAAAGATTGTAAATCAATTGTCTTAAATATGCTCAAATAGTTAAAGGAAACCATAAACAAAAGACCTAAAGCAAACAAGGAGAAACATGTCTCACCAATAGAGAATGTCAGTATAGATAGAAATTAGTAAAAGTACCGAAATACATTCTGAAGCTGAAGATTATAACTAAAATGAAAAATTCACTAGGTAGGTTCAACAAGAGAGGTGAACAAATGAGTAAACTTAAAGATAGGTCACTTCCCCAGGATGAAATCTAGGAGACCTGTGAGAGACCTCCAATGCACCAACATACACATAATGGGAGTCCCAGAAAGAGAGCCAAGAGAAAAAGGGCAGAAAGAATATTTGAACAAACAATAGCCAAAAACTCCCCAAATTTGACAAAACATCAATCTACACAGCTAAGGATCTCCAAGTTGGATAAACTCAAAGAGATACATTCTGAGACACATTATCAAAAATCAAAGTCAAAAAAGAGAATCTTAAAAGTAATAAGAGAGAAACCACGCCACATTTACACAGGATCTTCCATGAGATTAACAGCTGATTTCTCATCAGAACTATGCAGGGATGAGAGAAACAGTGGGATGACATATTTAAAGTGCTGAAAGAAAAATATTATCAAGCAAGAATTCTATATCCAGCAAAACTATTCTTCAAAAATGAAGGAAAACTCAAGATATTATCAGATAAACAAAAACTGAGGGAGTTTGTTGCTGGTAAGCTTGCCATTCAAGAAATGCTAAAGGAAGTCCTTCCAGCTAAAATAAAAGGGCACTAGGCAATAACTTGCAAGCTATAGTTCGAAGGGTCACAAAGAGTCAGACATGACTGAGCACACTAATACACAGACAATAACTCAAATCTGTATGAAAAATAAAGAACAACAATAAAGGAAACTACAAATTCTTGGTTTGTAAGTCCTCTTTTTCCCCAATATTATTTAATAGACAAATGCATAAAACAACAATTATCAATCTATGTTAATGGGCATGCAATGCATAAAGATGTAATTCATGACAATATCATAAAAGGTGGGGGAGGCTGAGGTGTATTGTTTAAATTAACTTGGTATTCATTCAAAATAAATTTTTATACATTTAAGAAAATAATTACAGGATTTCCCTAGTGGTCCAGTGGTTAAGAATCTGCCTGCCAACTAGGGGACACAGGTTCGAGCCCAGCTCCAGAAAGATTCCACACACTGCAAGGCAATTAAGCCCATGTGCTGCAACTACTGAAGCCTGCACACTCTTGAGCCTGAGATCCACAAGAGAAGCCACCACAATGAGAAGCGGCAACTAGAGAAAGCCTGCACACAGCAACAAAGACCCAGCATAGCAATAAATAAATAAATAAAATTTTAAAAGGCAATAATTATAATCCCCTGGGATTACCACTAAGAAAATGACTTAAAAATATAGTTAAGGAAATGAGAAAAGACTCAAAACAACACATTGGAAAAAGTCAATGAAACTCAAAAAAAGCAGCATTGGTGCAACTGCAGTGCAAAAAGAGATATGACATATAGAAAACAAAGAGCAAATGGCAGAGGTAAACCCTTTTTTGTCAGTAATTACTTTAAATATAAATGAATTAAATTCTTTAATTAAAAGGCAGAGATTTTTTTAATAGATAACTACAGGGTAAACAGATGGGGAAACAGTGTCAGACTTCATTTTGGGGGGCTCCAAAATCACTGCAGATGGTGATTACAGCCATGAAATCAAAAGACACTTAATCCTTGGAAGGAAAGTTATGGGCAACCTAGACAGCATATTGAAAAACAGAGACACGACTTTGCCAACAAAAGTCTGTCTAGTCAAGGCTATGGTTTTTCCAGTAGTCATATATGGATGTGAGAGTTGGACAGTGAAAAAGGCTGAGCGCCGAAGAATTGATGCTTTTGAACTGTGGTGTTGGAGAAGACTCTTGAGAGTCCCTTGGACTGTAAGGAGACCCAACAAGTCCATCCTAAAGGAGATCAGTCCTGGTTTTTTATTGGAAGGACTGATGTTGAAGCTGAAACTCCAATACTTTGGCCACCTCGTGCGAAAAGTTGACTCATTAGAAAAGACCCTGATGCTAGGAAGGATCAGGGGCAGGAGGAGAAGGGGACAACAGAGGATGAGATGGCTGGATGGCATCACCGACTCAATGGACATGAGTTTGGGTAGACTCCAGGAGCTGATGATGGACAGGGAGGCCTGGCATGCTGCAGTTCACGGGGTCACAAAGAGTTGGACATGACTGAGCAACTGAACTGAACTGAACATGCTGTCTATAAGAGACTCAGTTTTGATCCAAATACCCAAATTGCTTAAAAATAAAAGGCTGGAAGAATAAATTCCATCCAAATAGTAAGCAAAAGAGATCTGAGATAGCTATACTAAGGTCAAACAAAATAGATTTTAAGTAAAAAAGTTAATATCAAAGAGGAGCATTATATATTGGTGAAATGACCAATCTACCAAAAAGATATAAAAATTATAAACACATATGCATCTAACAACAAAGTTCCAAAATATATGAGGCAAAAACTGACAGGACTGAAGGGAGAAATAGATAGTTCTACAATAATATTTGGAGACTTCAACACTCCACTTTATTTTTTAATTGGACTATAATTGATCTACAATATTATATGTTACAAATGTATAATATAGTGATTCACAATTCTTAAGGGTTATCCTCCATTTATAGTTATTATAAATACACTTCATTTTCAATAATGGATAGAACAACTATTCAAAAAATCAATAAGAAAAAAGAAGACTTGGAACAACACTATAAACCTACTAGACCTAACAGATATAAACAGAGGACACCACCACCCAAAATAGCAGAATATGAAGTCTTCTAAAATACAATGGAACTTTCACCAGAAAATCATGTTAGGCCACAAAATCAGTCTCAATAAACTTTTAAGGATTGAAATCAAATGAAGTATCTTCTCCAGTCACAATGGAATAAAATTAGAAGTTAGTAATGGAACAAACACTAGAAAGATGCACAAACGTATGTAAATTAAGCAACACCCTCTTTAACAACCAACAGGTCAAAGGGGAAATCACCAAGGAAATTAGAAAATATCTTGAGAGAAATACAACATACCCAAAATTTATGGGATACAGCAAAGGCAGTACTCACCAGAAAATTTATAGCTATAAACTCCTACATTAAAAAAACAAAGAACTCAAATCAATAAAAACTTACACCTCAAGGAACTAGAAGAAGCGCAAACTAAAACCACAGCTGGCAGAAGAAAGGAAATAATATAGATTAAAGCAGAGATAAACAAAATAGAGAATAGAAAAACAATAGGGAGATTCAGTGGAACCAAAAGTTGGTTCTTTGAAGTTGACAAAATTTAGCCAGACTGATCTAGATAAATGAGGGAAGACTCAGATTACTAAAATTAGAAACGAAAGTGGGGACATTACTACTGACTTTATAGAAATAAAAATAATTACAAGAGGATACAGTGAACAACTGTATACTAACAAATTAGATAACCTAGATGAAGTTTAAACATTCCTGGAAACACACAAACCACCAAAATTAACCCAAATATTAACAGATGTAAACAGATCCCTGGTGGCTCCTGCAATGCAGGAAATGCAGGTTTGATCCCTGGGTCAGGAAGATTCCCTGGAGAAGGAACTAGCAAGCCACTCCACTATTCTTGCCTGGGAATCCCATGGACAGAGGAGCCTGGCAGGCTCTAGTCCATTGGGTCATAAAAGAGACTGGCACGATTTAATGACTAAACAACACTAAAAATAAAAAGTAAAGAGACAAAATCAGTATTGAAAAATCCCCAATAAAGAGAAGGCAGGACCAGACTGCTGCACTGGTAAATTCTATCAATCATTTAAAGAATTAACACCAATCTTTGTCAAACTCTTCCAAAAAAATCCCACCATGACCATGTGAGATTTACTCCAACAAGGCAAGGGTAGTTCAAAATACAAAAGTCAAAAAAAAAAAAAAATACAAAAGTCAGTCAGTGTAATACAGCAGTTTGGTTGGAATGGCATCAGCGACTCCATGGACGTGAGTTTGAGCAGGCTCCAGGAGTTGGTGATGGACAGGGAAGCCTGGCATGCTGCAGTCCATGGGGTGGCAAAGAGTCGGACACAACTGAGCGACTGAACTGAACTGAACTGAATACAGCAGGTTAACGGAATAGAGGAAAATAAAGCACATAATCATCTCAATTGATGCAAAAAAGTATTTGGCAAAACCCAACACCCTGCATGATCATTCAGTTCAGTTCTGTCGCTCAGGCGTGTCTGACTCTTTGTGATCCCGTGGACTGCAGCACGTCAGGCCTCCCTGTCCATCACCAACTCCCAGAGCTTGCTCAAACTCATGTCCATCGAATTGGTGATGCCAATCAAGCATCTCATCCTCTGTTGTCCCCTACATGATAAAAACATCACCCTGCATAATAAAAACATCCATAACCTAGGAATAGTAGGGAACCCCCCCAACATGAGAAAAGGCATGATATAAATGACAGCTAACATTATTCTCAGAGACAAAAGACTGAAAGCTTTTCCTTTAAGGTCAGGAAGCAGATAAGGAAGTTCACTTTTGCGACTGCTATTCAACGTAATACTAGAATTCTAGTCAGAGCAATTAGGCATGAAAAAGCAATAAAAGCCATCTAACTGGAATGGAAGAAGGGAAAGCTTCTTGAGGGGAAACGAGTGTTAAGGCGCATGAGGTTTCTTTTGGGGCAATGAAAATGTTCAGAAGTTGATTGTGATGCTGTGATTACACCTAAACTCACAGAATTGTGTCCTTAGAATGGGTGAATTGTAACATATGATTATATATTAATAAACCTATTGTAAGGGCTTCTGTGGTGGCTCAGCTGTAAAGAATCCACCTGCCAACGCAGGAGACACAGGAGACGTGGGTTTTGCACCCTGGGTCGAGAAGATCACCTGGAGAAGGAAATGGCAACCCACTCCCATACTCTTGCCTGGGAAATCCCATGGACAGAGGAGCCTGGCGGGCTACAGTCCATGGGGTTGCAAAGGTCAGACACAGCTTAGCAACTAAAGCACCACAAAACCTATTATAAAGAAAAGCTAAAAGAATGACCTAATTTCTCTGAGTCATTCCCAGTCAAGCCCAGACTTGGGGTGATGCTTGGTGGTGACCACATGATCACCCATATGATGCTGCTGCGGCTAAGTCGCTTCAGTCGTGTCTGACCCAGTGCGACCCCACAGACGGCAGCCCACCAGGCTCCTCGGTCCCTGGGGTTCTCCAGGCACCAGTGAATGAGGCCTCTTGGTCCTGCTTTGCGGCTTCAGGTGTTGCACAGTGCAAAGCTATGGGAGGCCGCTGAGTTAGTTGAGTTCTCAAGAGGAAAGGAAATGAGTCTCCCTGGTGAGAGACGTACACTCTCCCTCAGCATACTAACTCCCTTGCACAAACAGCTTCTGCTCATGTCCCGACAGCTGCAGTCAGCCCATGGGCACTTTCCATTCTGCCCTCACAGGTGGCTTCTGCCAGAGGGGCCCTGGGTGACTAAACAAGAAAGCCCCAGAGACATCCAGGGCTCTATCTAAAGCTAGTATAAGCAGAGAGAGCCTGCTATCTGCGTTAGATGGGCCTGGGTTCAAGTCCCAGCTGCTCCAGTTTTTAACTGTGCAATCTCCGAACCTCCCTTCTCCGACCCATAAATGGGGTTCTTCCTATCTCTGCAGGCCCTTGTGAAAGAACATCATGAACTTATGGGAAAGGAACATCCACATGACACTGGGTATAAAGCTGTGCAAAGGCTCGGCAGCCAGAGAAGGTTTGAGCTTGCTACCCCAGAAAAGCCTCAGGAATTGTATTTCTGCCAATGAGGGATTCACTTCAACACAGACCCGATGTGGAAATTATTCTCCAGCCAGAGAAGCAGAGCTCAAACCCTCTCTGCTGCCTCCTCAATATCTGGAAAAAGCCGACAGGCCGATGCCTGAGAACATCACGTCCTCAGCCGAGAGACAGGAACCTGCAGGACCCCCCACACAAGGAGAGGCTGGCTCCTGCTAATGAGGAACAAGCAGGCCTTCTCAGGAGCTGTGAGAAGGAGTCTGAGGACTCACAGCGAGCTGCGTGCACAGCCATAGACCTAGAAATGTTCTAGGGATGGTAACTGGTCCTGACACCTCCCCCACACAGACCCAGGAAAGCAGACTCACGCTCAGGTCACATTGGAAAACAGTCTGGTACATTTCTCAAAAGGATAAACACCGAGTTACCATATGACCAGGCAATGCTTCTTAGCTTTGTTCCCAAGAGTAATAAAAATATATGTCAACACAAAAACTCACAGAGGAGAAGACAGCCTCTGAGGAGGTGTATGCAGAAGAGGCTCCTAGGGCCCTGGGTGCAGGGCCTGCACCTGAGGCTGGGTTCCTGCCCAGTTCCTGGCCAGTCTCCTCAGGTCACCTTGTCATCCCCAGGTACCTGAGGTGAACAGCCCCTCCGAGTGCTGTTTAAGAGAAGGCAGGGCTCATAAAAGAGGTGCACAGGCCCAATTTAGGCTACACGTATGTTTGGAATGGCCCATATCATATTTTTTTTCTTATTTCTTTATTTTTTTCCTTTACAATATTGTATTGGTGCAGAAATTTCTTGCAGAATTACAAATTTCTGACTTCTCTTAGAAAACCAGAAGATCTCACAACACTGACCTTGCATCCTTGTAACAGCGACAATCACTAGAACAGAGGTTTTCTGGTTCATTGATTTCTGATCTGATCTTGTATCATCTGTCCGCTTCCACATCCTTTGAGTAATTTTTGCTTTTTTCTACCTTCTTACTTTGGAAATGTATTTCTTTAATTTATAGTCCTTTTTCTTCCTCATATAAATTATCATCCAAGTTTTGATATTTAGTGCTTTTATTATCATGCAGCTTTAAGCATCCATGAAGTTTCATTTTTAGTCCTTCTTTGATCCATGAGCTACTTCAGTGTTTTTTATTTCCAAATAATGGGGATTTTTATTTGGGCAGTTATTAATTTCTAGCTTAAAGGCATGATGGTGAGGAAACAGGATCTGCATCATAAGTATTCTTTTAATTTTCATGAGACTTGCACTTAACTGATCACTTTTTTTTTCATGAGAGTTATACATGTGGTAGAGACAAATGAGGGACCTCTACTCATCAGCTGCAAAATCTATCTACTTTCATTAAATCAAGCTCATTATTTGCATTATTCAGAACTTTCTTGTCTTTGCTGATTTTCTGTCTACTTAATCCAACACTAACTGCAAAAAAAATGGCTGAAATCTCCTGAAATGATGATGGATTTGTCAATTTCTCTATTTCTAACAAAGTTTATAACAAATATATTGAGACTGTTTTATTGAACAAGTGAACCTTTAAAACTGTTCTGTCATCTTGGGGAAATGAACCCTTTCTCATTAGACGGTGACCCATCCTTCCTGGAAAATGCCTCAAGTCCACGGAATCTGACATTGATGTGATAGCCTGCCTTCGGTTGCCTGGTGTTTGTTTCCACTTTCCTCCTTTCAACCTTTTCCTGCTCTGGTGATAGCACAATCTAGGTCTGGGGTTTGGTTTGGTTTAGTTTCTTTAACGCAACAACATCTGTCTGTCACCAGGTGACTTTCATCATTTACAATTACTCCGATAACTGATCAATTTGGACTTGTTTCTCCTCTATTCCTCTATTACTCAGCTTCATTGTTTTGGCTTCCCTGTTCTCTTGCCTAATTCTTCTTTAAAAACATGACTCCTTTTCCTCCAACACACCCTCTCCTGGATACGCTAGCCGGCCAGGCCCTGACAGTCAGTCCACAGTCATGCACACACAGACACGCACCACCCCAGCTCCAGGTCTGAACATCAGCCCCAGGCGGTCTCCACGGCAGGCTCTCCTGGTTTGGGTATGTTCTCTTTGGGAACGGGGTTACAGTGGGGGCTGGAGGTGTTATTCCTCAGATTCCACATTTCCCAGTTTACAGCTTGTCCAGAGCTGATCCATGCCACGCGAGCATGTCATCTTGGGAGGAACCTCAGTGCCACTTCAGAGTCAAAATAAGAGTGGTAAGGAAGCCACTCCTTGGGTGGAAAAGCGCTGGAGTTTCGTAGCACAGCACAGTCCCCACTGCTCCCTGCTGCAGCATCATGCCCCTGGGCTTCACAAAAGCACGTTGATGCCCATTTGCGGCACGCGAGATGCAGGCAGGCTCTGAACCCATTCCCAGCAGCACCTTCCTTCATGCTGAGTGCTATCTTGTGGCTCTGTAGCAGCAGCAGCAGCCGCGTTTTGCCTTCATGCCTCTGGGCACCTTGTACTCCCCCTAAAGAGGGGCTCCGGAACTCCACACCCTCCCTGGGAACTAGCCTAGAAAACGTATATGACAGAGCCTTATACTAAAGCTTTTCTGAACAAATAAAGTTCTTTCCTGCCTGTTTCTAGGAAGTACCTAGAATCAACTGAGAAGGGGTTATAGTCATAGGCAAGTCAGAAGACAGAGCCAGGAGGCTGGTCCCCGGGCCCTGCCGGGAGACTGGGGAGTGGTCAGTGTCGCAGGCACAGGCTCCAGAAGACACAGCGCGCCAGCTACCCGGGAGAGCCAGGGCACAGGGCAGGGCCTCAGAGACCAGAGGGACAAGATCGGGTCAGCATGGCACACAACAAACCAGGGGCTTGCATACCAGGTGACTTTAAGAGACCAGGAGTAAAGCCAGACCCAGAAGGCCACAAGCTGTGTGTGTCCATTTAAATGAAGTGTCCAGAATAGGTAGATCCATAGAGACAGGAAGTCAGTTAATCCTTGCTAGCAGCTGGGGGAGGGGCATGGGGAGGGACTGCTAGTGGCTACACTGCTGCCATATGGGGGCTGAAAAGGTTCTGGAACTAAATGATAATGATGGTTGCACAACAATGAGAATATTCTAAAAAGCAGTGGTTTATATACATTTTTTGGTTTCCCAGGTGGTGCTAACAGCAAAGAACCCACCTGCCAGTGCTGGAGATGTAAGGGACACAGGTTCGATCCCTGGGTCAGGAACATCTCCTGGAGGAGGGCATGCAAACCCACTCCACTGCTTTTGCCTGGAGAATCCCATGGACAGAGGAGCCCAGTGGGCTACAGTCCATAGGGTTGCACAGGGTCAGACACGACTGAAGCAACTTAGCACGCACATACGCACATACACATTTTAAAATTAAGCGGTGAATTTTATGTCACAAAAAGTAAATTGTCAAACAAAAGTGTTAGTCGTTCAGTTGTGTCCAACTCTTTGCGACTCCGTGGTGTGAGGCACACCAGGCCATGGGATTCTCCAGGCAAGCGTACTGGACTGGGTTGCCACTTCCTTCTCCAGAGGATCTTCCCAACCCAGGGATTGAACCTGGGTCTCCTGCATTGCAGGCAGATTCTTTACTGTCTAAGTCACCAGGGAAGCCCACAAAAATATAAAGACCAGCAGAAATTCAAATGCTAATAGGAGTCCAGGGGAGACAGAAATGAGAGACAGCAGCTGGAAGGTTGCAGATCAAGCCCTCTCTAAACCAGAGAAATATATTTTGGCTTTAAAAAAAAATAGACAATAGGGCACAATGATGAAGGATCCCAAGCCCCAGACTCCTGGCCCGGGGAGTCAGCGGACATACTGGGGACTGGGAAAGAAGCACACATTCCACGCCCCCAGGGCCCCCTAGCACCCAACCACTGGAGCCACAGGGAGAGTAGTACAGGCCCAGTGTGGTCCTGATCTCTCACAGAAAGCTGGAAGTCCATGAATATATAAATCCTCTTAAACATGAGTTCAGTGTGCTCAGCTTATGGTGTAACACTGTGGCAAGCAGACCGCAGTGTCCAACAAGACCTATGGCTGGCAGACCTCATCTTCCACTCAGTGTATAAGGTCAGAGGTATACAGAGCAGGCTCCAAGGAGAGGGTCTACCATGTCTCAGGATTGCCCGGTGCCACCTTCCCCTGGATGCCTGTCCTGGTGCACCAGCAGAGTTGATGACCACCCCCCAACCTGCCCCAGGGCTTCAGTGACCCCCTACCTCAGCAGCCATGGCCTCACACTGTGCCTGCCCCCCTCACCTGACCGGATGAAGCAGGACAGCGAATCAGTTTGCAACAAGACATCCCCACCCAGGGCCCACCTGAAATGGGCACGGGACAGTTGCCCAGCAACCATCCGCCAAAAACATGCAGTGTGGGCAGCGGCCTGATTGTCTGGTGGCCACAGGTGGGGCGGGGCTTTCCCTTCTGTTCAAGGCAATGCTTCATTACTCAGTGCTGGGTCCACACTGGACCCATACTGCGCTCTTCACAAGTATGACGGGGACTAATCCTCCCAACAACCCTGCCTGCTGGAAATCCCCTACCTCCATTTTTCTGATGAGGAAACAGAGGCACAGAGGTGGAAGGAGAAGCCAGGATTTAAACCAGGTAGCAAGACCTCGGGGCCTGTGTTTTGAGCTAGCACACCCTGTCCTTGCTTGTCCCTGGAGCCCGAGCACAGCCACGTGGCCTGAGAGCCCGGCAACCACACTCTGACGAGCTTCCTGGGGCTCAGCCCACCAGGGTCACACCAGCTGCTCATGCCCTGGGCCTCTACGTGTGCTAGCAGCGCTTGGCATGGTTCCCCTTGTCTGCCTCTCCTTTCAACCAGGATTCCTCAGAAGCAAAGGCCAGACTGTGCGTGTGCAATGCCCAGCACTAGAAAACACTTACTGAATAGATGGACAGACGGATAAATGGATGGATGAGTGAGTGAGTAAACCAATGAGTGACTAAACGAATGGGTGAGTGACAGAGTGAATGAACAAATGAGTGAATGGACTCTGACATGGGAAAGTGAATTCTTTGTGCTCATGACAATTGAATCAGGCAACAAAGCCAGGGACAGGAATGGCGGCAGTGTGATTTCTAGGCATTTTCGGGGTAGAGCTGGTTAGGCTTGTTCACAGATCAGCTCCAGATGGTGAGGGAGAGGCAGCCGATAATAGCCCAGGACACTTTCTTCGGAGGTCAGCAATGCCAAGGCAGTCACTGAAGCAGGACAGAAGAAGGTGCCCGCTCATCAGGGAGGGGAGATGCGAACTTGAACTTCACTGGTGTGCACTCAGTTTAGGCCAGGCCTGCAGGGCTCCCCGCCCCTGAATTTGGAATCCACAGTAACTCAAAGCAACAAGGCAAGTCAACACCAGAGCCCGAGGAGGGAGCAGAGGACTGCTCAGTGGCTCAGAGTTGGGGCTTGGATTTGGGTCTGGGGGTGTCTGACTCAAGACTGAGGCATGACAGCCACCTGGTGAACACCTCCAGGAGGGCATCTGGGGTGTGGGTCTGAAGCTGGGGAGAGGCGACGGGGCCGGGGCAGCTGATGTGGCCTCTGGGTCTGAGTGGGCTGGATTTAGACCGACCTTCTCTACCACCTTCCCTCCATCCATCCATCAGCGAGGTCAGACCCTTCCCACCATTCAGCCTTGGAGTCCCCCTACTACGGTTTCCTCTCCTGAGAGCCGAGCAGGTCAGCAAACCCCTGAGGCAGGGCCAGCTCCCAAGACAGTGGACCCTGCCTCCTTTCAGCAGGTGGGAAAACTGCTGTGTTCCCTTGGAATTGGCCCTCAGCTGCTGCAGGAGCTGGACATGACAGAGTCACTAATAACACAAGGCCAGTCTCCCTGTCTCCGGCTACCGGCATCCAAAGGGAGCAGGTGACTCTGCAGAAGCTGACGCAGGGCCAGGCTCCTGCTGGCAACATGTGAGCACACTCACCCTCCACCTACCAGGCTACCTGCCCCACCAAGCCCCTTTGCACAGAAACTGCCAGGCCAGTCCAGCAGACCCAGGGGTGGCTTACATCCCCACACATAAGCTTTGGCACGTCACCCCATCAGCTCGCCATCACTCTGCCTCACCAGTGTCTCCCACTGCGTGGCCTGTGCCCAGCCAGGGTGAGTGCGCTGGGAGGCTGTCCTTCCTGCAGAAGGCCTGGGGGGTCTTGTTCTGGCCTCAGAGCACTGCAGCCCAGGTCCCCTTCAGGAGGGAGCACGGCTCAGCAGGCAGCTCAGCCCTTTGTCCCGGCTTGTCTAGTCCTGTGACCCCTCACTTGGGTCTTGGCTGCCCGAAAAGAAAAGGACTTGGGAAACCCCTCTGGGTCCCAAGGTTCATTCCAGGAAGATGTAAACGAGCCTGTGTTGGGCACGTGTACACATGTGCCCCACACGTGTGTTCACATGGACACATCTGTGTATCTGTGTGTGTGTGAGAGACAGAGAGCTTGTGAGTGTGTAACTACCCACCAGAGGCTGTCTTCCTCCCAGAGTCTCTCTCCATCACCAACCAGAGCAGGCAGGGCCACAGTCAGGGGGCCAGACAGGAAACCACAGGGTAGAAGAGGTCTGGCACATCCCCGCAAACACTGTCTTCAGGAACAGGCCCTGGGTACTGGGCCTTCTGATCTTTCTGAGAAACTGAAAATTAAGATTTTAATGTGAAACCTCTTGACTTTTAAGTGTTCACTTTCAGTGTTCAAAGACATTGTGTAAATCAAATAAAACATGTGAGGAGAGGGTTCCAGCCTGTAAGCTACAAGACGGGCCCAGCTTTGGCCCAACACCCAGATTTTGTAAGTGGGGAAACAGGTTGGGTCAGGGCCATGCAGAGCCCCCAGCTCCCTCACCCTCTCGCGGCCGCCACAGCCCTTGGGGAGCACCCACATGTTCCAGGAACTGAAGGACGCAGAGGAAGGGGCACTGGGGCCCTGGCCGCTGCCAACTCTGTCACCAAGGGCCCAAACTGAGTTTTCTGAGATTGCCCCGGGTGGGTCCTCTCCTCGGCGTGTGAAGACCTTGCATCCTTTTCAGTCCAAGGTCCCAGGACAAGGACAAGCCCTGTTTGTCCTACTGGTGAGTTTGCCAAGAATGTAAGTAGCTTCTGGGACACAGCCCAGAACAGAGGAGCTTAGTCACTTGACCAGAGCACTATCGCTCCTTCAGCTGATCTTGGCTCCCCGAGCTGCAGGGACCCTGAGGAGGACGAGCACGCTGGGGAAGCAGAGCACAGGCCTCTGGGACTCGGCATCCAGCTGCGCTGAGCAGAGGCCTACCCCTCAGCCCCTCAGGCCTGGCCAGTGGAAGTGGTGACCCCAGCACTTGTGGCAGGCCCGTCTCCAGGGGTCTGCAGACCGATCCCAACCAAACGCCCTTCCGTCCCCACCGCACCCCAGACTCTGTCTGGTGGCCTGGATGGAGCCTTCCCAGCTACACGTCCTCCCCGCTAACGCTCTGCAGATGGGCTTCGCCACTGGCCTCCAACAAACACACGACCACGATGACAGCAGAGCTCACAGAAACGGGACTGCTGGAAAGGTCTCTTGCGATATTCTTGAAAGGAAAATACAAATTCCTCTTCAGTGCATTTCAGCTCTGCAGCGTCACCAGCCACACGGAAAGCTTGGCCCGGCTACTGCCAGGCTCCTAGGGGGTGGGGTCCCTGGCTCTGAAGCCATCCTAGGACCCTCGAGCCCCTGCTGCTGCTGCCAGGGGCCTGCGTGGTTCACATGCAGTTTTTTGAAAATTTTGAATTAGCTTGTCAACATTTTAAAATGAAAAGGTTTTACATAAAATTGCAATTTCCGGCTACTCCTGAGAAACCAGAGGCCCGCCTGCGACTGACTTCACATTGGCCTGAAACCTAGCAACACTGGCATGGGAGACCCCTGCAGAAACACAGGCTTTCCACCGCCACCTGACCCGGGCCTGTGCAGGGCGGCAGGACGGTGACCCCTGTCCTTGGGGTCCTGGCCCACTGGGGTCCGTGCACTGCCCACCCAGCCCGCCCTCCTGAGCCTGCTCACTGGACACACAGTGTCTGCCCTCCAGCCTGTGGCTGTCCATAGCTGTGGCTCTGTAGGTTGGTGGGTGGGAATGAGCATGTCCTTGTGCCTGACCAGAGCCCTCAGCTCATGATCCCCTCTGTACTGAACTTCAGTCGACTTGACCCCTTAGAGAACACTCCCCACGGGCCAGTAGAAGTTTGTGCCTGGAGGCTCTGGGGAACCCAGAACAGCCCTTGGCCCCTCATCCCGTTGGACATCAGCAGACTGGCCTGGTGTTCCAGCTCCTTGCTCTCCCAACTCCATCACCCACCAAAGCCTGCTCGTGCCCATACGCCGTGCCAGCCCTGACCCTGGCCCGTGAGCTGTCAAAGCACTGAGAGTAAAGACAGTTATCTGACCCCTGAACACACCCCACAGAGGCAGCTGGGCAAAGAAACCCCCCACACTGAGCTAGCACTGCTCCTCAGCCAGGACCCACAGACGGCATTTTTCACTTGTCCCAAAGTGAGTTCAGGGAGATCTGGATAGAAGCCTTAAAAAATAAAAAATAAAAAAGTCCAAACGTACAAAGACCTTCCCAGGCCGGCACCTCAGCAAAGATGATTCTGGTGTCAACCTGGGTCTGCAGGCAGAGTAGGGAAGAGGTACAGACAAGAGGGCCCCCTGGGAGCTGTGGTTCTGCTCCTCCCTGACCCTGGACGGGAATGTGGTTCTGCCCAGTGGGCAGCACCCCTCTGTGATCACCATGGGGACCACCTAACAGCACCCCCAAGATCCTTGCTGCTCTCACTACATACTGCATCTGATCATTCCTCTTCCACTTGACCGACAAAGGTCCGTCTAGTCAAAGCTATGCTTTTTCCAGTAGTCAGGTATGGATGTGAGAGCTGGACCATAAAGAAGGTGGAGAGCCAGAAAACTGAGGCTTTTGTATCGTGCTAGAGAAAATGCTTGCGAGTCCCTTGAATTGCAAGGAGATCAAACTAGTCAGTCTTAAAGGAAATCAACTCTGAAGATTCATTGGAAAGACTGATGCTGAAGCTCCAATACTTTGGCCACCTGATGTGAAGAACTGACTCACTGGAAAAGATTCTGATGCTGGGAAAGATTGAGGGCAGGAGACGAAGGGGACGACAGAGGACTAGATGGCTGGATGGCATCACCGACTCGATGGACGTGAGTTTGAGCAAGCTCCAGGAGATTGTGAAGGGCAGGGAGGCCTGGCGTGCTGTAGTCCATGGGGTCACAAAGAGTTGGACACGACTGAGCCAGTGAACACCAGCTCCTCTTCAATGCCAGGGCCGGCCTGCGCAGGCCACAGTCTCTCCAGCCTCACGGCAGCAGCCTCTCCTGGCTCCCTGCCTCTTCCCCTCTCACCCACCTCCATAGTGACTAGGCCACACTGCTTCTCTACTTACAGTGGAGCAAAGCACCCTCCCTCCAACCGCCACGCCAAGACAGCCCACCACGATCTGCCCCTCAGACCCTCAGTCTTCCCTGGTCCTTCCTGCGGGGCCCCCAAACAGGCCAAGACCACTCCCTGAAGGACATTCGCCCCTGCTCCCCCAGCTCCCTCCTTTCCTAGTGAACTGCGATCCACAGTCCAGATCTCAACCCCAGCCTCCAGTTATGGCGTGGTCACTGTGTGGGGTCCCCCACCGTTCCTCTGCAGGCACCCCACCTGTCCACCGTGTATGACACATTATGTATGACAGGTATGACGCTGGGCTTGGGGGTGCCGTGTCTGCCTGCCTCCCAGGGTTCCAGAGCCCAGCCAGTGCCAGGCCCCGTGTAGGCCGCAAGTAAATGATCAGCTGAATGAACTGAACAAATGAGTACCTGGGATGTGGTGTCCACGGGGCACATGTTGAAACACAAGGGCACGGCCTGTGAGTGGCAGCCAGTGTGTGGGGCCCGGCAAGGCCAGCCTTCCCCTGGTCCCTGGGCACCGCTGCCTGCCTCATCTCCCCACTGCAGCAGCGAAGGCGCACAACTACCTGACACCCCAGGAGGCCTGAGGCCCCAGCAAAGTCCCACCTGCACAAGAAACCCAAAGCCAGGAGTATAAGAGGCATCGCAACAACTAAAGTGGGCTTCCTTCAGTGACGAGCCCTCGAAGGTCTGCCAAGGACAAGAGCATCCTCAGGAATGAGGAACGTGAGGCCAGGCTTCTGGGGCAACCAAGTTCACTCTCTCTTTTCATGGCTACTGAAGGGTCAGCTATGTACCAGGCACCCAACCCAGAGCTGGGGGTTGCACTGAAAGTCCAAGACTCTCTGCACAGCCGCTCTACTAAACGATCCGAGACACTCCCTCCCTCACCCTCTCTGCGCCTCCATTTCTGCATCCCGTAGGCAGAGCCTCAGCGCTAGGAAAGCCCTGGGTGTCCCAAAGACGGCCAGCCTTCAGGCGGGGCCCTGGAAACCCTGGGTCCCAGACTGCTCCTCCCTGCCCAGGCAGGAGCGAACGCCTGGCTTCAGGTGAGCGGCGATAGTCAGTGCCTCAGGGTCCTCATCTACAGAGTGAGCATAATGACAACAGCAACCAGGCTCACGGAGTGGCTACAGGAATCCAGGAGCCGACGCACCTGAGTGCTCTGGGGACCCCTGCGCAGGGGAGCTCCCCCAGCCGGCACTATGTTCTCCTCTGCCCCGGGTTCTCAGTATCGCTCAGATGGCGGTGCCCCTGGGCCTTGTTCTCTGCCTGCCCCCAGGGCCACTGTGCAGGTTAAATGACACACAGATGCAGGGCACCTAGCCCCACACAGGCCCTCAATGCGGGCATATGTCCCCAGACCACCGACCGCCTCCAAGGGGAGGAAGAGAATCACCCACAGGCTGGGCTACAGAAACACTGGCTTCTGTGCAACGAAAACTAACATAACGAAAAGGAAAGGGGAACTACAGCCTGGGGGAGAGGCCTGTATCAACCATGACAGAAAGTCGGTATCTAAAGGAGATGAAGGGCTTATCCCAATATAAAAGACCCCAGGAGACGAGCGGGCAAAGGACTTAAACAGGTAGAGGAGACACACAAAGTAATCAAACTCGGGGAGATCATTCGTCCTTGCCGACCGTCAAAGCAGCACAAACTGAAGCAAAAGGCAGCACTGCTTCACTGTGAAGCAAAGAGAAAGTGTGAATCGCTCAGTCATGTCCAGCTCTTGGCAACCCCACAGGCTATAGCCCACCAGCCTCCTCTGTCCATGGAATTCTCCAAGAAAGAATACTGCAGTGGGTTCCATTCTCTTCTCCAGGGGATCTTGCCAACCCAGGGATCGAACCCAGGTCTCCTGCATTGCAGGCAAATTCTTTACCAGCTGAGCCACAAGGGAAGCCCAAGAACACTGGAGTGGGAAGCATATCCCTTCTCCAGCAGATATTCCCCACCCAGCGATCAACACCAGGTCTTCCGCATTTCAGGTGGATTCTTTACTAGCTGAGCCTCCAGGGATCAGCAAAGGATCAGCCAGCTGGGGAGGACATGGCAACTCTGGGAGCCAAGGTGGGAAACCAGCCTGGCTATGCCCCAGGACTGTGTATCTGTTGCCCTTGGGTCCCATAATTATTTTGGTCACGTAGCAAGTTCTCCCTGCTTAGAGCCAGGGCTCGAGGGGATCCAGTTCATCATGCCTTTCGGGGTTAGCAATATATACCCACTCACAGAAGAACTGAGGGCAGGAGGTCCCCAAATTCAAATTCGCAGAGAGGCTGCACAAGGGGCAGGGTCATTACCACCATCCTGGCTGTGTGAGCAGCTGGCCAGCACTGCCTCCAGCCCGGCTGGGTGGACAGCAGACCTCTGCCCGGAGGGCCTGAGAAGCAAGCATGCACAGCCTATCACGCAGTGTCATCAGCTTCCATCCATCCAGCACGGGGCACCCTCCGAAGCAGCAGGCTGGGAAGGAGGACCTGACTCACCACAAAGGCCAGGGCACACACATGTCAGAGGGTCCCTGGACTTTACACTGTGCTCAGCTACCCCATCCTACAGAGCAGGGCCTCTGACTCCCAGGGAAAGAAGACTCGTGAGCATACTCCAAACCTGTCCATCTGCAGGGTCAAGTCTGGGGTCCCTGTCCCCCACTGCAAGAGTCTGGAAGCCAAGTGGGCTTGGCCTATGGCCAGCACTATCTCTTCTGGGAAATCCCTTCCTCTGAGCCAGAGGAGTGAGGAACAGTGGGAGGGGCACAGCTCTGAGGTCAGAGGATTGGGCCCCAGTTCTGACTTCTACACTCCCCCAGCCTCCCCACCTCAGGCTGCATCACACCCATCCACCATCCTCCCGGTGGCTCAGGCCTCTCAAAAGCCAGGAGCTGCCCTCGATCCCCCGCTCACACCCACATCCTGTGAGCCCTACCTCCAAAAGCATCCTGTGCTCATCCACCAGGCCATCTCTTGCTGGCCATCAGGACCCCCAAGGCTCCCTGGGTACAGCCCTCCCTGCAGGCACTCTCCCCACTGACAGTCCTCAAAGGCTTCCCACTGCCAGGAGAATAAGACCTCACCTCCTCCACGACTCAACCCCGTCTGCCCTCCCCACCTCCTCGGGCCCTGCCCTTGCTCTCTCCCCATTACTGCCTCACTCCAGGCATGTGGCCCTTTTTCTGCCCCTCAGCCGCAGGGGGCTGACTCCTGTTTCAGGGAGTGGAGCAGTCTCCTGGGCTGGGCCCTCCAACCAGCCAAGTGCGCCTGGTCTCTGACCCAGAGACCCTCCCCCAACTCAGCTCACCCTTTCCTGGGTTTTGCTTTGTTCACAGCTTCACCCCTCTCTGCAGCAGTGGGCAGGGCGCCTGTTCTTAGCCCCGGCATTCCATGTAGCAGTCCCGCTGTTGCTTGTGGTCTTCCCCCAGTGACTGAGAACATCTAGAAGCCTGGCCCCTTCCAGCCCAGATCAGGCCTACGCAAGCCCAGCTCCCAGGCCACCTCCTCCATCAGGACCTGGCCCCGGACTCCCTCAAATCCGGTGCCATCCTGCAAGCTCTCACCTGAGCCTTGACTTCATCCCAAGAGTGCAACTTTGTCCTGCCGGCACATCCCTCAGAAGAAACACCAGCTGGACTCTGCCGCCAGGTTCTCCCATGAGCTCCACTCATACTCTCAGAGGCCTCCCTTGCTCCAGGTCAGGGTGAAGCCCACACCCCAGGACTGAGCCCAGGCCAGTGGAATCAAGTCAAGAGCTCCGGAAGAAACATCCCAACTCAAGAACCCAGCCCAAGTTCCAAACCTGCGTGCGCGGGAGTATGTGTGCCCAACAGAGAGCCAGACTAGGGAGAGATGCATAAAGCCTGAAGGCAGAGGGAGAGACGGCCAGACACCAACCCTTCCATCTAATTGCATGACCTTTCCCCAGCTCAGACTTCCTTCAGAGCCAAGTGCACAGCACTGCTTGGTATTCACTTGAAAGAGAAATGGGTCAAGGAAAGTTGGAAATTTTTCATAGAAAACACTTCAGGCTTGGAGCTGGCTGAAGTGTTTGTCAACCTGCAGAGAATTCTAAGAGGAAGCAGGCCTTGGTCAGAGACCTCCAGCTGGTACAAACTTGCAGAGTTTGGGCCTTGTGCCCAACGAGCTTCTGGGCTATGCCCGGCCTCACTGCTTCGGGGAAGGGCTTCTCTTCCCGCTGGACCGCCCTAGAGCTGTGTTTGCAGCCTGATCCCCTGATGCTGGGACCAACACCTCTCCCCTGTCCTCGGACCCCTCTGCTTCGCCAAGAGGCCTCTATCCGGGGGTCCATCGTGGGACACCTGTCTCTCTGTCCCCCAGTACGTATACAGCACACAGAAAGCCCAGATCTCTTTCACAACTGTCCCATGGGGTGTGGAGGGACCATGTCAGGATATTCGGGGCCCAGCTGCTCCCATCCCTGGCACGCCAGCTGACACATCTGAAGCACAAAGCGTCACAGACATGTCAAGTGGCCACTGGAGACATCATATCTCTCCCAGAAACATCCCGGTCTGCTTCACTAGAGGCCAGCAAAGAGCAGGTCTGCAGAGCCCACGGCTGATGTGGCAGCCAGACACACCACTTTCGTTAATTTAACTCCAGATGCACCCAGAGCAGAACACACCTTTCCTCCTGAGATGGTGTGTTATCTGGAAGCCAGGCATAGTCACCACGTGCCAACAGAAAGCTCTTTAGGGGACATTCACTACACAATCCAAGGGGAATAAAAGAAAGGGGTATCAATGAATTGGGTCTGTGGAAAAGAGTTCCTCAAAGATGGGGCAGCAAGGGCAGAGAGGACCTCAGGGCCTGAGAGAGCCCATGATCTTAAGTATATGTAACAGCAAGCACAGAGTGGGCACCACACCAAGGGTGAGATGAGGATTAGCAGGCCCTGCAACATCATACCCATTTTAGAGATGTGAAAACTGAGACATGATGGGGTTGGGAAAGCTGCCGAGGCAGGCATATTCAACCCCTAACCAAACTGCCCCGGCCTCCGTGCTGGGAGCAGCTACTGATGTGCTGGGGTGGCTCCTCTAAGAACTGTCCCCTGCACCTTAGGAGGGCCAAGGCCAAGAGCAGTACCCCTCGGTCACATTCGTCATCTGTTCATGGCGCTCCAGCAAACAGCCAGGTACTTCCTGGGCCACGTTCACCTGGCCAGCACCGCCCCTGAAGCAGATTGCATGTGAATGTGGGAGGAGAGAGGAAGTGGGGAGGGTAGATCTGAGACACAGGGATCACTAGATTTTTGTCTGAGGAGAGGAACTGAGCGCGTGGGCTGTCAAGTGCCATCCCAGACGGCATCCGTGGAGTCGAGGAGGAGGGGGCAGGCGGGCAAGTCTCCACTGCAGGAGGAGGTGGGCCCAAGCCCCGGTCTGGCTGCAGGCCTCACCTCTGCCCTCACAGCCCGCGGGGCAACCCCAAGCCACAGAGCCCAGTCAGAGAGACCCCAGCTCAGCCGCCAGCTCTGGAACAGTCTCCGCAGTCTGACCCCAGATTGCACCAGGCCTCAGCTGACCCAGCACGGCCCCCCCCCCAACCTCCCCAGCGTGAGGCCACGTCAGCACACTGCGATCTCCAGCCGCCATCCAGGGGGCTGACCGCAGGGCAGCGGGAGCACCGCGGCCTCTGCCAAGGATACACTCAGCCCTGAAACACGCCTCTCGGAGTAGGGCCAACTGCTTCAGGTTTCACAATCGGACTGCTCTTTGGGTTCCCTCTGGTCCCCAAGCCATAGGCACAGCCCAGGATAGAATGAAGAGGAAGAATTGAGAGGGCCCTGGGCATTAAGCACTCAGGTGCCCAGACTTTCAGCTGCAATGCAGCGAGCTGGCAACAGCCAGCCAGGCAGGGCATGAGCCAAGTCCAGGAGCAGAGCCCTTGACTCACCAGCCTGAAAGCACCAGGCCAGGCTCCAGGCTCCCACAAATGGTGCAGAGAGGGGCCCGAGCTCCTGGATGCTGGCCAGGTCTGGGGCTCAGGGTACAAAGCCTGCCCAGGGCCTCTCTTGACCTCTCTTTCATTTCTGCTAGGACCTCAGCCTTCAACACTCTGATATCAGGTAGGCTGAATCATGACCCCCAGGATGTCCCCCAGAACCTGTGAGGATAGCCTCATTTGGCTAAAGAGACTCAGCAGATGTGATTTAGCTAAAGATCTTAAAATGAGATAATTCTCCTGGAGTATCCCAGTGAGCCCAATGTAATCACAAGTGTCTTTATAAGAGGGAGACACTTACTACAGACAAAAGAGAAGGCACTGTGACCGCAGAGCAGAGGCTGGAGTGATGCAGCCACAAGCCAAGGGATGCTGGCAGCCACCAGAAGCTGGGAGAGGCAAGGAATGGATTCCTCTCTCGAGGCCCCAGAGGGAACCAGCCCTGCTGACACCTTAACGTTAGCTCCTTAAGATTCATTTTGGACTCATGACTTCCAGAAGAGACTAAGCCACTGACTTTGTGGTAACTTGTTACGGTAGCGATAGGACATAAACCACTACAGAGCAGAGAGCTTCCCCAAACGGGCTTCCAGCAAGTTAGTGCCCCCTCCACATCCCCCACCCCATGACCCCATTATTCACCCCTCCCCCCCTCCACCAGGCCTCATTCTTGACTGAGCCCTCTCCCTTATGACTCACACCCACTGCATCACCAAGGTCAGCCTGACCATCTGCCTGCTACCAAGTGGAGCCTTGCCCACTTCCCACTGGTGTCCTGTCCTGACAGGGCTACGCTCTCTCCCTGAATCACTGCTCTGGGCTCCCTGCCTCCAGCCTGGACCAGAGCAGGCTGATCACAACACAGGACTGTCAGCCCCCTTCCCTGCTGGGGCTGCCTGTGGGACATCACGCAGCCCCTGTGACCTCTCAGCATCAGCTCCAGCCCTCTGGTTCCTGGCCCTGAGCGCCCATCATGAGCTTCGCTCTTGCTTCCTTAGCCGTCTGGAAAACTCTATGGCTCAGGGAAATGGGGCGGGGACCTGCAGCAGGTCAGGAGAGGAGGAAGGGCTGCTGGAGAATTCAGGCGGGCCACGCTCGGCCACGTGGAGAAGCCCTGCAGTGCTGGCACCCTGTCCTCCCTCTCCTCACAGGCTTTCCTTGGCAGCGGCAGGGCACAGCACTCCCGAGGGCACCCTGCCTCCTCTGCCCGCCAGGGAGGATGCTGCAGCCTGAGAGCAGCGGGCAGAGGCTTGGCACGAGCTGTTTCCAAGAGCGAGGCAGCCAAGGTCACACGCACGGAGCTGTCTGACTTCTCTGCCTCCAGCCCAGGGCCAGGGGTAAGGCAGGGTGAGAGACTCTGCAGCTTACGGGCAGCTCAGCAGGAGCTCACAGCCCCTCCTTGTCCCGAGGCCATGCCCAGGGACTGCAGGAAGCCTGTGGAGGAGGACACAGGCCACTTCTACCTCCATGTCTCTGAAAACACAGGTGGTCAACAGAGGTCGTTGTTTTATTTGGCCCACATGGTGCTTTTCAGAAATTTGAAGCAACAATTTAAAATGAAAGTTGTGACGTCTGGATTCTCTTAACAGCAGAAGGATTGGCTGCCCCAGGCGCATGCTCCCACCAGGCCTTGGTCAGGGAACCTCAGGACAGGCTGCCCCTACAGACGAAGCCTGTCGTCTGTCCTGTGCCCACGGTGAGGCCAGGGCCAAATGCCATGTGTCACTACTGTGTCCATTTCAGCAGAGACTTTCATGTCTGCATCAAAAGAAGGAAAATTAAAACCGGGCCAAGGATGGGTGTAACTTGTTTTCTGACCCTCTGCCACTCTCCTCCTCACTGGCATTGCCTGTCGGGCCCTGCAGGTCTCTGAGTTTGCAGCCCTTGTCTTGAGATAGAAGGACTTGTTGCAAACGTGCCTGACAGAGTGAGACCACTTGCTCAGTGTGTGACTCAAGGACCTTTCCCACCCAGTGGGGACTTTCCCAGGGTCCCAAGTTCAGCTCTCCTTGGTGCGACCAGCAAGGCCAGTATCTCAGGACACTTGGCCTTAGGGTCAGAGCAGCCATGGCACAGCAGGCCCCACAGCCTAGGGCCCGGCAGATGCAGAAGAGGGGCACAGGGCCTGCCTGGGCTGTGCCCGAACAGCGTCCCCTGAGGAGGAGTGAAGCTGGCCTGTCAGCCCCACTCACTGCGCACTCAGCCTTGTGAGGGAGGCTCACTCACTTCCTATAGGACTGATGCCGAAGCTGAAGCTCCAATACTCTGACCACTTGATGTGAAGATGGTCATTGGAAAAGACCCTGATGCTGGGAAAGACTGAGGGCAGGAGGAGAAGGGGACGACAGAGGATGAGATGGTTGAGGATGAGGATGGGCCTCACTGACTCAGTGGACATGACTGTGAGCAAACGTCAGGAGGTAGTGAAGGACAGGGAAGCCTGAGTTGCAAGAGTCAGACACAACTTAGCAACTGAACAACAACAACAAATAGACTGAATGGTGGTCCCTGAAGACACCAGGTCCTAATCACCAGCACCTGTGAGTATTATACAACCAAAAAGGGGCTTCATAGATATGATAAAATTATGGATCTCCAGAGGTGGAGATCATCCTGGATTATCAAGCTGAATCCCAAATGCAATCACATGCACCCTTAAAAGAGGGAGACAGACATCACTCAGAAGCAGAGGAGGCACTGTGACCATGAGAGCAGAGGCCAGAGTGATGCAGCCACAAGCCAAGGAGTGCCAACAGCCCCCAGAAGCTGGGAGAGGCAAGCAACAGCCCGCCGCTAGCACCTCGGGAAGGAACACAGTCCTACCAACATCTTGACTTCAGCTCAGAGACACTGCCTCCAGAACTCTGCCCTCCCAGAAAAGGGAAAAGAATGAGAGAATCAACTGCTGTTTTTAGCCACCCCACCCAGGTGATGGCAACAAGCAGTCTGAGATGCGGGGCATGACATGCCAGGATCACGCATATGAGCTCGGAGCGGGGCTTCCAGGCTGGGCTGGGGCTCCTCATCCCCCATGCCCACTGGCCCTGGCTACTCCTCAACAACCTTAGACAGGGTTAACAGAGGGCAGCTAGGGCAGTGCTCAGGCAGGGCCCTAGAACTTGGGAGGGAGGCTCTGTCCATGCTTGTGTGTAAACGCAAACACACATGCGTGCACACGTGTGCAAACACCAGAGAAGCCAGCATTACACAGCACACCTCCCAGCACACTGCCCAGGGCACAAGTCTGGCCCCGAGAAAGACTAAGAAAGGGACTTGGGCTGCTGGGGAAAGGTCTAGCCCAGAGGAGTCCTGGGGACGCCCGAACCTCCTCTCCCCAAAAGGCCACAGTGGCGCCTGGCCTTGGGGCTCTGCCCCTCTGGCCCAGACAGGCCCCCAGGCCCAGCGGAGCCAAGCAGAGACACTTCTGCAATACCCGCAAGGCCAGTGAGGGGGAAGAGTCACCCTGGTCTCCTTCGGCCCTTGCTCACCCTAGTGCCCTCCTCCAGGGTCTGAAGGTGTGGGCTAAGCTGCCCAGGGCAACCTCCAACCCTGGCCTGAGTCCTGGAAGACACCCCAAAACCTTCACTTTCCATCCATTTCCCTGGGTAGTCAGCAACCCAGCAGCTGATGGGGACGTGGTGACAAGGATGCTCCGAGGCTCTGAGAGCTCCTGCAACCACCCCAGGAAGTCTACTGGCTGCTCAGGGAAGCCATGGCAACAACAATGTGTCTCAGTGCTCTGGAAGAGCTGTGTATAACACCCCCAATACACCTCTCACCCCAGCCACGCCAACCCCCCACAGGCACCTTCACCACAACCACACCACCCTCCACAGGCACCCCCACTCCAACTCTTACACGGGGAGATGCTAATCTCCCGGACCAGAAGGCTCAGGACAGGTGTCTCCCCTTCCCCGTTCTCAGAGGACCCATTATATCCATCACCCTTGATAAATGGCCAGGGAATTTCAAACACGCTTACAGAAGTTGCCTCGTGGGGGCAGGAGGAAGCTTCCAGTTAGTACCTCCTACCTTCTTTGATCGGAGCCACACATCAGAATTCATGAGAAGAAAGGATCCCCTAGCTTACACACATACACACGCGTACGCACGCACACACACACACACTGAATGCCTTTGTACAGAGGCCCTGGCATTCTGTTCCCAGTAGGTCATGTCCTCTTGCAGGAAAGAGCATGGAGCAAACACGCTCAGACAAGGACATCACTCTTATGTATCTCCCAGCTGCCACTGTGGGCCCTGACGACTGGGGCTGACAGAGCAGGGGGATGTCTGGGGTCACCGCAGGCCCTCAGACCAGCCACACCAAAACAGTGTGTCTGGACCACCTCCAGCCAGTGAGTGGCCCTTGCCCTGGGCACAGGGGAACAATCAGGCACAGGCAGAGAGAAATGTTCTCTCTGTGGACATCATCCACACAGGGTCACGGGGACCCTGGGCAGGGACACCACGGAAAGGGGGCTTGTGCCAGACCCTGGGCCTCTGGCTGAGACCTACTGCCTTCAGCCAACACACCCACAGCCCTGGGCTGAGGTCCAGAGCTCAGTCCGAATAAGCCCTCCACATCCACCCCATTTCAGTGCAGCCTCAGCGCCAGATCTGAGCAATTGGGCTTCCCTAGAATCTTCTAAGGCCAATAGTTTCTGGGCTGGTTCTGAGTTTGGAATCCTGTGTTCTGAGTTTAAGCTCTCACCAGAGATAGGCGGATGAGGTTAGGGAGGGAAAGGATTCCAGAGCAGATGTCAAAAGGCCAGCAGAAGCCTGGGAAAGAAGGCCAGGCCATGAAGGAGGACGGCCATGTTCATGAGACGAGCAGCACATGGATTTAGGGATTGGCAGCCTGACCCGGGCACCCGGCAGCCGCACTGTGCAGGCTCCACCTCACCCAGCCTAAGTGGCACCCCCAGGAAACCCCCTGAATCTTCCAGTAAAGGCCAGCCCAGAAGCACCGAAACCAAAGTGGCCAGCCCTCAGCTCCCTGAAGCACAGGCATTTCTAATCACTCTGGACAGATGAGAAAGCAGAGGCCAGAGACCCAAACCTGCCCAAGGGCAGCCAGCCAGCAAGGAGCAACACCAGGGCCCTGAGCCCTGATCTGAGGCACAGGGCCTGCCCCATTTCTGCTCCTGCCCTCACCCAGTGGGGTTAATCGCCATTCCTCCCCATGCAGAGAAGCCCAAGGGTAGGAGAGATAGGAGGGGCTGAAGCTTGGAAGGCCAGGGAGGCAGCGCCTGGGGGACCCCCTCCACTGTTGGCAGATGGCCTGCAATTCATCATCTGGGAAGAAGGGGCAGCCAGAAGTATTGATCGACTCTACAGAGCCCTGGGCTTCCTGATGGAACAATTCCTTTGCAAAAGAATCTGATACCATTCCTTGAAATTAGAATGGTGCCCTGCCAGGCTGCACCCAATTTATCTGTCAGCTGGGAACTCAGAGAGACCTAAATTAAATGAGCTGGGGCTGCTTGGGGGCAATGGGAGTGTCTTGGCTAATCACAGCACACTGGGCTGGCCCAGCCCAGGGGAGCCTCTAGGGTTACCTGTCAACATGCAGATGCGTTTAACACAAGACCTAGGCCTCAGTGAGCTGCCTGCTGCCACCTGCCATGGCCCTGACCAAGTTCACCCAGGGATCTACAACTGGAAACTCAGAGGTGAGCCCACCCTGCCAGAGCCTGGGCATGGAGAGGCCTGCCAGGACCACAGCCACAACCCAGCCTGGCCTCGCTGCGCCAGGGACTGAGATCCTGAGAACACTGGGGAGCTTTGGGCCAAAAGCAGTTGGTCTGGCCTCCCAGAGGGCTCTGAGGGGCTGTACTACCTGCCCAGCAGCTCCTTCCTCACTCCTGGGCCCAAGAGCGTGGCTGGCTCTAAGTTCAAACAGGTAAAACCACACAAGTCTGTGCAAAGGTACCTTTGGGTGCTCTGTGGAGCACTCCCGGCCCCCTCTGCCTCCCAGAGGGGTCAGGATCCAATCGGGGCCAAGGAAACACTCGGGCCTTTGTCCGTGAGCCGAGGCACAGGCTCCCAGGCATGGGTGTCAGACTCAGGCTTGGTCTGGGTCTTGCCTGCTCCCTGACACTAGGTAAGACCCTCAGGCAGCTTTTAGTGCCTGTTCAGGACTTCCCACGTGGAGCTAGTGGTAAAGATCCCACCTGCCAAAGCAAAAGACGTAAGAGATGCGGGTCCAGCCCCTGAGTCAGGAAGATCCCCTGGAGGAAGGCATGGCAACCCACTCCAGTATTCTTGTCTAGAGAATCCCATGGACAGAGGAGCCTGGTGAGCTACAGTCCATAGGGTCACAAAGAGTCGAACACAACTGAAGCGACTTAGCACACACACACTCACATGGAGGCCTCAGGCCTACAGGATTATGACCCACATACACCCAAAGCAGAGGTCCCCAACTCTATTCTGGCAGCCCCACTGTGCTATGCGGTCAGCAAGGGTGGTCTCAGTCCAGGCCTGGGACCAGGCCTACAGAAATGATGCCTGGATCCCCCCAGGGGAACTTTCAGGGTCTACCACCTGCAGCAGCCTTACCTGTGTCCAGGGCCTGTGGCCCCCCAAGAGGAGGGGGTCTGGAGGTGGTCGGTCGATGATAGACCACATGTACACGGCCCTGCTCAGCCTCCTGTGCCGCCAGACCTTTCTCCAGGGGCTCAATAAAGAATTCCTCCTCTTCCATACGGATCAGGCCAGCCTGCAGGGCAAAGATGAGATTGTTCAAATTCCCAGAACACAGCAGACCAAGGAGGGGAAGCAGTGAGGAGGGCGCCAGAGAGCAGAACTTCTAACCTGGCTGCGCAGGGCCCAGTGAACCCCAGCTAGGTGTGAGGCCTGAACCCCAGGCCGGGAAGGGCATAAACAGGTGGCTATAGAGGCCCCAGCACGCCAGAGCCTCCACTCACAGCCATGAAGGCCAGAGCCATTTGGGGGTGGTGAATCCTGTCTGAGGAAGGGATTCTTGCCTGGGTCATTCCCACCCTCACCCCCAGGAGCTCAAAGCCCAAGACAAAGGCCAAAACTCTCAGCCAGGGACTGAATCTGCCACAGATATGTTCACAAACAGTATTTTCAAAGTTCTGAAACCAACCCTCAAAATGATACGATTTCATGTTTTGTATATGGAATTCCATCTTCCCTTGGAAAATGCAGGCTCTGGCAACAGTGCCTGATGCCCAGCAGTGGACCCGTGGATGGAGCACACACTCCGGCTGCTGGCCACAGTCCCCACTGCATCTTCTTTTACCCATGACAGTCAGCAGCCCAAACTCCAGCAACTGAACCGCTGCCTCCACCAAAACTGGTTTTGGCTCTTCCATGCTCTAAAGCCCTCAAAGAACCCCTGTCCCCATCAGGATTCAAGCCGCTCTATACTCTGGCATCCAAGGCTCTCAGCCTGCCGCCGTCCTCTTTGCCCCAGCTCACACACCTCACACCAGTCCCTAAATAGTCCCATCCCTCCAATACAGTGCAGACCACCTGGATTCCAAGCTCCTGAATCCACGGAGCCCTCAGCTTGGGAGGACCCGCTGCTTCCCCCACCCTTGGCCATCTGATAAACTCTAATTCTCCAAGGCTTGGCTCAGACCCCTCAAATGCCATCCCCCAACTGCAGGGACATGGCCCTGCCCTCCCTTGAGGCCATCCCACCATCACTGCCCCATTCAGCTCCCATACTTTTGATTCCATAAACCAACTGTCACAGTAGGAGTCTCCACTGTGTCAAGCTGCAGATGTATTTTCTTTAGATTATATACTTACAAACTACTCATAAGTAGTTTGGAATTTTTTAAACCACTTTTTTGAGGTACAGCTGACATGTAAAAAGATGGTACACAGTTAATAAATACAACTCAATAAGTTTGGGATGAGTATACACTCATGAGGGCTTCCCTGGTGGCTCAGATGATAAAGAATCTGCCTGCAATGCAGGAGACCCAGGGATCAAACCAGGAAGATCCCCTGGAGAAGGACACGGCAACCCACTCCAGTAGTCTTGCCTGGAGAATTCCAGGGACAGAGGAGCCTGACAGGCTACAGTCCATGGGGTCGCAAAGAGTCACATACGACAGAGCAACTAACACTTTCATTTTGACTTTGATGTACTCGTAAAACCATCACCGCCATGAAGGTCACAGACATCTCCATCACCTCTCACAGTATCCCCCTACACTTTTTATTATCATTTTTTTGGTGATAAGAACCCTATATGTAAAATCAACCATCTTAGCAAATTTTAAGTATATTATAGACTATTTCTGATAGAGTATAGTATAGGAACTGCGCTGTATGAAAGATTTCCAGTACCTACTTTTCTTGCATTACCGAAATTTGGTACTCTTTGACAATCACCTCCCATTTCCTCCTCCCTCCAGCCCCTGACAACCACCATCCAACTCCCTACTTGTATGAGTTTGGCTGTTCTTGGTTCTACACATAAGTGAGATGTTACGGTATTTGTCTTTCTGTGTCTAGCTTATTTCCCTTAGCATAATATCCTCCAGCTTCAGCCATTCTGTGCAAGTGGCAGGATCGCTTTCTTTATAAAAGCTGAATAAAAATGTTTTCACTTCAACAGCATCTATAGAATACATTGTACATAAGTACCACATTTCTTTATCAATTTGTCATCCACAGATGGACATTTGGATTGCTTCCATGTCCATTGTGAATAAAGCTATAATGAACATGGGAGTACAGATACCTCTTCAATATCCTGTTTTTATTTTCTTTGGGTACAATCCCAGAAGTGGGATTGTTGGTCACATGGTAGTTATATTTTAATTTTTTGAGAAACCTCCATATTGTTTTCCATGGTGACTAAGCCAATTTCATATTTTCGCATTCAGTTTTCCCAACACCAAAACACTATCTTTTCACATTGAACATTCTTGGCTCCCTTATCAAATATAAATTGACTGTATATGCATAGGATTATTTCAGGGTTCTTGATTCTGATCCATTGGTCTATGTGTCTGTTTTTATGTCAGTACCATACTGTTTTTATTATTAGAGCTTTGTAATATGTTTTGAAATCAGGAAGTGTGATGCCTCCAGCTTTGTTCTGTCTCAAGGTATTTGAGGTATTTTTGTGGTTCCATAAAAATTTTAGGATTTTTTTTATATTGCAATTTGGAATTTTGATAAGGACTGCACTGAATCTATAAATAGTTTTGGACACTATGGACATTTTATAAATATTAACTCTTCTGATCCATGAACACAGTATACCTTTCCATTTATTTGTGTTTTCTTCAATATCTTTAATGAGTATCTTATAGTATTCAGTCCATAGATCTTTCACTTCTTCAGGTAAATTTATCCCTAAGTATTTTACAGTATCAGATGCTATTGAAATGGAAATATTTTATTTCTTTGTCAGTTCACTATTGATGATTTTTGTATGTTGATCTTGTACCCTAAAACTTTACTGAATTTACTAGTTTTAACAGTATTTTTGATCGATTGTTTAGAATTTTTCACATACAAGATCATATAAGGAAACAGATACAACTTTACTACTTCTTTCATATCTGGATGCCTTTTATTTCTTTTTCTTGCTCTGGCTAGAACTTTCAGTATTATTTTCAACAGGAGTTGTGAGAATAGGCACCCTTGTCTTATTAATGATCTCAGAGAGAAAGCTTTCAGCCTTTACCATTGTGCATGAAATTAGCTATGGGTTTGGGTGGACTCTGGGAGTTGGTGATGGACAGGGAGGCCTGGCGTGCTGCGGTCATGGAGTCACAAAGAGTCAGACACGACTGAGAGACTGAATTGAACTGTCACATATGGTCTTTATTATGTTGAGGTATGTTCCTTCTACACATCATTTGTTTAGAGCTTTTATCGTGAAAAAGGTTGGATTTTGTCAAATACTTATTCTGCACATATCAAAATGATACCTTAATATAAATTTTATTTTTCATTCTGTTAAGGTGGCATATTGCATCTACTGATTTTCATATGCTGAACCAGCCTTGCATCCTAGGGATGAGTCCCCCCTTGATCATGGTGTATAACCCTTCTAATGTGCTGTTGAACTTGGCTCGCTAACACTGTCAAGGATTCTTGCGTCTGTATTCATCAGGGGTACTGGCCTGTGGTTTTCTTTTCTTACAGTGTCCTCATGGTATCAGGATAATATTGGCCTCAAAAAATGAGGTTAGGAGGGCTCCCTCCTTTTTACATTTTGGGAAGAGTTTGAGAAGGATTGACATTAATTCTTCAATAAATGTCTGGTAGAATTTACCTGTGATGTCATGTAGTGCTGGGCTTTTCTTTGTTTGGAGATTTTTGATTACTAACTCAATCTCCTTATTCATTATTGGTCTGCCGAGATTTCCGTTTCTTCATGATTCAGTATTGGTAGGTTGTATAATTCTAGCAATTTATTCATTTCTTCTAGGTTGGTCAATGTGTTGGTATATACTTATTCACAGCAGTCTCCTATGGTCTTTTATATTTCTGTAATATCCAGTTGCAGTGTCTCCTCTTTCATGTATTATGAGTCTTCTCTTTTTCCAGGTAAGTCTACCTAGAGATTACCAATTATTTTTTAAAGCCAACTCTTAGTTTTGTTTACCTTTTTCATTGTTTTTCTATTCTCTATTTCACTTATTTCTTCTTTGATCCTTGTTGTCTCTTTCCTTCCACTAACTCTGGGCTTAGTTTATTCATCTTTTCCTAGTTCCTTCAGGTATAAATTTAGGTAGTTTATTTGAGATCTTTCTTTTTTATCATATGCTTTTATTGCTATAAACTTTCATATATATATTTATAAATAGATATAAAATTTATATATTAATTTCAGGACTGCTTATAGTATACAACTTCAAAACATATATAAAATTTCAGAACTGCTTTTGCTATGCCACATAAGCTTTGGTATGCTGTGTTTCCATTTTTGTTTGTTTCAAGAAATTCTCTTTATTTCCCTTTGATTTTTCCTTGGACCCTTTGGTTGTACAGCAGTGTGTCAATTTCTATGAATTGTGAATTTTTCAGTTTTCCCCTTGTTGTTGATTTCTAGTTTCATACTACTGCAGTCAGAAAAGTTACTTGGTATGTTTTCAGTCTTTTACATTTGCTAAGACTTGTTTTTTGACATAATATATGACCTCTTTTGGAAATTGTTGCATGCAGCCTTGAGAAAAATGTGAATCCTGCTAATATTGGGTGGAAAAGCCTATGTCTGCTAGGTCCATTTGGCCTACAGTATAGCTTAAATCCAATGTTTTCTTATCGATCCTCTGTCTGGATGATCTAAAGTCTCCCTCTATCATTGTATTGTTGTCTGTTTCTCCTTTCAGATCTATTACTATTTGACTGAAACTTTTAGGTGCTCTGATGCTGGATGCATACACATTTACAACTGTTACATTCCTATGCTGAGGTGCCACTTGACCGTTATATAATGACTTTCTTTGTTTCTTGTTTCAGCTTTTGACTGTTTTGTCTAATAAGTATAGCTTACCCCTTTCCTCTTTTGGTTTCCCTTTGCATAGACTATCTTTTTCCATTCCTTCCCTTTGAGTTTATATGCATCCTTAAAGCTAAAGTGAGTCTCTTGTTGGGAGCACATAGCTGTGTCTTGCTTTTGTTTGCTTGTTTTTTAATCTATTCAGTCATTCTGTCTTTTGATTTGAGAGTTTAACCCACCTACATTAAAGTTATTGTTGATAAGTAAGGGCTTACCAAAGCCATCTTGTTAACTAATTTCCGACTTTTTTATAATTCCTTTCTTCCTCTCTTCCTATCTTCTTTCGTGAACTGATGATTTTCTATAGTGGCATACTTTGATTCTCCTCTCTTTAGTTTATGAATATGTCCATGTTGTGTGTATAAAAGTTTTTGTTTTGTGGTTACTGAGGCTTATTTGAAACATGTTATAGATACAAGTGTTTATTTTATTTTATTTTTTTTAATTTTTATTTTTTATTAGTTTTGCCAAACAATGACATGATATCACCATGGGTTTACATATGCTCCCCCTCCAGAACCCCCCTCCCTCCTCCCTCCCCCCAGGAAATCTCGTTGCACCAGCCCCGAGCATCAATCCTGGGCTGGCGATTGATTAGACATATGATAATTAACATGTTTCAATGCCATTCTCCCATATCATCCCACCCTTTCCCTCATCCACAGAGTCCACGAGTCTATTCTATACATCTGCGTTCCTTTTGCTGTCTCGCATGCTGGGTTCTCGTTACCGTCTTTCTAAATTCCATTTATATGCGTTAATATACTGTATTGTTGTTTTTGCTTCTGGCTTACTTCACTCTGGATAATGGGCTCCACTTTCGTCCATCTGAGTAGAATTGATTCAAATGAATTTTTTTTAATGCTGAGTAATATTCCATTGTGTATATGTACCACAAGTGTTTATTTTAAGTTAATAATTTAATTTCAATTACACGCAAAAACTCTATTTTTATCCCTCACTTCCACATTTTATATTTTGACATTATAATTTACATCTTTTTATATTGTGTATCCACTAACAAATTATTGTAGTTATAGCTATTTGTAATACTTTGATTCTTTAATCTGTATACTAGAGTTAAGTAGTTAACATACCACCATATTACAGAATTAACGTATTCTAAATTTGACCATGTATCTTCCTTTCAGTTCAGTTCAGTTCAGTGGCTCAGTCATGTCCGACCCTTTGCGACCCCATGAATTGCAGCACGCCAGGCCTCCCTGTCCGTCACCAGCTCCCGGAGTCCACCCAAACCCATGTTTATCAAGTCAGTGATGCCATCCAGCCGTCTCATCCTCTGTCATCCCCTTCTCCTCCTGCCCCCAGTCCTTCCCAGCATCAGGGTCTTTTCAAATGAGTCAACTCTTCGCATGAGGTGGCCAAGTATTGGAGTTTCAGCTTCAACATCAGTCCTTCCAATGAACACCCAGGACTGATCTCCTTTAGGATGGACTGGTTGGATCTCCTTACAGTCCAAGGGACTCTCAAGAGTCTTCTCCAGCATCACAATATCTACCTTTACCAGTGTGTTATATACTTTCACATATTTATATTACTAATTAGTGTCATTTGTTTCCGCTTAAAGAACTCCTTTCAGCATTTCTCATAAAGCAGATCTAGTAGTGATGAACTCTCTCGGCATTTGTTTGGAAAGGTCTTTTTCTTGCCTTCACTTCTGAAAGACAACTTTGCCAAGTAAAGTATTCTTCATGGGTGGTTTTTTTCCTATCAGCACTTTGAACAAATCATTCCACTCTCCTGACCTGCAAAGTTTTTGCTGAGAAATCCAATGATGGCCTCATTGGGATTCTCTTTTATGAAAGAAATTTTTTATCTTGCTGTTTTTAAAAGTATTTCTTTGTCTTTGCTTTTAGATGGCTTATTATAACATGTCTTGAAGAAGGTCATTTTGGGGTGACCTAGTAGCTTCCCTTTCACTTTTCACTTTTATGCATTGGATAAGGAAATGGCAACCCACTCCAGTTTTCTTGCCTGGAGAATCCCAGGGATGGCGGAGCCTGGTGGGCTGCCGTCTATGGGGTCGCACAGAGTCGGACACGACTGAGGCGACTTAGCAGCAGCAGCAGCAGCAGCAGTAGCTTCATGAACTTAGATGTCCAAATCTCTTTCCAAGGTTTGAGAAGTTCTCAGCTATTGTTTATTAAAAGAATCTAAATAAACCCTCTGCCACTTTCTCCCCCTCTTCTCCTTCTTGGACTTCAGTAATGCATAGATTATTTCTCTTAATGAGTCCCATAAGTTTCCTCATTCCTTTTCACTCTTTTTTCTTTTTGTTATTCTGATTAGATAATTTCAAATGATCTGTCTTCCAGTTCACTGACTCTCTGTTTTGTGCTCTCTATTGAATTCTTCCATTTAATCATTGTATTCTTCAGCTCCAGAATTTTGTTTGGTTCTTTCTATGTTTCCTATTTCTTTGTTTAAATTTTCCTTTTGTTCTGGCACTGTTTTTCTGATTTCATTACGTTTGTTGTCTTGTAGCTTTCAGATTATCTTTAGGACAATAACTTTGAAGTTTTTAATCATGCAATTCATGTATCTCGTTTCTTTTGGGTCAGCTACTGAAAATTCACTGCATTCCTTTGATGTTTACCCAGTTCTTCAAAATCCTTATGCCTTGCATTTCTTCACATTTCCAGATTTTATAGACTGACTTCAATAAGAAAGACCTTCACCTGCAGCTGGTGGGGAAGGCACACTGTACCTACTGGTGCAAGGCACCAAGTGTGGGGGAATATGGTGGCTCTGGGTCCAGGGGGGACTTGACATCTCATTGGCTCAGGCTGCTAGAGACCTTTGCGACAAAGGTCCATCTAGTCAAAGCTTTGTATGGTGTTTGTATGACATCGACACCTGGGCGGTCCCTGGTGACAGATACTGCAGTGAGTCCATAATGGTCGCCAGGACTCTTGGGGTCCTCGGTGGGCTCATCAGCTAGTTACCAGAGCTGGCAGTGGTGGAAGCCAGAACAAGCAGTATGCACACACTTAGCTTCAGGGCCTGTGTAGTGGCGGGGTCCACTCGCCCGTCATGGCAGGGGTCAGGGCCAGCAGGAAGGGCCAACTGCAGGCACAGGAGTAGCTACCTGAGCCCTGGCTGTTGATATGCACTCCCATGGCTGCTGGGTCTCACCATGGGGGCGCAAGTGGCAATGTGGCAGTGGAGGCCGAGGATGGAAATCAAGTTGATGGCAAACATGTGCACAACTGGAGGATAATCCTAAGTATATGAACACTGGTGGGGGTTAAGTATGGTCTAGGCAGGTATTCCACACTTCTTGTTGTTCAGTCACTAAGCCATGTCTGACTCTCTGCGACCCATGGACTGCAGCATACCAGACTTCCCTGTCCTTCACTATCTCCCCGAGTTTACTCAAAGATATGTCCATGATACCATCCAACCATCTCTTTCTCTGTCGCCCCCTTCTCCTTTTGCCCTCAGTCTTTCCCAGCATCAAGGTCTTCTCTGATGAGTCAGCTCTTTGGATCAGGTGGCCAAAATACTGGAGCTTCAGCTCCAGCATCAGTCCTTCCAATGAATATTCAGGGTTGATTTCCTTTAGGATTGACTGGTTTCATCTCCTTGCAATCTTTGAAAGGGACTTTCAAAGGGACTTTCAAGAGTCTTTCCCAGCACCACAGTTTGAAAGTTTTCAATTCTTTTGGAGCTCAGCCTTCTTCTTTTTTTTTTTTTTCAAGTCTCCTGCATTGGCAGGCAGGTTCTTTTTTTATTATTATTATTAGTTTTGCCATACAATGACATGATATCACTATGGGTTTACATATGCTCCCCCTCCAGAACCCCCCTCCCTCCTCCCTCCCCCCGGGAAATCTCGTTGCACCAGCCCCGAGCATCAATCCTGGGCTGGCGATTGAGTAGACATATGATAATTAACATGTTTCAATGCCATTCTCCCATATCATCCCACCCTTGCCCTCATCCACAGAGTCCACGAGTCTGTTCTATACATCTGCGTTCCTTTTGCTGTCTCGCATGCTGGGTTCTCGTTACCGTCTTTCTAAATTCCATATATATGCGTTAGTATACTGTATTGTCGTTTTCCCTTCTGGCTTACTTCACTCTGGATAATGGGCTCCAGTTCCGTCCACCTGAGTAGAACTGATTCAAATGAATTTTTTTTTTAATGCTGAGTAATATTCCATTGTGTATATGTACCACAGCTTTCTTCTCCATTCGTCAGTTGATGGGCATCTAGGTTGCTTCCATGTCCTGGCTATTGTAAACAATGCGGCGATGAACATTGGGGTACACGTGGCTCTTTCAATTCTGGTTTCCTCAGTGTATATGCCCAGCAGTGGGATTGCTGAGTCATATGGCAGGTCTATTTGCAGTTTTTTAAGGAATCTCCACACTGTTCTCCATAGTGGCTGTACTAGTTTGCAATCCCACCAACAGTGTAAGAGAGTTTCCTTTTCTCCACATCCTCTCCAGCATTTATTACTTGTAGATTTTTGGATTGCAGCCATTCTGACTGGTGTAAAGTGGTACCTCATTGTGGTTTTGATTTGCATTTCTCTGATAATGAGTGATGTTGAGCATCTTTTCATGTGTTTGTTAGCCATTTTTATGTCTTCTTTCAAAGAAAGAAATATAGATCAATGGAACAAAATAGAAAGCCCAGAGATAAATCCACGCATCTATGGACACCTTATCTTTGACAAAGGAGGCAAGAATATACAATGGAGAAAAGACAACCTCTTTAACAAGTGGTGCTGGGAAAACTGGACAGCCACTTGTAAAAGAATGAAACTAGATCACTTTCTAACACCATACACAAAGATAAACTCAAAATGGATCAAAGATCTAAGCATAAGACCAGAAACTATAAAACTCCTAGAGGATAACATAGGCAAAACACTCTCTGCCATAACCCAAAGCGGGATCCTCCATGACCCACCTCCCAGAATATTGGAAATAAAAGCACGAATAAACAAATGGGACCTAATTAAAATTAAAAGCTTCTGCACAACAGAGGAAACTATAAGCAAGGTGAAAAGGCAGCCTTCAGAATGGGAGAAAATAATAGCCAATGAAGCAACGGACAAACAATTAATCTCAAAAATATGCAAGCAACTCCTGCAGCTCCATTCTAGGAAAATAAACGACCCAATCAAAAAGTGGGCCAAAGAACTAAACAGACACTTCTCCAAAGGAGCTCAGCCTTCTTTATGGTGCAACTCTCACATGTGTACGTGACCACTGGAAAAACCATACAAAGCTTTGACTAGACGGACCTTTGTCAGCAAAGTGATGTCTCTGCTTTTGAATACGCTGTTTAGGTTTGTCATAGTTTTCCTTCCGAGGAGTCAGCGTCTTTTAATTCCGTGGCTGCAGTCCCCATCTGCGGTGATTAGGAGCCCGAGAAAATGAAGTCTCTCACTGTCACCACTTCGTCTCCATCTGTTCGCCATGAAGTGATGGGACTGAGTGCTATGATCTTAGTTTTTTAAGTGTTGAGTTTTAAGCCAGTCTTTTTCACTCTTGTCTCTCACTCTCATTGAGAGGCTCTTTAGTTCCTCTTTGCTTTCTGTCATTAGAGTGGTCTCATCGGCATATATGAGATTGTTGATATTTCTCCTGGCAGTCTTGATTCCAGCTTGTGATTCATCCAGCCCTCCATTTCACATGATGTACTCTACATAAAAGTTAAAAAAGCAGGATGACAAAAATAAAGCCTTGGCATACTTCTTTCCCCATTTTGAGCCAGTCTGCTGCTCCATGTCCTTATGTCCTGCACTTATGCAGCTGTAAAGGCCTGGGCCAGCTGCCTACCCTGTGTTGAGGGTGGGGAAGGGGAGGGTGGCAGCAGGAGGGCTTGGGTGCCTTGCGTCTGTGACTGCAATTACCCATAGAGCAAAGCCTCAGCAGTAAAATCTGCAGAGCCGTGTTAGCCATTAGTTTTTTTAGCGGTGAAAGCTGCTGGGCTCCTCTGCAGAGCAGGACACTGAGAACACGGTCACTCCCAATACGCAGCTCATGGGAGCCCATGTTCTTCTTCCCAGTTGTTTCTATTCATCTCAGTTTTGCTGGTATCTGGGTAAAGCCAAAGTTGGTCCTTTGTGCATTTCCCAAAGAAGGGAAGAAAGCTGATGGCTTACTCCACTCTTTTTCCCAGTGAGGGAAATGTTCTTGCTGGGGATGATAGGATGACATATGCAGAATGAAACCATCTTCCTTCTCTTCTTGAGCTGTTATTCTCAGGGTTTTTTTGTTGTTGTTGTTCCACTGTGTTACTGAAGTTTTTAAGTGGACTCCAGAGCTCTCCTAGAGCTGCTTCTGTTCATGGATAGCTGTTTAATTGTTCATCTTTGCTGAGGGATAGAGGTTGGGATCACCTAACACATCCACTTAGTGACTTCACTTGGGAGTTTTAAAAGCTTGAATTGGTTGCTCCAACTTAAGAAGCAGAGGGTTCCACATAAATGGACAGATTTCAAGATTCTCTCAAAGCATCAGAGAGGCTGGCACTTCCTGTTTCCCATCAGCTTAGCCGGCAGCGGCCAGAGGTTCCCTCTAGGATTCTCCCCTTGAGCCTCTAGAGGGAATACAGCCCTGCTGATAACTACTTTGGCCTCCAGAGGTGACAGAAGACGTTTCTCTTGTCTTCAGTAATTTCCAGCAGCTTCAGGAGACATACAGGGTCCCGGTGGGCAGAGGGGCGAGGTGAGTGGCCACTCTCTGAGGGCCACTGGATGGGGCGCAGGAGTTGCAGACCCCTGAGCACACAGGTTTGAGGCATCCTGGACTTCTGGGGAAGGGGCCTAGGACAAAGAGGAAGGGCAGGAGGAATGAGGCCAGACTGGGACACCAAGATCAGCCATCTGTGGGAAGAGAGAGGAGAGGAGAGGAGAGACCCGTGGGAACCCTGCAGGCCCCACACTCTGACTCATTCCAGAGTCCTAGGGCCCTTCCAGGCTTGGAGAGGGTGAGCAAATATCTGTGAGGTAAGTGAATAGGTGACCCCGAAACAGCAGGACATGCCCTCTGAGAGAAAGAGCAACAGCAGGGCGAGGATGCTGCAGGCCATCCCTTGTACTGGCATGTGGTCAGAAGTGTTCACACAAGCAAACCTCTCCGTATATGCTGCCATTGACTTTTCCCATGTCTGCAGTTTGGGGGCACAGTGGTGTCTCAAACCCATCTCACTGATGGAATCCAAGGACGTGTGGCAGGATGGCAGTGGGTGAGTGGTCTGGGAGTTTGGTGTTCTGAGTTCCTGGCACCATTTCTGTCTGACCAGGCGGCCTCAGCCCAGGTGTCAAAGCTCCCAGGCTTTCGACATACGTGCCTTTAAAGGAAGGATGGTTGTCCCTCCCCTCCCATGGCTGCTGAGGTACACAGGCAACCTAGGAGGCACTCAGAATCAGGGCACACATAGGCAGCGCTCTGCAACCCAAGCGATGTCATTTACCTGCTTGCTTTCCAAAGGAGAAAACTGAGACCGAGGGGCAGGAAGCTCTGCCAGGGACACACGAGGTCCAAAAATCAAACCCCAGACCCCAGATGGAATGAATATCTCCTAGGTGGAGACCCAGGCCTATCCTGCCTTATTAAGGCATGGCATGGAGAAGATTCTCTGGAGTAGGAACTGGCAACCCACTCCAGTATTCTTGCCAGAAAAATCTCACGGACGGAGGAGCCTGGCAGTCTACAGTCCATAGGGTCACAAGAGGTCAAACACCACTGAGCCCGCACGCATGAACTGGGGCATTAGGGTCCAGCAGGACAGCCCCCTCTTCTGGAGGGAAACTTGCACCCCGAGTCAGAGCCACCTGTGCCACAGGCCCAGCTTCCTGGGATCACCCTGGAGGGACCCAGCATGACAGTGGCCCAGAACCTAGTCTGGTGGGGTCGGTCTTCTCTGGCGTGAGAGACTCCAGGACTGTCTGGGGTTTCCTGTCCACGGGGGTCAGGTTCTCCTCCCTGGCCAGACCTTTCTGGCTAAAGGTCATGGGCTTGATGAAAGGGCACGGGATCTGTTTGATGCTGACCTCTACCTGGCTGTTATCAGAGCCAGGGTCCAAGTTGGCTAAGCTGCCTGGCAGGGACCCCCCGCCCCCAGGGTGCCATCAGAAGGGCACTGCAGTGCTCTGAGATAAACCTGAAGTATGGTGCCAGTTTACTCAGGTGTCCTCGTGCACCCAGAGACTTCTAAACTGACAGCCCTCTCCTGGAGGAGTTACATCCCTCACCAGCATCGGCCCATCTCTGACAAGTACTGAGGAACAAATGCCAGGTCACACTGACGTATAAGCTGGGCCTGCCCCAAGAGCAGCAGCTGACCACTCTGAGACTGGCAGATGAGCACCCCAGACCAGTATTCAGTCACCCTGAGATCAGAGGCTGCCCACCTCAGGACCAGCACAGACAATCCAACAGGCGACCACTTGAGCCCAGCGGCCGACCACCCCTCAAGACCACCAGCCAAAGTACTGCTTGGTGAAGGGGCTCTCTACAAGGAAAGCAGGATTCCTTTCACTGCCTGACTCTCAGGCGTTTTAGTGTGCATGCCAGGAATAATCTGTCTGAAAAACTGCAAAGGAAAGCAAAGGAAAATTGACAAAAGAACAAGGTACAGAGCGTGGGGTATGTTTTGCTGAGTTTTTTACAGGACTTTGATTTTCCTGCAGCCAGTGGCAAATATATCTGGCTTTACATGTAATTTTTATTAATAAGAATCAATTTCCCCTCTCCACTTACTAAATATTAAAGAAGTCTCTGAAGCACCCTGATGTGAAGGGCATTCAATCAGGAGCCTGCCCATGTCTGTCCAGCCTGATATTACATGGAGGGGCTGGCTCTCACCTGAAATCCACTCTGCTCTTGAGCTGTGTGACCGTCAGCCTAGCCTGGCCAGGAGAGAGGCTCACGGGAGGCCTCTGTCCCTGACCCTCAGGGTCCACCACTGAGACCTGGCAGGCCTCTGGTCATCAAATCACTAGTTCTCATATCTTGCTGAATTGTAAGATGCCTGCCCTTTCTCCTCCTTTCTCTAGGCCTTGTTCTTTTGCTGTTTGGTTTTTTACAACTATGGTTTGTGGCATCTTAGTTCCCCGACCAGGGATTGAACCTGAGACTCAGCAATAAAAGTACCGAGTCCTCATAACTGGACCACCAGGGAATTTCCTGCTGTTTGGTGTTTGATGAAGTAGTGACTAGAAATGGAAACTAAAAGTTAAACATGTCTCAGAATCAAGAGGCTTGACAGAAGGTCTCTGTTACTTTGAACTCTAAAAATTCTAGTCAGTGTCTAGAGACACTGATCCTCCAGGGCTGCGGTCTCACAGGGAGGCGAGTGTATATCCCGTGCCCATGTGTGAGGCGCCTGGTGTGCAGTCCCCAGGGGCTCCCGCAGGCTGCAACACATGGCAGATTCCCGTGTGTGCGAGACAGGGGTCGGGTCTGTCACTCCGCCTTGTCACTCTTGCAACCTTCAGTACCACGACGGCCTGTCTGTCGGGGCTGCAGTAGTGATGACCGAGAATAGCAAGAAGAAAAGAAGGTAGTCCCAAAACAGAAGGATCCAGACTGTGACAGGACAAGACAGCACATGTCTACAGCAGCTCACAGATGCCCCGAACTTGACTTTGCTCTGAAGCACACACGCCTGTGTGTCTATGCACATGTCCCTGTGCACACACACACACACTCTTTGCCACCGGAACTCCCCCAAAATGCTGGCATCTGAGAAGCATGCATCTGCCCTCTCCCTTGCCTGTCAGCTACCGCTCTGCCCCTTGCAGAACATCACCATCTGGAGGGGTCTGTCTGTGGATGCCCCAGTGGCAGAGTCCCTGCCTCCCCTGCTTGCTGCTTTGTGGACAAGTAGGCCTTGCCCTGTGACATCCAAATCCTCCTTCCTCCTGGGGAGCCATCCCTCTTGCTGGTGGATAATCTCTCTCCTTATAAACAATTAGAGAGGTGTTAAAGATCTGGGAGTATCAAACCGAGACTATATTTGATTCAATCAGAAAGTTTAAAATAGAACTGAAGAGAGAATAATTTTCTCACTATGAATTTCATGCTTTTTAAAATACAAAAGAGCTTTACTGGGCTGTAATTCACATATCACACAATTCATTCACTTAAACCATACAACTCAACTACCATCACAATTTTAGAACACCTTCAACATATCCTCAAAAGAAACGCTAAACACATTTGCAGCCAGTCCCCATTTTCTCCCAGTCCCCTCATCAACCCTGCTGTCATGCATCGGCCCCTGGCAATCATTTAATCTACTTTATTTTCTATGGATTTGCTTATTCTGGACATTTCATATACATCGAATCACACAGTACATGGTCTTTTGTGACTGGTTTCATTTACCCAGTAAAATGTTTACATATTCCTAATATGTCAGCACTTGAGTTCATTTTTATTGTCCAATAATACTCCATTTTACAGATGCTCCACATTTTATTTATCCATTCACTCACTGATGGACATTTGGATTGTTTCCACTTTTTTTGGCTTTTATGAATAACACTGCTTTGAACATTTATGCTCAAGCTTTTGTGTAGACATATGTTTTCATTTTTCTTGAGTATAGACCTAGAAATGGAATCACTGGGCCATATGGCCACTCGATGCCAAACCAGCTGCACAATTTTACAACCCCACCAGCAGTATCTCAGGGTTCCAATTTCTCCACGTCCTCAGCAACACCTATTATCTGCTTTTTTCCTTCTAGCCACCCCCATGTGTATGGATTGATGTCCTATTGTGATTTTGATTAAAACTGTCCTGATGACTAAGGAGCTGGGCATCTTTTCATGTGCTCGTTGGCCATTTGTTTCTCTTCTTTGGAGAAACGACTATTCGGTCTCCCTGCTCAAACAGGATTAATTTCATTTTTGAGTTGTAAGAGTTCTTCATTCTAGATACAATTCCCTAATAGATACATGATGTGCAAATATTTCCAATCATTCTGTAGGTTATCTTCCGACTTTCTTGATGGTATTCATTGGAGTTATAAAGGACATTCATAAAGTACACCTTATCTATTTTTTCTTTTATCATTTTTGCTCTTGGTGTTATATCTAAGGCTTTGCCTAACCCAAAATAATAAAGATTTGTTCTTACATTTTTATGAGTTTTATAGTTTTAGATCTTATATTTAGATCTATGATCCATTTTGAGTTAATCTTTATATGATATGAGGTAGGGGGTCCAACTTCATTCTTTTGCTTGTGGGTATTGTCCCAATACCATTTGTTGAAAAGACTATTCTCTCCTCCACTGATGTCTTGGCACTCTTTTTAAAAATCAATGCAAAAAGTTATTTCTGGATTCTCAGTTATATTTCATGGATCTATGTTTACCCTCTGCCAGTACCACAGTCTTGACTACCATAACTTTGTAAGTTTTGAAATCAGAAAGTGTGAGTTCTCTAACCTTGTTCTTTTCAACATTGTTTTGACTATTTCAAGTTTCTTGTATTTTCATATGAACTTTAGCTTGTCAATTCCTGCCAAGAAGCCAACTGGGATTGTGATAGAACACAATGCCTTTTAATATCATGTTTGGTGTCACACTGATTCACCCTTATGCCAGCCCTTGGGGAATGCTGGCCTAGAGAGAACACTGCGTTAGAAAGCAAGAGACTGGGAGGGGAACCCTAGCTCTGCAGACTAACCAGATGTGTGACCTTGAGCAAATCAGAGCCTCCGGAAGCTGCAGTATACAGAGGCACTGTACCACCTCTGCTGCTGGACAGAATCTTCTCAATAGCATCACCTCAGTTCCACTTTATATCTCTTTTCATCATTCCTCTCCTGCCACTTTATGCAGCCCAGACTTGAATTAAAAATTTAGTCACCACAGACAAGGAAATCACAGGTTAAAAGTATCAGAATTGACCTCTTCATCTATTCCACTGCAATAATTATGGTTACAAACCAGAAGTCATTTACCATATATTCTGGAAAGGAAATCCATGCAATGTAAAATATAATTCACAATTCAACTTTAATAACTTGGGGCAAAAACCGTCAAACAAGTCAGCAAAAATGACCCAGCAATCCCACTGCTGGGCATACACACCGAGGAAACCAGAATTGAAAGAGACACGTGTACCCCAGTGTTCATCGCTGCACTGTTTACAATAGCCAGGACATGGAAGCAACCTAGATGACCATCAGCAGACAAATGGATAAGGAAGCTGTGGTACATATACACAATGGAATATTACTCAGCCATTAAAAATAATACATTCAAATCAGTTCTAATGAGGTGGATGAAACTGGAGCCTATTATCCGGAGTGAAGTAAGCCAGAAGGAAAAACAACAATACAGTATACTAACACATATATGTGGAATTTAGAAAGATGGTAATGATAACCCTGTATGTGAGACAGCGAAAGAGACACAGATGTATAGAACAGTCTTTTGGACTCTATGGGAGAGGGCAAGGGTGGGATGATATGGGAGAACAGCATTGAAACATGCAAATTATCCTATGTGAAATCAATCACCAGCCCAGGTTTGATGCATGATACAGGGTGCTCAGGGCTGGTGCACTGGGATGACCCAGAGGGATGGAATCGGGAGGGAGGTGGGAGGGGGGATCTGGAAGGGGAACACATGTACACCCATGGCGGATTCATGACAATGGGCAAAACCAACACAATATTGTAAAGAAAAAAAGTCTTTATTGAATTTGTTATGATAAAAAAAGTTTTTTTAAAAAGGGTAGAGGAGGTAGAAGAAGTAGTCTAATCTATTAATTTCTTAAAGATACATAAAAGGATCAATAGTTACGGACAAGCTGGTAAAGTTGATAGCCATAAGTTTAAGAATACTAAAAAAGCCATAACTAGAAAAATTAATATATTCCTTCCAAATAACTGAACATGGAGAATAGAAAATAGAAAAACAGCAAAAAAAAGGCATAAAAAATGTAAGTAGGATGACAGAAGCAACAACAAATACATCTGTTGTAACAATAAATGTAAATGCTCAGATAACGTCCCCAAATCTCTATGACTTGCCAAAAAAATGACAAAATTTATGCTAGACCAAAGAGCTTTACAGATAAGACTTTTCACCACTTAAACAACAAATACATCCATGTCATATCATTGACTAAGAAGGCAGGCCCAGCTCTACTGTCATGATGATCTTAGGTTAAAGTCCTCTACGTCTCCATGCCTATTGTCAGCACAGCCTAACAGAGCAGGGCAAGCCCACTAAGTTACTCAGCTTTGATTCAAATGTTGCTTCGGGACTGGCTAACTGGATTCAGCTTCAGTGTTTCCAGCATAAAATAAGGATAATGATAATACTCGCAAGGTTGGTTTGAGAGGTAAACCAGGTAAAGCACTCAGCACACTGCATACGTAATAACCTAGCCAATATCATCCTTATTAGTAAGACAAAAGGAAAGCTGTGTGGACACACAAAGAGAGTTAACAAAGAGTTAACAGAGCCATGGTTTGGAATGTGTCTTGCTTTTTTATCAATGTTGTCTGTAATTTTTGAGGATTTTTTTCTTTTTTACAAAAGGCACACATCAAAACAGACAATTTGTTTAAAGAAAGGAGCAGGAAAAGGGGGAATGGGCAGGGAAAGAAAGATAAGGGAGAAAAATATGGGATAAACAAGATGCTGAAAGAATGCTTCACGGGGACCAGAGCAGAGGCCAGCCTGCCAGTCTTCTCACTAAATCAAGCAGGGCCAGGACGGCTCCCACGGGAGCTGGCCTGTCTAGCCCATGAGAGTCCACACCAGTGCTGGGGAGGGCCTCCAGGAGCTGGTCTCCCAGCCAGGCGAAGAGAGAGGGGTCAGCAGGTCAGGCCCAGACCCCAGGACCACGACAGGCCTGCCCATCCATCACAAGGACTGACAGCCACCCCTGCCAGATGCTCCCGCTGACATTTCCCAGGTCCTACTCAGCATGAAGACTGTGTCGGGGAATGTCCCCAGTCACAAGTTAACATTCGCATAAATAACAAGGCACTCTCTAGTAAAGAAGAAAGATGACTCTTGCTGTAGGAACATTTGCCGAAATACCAAAAAGTGGACTTTTTCTTTCTGAGCTTCCGTATTGCACCAGCCGGGCCCCAGCAGACTATGGCCTTGAGACACGAGGTGGGGGTGAGCTAACAGAATAAAGTCCAAGTTGCTTGTTCAACATCCTGTTAACAGATACTCCCCTGAGCTGGCACCCAACCCTCGGGCATCCCAGCCCACATAACACACATACCAGCAGCTAAAATCCAACACATGTGCACTGCTGCCCAGCCTCCTTGGGGACCACGCACACCCTGCTTTTCCTCCCCTCCTCTGACTTGTCTGGGACCAGCGTGTCTGAGCCCCACCGGCCCTAGCCTGGTCCAGACATAGTCCGGGCAGGGGCTGGGGAACTGGAGCCCTTGTCTAGGAGCACCACCATCTGCTTTTGCCCCAGATGTGTGTTCTTTGAGGTGCTATTATGAAGGCACGAACACCCCATAGGCAATGTCACAGGTGACTGGGGTCCTGGGCCAAGGGGTCACCAGCCACCTGCACCCACAGAGCTCCAGACTCCGCACACTCCTGACCTCTCAGTCACCCTTGACCTCCAAGAGGCATACACTGGCAAGCAGGGCACACGAGGTCCCACTTCAGGGCCCAGGCGCCCGGCAACCCCAGGACCATCGCTCGGCATTCAAGCAGACGTACTCCACACTGGCCAGCTTCCTCCGACAAGACACCAGGGCCAGCACCTCCTCCACTACCTTTGCCTTCGTCTGCTCATCTCAACAAAATACTGTAGTCTGTGTGTCTTCAGCCATAGAGGTGTGTCTTCCTGATTTCTGGAAGTCGGAGATCAAGCTGACGAGGCTGTCAGCAGGGTGGTTTCTCCTGATGCCTCCCTCCGTGACATGTAGGTGGTACGCGTCCTCACACAGTCACCCTTCTATGTGAGTCTGTGTCCAAATTTCCTCTTAATAAGGAAGTCACATGGATTAAGGCTCCACCCAGCTGACTCATTTGAAAAGACCCTGATGGTGGGAAAGATAGAAGGCAGGAGGAGAAGGGGACGACAGAGGATGAGATGGTTGGATGGCACCACCGACTCGATGGACATGGGTTTGGGTGAACTCCGGGAATTGGTGACGGACAGGGAAGCCTGGCGTGCTGATTCATGGGGTCGCAAAGAGTCAGACACGACTGAACAGTTGAACTGAACTGAACTGAACACATGACCTTAATGGAACTTAGTTGATCTCTGGAAAGGCCCTATATCCTGTGTTGGGGTCACATTCTGAGGTACTGGGGGGTTAGGATTTGCCATATGAATGTGGGTTGAAGGGCCTTCCCTGTGGCTCAGATGGTAAAGAGTCTGCCTGCAATGCAGGAGACTCCAGTTCGATCCCTGGATCGGGAAGATCTCCTGGAGAAGGAAAATGGCAACCCATTCCAGTATTCTTGCCTGGAAAAATCTCATGGACAGAGGAGTCTGGTGAGCTATAGTCCATGGGGTCACAAACAGTCGGACATGACTGAGTTACTAACAATTTAGCCCAGAAGAGCCTCTGTGCACCAACGCTGCCCAGACTCAGAACTGGTTGCTGGCAGGGGTGCCAGGTGGTCCCTGGGCCCAGAATAACAGAGCTGGGCAGGGCTTCTGCTCAGGGAGCAACTCTGGATGGTAGTAAGGAGGTCACCTCCTGAGTCACACCTAAGTGGGCCAGCACTCAGGCAAGCTGGAGCATAGCCAAGGCTGACCTCGTGGGACTCCTGACACTCGCTCCTTCTAGAGTGGACAATCTCGTTCCCATGACACACAGCAGTGAGTGCAGGCCCAAGAGGGTGGGAAAGCCGCACAGCACGCACAAGGAACCCATCTTCCAAACCAACCCCCATCCTGGGAACCAGAGAGAGCCCTGCCCCAGGGCCCCGCTGGGGGCTGGCCCAGCCTGCCCTTGATCCTCCACGCCTATAGAGAGGAGATAGGGTTCTGCCAAGGGGCTCCCCTCATACCCACAGCACCCCAGAATTTTAGGGCCTCCCAAGGCTGAGTCTTCACAGTTGCAGATGACTTAGGAAAGCAATGCTAGTTGGACAGCACATCCAAAGAGGCAACACCCCTTCCAGGAAGGAAACCCTCAGTTCTAGGGGACCAGGAAGCTGTGTCTTGCTCCTTCCCACGTGGGATGCTCCTCCAGGACCAGGGGAAAGACACAGGCTCACCAAGAGTCCAGCGGCCTGACTGATGGATGGACAAAAGCTGGTTTGGTGGACAGGGCTGCTACCAGACAGGTATAGGGAAGCTAGACCCAGGGGAAGCCTGCAGCCTTAACCCAGAGTCCCCTTAACACACATCTGGTTGGGGCAGCTAGGGCCACAGCGGGAAGCAGGGATACTAGGTCAGGCTCAGAGCAGCAGGGGGAAGATGCATGGCTCAGTGGATGTGTCCCTCAGAGACACAAAATCCCTGGCAGGGAAAGCGCTGTCTGCCACTCGGACCCCAGAGCAAGTTCCTGACTTCACTGTGCAGTGCTGACTCAGCTCTCCTCCTCCTGAGCCTGTTTCCCAAGGTAGAAGTCAGTGTCACAGAGGGCAGGGTGAGGGTATCCTAGGTGCAAACAATTGCTGGGCGCCCAGGTCTTCAAGTTTTCCAGGCAGAGGAGCCTCGCTTTCTGTGCTCACCATGGGCCACTGCCTCCCTGGGTCTCTGGGCGACCGGCCCCTCTCCAGGCATCTCAGGCCCCGTGCTCACAGAGAGCCTGGCACCCTGCCTGACTTTGGTTTCTTTCAAATCCGGCTTCTTTTCCTACTTGGATCTCTAGGGCCTGTGGTGGTATCCGGGGCAGGCTGACCGCCAACCGTCCTCTGCCCGCCTGCCCAGCTGCTTCTCTCAGGCAGGCAGCTCTGCCAGGGCCCAAGGCGCTCCACTGTCCCTTCTTGTCCAGATTTCCCAAAGCAAAAATCAGGCCACACCATCTGACAAAGAATCTCGTCTGGTTTATTTATGGGGAAAGACAGGGCTAGAGGGGCCAGGTTCTCTGGGCGGCGGCCAGGCTCCTCCACAGGCCCTTGGATGCTGCATCCTCCCTTGTGAAGCACTGATGTCCAGGGTGACGGGCTGGGTCCCTGCAACAGTGACCTTGGGATGTGATTATTTCCAGAGCTGGGATGGCAGCCATATGCCCCCAGACCCCTCTGTGGGTCGCCATTGCCTAGACATGGAGCCTGAGCAGCAAGGCCACCAATGACCAAGGGTACTGCATCCACAATAAAGGCTCAGTGGGCCCACTGTCTCTTGTCACTGTGGGAAATTCAGGAGAAGTTCACGCATGGCGTCAAGTGCCCCGTGGGATCCTGCTCCCGACAGGACACCAGGACACCAGGTGCCCCACTGGGAGACAGTGGTAGAGTCCCAGAGTATGAAAGGAAACATCAGACACATGTCCAATCCACTCCCTGAATCCAAAGTCATCCGTGGAAACTCCGGGCCCAGCATGGAAACCACACGTTAACCCAGCCTGCCTACCGATGGGCCTGGCCTGGGCTCTCAAGGCCCCCACTGGAGGCCAGCAGGTGAGTTCATGACAGCTCAAGCAGGCAGAGACCACACATACGCCAGGCCAGCTCTACGACGAGACTGCTGCCCCAGCCAGCCCTCCCCGCCACAGGACTCCTCCCCTCCTTCAGGGCTCCACTCACAGCAGTGCTCTTTCCGCATAGATGGATTGCCCCACCACCCCAAGTGAAACGGTTCAACCACTGTGAGAAACAGTACGACTGTTTCTCAAAAAATTAAAAATAGAACCATGATATGATCCAGAAACTTCTGGGTACATACCCAGAAGAACTGAAAGCAGGGTCTCAAAAAGTTATTGGTACATCCATGATCACAGCAGCATTATTCACAGTAGCTAAACTGTGGAAGCAACCCAAATGTCCCTCAGTGGAGGAAATGGATAGCAAAATATGGCATACACATACCATGGAATGGAATATATTAAAAAGAAAAGAGGCTCTGACACATGCTACAACCTGGATGGAGCCTGAGGACATCACACTGAGACCAGACAATCACAAAAGTACACTGAATGACTTCACTTATATGAGGTACTTAGAGCAGCAAATTCACAGAGACAGAAAGCAGAGCAGTGGTTGCCGGGGGCTGCGGGGAATGGAGAAGCGGGGAGCTACTGTTTAATGGGCAGAGAGTTTTGCTTTCACAAGATGAAAAGAGACACAGGAAATGATGGTGGTAACAGCTGCACAAAAATATGAATATATTTAACACCACTGAACTGTGCTCTTTAAAACTATTAAGACGCTAAATCTTAGGTTAAGTGTATTTTATCACAATGAAAAAAACTTCTTAAATCATACCTAAGCATATCAAAAGAGACAGAGGATCCAACCTGAAGATGCTCTCATTTGCCAACTTTAATAAAACTTTAATAACTTTAATAAAAGGACAAATAATTACAGTAATAAGCTAAAACCCATAGAATAAAATATATATCCACAAGTCCATACTGGTATAAACAAATAACTGAATAAGGGCTTCCCTGGTAGCTCGGTTGGTAAAGAATCGGCCTGAAATGCAGAAGACTCAGGTTTGATACCTGGATTGGGAAGATCCCCTGGAGAAGGAAATGGCCACCCACTCCAGTATTCCTGCCTGGAGAATCCCATGGACAGAGGAGCCTAGCAGGCTACAGTCCATGGGATCCCAAGACTCAGACATGACTTAGGAACTAAACCACTGAGGAAGAGCGAACAGTTCTTCCTTACAGTGGAATGCAATTAGCAAATGGAGAAGAAACGATGGAGACAGAAAGTCACCAAGGTAAACACTGCAGTAAAGGATTGCTGCAGATAAGAATCACCCACGGGTGCTAAAATCAGTGGGCGAAAGTATGAGAAACAAAATGCTTGCATAATCTCCGAGTATCTCTTCACAAGATATTTATGAATTAGAAAGGAAAAACCTGAAGGTTTACAGAGGAGAGTCCCAGGAGATGAAGGCGGCAGGGGAAGGAGGTTCCTCAAAGTGATGAAGAGGACTGTCTCTAACAGCCAGACAATTTGACATCACATAGCACAGTGCAGTCCCATCACCTCATGTGGTCCCATCACCTCAAAGCAAATAGATGGGGAAGCAGTGGAAACAGTAACAGGCTTTATTTTCTTCGCCTCCAAAATCACTGCAGGTGGTGACTGCATCCACGAAATGAAAAGATGCTTGCTCTTTGGAAGAAAAGCTATGACAAAACTACACAGCGTATTAAAAAGCAGAGACACCACTTTGACAGCAAAGGTCCATATAGTCAAAGCCATGGTTTTCCCAGTGGTCATGTATGGATGTGAGAGCTGGACTATAAAGAAAGCTGAGCGCCAAAGAATTGATGCTTTTGAACTGTGATGTTGGAGAAGACTCTTGAGAGTCCCTTGGACTGCAAGGAGATCCAACCAGTCCATCCTAAAGGAGATCAGTCCTGAATATTCATTGGAAGGACTGATGTTGAAGCTGAAACTCCAATACTTTGGCCACCTGATGGGAAGAACTGACTCATTGGCAAGACCCTGACGATGGGAAAGACTGAAGGCAGGAGGAGAAGGGGCCGACAGAGGATGAGATGGTTGGATGGCATCACCGACTCAATGGACATGGGTCTGAGCAAACTCTGGGAGTTGGTGATGGACAGGGAGGCCTGGTGTGCTGCAGTCCATGGGGTCACAAAGAATCAGACACAACTGAGTGACTGAACTGAACTGAGCACAGTGTAGAGTAGGCAACCCTTCTGTAATATCCCTGCCCCAAACGTGTAACTCATCTAACCTGAGGAAACATCGGACAGAGCCATGCAGAGGCCATTTACAAAACACCTGACTGGTCCTCTTCAAAAGAGCCGGGGCCAGGAATGACAGACTGAGGATCTCAGACAGGAGAACACCTCAGAGACACAACTGCTAAATGCCACATGGGATCTTACCTGGGATCCTGAACCAGAAAAAAAAGCAGGAGTCAGAAAACAGGGGAAAGGCAAGTACAGCCTGCAGTCTAAGTCATGGCACGAGGTTGTTCAGGGTGAACCTCCTGATTTCAACCATTGTTCCAGGTCACAGACATGTTAACACAGGGAAGCTTAAGGAAAGGGCACCCAGGAAATCTCTGCGCCGTTTCTGCAACTTTCCCTATGTATAAAGCTATTTTCAAACAGGAAGGTTAAACACATCAAAGGGCACGCCCCTCTTGCTGTTGCTGGCACCCTCTGACCAGTTCAGTTTTCACCAATCACTAGACATCTGCTGGGCGTGTGGGAGCCGTCTCCGCCTCCGGGACTTCACTAGAGCACCCAGAGTCTGGTGGGGGGCCACGCAGAGTGGCTAGTTCCAGGGGACAGGGCGGGTACTGCAAAGGCAAAGAGGAGGAAGTAAGCCTGGCATGAGCCACAAACATCAAAGAAAAGTCTGTGGCCAAAGCAGAGCTCTCAGGCAGAGGTCCACCCCCGACCGGCGCCCTCACGGGCCCTGCTGCTGCCCGCTGGACACCCTCCAACCCTCTGACCCAGACATGCCGCCTACCAGTGCCCCAAGAGCTCCAGGTCCATGTCTGAGAGGTTGTCCCAGGGTCCTGGGCAAGCAAAGCGCCTCCCTCTAGCTGAAGGGACCTGTGTGGGACTGAGCACCAAAGCGGGGCTGGCAGCTTTCTTTGGACAACTCACCCTCACACCAGACACAGAGTGAAGCCAGAATTCTGGGCTCTGACGCCCACAGCCTGGCCTTCCACTCCAGCTGCACGTGAGGGGGTGGGTACTGGCTCTCACCCACCTGAGCTTCAGCTCCGCTGGCACTCCTGGCCCATAGCACCCAGCAGCAGACGCTGTTTGCCCTGTGTGGCTCACAGCCTCCATGCCATGTGCAGGCAATCCTCAGGGGCTGGCCACATGCCTCAGCTTTGAAGGCCGTGGGACCTCCTGTCTTGCATCCTCTCTCCCCTCTGAGCCCCACCGGAGGCCGCACTCTCACACGTGGGCCCACAGAGGGATGGCAAGCCTCGTGTGGCTGGGCCAGCTCTTCTCTCTACCTGCTGGTGGCAGAAGGCCGGGAGGAGCACTCCAGCGTGCAGGATAACAGCCCAAGGCCTATATGGAAGACGTGGCTGGATGTGTGGGTCTTCACCCACACAATAAAGTTCCCAGCAGTAAACTGAATATGACCAGAAATGCACCATGGATCAGTCTCCTGCATAGCCTGGGTCAGACCCAACAGAGCAGGAGGGCGCCGCAGAATTCCCAAGCGGATGAATGAACTGAGTCAGGACGAGCACCACAACGGCACTAAATGCAGAGAATTTGGGAACGCAAAAGCAAGACATCTAGATAAGCAGGCTCCATAGAGCTACGCACTGGGAGGAATAACCACATGGCTATTTTCCCCCTTGCCAGGGGAGACAGATGAAGTTAGATGGGAAGAGAACACTCAATAACAAAGAACACACAGAGACACTTCTTCAACCCAAACAAGAAGACACAGTGAGCACACCCTAAGAAGGATCTTTGCTGCACTGACTAGACAGCAAACTACCAGGCTGGCACCCCTTCTCCCCCATCCCTCTAAATCTGCATCAGTACATCACAATTCCCCTCCCCCATGGGCTTGTGGATCTTGGAACACACTTAAACAAATTATTTATACCGAAAAAAATATCTGCCCAGGACCCCCCAAATACCCTAGCGACAGCCATACCGTGGGAAGCCGTCTCGAAGAACTGTTACTAAGGAGCCAGGTGAGGAGAGGCAGAGCCAGCTCACCCATTTTGATGCTCTCTTCCTGGAACATACATCTGAGGCAAGAGGACCACAGCGTGGCCAGCCACATCCCTCTCCCCACTCTGGTGCCCTGACCGCTGTGCAAGCAGCTTTCCATTTCTAAGGCTCCATCACAGTCCCCAAGGCTGGCCTTTAATTCCCTTCTGCTTAAGCAAGTTGAATCCGGCCAACACTGCCGACTTCTGCTCCCTCTTCCTGGAGGCTGTCAGCAGCTCTGAGCACCAGCGGTCCCAGCCGTGCCTCCTGCAGCTCCCGGCCCTGTGCGCTCACCAGTGAGGGCCCTTGAGTCCTCTCTCCCGCGTGGAACAAGGGCTAACCCACTGCCTCCCCCACTGTTTCCAGAGAGGGAGATGTGGGAAAACAGTCTGGCCCCTCATCCCCATGCTCTCCCAAAAAGGGGGCACAGCGGCCTCAGGTTACTTTGTCCCTACAGAGTCGCACTTCCTCAGAAAGTGCTAATCTTCACCAAAGACTCCAGGATGCTATGGGTCCCTCTAAGTAAGTCAGATTAATTAGCCAGTTCACACATGGGGAGCTTTGTTTACAGGTCAGAAATTAGACTTGAAGCGAAAACTGACATCTCAGCATGAAGAGTGTTTTCCCTCACAATACAGTGACTCAGGGCCCGGGGCTCAGGCACATGTGGGACATTCCTTCCCTTCACTGTGGACCGGAGCGTGGCAATGGCTAGCAGGACACAGCAGGACGTGAGTTTCCCGTGGCCATGGACCAGGATGAGCTGAAGGACCTGTGGGACTCAAGCCCCGATGGGAACTGGAATCTGCCTTCCCAAGTTGTCTCACTTTGTTTAGTTGTTTTATTGAGATGCTGGTGCCTCCCGAGCACCCAGCTTTATCCCTGAGATCTGGGTGTGTGGTGCTGATGAAGGTGCGTGGCCTGTAGCCAGAGCCGACAGCCTAGAAACACATCCAGCCAGCCACTTATCTTCAGCCGATGCTCCTTCCTTAGCAACTCGATCCCATGAGCAGGGATGAGGGAAGCCTGACTAGAAGCTCCATCTAGGTTCCGAGCACGATCCTAGCAGTGCTAGGATCTGGCACCGGGGGATGCTGGGCGCAGTCCGGCCCAGGGTTGCCCAGCAGCCCCGGCTGGTCTGAGCTGCTCAGCACGTGCTCAGGTGGGCAGTTTGTGGTTCTCAGGAGTGGTGGCCCTGAGACTCCCACACCCTTGGTGCCACAGGCTCTGGGAAGCGACAGGGCCTCCCCAGGCCCCAGCCGTGTCCCCTCCTGCAGCATCGCTGCAGCAGAACCTGCAGGGTAGCCTCAGCGGGGCGCTCCAGCTTCTCAGGAGCCCTTGCTGGCTGAGTGGGAAGGCATATCGCCAGAAGCAAATGTCAAGATTATCCCTGAACAGCCCTCAACTTCCGCATCAGGCTGAGTAGATGTGGGTTTCCTAGACACGCAATACGATAACCGTTTTGCACACAGATGTGGAGACCCACCGAGGCAGCCTAAAGAAGGAAGAGAGGAAACTCCTCGTGCAGACGTCCAGTGCTGCTATCCTTTCTGTCTGCCTGTCACTACTGCCTCCTGGCGATCGGGGAAGGGTTGGGAGCTGGGAGGGCTCCTGCTGGCTCCATGGTCCCTTGGTTTCTGCTCCAAAACCAGGCCTGGAACACCCTCCTGGAGGCTGGTCTGTCATCCTCACAGTATGACAGCACCCAGCAAAAGACCCAGCACTTACCAGAGCTAAATAAATAAGCTCCGGATGGAGAAGGAAAGCTAAATTGGAAAAGACAGAGAATGTGGTCGGCTTCTCTCCTTTCAGGTTGAACCTTGGGGCTGGCTGTTCTCCTTCTGCCTCCCAACCCCCTTCACCTCCATCCTGCCCTACGCTGGATGTGGACCAGGCCAGCGGCCTCTCCCTGGCTCTTGGCCAAGGGAGGTGGCAACAGGAAGTCAGGAGCTGGAGAAGAGATTTTCTCTCTGCTTGGCCCCACAGGTACAGCCACAGTCTTGGCTCCCACTGTGATTGGTCCCTGAGCCCCACCCACCTTGTGGGTCACCTAATCATGTCCAAGGCTCAGTGAGGTGTGCAGCAGACCCCAAGGCCCTCTGGGGCCCACGGAGCTGCACTGTCTCTGGTTCAGGATGGGACTGCCACACTCCAGCCCCATTACTGCCCTTAAGGACATAGAGTTAGCCTGTTCCCTGCAACCAGGCAGACTCAGGCAGACATAATCAAGGTGACTCCAGAGCCTGCTAAGCAAGGCAGGTGAACCACCCCACCTCCCCCACCTTCTGTGCTGTGGGCCATCCCAGACAGGAGGCAAGGGTCAGAGGGAAATGAGTGGATGCTCTGGAAGGGATTTTGGGACAGCCCCTTGAGGCCACCCTCCACACACAGGCCCTAAACCTTCTCCCAACTGAAAACAACTAGATGATCTGTGCTGGGAGCAAAGGGGTGATGTAAACGTGGGCCTAGGGAGGAGCCTGCCCCATGAAGAGGAAAGGACCCTCCAACCCAGGACACCCCACCGCAAGAGGACACACCCTTCTGGACAGTGGTGTGAGGACCATGAATATGGCCCATAAGCCTGCAAGGGTATCATGACCTGTAGAGAGGGTCACCATCCTGGTTACAAGAAGGATTCACCACCACCAGGAAGGCGTCCAGCCAGCTTGGGAGGAGAGAGAATGAACAGGCAGACAGCAAAGACTGAGGCCAGGAGTAACAAGGCAAACAACTGCCTGGGTCTGTGCAGGTCTACATCAGGCTAAAGCAGCTGTGAAACTTAACAGAGAAATCAAAGACAACTGTGAAAATGGAAGGTGCATGTTAATTTTTCAAAGTGGTGGTATAACAAGTATAAGATGTCCAAATTCTAACCACAGTGAAATTCGTTGGGTTTGTATATGGTTGGGAGTGAGATGCTCTAGTCCTTTTGAAGAGAAATAGTCCAGAGCTTTGTCTAATTCTTAGGGCAACTTAAGTTTAAAAAATTGAAAAATAATAGCTAGGCAGGATAAAAACAGGATGTATATCTTCTAAGTTACTGTAGAATGGAGCAAAGTAGAAGACATAGTCCAGAGAACAAAAGACAAGAAAAAAATTTAAAATCACAAATTAATGAATCTATGCTGAGACCTAAGGAAGGCCAAGGCCCAGGGTAGAAAGGAGCTGGAGAGAGCTGAGTTGTGACATTCACAGACAGAGGAGGGGGAGGTAGGATGGCTAGAGGGCAGCCAGGCCTTGGCCAGAGCTGTGGGATTTCCTCTAAAAGCAGTGGCAGTCAAGAGAGTGTCTTCAGGAGAGGTGGGTGGTCTGATACAGCTGTGGAAGGGCCAGCTTTGATGCACTCTTCGGAGGCAGCATGAGGAGACTTGCTAAGGACCAGTGGTGGGGCACGGATGATGGAGATCAAGACCAAGGCCAAGCTCCCTCATGGAAGCCCCTGCATGGGGGTGCCCTTTACCAAGATGGTGAAGGTTCAGGATTAGAGGCAGGACTGGGGTCTTGTTTTGGGTTCGATTTGGGGGTTGAGAATAAAGGAGCTGGCAGGGGGAGGAATCAATCCTTCCATTCTGGAATTCCTGCCCTCATCAATGGGTAAGCAGGCACACAGAGAGTCAAGACTGACTCGGAAAGGCCAGTCAGTGCTGAAGGGTGGTCGTGATGGCCCTGGGAGGAGATGCAGGGAAAGGAGAGTGGGTCGAGACCCAGGACTTCCACCACATCCAGGTTAAGTAGAAGAGGGCCAGGGGCACGGGAACAAAGTCAGGAGCCAGGGGTGCCAAGGTCAATACTGTGGCACAGAGGGAATATGGGGGCCTGAGACATGGGACAGATGAATGATCACTTCTCATGGACAGGAGGGACTGTATCTGGACACTGTCAGTGATACAAGGGGGTAGCGGAGGAAGTAGAGGATGGAGGCAACGCTTCAGAGAAAGCTGGGAACTGGCCAGTAGTCCCACAGACAGGCAGGCCACGGGTTAGGGGCAGTACCAGGGCCTAATGTACCCTGAAGTGGGAAATGGGCTTCTAGAGGGAACTAAGGGAGAAGCAGGAACAGCTGCTGGGCAGGTGGGTGGGCAGGGACCTGGAGTGGAGGAGGGGCCTGCAGTCAGGAAGTTAAAGGTAAATTTCTTCAGCTAAGTTGGAGAGTTTTCTCTGCCTGCAGGCAGGAAAGTGAGGGGATTGGATAGGGTTTAGCTCAGTAATTCATTGAAGATGACAAGGAATGGGGACGTATAACCATAAGGCAAGCTGTGGTGTTCAGATTGGATGAATAAGGACAAGAAGGCAGGGCAGGTGGAGATGGGGCGGGGCTGGGTGAACAGGGTCCTGAGAGCGCGAGACAGAGGTGGGATTGGCGGGGCGGTGACTTCAAAGTGAGTGTCAGGGTCCAGCATCCGGTGTCAGACCAGCTCCCCTGTGACCCCTGCGATTAGGGGCGGGTGTGGGGGTCAGGGAGAACAAGTCACACTTGGAGATACAGGCCAAGAGACAATGACAACATCAAGACCACATGGGTCACTGACAATGAGCAGTGGGTTTGCTTTCTGGTTATAGATCAGTTAGGGCTTTTTGCTCTATTGGCATGCAGTACTGTACAAGTTCAAGGTGTTTAGCATAATGACTTGAAATACATGTATTTCAAAAGATCACCACTATAAGTTTAGTTAATCTCAATACTTTGGCCACCTGAGGCGAAGAACTGACTCATTGGAAAAGACCCTGATGCTGGGAAGGATTGGGGGCAGGAGGAGAAGGGGACGACAGAGGATGAGGTGGCTGGATGGCATCACCGACTCTATGGACATGGGTTTGGGTGGACTACGGGAGTTGGTGCTGGACAGGGAGGCCTGGCGTGGTGCGGTTCATGGGGTCGCAAAGAGTTGGACACGACTGAGCGACTGAACTGAACTGAACTGACTGACTATGCATGACCTCATATAGTTACAATTTTCTCTCCTTGTGATTAGGTTCAGTTTAAGTTTTAAAAAATAAATGACAATGCTGTTTAAAAAAAATATGTACTCCAGTTTCGTCCATCTGAGTAGAATTGCTTCAAATGAATTTTTTTTTAATGCTGAGTAATATTCCATTGTGTATATGTACCACAGCTTTCTTATCCATTCGTCAGTTGATGGGCATCTAGGTTGCTTCCATGTCCTGGCTATTGTAAACAATGCAGCGATGAACATTGGGGTACACGTGGCTCTTTAATTCTGGTTTCCTCGGTGTATATGCCCAGCAGT
>ML663012.1:12606859-12633602 GCA_007570785.1 Antilocapra americana
GTGTACCCCAATGTTCATCGCTGCATTGTTTACAATAGCCAGGACATGGAAGCAACCTAGATGCCCATCAACTGACAAATGGATAAGAAAGCTGTGGTACATATACACAATGGAATATTACTCAGCATTAAAAAAAATTCATTTGAAGCAATTCTACTCAGATGGATGAAACTGGAGCCCATTATCCAGAGTGAAGTAAGCCAGAAGGGAAAACAACAATACAGTATACTAACGCATATATATGGAATTTAGAAAGACGGTAACGAGAACCCAACATGTGAGACAGCAAAAGGAACGCAGATGTATAGAATAGACTCGTGGACTTTGTGGATGAGGGTAAGGGTGGGATGATATGGGAGAAGGGCATTGAAGCATGTTAATTGTCATGTGTCTAATCAATCGCCAGCCCAGGATTGATGCTCGGGGCTGGTGCATCAAGATTTCCCGGGGGGGAGGGAGGAGGGAGGGGGGTTCCAGAGGGGAAGCATATGTAAACCCATGGTGATATCATGACAATGTATGGCAAAAACAATAAAGAAAAAAAAAGATCCTACGCCCTCCCCTCCAAAAAACAAAAACCCAAAACATAAAAAACAGAAGCAATATTCAATAAATATTCAGTAAAGACTTTTGAAGTGTTCCACATTAAAAAAGAATCTTTAAAAAACATGTTAATTGAAAACAAATAAAAATGCCAAAAGATAAAGAAAATATACTCACAGAAAGCAAGGAATCTTTAGCATCACATACAGAGAATTCAGATCAAGAAGTATGAAATACATCTGCATCTCCATTCTTTCCCTGCAAATGGTTTCATCAGCACTATGCTTCTAGATTCCATATCTAAGCATTAATATACAGCATTTGTTTTTCTCTTTCTGACTTACTTCACTCTGTATAACAGGCTCTAGGTTCATCCACCTCAGTTCAACTGAGTCACATGTGTTTCTCTTTATGGCTTAGTAATATTCCACTGTATATATGTCCCACAACTTCTTTATCCATTCATCTATTGATGGACATCTAGGTTGCTCCCATGTCCTGACTACTGTATTAATAATACCATGTAAAATAATAATAATAAATAATGGACACAATGGGGGAAGGAGAGGGTGGGATGAATTGAGAAAGTAGTATTGACATATATACATAATCATATGTAAAACAGCTAGCGAGTGGGAAGCTGATCTATAGCACAGGGATCCAAGCCTGGAGCTCTGCAACAACCTACCGAGATGGGATGGTGGTGGAGATGCGAGGCTCAGGAGGGAGGGGAGAGGCATATATGTTTATATATGTATATAGTTAGGGCTGATTTGCATTGTTGTATGCCAGAAACCAACACCACACTGCACAGCAATCACACTCCAATTAAAACATTTTAAAAAGAAGTGTGAAACATCTCTTAGAGACCCTTGTTCTGCCGACAGCTCATGATGAAAACCCACAGCCACAAAGTTTGCAAAGCAGGTGATGCAGCCTCCGCCACTGTGAGAACTGCGAGGAGACAGCGACCTAACGATGGTATTGGTAGGCCTCTCACGCCTGTCTCAGCTGACGACCGACTGTCTGACGGGAGCAGAGAGGCACAGGGCATCTCAATAATGAAACAAGCGGGGCGTACTTACTTGCGAAAGCACATGGAAACATTTACCAAGATTGATCCAGCCACTTCAGCCAGCCCAGACTAAATGCCCTGACCTGCCACCCTGGAATCCCACCCCCCTGCCACACAAAGCCACGACCTAGACCCTTACCAGATGCTACCTCCTGAGAGGTGAGAGGGCTGTCTCCACCTGGCTCTTCCCCTGTCTGCACTCCTTGAACAGAAGCTCCCCGCCCCCTAGTAGAGACTGCCAGGCCTGTCTCTTGACCTGCCTCCTCACACCCCCTGCCCCAACACCCAGAGCCCTGTGGATGTGTCCTAGAGCCCTCCCTCAAGACCCCCGGTTCTGGAATCATGGAGCATAATGCCCAACTCTCCACCCTTCACCGGATGAAGCCACCGGATGAAGGGCCCCTCACTCCCTTTCATGCAGTCTCAGAGGAGGAGAAAGTCCTCTGAGTCAAAAGCCCCACACTGCTCCCCTGCCTGAGCCTGCTGCACGGCATTCCCTGCCCCTCACCCTCTTCAGCCACCTCCACTCCAGGATTCTTTCTCTGGGGCCAGAAGCACACTGTCTTGTCCAGTCCTAAGCAAGAAAACCCTGCCTCTCCCTCCACTTACCACCACCACCGTCTGCTCCCCTCCATCCACTCTTTCCAGCACACTGGCCTGTGCTGGCCCCAGATTTACATGCCCTGTGCTGCACCCCCAGCACCCATGTCCTCGGCCCCACCTTCACGGACTTATCACCACCCTCTTTCAGCTCTTCTCTGGTGCCGTCTGGTTTCCATGGCACCAGGGGCTACAGGGCTCCTCTCAGAGGATTTGCCCTGAAGCAGAGAAGATACGTTTCCTTGAAAGTCCACTAACATTTGCAAAGCTGAGCAAACACCGGAGACAAGGACAATTTCAGAAACTCCCCAAGGCTCATGGCACCCAGGTCGTCTGCCATGCTCATAACTCAGAACGTGCTGGCCTCGACCGTGGCATCTCTGCCACGTCTCCATGGAGATTGGCTCTTCTCCTTCCTCTGGAGTCTGGCAGCTGAGGAAGGTGCCCGCAGTGCCATGAAGCCTGGGGCGCAGGCTGGGAGACTAAAGATGTCCAGACACCTGGCACGGGGGTGCAGACAGGCTCTCTGGAACTGAAAGAGAATCCAGAGATGCCCAGAAGCATTTGATCTTGTTGCAGTGGAAGTAGAAGACGTGGGCCCTTGCAGGAAACTTGAGTCTGGGCTGGCTAGTGGTGGGTGTCATTGAATGGGTGAAGAATCTTGATTCACACTCACAGGCACTGAGGTCTAAAAACATTTGGGCTGTACTAGGAAGTAACTTCAAAGCAACAACCTAACACCCAACCACTTGGAAGTTGTTTAAACTTTCTCCTAAATAACTCAGGCTATTAGAATCAAAACAGTAATTTTTTTAACGTTTGATTTTGTATTGGGATATGCAGGTGACACTGCCCTAATGGCAGAAAGCAAAGAGGAACTAAAGAGCCTCTTGATGAAGGTGCAACAGTAGAGTGAAAAAAGCTGGTTTAAAGCTCAACATTCAAAAAACTAAGATCACGGCATCTGGTCCCATCACTTTATGGTGAATAGATGGGGAAACAATGGGAACAGTGACAGACTTCATTTTCTTGGGCTCCAAAACCACTGCAGACAGTGATTGCAGACATGAAATTAAGACACTTGCTACTTGGAAGGAAAGCTATGACCAACCTAGACAGCATATTAAAAAGCAGAGACATTACTTTCCCTACCAAGGTCCATCTAGTCAAAGCTATGGCTTTTTCAGTAGTCCTGTATGGATGAGAGAATTGGACCATAAAGAAGGTTAAGCACCAAAGAACTGATGCTTTTGAACTGTGGTGCTGGAGAAGACTCTTATGAGTCCCTTGAACAGCAAGGAGATCAAACCAATCAATCCTAAAGGACATAAACTCTGACTATTCATTGGAAGAGCTGATGCTGAAGCTGAAGCTCCAAAACTTTGACCACCTGATAAGAAGAGGCAACTCACTGGAAAAGACCCTGATGCTGGGAAAGATTGAGGGTAGGAGGAAAAGGGGGAGACAGAAGATGAGATGGTTGGATGGCATCATCAACTCAATGGACATGAGTTTGAGAAATCTCTGGGAGATAGTGAAGGACAGGGAAGCCTGGCGTGCTGCAGTCCATGGGATAGCAAAGAGTTGGACATGACTGAGCAACTGAACAACAAGATAACCAACTAAAAAACAATGTTGTGATAGCTTCAGGTGAACAGTGAAGGGACTCAGCCACACATATATATGTATCCATCCCCCCCCAACCCCCTCCCCAAAGCACAAATACTTTTTAAAATAACAATGAGAATTCAGCATAACAAAATTAGTAGACAAAACCACAGGTGTCACCAGAAGCAAAGTCTCAGCCTCAAGTGCTCCACAATTATAAAACAGAATGATAATAAACGAAGTGGGCACTCAAGAGGCAGAAAGAAAAAAAATAAACCTGAAGTAAATAATCAAAATAACATGTATATGAATCCCATTTATGAAAAAATACATCTTTGTAAGAAAAGGAAAATGGCCCCACAAATATCAGTGGTGGCTAAACTCTGTTTCTACAGCTGCTGTAACAAAGTACTGCAAACACATTTCATTATTCTACAGTTCTAGAGGTCAAAAGCCCGATATGTGTCTCACAGGGCTAAAATCAAGATGTTGGCAGGGCTAAATTCCTCCTGAGGCTCTAGGAGAGAATCCGTTTCCTTGCCTTCTCCAGCTTCTGGAGGCCACCACGTCCCTTGGCTTGCGATCCCTTCCTCCATCTTCAAAGCCAGCATCTCAGGTCTCTCACTCTGATCTCCTCCTTGGCACCCCTCTTGCATGTTTAAGATGACCTGTGATTACAGTGGGACACTGGACAATCCAGGAGTGTCCCCTTACTGTGAAAGTGGCTTGTTAAAGCCTCACTTCCACCTGCCCCCTTAATTCCCTCTTGCCACCAGGCAGAATATGTCCACAGATTCCAGAGACTGGGTCATAGGATCTTTAGAGGCTATTATTCTGCCTCCCACAGTGGCTATGTCAAAATGGTAGGATTTCATGTTTTTCATCTCCTTCCTTATACTTTTCTACACTGTTGGATGTTTTTGGTTTACAATAAGCATATACTTACATGCTCAAAAAATAACTTTTAATAATGAGCACAACAGAAAACAAACAAACAAAAAAAACAAGAAAAAAGAATAACTTCCTCTTACTTGCCCCATTGATAACACCTCTGCAACACCATTTTTTGGCTGGTTTTTCTATTCCCTCCCCTGACTGTGACCTGCCTAAGGACAGGGCAGACTTTTCCTTCCTGTGTCCCTAGCACCAGGAACAGGCATTTTTTTTTTTTTTAGCACAGCAGGCTTAAGTAAACATTTCTTGAACTTAGGATAAATCCCTTTATCAAGAAGACTGGTTCTGGAGGAATGATGTGCACACTCAAATATGTGTTTCAAAGCCGACATCCAAATAAACACAATGACATTACTGACAAGTCCTCATACGTAGAACTTAATGCAGAAGCAGTCTGGAAAAGGCAAGCCAGCAGACAGAGAACGTGTTATTGCTTGGGCTCTGGAGAAAACTCTTCCTCTGAATAGAGTCAGAACAGAGATGTTAAAAGCCAGAAGGCCCCACAGAACACAAGGCTTCCAAAAAACAGTTAACTCCTCAACCTGACCAAGAAGGTCCCACTGGTCCCACTGCAAGAACACCCTCACTGTGACCTGAGCTGGGCTCTGGAGGCCTAGCTTGTCCCTGACCCCCAGTGGGAAGCCCCAGAAAGCACAGGGAATTACTCAGAGGCTCAATCTGACTGTGCATCCCCAAATCCAGGCTGGAGGAAAGTGTGACCTGGCCCAGCTGAGACTTGTATGAGGCTTCTAGATTAAATCCCTGCCCTGTCATTCCTGAGCTATTTGACCTCTTTTAGCCTCAGTGTTTTTACATGTAAAATGGCACATTATTACTTACTTTACAGAGTTGTTAAGGAATAAAAATAAGGTGATGAGGCAAAGTTAGTGAGAGGAGTATCATTCCCATTTTACAGATTGGGAAGCTGAGGCTCAGTAAGATTACTCCTTCAGGATCAGGCAGCTAATGACTGGCTGACTCTTCCCCCACCAAACATTGTGATGGGGTTCCCCATGGGGCTGCCCCTGTGGCTTGTGCATCCCACCCAGACGAAAACCTGTACATAGACCTCCCTCTTCATAGTAGCACTTGAGTAACTGAGGGACTGAAGAGGATTTAAAGTCTCTCCTTCATGAATGCTTTGGATTTGGGGATGCTGAATTCCGGACTTGATGCAGAACTTGAGGCCAACCCACCTCCTGGGAAAGGAATACAAATTAAGGCAGAATCCCTCTAGTAGTGCCCTCTTACCCAATGGAGACTCTAAGAAGGAGAGAGCTGCCAGAGACCTAGACAGCAGTGGGAATACTGGGGAAAGGAGAAAGGAAAAGCCTCCTATAGCTCCAGACAAATTGGGTCCACACACTCAGCCGGTGGGCACCCTTCGGAGGCAGCCCAGGCTCTGGGTTCAGGGACTCCCTGAAAGGAGTATGGAAAGTCAGACCTGCCCAGCATCTGGCCAACCTCTGGCTGGTTTTAGGAAGGAAAGCATAGAGTGAATTGAAATCCCATGCAGGCATCGCTTGGGGCAAAGCCCTCAGCAGAGGTTGGGCTGCCAGGATGTCTGCCTCTTATCCAAATACATTTATGAAAATAGATGGGGTGATCAGGCCAAGATACCCCAAGCTGAAGTTACCAAGATTCTCAGCAGAGGAGAGCTGCCTCCTACTTGAGTCCTCTAGATCAGAAAGGATCCCTGAGGTCCTGGGGTCCACAGCATCCAGCTCCTCAAACTCACCTTGACAGCAGTACCATAGAGATACGTCCACACATTCACACACATGGCCAACATCTGTGACCTGGAGCTGGATGCAGACCGTGGGGACCAACTAATGGCACAAATGGGCAGCAAACAAGCAAGCAGAAAACAGGGAAAATAAGAGAGTGAGAGAACCATGAAGACAATGCAGGGCAATGTCATGAGAATGACAAGGAAAGCCCCCTGGAGGAGGTGACATTGAAGCTGAGGCCTGACTAAATGACAAAAAGGAGCCAGATATTCAGAGATCTAGGGAAGCAGGTTCCAGGCAGAGAGAACAGCAAATGCATTGGCCCTGTGGCCAGAACAAACCTGACATGTTTGAGAAAGAGAAAGAAGGCCAGTGTGATGAGACGGTGGGAAGGTCATGAGGTCATGAGAGGTGGGCCAGCCCATTAAGTAGCGCCTCATCAGCTGTGCTTAATTCTCACTTCTCCTGTCTGTAGTGGGAAACCCCTGGGAGGTCTTGGGCAGTGGCTGACAAGATCTGATTCCCGTCTCATTTGCTCTGGGTGTGTTGCAAGAACTACAGGGCAGCAAGTATGAAAGCAGGGGATCAGTGAGGAAGAGGCACCAAAGCCTCCCTCCCTTCTCTATCAAACGCCCGTATCCAAGTGGGAAAGTCCCTCCCCAGATTACAAACGACCCGACCCACAGAAGGTCTCCTAAGCAAGAGTGAGCGCACTTCATCTAGTCTCTCATTCATGTAGTTGAATGCAGCTACATAACACAGACTGAAGGCATGGAACAGCTTTTTAGGACTCTGAAAAGTAAACAACAACAGGCAACTGGAGGAAGAAGACCAGAATCTGAAGTACCACCAAACTGACAGTGAGTTTACTATTTTTCTAACCTCCAGTATCTCTCAGTCTGGATATAAGGCAGGTGAAACCCCAGAAGTAGGCACTGGGGTGCAGACAGCTGAGAGAAGCCCTCTAGCTGTGGCTCAAGGAGAAAGAAAGGACTTTCTAACACTCAGAGTAGGGAAACACCCAATCTTTCTTTTTTATCTCACTTTTCTCTTCTCCATTCTCTCTCACACTCTTCTCCATTCCCTCTCACATTCTCTCACACTGTCAGTACACTCAAAAAATATGAGAGAGGGGAGCCTTATTACTCTCTAGTTGGTGTAGCTATGGTCCCAGGAGGGTGAACCAAACATCTGTTGCTCTTCTCTTTCTGTATACTCTCATGTAGTTTCAGGAAGTGTACAACAGAGCAGGGTAAAGAGAGCCCCATCTTCGTGGTCAGAGAGCCTTAGCAAACACCAGGAAATTTGAAAACACTAGGGAGATGGCGGACAAAGTGGAACTTTAGAAACTGATGTCATAAGTTGTTTATAACCCCCCGGGCTCACCCCTGCACTATGCATCCATAGATCTGACTCTAAACAGCACACCACAGGCTTTGGGAACTGGACTATGAGATAAAACGATGCCTGGGTCCCAGGATGGCCGTGGGTGTTACACACAGGGAACTAATACAAATATCACTGCATGGTCTTCAAAAATGTGCCTGACATTGAACTACAATCCATAGAAGGCAGGTTACAACTTGTAACCTGAACCTAGCTGGGTCAATTGGCTAATAAAATAAAAATATCAACATTCTCCATAGGACTTAAATAAGACTACAGCATTTAAACAAAACCATAAAGTTTCATAGCATAGTATCAAAATGTCCAGCATCCAATCCAAAATTTACTTGGCATCTGAAGAACCAGGAAAATCTCAACTTGCATGGAAAAAGACAATCAACATATATTAACACTGAGATAGCATATATGTTAGAATTATCTGACAAAGATTTTTAGGCAGCTATCATAAAAAGCCTCTATAATGTAAGGGCAAAACCTCTTGCAATGAATGGAAAGATAGTCTCTGCAAGAAATATAAGATTGAAAATACAGAACAAAATGGAAGCTTTATAACTGAAAAATACAATAAGCAATTTAAAAAAATCTCACTAAATGGGTTCAACAGCAGAATGGAAATAATAGAGGAATGAATCAGTGAACTTGAAAACAGATTCACAGAAATTATCCAATTTGAACAGCAGAGAGAGAAAAAAATTTTTTATAAAGAAAAGAGCCTTAGGGACTGATAAAATACCAAAAGAATCTAACATTAATGTCATCATTGTTCCATGAGAAGAGAATGAGTACAGTGATTAAAAATAATAATAATAAATGAAAAATCCTGAAATCTGATGAAAGATACAAACCTACAGATTCAACAACACAAGGAACCTCAAACAAGATAAATCCAAAGAACTCTACTCCTACACATGTTATAATCAAACTTCTGAAAACTATATACAAAGAAAAGCCTTGAAAGAAGCCAGAGAAAAACAGTGCATTACTTATAGGGAAAAAATGATTCAAATTAGCACAGATATCTCATCAAACCATGGAGTCTAAAGGCAGTGGAAAAACAATTTTAACATGCTGAAAGAAAATAACTACCACACAGAATTCTGATATTTCCAGCAAAAATATCCTTCAAGACTTATGGAGTCATGAAGACATTCTCAGAGGAAGAAAAACAGAAAGAATGCATTACCAGCAGACCTACCCCAAAATAGGTGCTTAAGGAAATTATTTAGGTAGACAGGAAATGATACTAGAAGACAATTTTGAACATCAGGAATAAGAGAAGAACAATGGAAATAGTTAACATCTGGAAAAATATAATACTCTTCTCTTAAGTAGGAATTACATTATCTGATGGCTCACTGTATGCATTTGCAAACATAACTAGAACAGAAAGGGAGTTAAGGGACCTATATGATGCTAAAGTTTTGACATTCAACTTGTATTGGATCTAGTGGACAGTGAAAAATTAAGTATGTTTATTGTAGTCCCTAGAGCAATTATCAAAACAGTTACAGTCACAGAGAAGTTTAAATTCTAAAAACAAAACAAAACAACTCAGTAGTCAGAAATATTAAAGTTAAAGAAACCCAAAACAAGCAGAAAGAAGGAAATTGAAATAAGAGTAAAAATCAATAAACCTGGGGTTTCCCTGGTGGCATTGTAGTAAAGCATCCACTTGCCAATGCAGGAGACAGGTTCAATCCCTGATCCAGGAAGGCGCCACATGCTGTGGAGCAACCAAGCCCAAGCACCAGCACTCTAGAGCCCAGGAGCCACAACTACTGAAGCCTGCACATCCTAGAGCCTGTGTTCCACAACAAGAGGAGCCACCACAACGAGAAGCTTGCACACCGCAACTGGAGAGCAGCCCCAGTTCACCACAGCTAAAGAAAGCCTGCACAGCAATGAAGACCCAGCACAGCAGTGAATAAATAAAGAAATAAAATTGTTTTTTAAATCAATAAACCTGAATACACAAAAATAATAGAGAAAAATCAATGAAGAAAAAACCAGTTCTTTGTAAAGATCAATAAAACTGATAAATCTCTATCAAGACTAACATTTTTTAAAAGGAAAGAAATGTATGTTAACAATATTAGGAATTTTTAAGAAGGATATCATTGAAGACTTCACAGGCATCAAAAAGATCTAAGAATACCACAAACAAAACTCTATGCATAATACAACTTTGATGAAATACATTATTTCTTCAAAAACCACAAACTACCAAAATTCACCCCAAGATAAAATAGTCTGAAAGTCCTATAACCATCAAAGAAATAGAACTTATAGTCTAAAAGCTTCCAAAAAAGGAATCTTTAGGCCCAGACTATTTTATTGGCAAATTCTACCAAATATTTAAGGAAGAAATGACACCAATGCTACACAATCTATTTTAGAAAATAGAAGAGGAAAGAATATTTCTCAATTCCTTTTATGAAGCCAATATTACCCTGATACTAAAATCAGACTAATATAGCTCAAGGGTAAAAAATGATAGACCAATTTCCCTCAAAAACATAAATGCAAAAATCCTAAGCAAAAAGTGTTGAATCAAATCCAGCAATACATAACAAGTATAATATATCACAAGTAGAATTCACCCTGCAATGCAGGCTGGCACAATATTTAAAAGTCAATGTATCTAACAAATTAACAGAAAAAAAGCACTGTCACATCAAATGTTGCAGAAAAAAATTTTGGTAAAATTAAACATTCATTTACGAGTAAAAATTTTAAACTTTAAGCTAAACAATATAGAAAAGAACTTTCTCAACTTGATAAGAGAATATACCAATAAGCCCTAAAGCTAATATGATACTCAGCCTTGAAAAACTATTTTATCTCCTAAGAAAGGAAACACATTCTTCCTACTCTTATTCAGCTTTGTACTGGAAGTCCTAGACAGTGCAATAAGACAAGAAAAATAAATACAAGGCATACAAGTCTGGAAGGGAAGAAATACAACTGCTCTATACCCCAATAACATGATTGTATATGCAATATATATATATATATATATATATCAAGGAATCTATAAAAGAAACTTCTAGAACTAGCAAATGAGTAACGTAACAAGATATAAGGTCAAAACACAACAAATCAATCATATGCCTACATTTCAGCAATAATCTCTTGGAAACAAACAACAGTAAGCCATTTACAACACTGAAAACAAAATACTTAGATATAAATCTAAGATACACACAAAGGATTTGTATACTGAAAACTAAAAATGCTGATAAAAAGTAATTTTAAAGGACATAAATAAATGAAGAGATATACTATGTTCATGAGGAGGGCATGGTAACCCATGCCAGTATTCCTGCCTGGAGAATTCCAGGGACTGAGGAGCCTGGCAGGCTACACTCCATAGGGTCACAAAAAGTCAGCCACGACTGAAGCAACTGGGCACGCACTATGTTCATGGATTGAAAAACGCAATGTAGTAAAGATGTCAGTTCTCCATAAACTGGTCTGTAGATTTAAAGTGATTCCAACGGAAATATGAGCAGGATTTTTTACAGATACAGACAAAATAAGCCATTAGACTATAAGCCATTTAGCTTGATTAGTAATCAAGACAGTGTTGGCAAAAACAGCCAAGAAGTTGAGGTTAATGGGGGCTCTGCAGACAGCAGATGTGGCCAGATCCTAGGTGGATGTCCCTAGAGAACAGTAATCATGCACCTCAGCCAAGGGATACCACTTCCAGGGTGACGCAGTGAGCACTTAGATGCATGGCACAGGGAGAGCGGTGCTGACTCTGATCTGCCACAAGCCAGAGCAGACATGTCAAAGATGCTTCTGATACCCCACCACACTTACTCAGTGGCTTTCTCAGGAACTGTCCTGAGTAAGGCCAGGGAGAATACAGTTTGTGCCCACACATGTCCAGAAGTAGACCTTGTCTGTGAGCTTCACTAGTGTCCAAAGGAGGGACAGAAGGTTGATAACCGCTTGATAGCAGGGCCAAGTCTCCCACACTCAAGGCTGCTATACTTGGCCTCTGCCTCTCAAGCCCTATTGCGCTCTATACCTCTCCTCTTCTGGTGTTCAGAAAACTAAAAGTCTAGCTGCCTCTGCACCGCTTCTGAATACCCTAACCCTCATCCCCACCTGAAAAACTCCTACTCAACCTTCAAGGCCCAACTCCAATGTCTTCTTCCTCCTCCCACAGATACAACTTTTGTCCTAGGCAAAAAGTTGGAGGAGGAGTAGGGCAAGGAGGGAAGTAATAAAATTCAGTCATCAAATAATGTGCTGTGGGAGAGGCTGGAAACAGCACCCTGAGTGCCCCCACTCCCCACACACGGGAAAGCCAGACCTTCAAGAATCAGCCCACTACACTGAATCTCTGGTCATTAAAATGCCCACATGCTCTGTTTCAGCAGTTCCACTCATGACACCCACCCCACAGACACCACACCACCTCAGAACACCAGGAGCTGGGTTCACTGAGTTTCACTTTTAATGGCAAAAAGCTGGAAATGATCCAGGTACCCAACCACAAGGGCCCATTTAATAGTCCATGAGGTGCTCACATGGTACAATGCTGGATGAGGGCCTGTAAAATGAGTTCAATCTCTGCATATCAGCATGGTGAGGTCCCCAGGATACATTTTTGTGTGAAGAATGCAAATTTCAGGGTGATAATTATAGAATGTGTTTTAAATATATATGTAATTTTTAAAGGAAATATCAAACAATTTTATATACTTTTCTCAAAGTATATGTAGGTGCACGTAAAAACATAAAAAAAGATCTAGAAGTATATTTTTCATTTCCTCAAAGGGGTGGGGGCCAAGAGTATGGGGGGTGACAAACTAGAGCCTTGGCCTAATCTGTACAGGTGTAGGTTTTACAAGGAGAACATATTCCAAAACCGTGGGTGACTAAAATATAATAAAAGTACATGAATTCAATAAACTTAGAATTTTTCTCAATAAAGAAAACCCTGCCATGAAGTCTCCAAGGTTGAACCTGTGGCCAGAGCCCGATAGGGTGAGGCCCAGGTGCGCACACAAGGTTCCCAGGCCTGACGCTCATGAGATGAGCTTGCCCTGGTATGAGAGAGAGGAAGGCTCAGCACAGGCCCCACCAGGCCACAGGGCATAGTCAGATTTGTCTGAGAGCAAGCTGGCCTGGCTTGAACACCCACATGCACACATGCTCACATGTGCATGCACACACAATCATACATGCACATGCATACAGACACACACCACAGAAATACATATCATAATCCCACAAACATATACTCAGATACACTCATGCACATGAATGTACATACATAAACACACACCCACCCCACTCACACACACACACACACCACTCTCAGTCACATAGATATACACCACAAATCCAAGCTCACACACCATTCACATGTGTAAATACACACTCACAGACACACAGGTATACATTTATACACAACATGCGCACACATGTTTGCACATTCTCCCAGGACACATGATCATGCTCACTCACACACATTCCCAACACTCACAGATGCCTGAGGTCAGAGAAGTCAGTTCCAGAAGCCTCAGCCCTGGGACTGAGTCCTTGGGGCTGATTGGGGAGCCCAGTACTTAGCAGAGGATGAGCATTCACTAGGAGCAGCCAGGGGAAGTGAACCTCAAGATGAGCCAGGAGCCAGCCAGCCTGAGCCCAGCCCAAACCATCACTGCCAGCAAGAGGAAAACATGAGCACCCACATGGCATCCTTCCCCCCAGGTCATCTCTCCCTGCTGTGCACTGCCATCCACCCCAGAAGATGCTGTGAAGGGATCACTACCCTCCAAAGAGACCACCAGCCATCCCCTGGTCCCAGCACCAGATACTGCTCACCATGCAAGGAAAGCTTTGCGGTACAGCAGAAACTTGGCTTACAAGGGCTCAGCAGTTTAAGAAGCCAGGACTGGAGCCCACCAGCCTTCAGGCGTTTCCTGGGCCAGGCTGCGCTGACAGGGTGGCCTGTGCCTTGGAGCACTCCAGGCTGGGAGCCCGGGCTTGCAGAGCTCATGGGCCCACCATTCCCACATGGTTGTGCAATGGGATCTCTGAAACATGAAGCAAACCCGTCCCCATATCCTCCAGAGGCTTCCCACAACATGACTGCCCTGTCACCCGACATCTCCTTCACTCAGAGTTCCTGCCACAGATATACGGTCTTTCTGTCCTTTGCACACGTCAGCTTAATTCCTGCCCCAGGGCCTTTACACCTGCCGCTGAAGCCCAGGTTTCAACTCAAATGCCTCCTCCTCAGAAAGACCTTGGCTATAAGCGCTCCTTCCCTGTCACTCTCTATCCTGCCATTCTGTTCTATATTTTTTCCATCAAACCATTTCCCAGCAATCGACATATGGGTTCTTTATTGGGTCACTGTCTGCCCTCCCACCAAAAGATCTCAGCAGAGTGGACTTTTCCTTGCTGGATCCACAGCCCCCAGATCAGTGCCTAGCACCTCAGAGGTGGTCAATAAACATGGGTAAATCGCCTCACCTTTGGAGCCTCTCTTTCCCCTACTTGCATGAGGCTTCCTTCTTAAGGTCAGTTTCACAAAATGGGCCAAGTGTACTGCCTTCCAGCATGAGCAGCGCGTAAGAGGAAGTGTAAAAGAAATGTTTACGTTGAGAATTCTGGTGCTCTGATTTCTCTCTGGTTTATAAAATATTCGGGTTGCCTGCGTGGAGGTGGGAAGACAGGCACCGGGAGTTGTCTGACACAGATTATCTTAACAGCAGGAGGATCTGAAGGGATGTCGGGAGGCTCCAGGACCATCTGACAAATGACCACCTCGGGGATCTGCAGAACTCAGCAGCGCCGGGGGAGAGCACTTGAAATGCCAGCTGGAAAGGTTGTGTGCACCAGCTGGAAGCGGAGCTGCGTAGTCTCACGGGCAGGCAAAAGGTGGGCACCATGTGGCCACCACTGGGAGCCCCTGCAGACCCCACGCAACAGATCATCTCGTTTTCTTTTTTCAGACAAATACTTTGAAGGGATTTTTTAAAACTGTATTCACAGAATAACTTGTCCCAAAATGTGCATCAATGGGAAGGGAGGGAGTGAAGGTTTGAGCACTCCCGGAGAAGTGACTCCTCCTCTGGGTGGTGGGCCCAGAGGTGTGTCAGCAGCCCCAGATAACAGTGTGTCCCCTTGGGGCTTGAGAGAAGTGAGGGACTCCAGCTTCCCCCCAGATCCTCAAACCAGAACTGCACTGTGGCCTGCTCCCAGGTGAACTGATGCTTATTAAAGTCTGGGACGTACTCACCTCTCTCTGTGTGTGTGTGTGTGTGTGTGTGTGTGTGTGTGTGTGTGTGTGTGTGATGACAGCACCTGAAATCTACACTCTTGGCAATTTTCCAATACTGAGTACAGTGTCACTAACTCTAAGATGCATGCTGGACATTGGCTCTCTGGACTTGTTCATCCTGCATAACTGCAGCTTTATACCTCTGACCAGCATCTTCCCATGTCCTCCACCACCTTATCCCCTGGTAACCACTGCTCTACTCTCTGCTTCTATGTTTGACTTTTTTAGATTACACATATCAGGAGATCATGTAGTATTCTTCTTTGTCTGGCTTACGTCACTGAGCATAATGTCTTCCAGGTTCATCCACATTGCCACAAATGGCAGGATCTCCTTTTGTAAAAGCAAATAATATTCCACTGTGTGTGTGTGTGTGTGTGTGTGTGTGTATGTGCGCGCGCGTGACAATTCTTTATCCATTCGTTCATCTGTATAATCATTTTAATAATCATTTCACTATGTGTGTGTGTCAAATCATCATATATACTTGAAATATATACAAGGTTTATTTTTAAAAAATAAAATTTAACTTAAAATCAGCCTGGGGCATGCCACTCAACACTCTCCAGGGCCTCTCGAAGATCAGATGTGTGGCCAGGGCAGTGAGCTCCTCCTGTTCACCGAGTCTCCCTCCGCAGCAGTAAAATGAGAAGACTCCCTCAGGTTGGCAACGGCCCAAGGGAGAGGAGGGCCAGGGAGAGGAAGCTGGGAATCCCTGGAGAAGCAGGAGCCCCAGGGCCTTGGTTGGCCTCTGCTAAGAGGGCTACCACACTGCACAGAGGCCACTGGGGTCAGGGAGGCCTTAACCTGGGCAAGCTGCCCACCCTCACCAGGCAGCACCCAGGACCAAGCCACCCACCTACCCCAGCACACTGTCACCTACCGGATACCTCTTTCCTCCTGGCCTTGGCCCCTGTCTTCCACTTCCCATGAGGGCAGGACCAGTGTTTGCCATCCACCATCTCAACAACAACAGGAAACAATTTTTCCAAACCAGATTATATAAGGGAAAGCTACATATGTTCAACAGATATTTGCTCAGATGTCGAGCCTCCCCAAGCCCTCTGAGCAGGAGAGCCTTCCCCACTTCTGCTCAGGACCCGGCCCTCCCAGCCCCGGAGGAGCTGGCCTCTGGCTGAACACACCTCTGGAAGGGCCTGCTGCTGCGCTGTCCTGAGCCAGGCTGCAAGCCCAGCACTTCTCCGAGAGCGCTCACTGCTCTCGGTCACCTAAGGGTAGGTGCAGGCCCTGCACGGAGATGCCATGAGGGGCCTGGATCAACTGGCTGCAAGTAACACACACAGAATCAGAGTAACTACCACAAATCTGCTGGCAAAGGCCCAGCCACAGAGAAGAGTGTAAACAGTGAACACTCTGCCATGCAGAAGGGGAGGCAGAGATGATGGAACTGGGGAGGGGATAGAGTGGGCACTGGTGCCCCCGATCACAGTAAGAGAGGTCTCCAGACCCACTGCGGGGGCTGATGCCAGAAGCAAAGATGCAAACATGGTATTGAAAGGTCCACAGGGTGTGGTCAGCTCCAAAGATACACCCTAGTCCTAATCCTGAGGACCTGTGAACACTGTTACCTCGTATGGCAGCAAAGCACTTTTATATGTGATTAAATTAAGAATCTGGAGGTGGGAGACAATCCTGAGTTATCAGGGCAACCCTCAGTGCAATCACATGTCCATTTCCTTATAAGAAGAAGGCCAGAGAGAGCAGACACACAGAGGAGACGGCCTGGCAAAGCCAGAGAAGAGAGAAGGAAAATTCTGGCCTTGAAGACAGGAGTGATGCAGCCACAAGCCAAGGGATGCCTGGAGCTGCCAGAAATTGAAAGACACAAGGAATGCATTTTCCCCTGGAGCCACTGCTGACAGCACAGCCCCGCCAACACCCTGCTTTCTGCCTCCAGAACTGGGGTGTTAGTCGCTCAGTCGTGTCTGACTCTTTGCGACCCCGTGGACTGTGGCCCACCAGGCTCCTCTGTCCATGGGATTCTCCAGGCGAGAATACTGGAGTGGGTTGCCATTTCCTTCTCCACTCCAGAAGTGGGAGAGAATACATGTCTGTTGTTTGAGCCAGTAAATTGGGGGTAATTTGTTACATTCAGAGGCAGAAAGTTGATAAAAGAGGGAACCTTGGTATCGGACTAAACTGGTGAAAGAAATACTGCGGAAGACTGGGGCAGTTAAGGGGCAGGAGGGTTGTCAGAGAGCTAAATCCTCATCTTCTATGTCTGGAAGTCAAAAGATAATGTCAGAACCTGACACACCAAGAAACAATGCTGGGAATGTACTCAAGACATGCTGGCGACTGCTGGAACCCAAAGCCTAAAACCCTCCATGGGCCCCATTCTTGGGAACGGCTTGTGAGGAAGGGGCACGCACACTCACACGCTCATTCACAGGAACACACACCCACATTCTCTTGCATGCTTTCACACTAACAGGCACCCTTACATTCACACACACACATAGGCAGTCACACACACACACACACACACACAGGCAGTCACACACTCATGCAGACACACACTCATACACACACACACACACACATGCACTCAAAATGCATTCTTACACTTGCAGGCATCCTCAAATCCATTCACATCTACACATGCAGACACACACTCATACACCACACCGGACGGGGAGCCAGAGGGACCCCCAACCAGAGCCAGGAGGTCAGCTCTGGCACTACGAGTCCCAGCAGATCCTGAGGAGGGCTCCCTGCACCCAGGACACACCAGGCCACCCAGGGCCCCCCACCCCGAGCACGGTGCTTCTGCACCCACTTGGAGCAGGCAGGGCTGTGCCAAAGCCAGGGCCGCGGATGCCACTTGCCGGGCTCCAGGCCCTTTCCTGCCCCTGCCAGGCCGGCTCCTGTCCTCGTCTTACTCCGGTCTCGGGAAGCACCTCGCGCCAGCCATCTGGGGTTTGGCCGAGCCTCAGCCTCCTGGCTGCCACGTCTCACTTGGAGCTGGGCGGGTGCCAGCTCTGAGCTAAGTGAGTGCGGGCGGAGGAAGGGGAGAGCAGGGAGCAGGACTGGGCTGCTCCTCCTCCCGCATCGCGGCCGGGACAGACACTGCTTTCCCCCTCCCCTTTGAAATAAGAGCAATAAATCCACCAGGCTTTACTCAGAGCTCCCTGGCTCACAAGCCCTCCTGCCTACTTGCCCTCTGCAGGCCCAGGGCCAGGTCCTCCCTCTCTCAGTGTGTACTCTGCCACATCCTCACTGAATTACGGTCCCATTTTATAGATGAGGGAAACAAAGCCTGCAGAGGCCAGTGTGCCTGCCAGGTCACAGAGCCCCTAGGAGGTGATCCTGGCCAGACTCCAATCCCCTGGCTCTGGGGTCTGCCCCCTCCCACCAGCCCTCGTGGCCTCTGCACACAGGCCATGTCCTGCTTCTACATCCATGCCAGCTGACTCTCCAACCAATGGGCTGGATCCCCCCATACCGCCCTATGCCAGGGCCAACCAAGAGCCATGGAACACAGGAGGCCCCCTCAGCACGGTGTGAAGAGGCTCCATCCCAGCCTGTCCAGACAGAAACTCTTCCCTTCCTCTACACCCTGCTCCTCCCCTCCCTCATCACAGCCGGGCGTGTGCCCTCCTCCCAGTCACACAAGCCAGGAGCCTAGAGGCTGCCCTGGGCTCCTCCTGCCTCCCACTCACATCCCCAAGGTTCAGCTCTACCACTTCTCGGCTATCCACCACCACCTTGCCTCTCCCTGTCCCTTCCTCAGCCTGAGTGCCACATCTCTCTCTTCCACTCCTCCAAGGGTGCCAACTCAGGCCCTGTCCATCCGGCACAGTCTCTTCCCAACCCCAGAGAGCTCTTCCCAAGATACACATCACAAGGTCACCATGGATAAGATGAAATACCCTGGATTTCATCAATGTTCCAGAATGCATTGAAACCAGATCACTGTGTGAGGGTCATGTAAGAGTCCTGGAGCCAGCCGACTGCACTCCCACTGGTAAAGTGTGGGTGTCCCCAAGAGCACTCATTCCCCTCTGCTGTTAATCCAAGGAGCCAGTATCAAGGGTCAGGGCACAGGAGCTGGGGTCAGGAGGTGCACGCAGGGGCCAGAGGAAATCCAGCTCTGGAGACAGTCCTCCTCACCTCCCTTGTCCTCTTCACTAGAAGGGATGCAAACCCTCCACCCACAAAACCAGCCACGGTCATACTCCCTGGGAAATAAGAGGTCACGTCTGAGCAGCACCTTAATAGAAAAGCCATACCCAAAACAGCCTATAGATGAGACGGAACTGAAATAAAGATACCATGAATTCACATAGAGATAACAAACAACATTGGGAACATGGGGCAGGAATGAGCGGCTACCAAAAAGCCTAGTTAGGACGAATGTTTATAATTGGAAAAATACCTAGTTACTGAACTGAACAGCAGAAAGAATAAGCCAACCAACCAACTCAGAAGCTGAGGGTGTGGTGGGAGCACTCCCTCTGGATGCTTGGGGATCACGCCAGAGAAGGCATATGGGAAAACTCAAGTGACGTAGATGAACCCATACCATCCACATGATGCAGAAAAGGGAGGAGAAAGAAGAAATTTCCCAAAATTAGATAAAATACTTCAACTTAAATGGGTTCATAGAGAGCAGATCAAGACATACCTAAGGAAAAAACTCACCGAGATACAGTATCCTGAATCCCAAGAATATCAAAGACAAAAAGAACCTTCTGACAGCTCCCAGAGAGAAACAGCAGATCAATACAGAGGAAAGCGTCTTCAGACAGACATGCAAGTTTAGAATCAGGACCAAGCTCCAGAGGCAACAGAGAGAGACCAGCATCAGGCAGCAATATCTGCAAAGAACTCAAGAAAAGGATCTCAACGGCAGTGGGGTGGAGGGACACAGCCCATTCCCGAGGCCAAAGTGACAGCAGACACATCAGGGAACATCCAAGTCCCTTCGGGAAGGTGGGCAGTGGCAGATGCCACAGCAGAGTAGAAGAGACCCACTGACCTAGCGGGTCAGCACCTTGGGGGACACTTAAACAGCTGGAAAAGGGGACGCACACCACAGTGAGCATGTGAGGTTCCTGCCTAAGTCCCTTAAGGGTTCCCCACTGCAGAACACGCCTTCGCTCCCTGGGATGGCATTTCAGACCCTCCTGATGCTGTCTCCAGGAATCTGAGTGCTCCTGGAGAACACTGTCTCTTCACAGCGCCCACAGGGCCTGGCCAAGGAAGGGTGGAGAAATGCGGTGGAACAAAGGAGGAGCGGGGAAGGAAGGAAAGAGAAAGAAAGGAGGGAAGCGAGGAGGAAAGGAAGACAAGAAGGAAACATGAAAGGAAAAAAAGCAAGAAAGGAAGGAGAGAAAGAAATCTCAGCTAATTCTCAGCAACATACAAGTGCAGGGATGTCGGGGCAGCAGCAGAGCCCCAGCCCCCCCGCCAGCTCTTCTGGGGGGCCATCTGGAGGGGGCCACCTGGGGGCCACTGCAGCCAGCAGCCTCAGCCCTTTGCTCCAGCACCTTGGTCTCTTTCCTCCTGATGGCTTCCAGGTAATTCCTCACAAACCAAGCTTGGGCTCTGGCTTGAGCTGTCCTTGTCCCCGAAGTCTGGCTCAGCTGGCAGACGGGCTGACATTACAACACAGCATCATACTGCAGGGCCAGCCTGCTCGGGTGGTGCACTTCTGACCCCAATTTCTGACTCCAGTGCAACAAGGAGGGAGCATGAAGACCTCCAAAACCCCACAGCGCAGCTTCACACACACAGAGACACACAAACAGCTGAGGGTCCAGGGAGGCAATGACGCTGGTCTGCAGTGAGCCTTACTCATGGGGAGGGAGACCCCAGGGATACGAGTGGGCATCCCGCCCCCCTGTTCTCACAGCACCCTGCTGCCACCCAGCTGTCCAGAGGGGAGGCTAACTGAGGGAAAGAAACAGGATCTCATAGCCTGGAGCAGAGCCAAGAGCTCTGCAGCCGTCAAGGACCACTGGGCTCGTGGCTGGACACGCACCCTGGGACTTTCCAGGAATGCTGCTGGCATTCAACTCCACGTGCGCCAATAATTACAGGGAAAACTCACTTACCTTCTTGTATTAATTACACAAGTGTTATGTCAACATACTCTCCTGGGCATCACCCTGCCATCTGCCCCTCCCTTCCACGTCTCCCTGCCCACTCTTGTCCACCCCTGTGCCCACACTTCCACCTCACTCCTCTACACCCCTCTGCTCAACTCAGGGGAGCCAATTCCCTTGGACAGACACGGAGGTACTTTTAGACATCTTATCTTGTAGGATGGTGCCCTTTGCATCTATGTCTCAGGGAAATCTCAAGGACTGGAGTGCAGGATAGGTGCCCACCCAGCAGGTCTTTGCCCTGCACACAGCAGACCTGCTGCCTCGCCGCTGCCTACCCACAGGGGACCAACAGCATGGCCGCACTGGGGTCACTGATGTTTCTCTAATAGCCAGGGCAACTCAGAGTTCATGTTTGTTAGACACGAGCTAACAAACATCTGTCTCAGCACGCGTCTCACGGAGGACCGTGTGGCCAGCACCAGGCAGGATATCCTGACCAGGTGAGGAGAGTGGTACAGGTGTGCAGGGGGGCAGATATGCCAGGGTCCCAGTCAGCAGGAGACGACAGGGGTAGACGGAGGCCTTCCAGCGTCTCTGAGGGCCTTGTCCCCGGCTGACATGGAGCTGGGACAAAGGAATGGGGACAGGAAGTCCAGTCTCTGCCTCCCAGCAGGATCCCTGCCTGAGAGCCCTCCCCAGGTCTCGGGGGTGCTGATACTGGGTTGATGCTGCCCTGGTTCCTAGCAAAAAGGCCCTCTCTGGAGCAGGCAGGTGGGGCAAGCCAGCCCTTCTGGCCTCCGAGCTCAGAGCCCCGGCCCAGAGCCCACAGAGCCCACCCTGGCACAGCCACACAGAAGGGGATCCTAGACTAATACACCCCCGGCAGAAAAAGCCATTCATCTCTGGGCTTAACTAGCCCCTTCCAATTAGTGAAGAATAAAATGGCAGCATTTACGCTGAAGAACTGCAGTGTCAGATTATTAATTAAATGCACTGCTGCTGAGCCGCCCCACACAGGAGGCCAAGCCCTCATTAAAACGGCATGAGACTAGCGCCGGGAGAGGGAGCGGAGGGGGAGCCAGACCTGAGACGGGGGAGCGGGAGACAGCGGTCAGGGAGAGCCGCGGGGCAGACAGGGCCAGCAAGGCCACGGGCGCAGTCGCGGGGAGGGCCCCCCGTAAGCCCCTTTTGGAGAATGTGCCTGCTGCAGCTGCTTCGAGTCCTTTCTCAACACGATTGGAAGCGGGGGGAACAAACCCAGTGCCCCTGCAGGGGCTACAGCAACACTGGGCCCCTCTTCCTGAACCTTGGCAGGGAGACACAGAGGGCAGCCTTCACTCCCACATGGCGGAGGACAGCTCCCTGGACGCAGGTCAGGGACCAGGCTGAGGCCCGTGACTCAGGCGGGGGCTGTCCTCTGACAGTTTCCTGGGAGGAGCGCTAATATTCCTCTCTTGGACCCTGAGACGGTGAGCCCAGTCCTCTCCCGGGGCAGAAGCCTGAAGGGCCATCCAGGAACGTCAGACCCAACCCGAGGGAGCAGGTCACAGACAGCGCCGTCCACTGGGCAGGAAGGCCTTCTTCAGCTGCGCACGTGGCAAAGGGGCGACGCTCGCTACGCTGACTTTGCTTTCCCCCTGTGTGGTATTTCTCTTGTCTTCCTCCAGCCGTGAGAGAGATGCTGTGAAAGGTTACAGGCTGTTCTCCTTTATGACGGCGGGCGCCCAGCAGCTCCAACCTTTGACGAGCACGTGTGCACCACACACACTGGGAATGCACATTCGTGTGCACTGCTGCATGCTTCACACAGGCACAGCACAGGTCCTCGTACACGCACATCACACACACACACACGTGTGCCCACACAACACACTACACACATGCAGAAATCCAACACACGTGCACGTGTGTTTACACGTGTGCGTGTACGTCCTGCCTGCACGTGTGTCACACATGTACCTACAGGCATTTGCACACACAAACACCCACCCTGTTGGCTGCTCTGGGGCTCATTCTCTGCTTACTTATTTTCATGGTAATATCTGAAATGATGTGCATTCCTGTCTCCCCCACTCTACCTGCCCACAGTTTGTGTTGTGATCCACACAGCTAAAGGCTTTGGGGAAGCAAATGAAGCAGAAATAGATGTTTTTATGGAATTCCCTCCTGGAATTTCTTCCAAAGAGCAAGCATCTTTTAATTTCATGGCTGCAGTCACCATCTGCAGTGATTTTGGAGCCCAAGAAAATAAAGTCTGTCACTGTTTCCACTGTTTCCCCATCTATTGGCCATGAAGTGATGGGACCGGATGCCATGATCTTTGTTTTTTGAATGTTGAGTTCCAAGCCAGCTCTTTCACTCTCCTCTTTCACTTTCATCAAAAGGCTTTTTAGTTCCTTTTTGCTTTCTGCCATAAGGGTGGTGTCATCTGCATATCTGACGTTATTGATATTTCTCCCGGCAATCTTGATTCCAGCTTGTGCTTCATCTAGCCTGGTATTTCACATGATGTACTCTGCATATAAATTAAATAAGCAAGGTGACAATATACAGCCTTGACGTACTCCTTTCCTGATTTGGAACCAGTCCATTGTTCCATGTTTGGTTCTAACTGTTGCTTCTTGACCTGCATACAGGTTTCTCAGGAGGCAGGTCAGGTGGTCTGGTATTCCCATATCTTGAAGAATTTTCCACAGTTTGTTATGATCCACACAGTCAAAGGCTTTGGTGTGGTTAATAAAGCAGAAGTAGATATTTTTCTGGAATTCTCTTGCTTTTTCTATGATCCAACAGATGTGGCAATTTGATCTCTGGTTCTTCTACCTTTTCTAAATCCAAATGAACATATGGAAGTTCTCGGTTCACATACTGGTGAAGCCTGGCTTGGAGAATGTTGAGCACTACTTTGTCACCATGTGAGATGAGTGCAATTGTGTGGTAGTTTGAGCATTCTTTGGCATTGCCTTTCTTTGGGACTGGAATGAACACTGACCTTTTCCAGGCCTGTGGCCACTGCTGAGTTTTCCAGATTTGCTGGCATCTTGAGTGCATCATTTAACAGCATCACCTATTAGAACTGGAAATAGCTCAACTGGAATTCCATCACCTCCACTAGCTTTGTTCGTAGTGATGCTTCCTAAGGCCCACTTGACTTCCCATTCCAGGATGTCTGGCTCCAGGTGAGTGATCACACCATCGTGGTTGTCTGGGTCGTGAAGACCTTTTTTGTGTAGTATTTCTGTGTACTCTTCCCACCTCTTCTTAACATCTTCTGCTTCTGTTGGGTCCATACATGTGTACCCCATCTCTAACAGGCCCTGATAATTCCTGGTCTCTGGCTCCTGAGGGAGGAGGACTCCCTGCCTGGCCCTAGTGCTTGCTTTTCTGCATTCAGGCCACTCTAGCTGCCCAGCCTGAGGGTTCCCAAGGCAGCCAGTGGTTGGTCAACTTCCTCCGGCCTAACACTCTCCTTCCAGGGCTGGCCAACTCTCAGGAGCGTTACGGAGCCTGCTTGGCAACCTCAGTGTCCCTGCCCTGCCCAGCAAGTGAGGAGAGGCCCCAGAGGAAACTCCCTCCTGCCCCATATCATCACCCACATGCTTCTCTTTCCTTCCATCCTGTGGGGCAGCAGCTGCCTCCTCCAGCCATCTAGGGCTCCCAGGCCCTGCCCTGCCTCTTCTTTGGGGACCTCGGCCTGCCTAAAGTCCACTGCCTCCTGAAAACACAGCCCTGTGTTTGTCGGGAGCCACTCCCCACCAACCTCCCACAGGTCTCATGGAGGTAAAGGGTCACACAACCCAGGCAGGACAACCTGGCCACAGTGAACACAGGCTTAGGGATAAGGACTTGCCACAGGTCAGTCTACTGGGCTAAATCCAGAAACTATTGCTGCAACTGGGGCTTCCCTCGTGACTCAGATAGTAAAGAATCTGCCTGCAATACAGGAGACCCAGGTTCGATCCCTGGGTTGGGAAGATCCCCTGGAGGAGTGCATGAGTCAGGAGACTCCCCATGGAAGAGGAGCCTGGTGGGCTACAGTCTATGGGGTCACAAAGAGTTGGACACAACTGAGCAACTAACAGTGCTGTAACTGTTAGAAAAGCTATTTTCCCTGGGGTTGTTAAAATGTGCAAACCTGAGGAAGCATCTACCTTCAGCATTTTTTTCTGGATGAATAAAAGAGCATGAATGAAATCAACACTGAGGGGAGGACAGCCAAGAGCTGGAGAAAGCAAGAGACTAAAAATTTATTTGGTTACCTGGATCCAGCCACACCTGAAGCTAGGATGCCCTGGATTTTTCTTTTTCAGATTTAGCAACCAAAAACTTCTTTCTTTAAGCTAATTTCAGTTGGATTTCTGACACCTGCAGAATGATGCCTGGCTAATACGCTGTTTCTCTCCCATATCTTCAAACTTCCCCTCGCTCCTAAATCCTGTCATCCATTTATCACCAAACTCAAGCCAACTAAAATCCTCTGAGCATGTAATCATGGTGATGGATATTGACTAGACTTATAATCATTTTTCAATATATACAAAAATTGAGTCATTATATTGTACACCTGAAACTAATATAATATTGCATGTAGTTGTATCACAATAAAAAATAAATTTTTTTTAAATTGTAAAATGTCTAAAAAACATCCTCCATACAGAGGCAGAGTTCAAACACATGTATACTTGTACACATGTTACTATTACGTGCACGTTCGTATATTCCAGGCTTTCTGGAAGGAAATGTCCTCTTCATGCAGACGTCCCCCCACTACAACATCCGTCCCCATGATGCACCCTCTGCCCCCCACGTCCTTGGCCCCTCCCTGGCCTTGCACGTGGTCGGTCTCACCACCATGCCCTCCCACACCCTGGCCCTGACATCTGCAAAGCCCTCTCTCTGATGCTGGCCCTCATGCACATGGTCTGGGAGCCTACTGCCTCAGGGAGTCCCGCCCTCTCACCCACTGGCACAGGAGCAGCCCCCTTCTCAAGTACCCACTGCCTGCTCTACTAGTCCCCAAGGTGGTAGTATGCCAAGGAGCATGGCCCCCTTCCTGCCTCTCTCTCCTTCAGAGCTCACCGCCCCCCAACCCCCGGGCATGGGTGCCCCCAGCCCTCTGCACAGAGAGTTCCCTCTTGTGCTCTGTGCAGACTCTGCTCCTGCACACAGAACCTGCACTGCCAGCTACCTCAAAATTCCTCCAGAGAAGCCACCCCAACCGCACACTCTCCTCCAAGCTGCTCCTCCTTCTTGGCCAGGATGCCAGTCTCCCTCCTCCCTCCTCCCTCCCTCCCTTACCTCCTCCCTCCCTCCTCCCTCCTCCTCACACCAGTCTCCCTCCTCCCTCCCCCTCCCTCCCTCCTCCCTCTCTCCCTCCTCCCTCCCTCCCTTCCTCCTCCCTCCCTCCTCTCTCCTCCTCACAGTCTCCCTCCTCCCTCCCTCC